>OZ004715.1:54769275-55369275 GCA_963924515.1 Vespertilio murinus | reverse complement strand
CTCATTCAAGGGAAGAGGTAAAGGTCTGCGTTTTGCAAAGTGAAATAGAGAGAAGATGCATTCAGGAATAAATGACTACTGTATATATAGAACTTCCTTCTACATAAATCTAATGGCAACCACCCCCCACACACTCTCCAAAACTGGGGCACATAACTTAAAAACCGCAACCATATGCTGCCTTTAGGAGACACATCTCACCTATAAAGACATATATATATAGACTAAAAGTGAAAGGGTGGAAAATGATTTTCAAAGCAAAACACATTCAGAGAAAAGCAGGTGTGGCCATATCAGACAAGAGATTTCAAGATAACAAAGGTAACAAGAGACAAAAATGGACATTTTATAACAATAAAAGGGGCAATACATCAAAACATAAAACACTGACATATATATGCACCCAATCAAAAAGCACCAAAATATATAAAGCAACTACTATAGAACTAAAGGGACAAACTGATAAAAACAAAATAACAGGGTACATAAATAGCCCTTCAACAACTACAGATAGATCATCCAAATAGAAAATCAATAAGGAAACTTTGGCCTTAAAGGACACATTAGACCAAATGGACATAATTGATACTGACAGAGCCTTTCATCCTACAACACCAGATTATATAACGTTCTTCTCCAGGGCACATGGAACATTCTTAAGGATAGATCATATGCTAGGGCACAAAACTAACCTTAAAAAATATATAAAAATGAAATCATGCCAAGCGTGTTCTTCAACCACATTAGAAATCAACTGCAAAAAGTTAAAAAAAAAAAAAAAAAAAACAAATGTGGAGATAGATATTTAATAGATATTTTGTGTTCATGGATTGGAAAAATCAACACTGTTAAAATGGCCATATAACCCAAAGCAATATACAGATTTACTATACTTCCCCCAAATATACCAATGATTTTTTAAAGAAACAGGACCAAAAAAAATCATCACATTTATTTGGACGCAGACAAAAGCCTGAATAGCACAACCAAAGCTGGAGGAATCAATCTGACTTGAAATTATACTACAAAGTGACAATAATCAAAATGGCATGGTATTGGCAGAAAATAGACACTTAGAATTAAGAGCCCAGAAATAAACCCACATGTATATAGGCAACTAGTTTTTAACAAAGGAGCCAAAAACATACAATAGGAAAAAGAAAGCCACTTTAAAAACTGGTGCTGGAAAAATTGAAATGCCACATGATTATATTATGGAAAAAAGTATTTTTACCATGTGATAAAATTATGAACTTAATTTTTGGACTCACATTTTGTAATGATTGCTTCTGGGCCAGGGAGGATCTTGCAACCGAAATACATGCCCCTGACCAGAAACAAACCCAGGACCCTTTGGTCTGCAAGCTGATACTCTATCCACTGAGCCAAACTAGCTAGGGCAATAAAAAGTGTTTTCTTTTTCATATTTACATATTTTTTAAAAATATATTTTTATTGATTTTGTACAGAGAGGAAGGGAGAGGGATAATTAGAAAGATCGATGTGAGAGGAACATCGATCAGCTGCCTCATGCACAGCCCCTACAGGGGATGTGCCCACAACCAACATATATGCCCTTGACCGAAATCGAACCTAGGACCTTTCAGTCCAAAGGCCGACACTCTATCCATTGAGCCAAACCGGTTTCAGCAAAACTCTTTTCTATATAAATATGGAAGTGATGTTAAAGTATATATTTGTCTAATTTTTTCTATTTTAAAATTACCTTTGAAATATTATATGTTTTCTTGCTCAGAACACAAGTTCATATCTGAAGATGGTATAGTACCTGACCCAAAGCAATCAACTCATGACACAAATTCTGAAGAGAAAGTATCTGCCACCAAAAATGATTTTTCTTCTTAATCCTCTCCCAAAGAAATGTTTTTTTATTGATTTTAGAGAGAGAGAGAAGGCAGAAAGAAAGAGAGACATTGATGTCAGAAGAGAAACATCAGCAGAAACTGGTTTGGCTCAGTGGATAGAGCCTGTGGACTGAAAGGTCCCAGGTTCGATTCCGGTCAAGGGCATGTACCTGGGTTGTGGGCACATCCCCAGTAGGGGGTGTGCAAAAGGCAGCTGATTGATGATTCTCTCTCATCGATGTTTCTAACTCTCTAACCCTCTCTCTCCCTCTCTGTAAAAAAATCAATAATATATATTTTAAGAGAGAAACATCAATCAGTTGCCTCATGGAAATGCCCCAACCAAGAACAAACCCGAAAACTGGGCATGTACCCTAACCTTAGGTGCACGGGACAATCCTCCAACCAACTGAGCCGAGCCACATTGGCCAGGACTGAAAGTGAGTTTTTCAAGTTGGAGTGATGAATATCTCAGTATGGCTATACACATAACGAATGCAATCATATGTAAATGAAAACTTCAACAGGTAAAGAAAACATTCAGACAGTACCTCAGTGTAAGCTGTTTCTTTTTTGGCAACTTGTATATTCATGATAAGGATTCTATCAAACATTCTAAAGATTCAAGTTACTTTACTCATCTACCTCACCATACCAATTAAAACAGAAACCAAAAAAGTATGTTTGAGTTAAGCTGATTTGCACTTAACCTTTGGCTCAACCTTCAGCCCATTATTGAAAATTTCTCTAAAATTTATTATATACTAGAAGTCCTGCACACAAATCCATGCACCAGCTGGTCACTGCCACTCTCCTGTAGCCCCCCTCCCCGTCCCCTCCCTCATAGCTTGCTCCTCTGCCCAGTCCTGTAGCTCTTCATCGCCCACTTGTAGTTTGTGGCCCCACCCTCCTGCAGACCAGTGATCAGATCTATACAGTTGGTCATTACGCCTCAGGGTGTAATGGATAAATAGCATAATCCTCTCTTATTAGATAGGATTGGTGTTTGGAAGTTTGACTCAGAGTTGTGTGCTACTTTAAAATTTCTAAGTAAGTGCTCTGACCGGTTTGGCACAGTGGATAGTATCCACCTGTGGACTGAAGGGTCCCGGGTTTGATTCAGGTCAAGGGCATATATCTTGGTTTTGGGCACATCCCCGGTGGGGGGGTGTGCAGGAGTCAGCTAATTGATGTTACTCTCTCATTGATGTTTCTGGCTCTCTGTCCTTCTCCCTTCCTCTCTGTGAAAATCAAGACTATATTTTATTTATTTATTTATTAAATATATTTTATTGATATTTTACAGAGAGGAAGGGAGAAAGATAGAGAGCTAGAAACGTTAATGAGAGAGAAACATCGACCTGCTGCTTCTTGCACACCCCTTACCGGGGATGTGCCTGCAACCAAGGTACATTCCCTTGACCGAAATAGAACCCGGGACCTTTCAGTCAGCAGACAGATGCTCTACCACTGAGCCAAACAGGTTTTGGCAATAGAATATATTTTTTAAAATAATAATTAAAAAATAAAATTTCCAAGTAAGTTAATTAAATAAAGATATACCCAGTCAGGGCGAAACAAGATGGCGAAACAAGAAACTGAAAGGTTGGTATACTGAAACTATTAAGACAATAATGAAACTTAATAAACAAATAAATATAAAGATATTCATGTTCATGGATTGGAAGAATATTGTTAAAATGTTCACCCAACCTAAAGCAATCAAGAGAGAAAGCAATCCCAATCAAAATTCCAAATTTATTTTTCACAGAAATAGAAGAAAAAAATCTTAAATTTGTATGGAATCACAAGACTCACAAAAGCCAAAGCAATCTTAAGAACAACAAAGTGGAGGCATCATGCTGCCAGATTTCAAACAATTCAATAAAGCTACAGTACCAAAATAATACGGCACTGGCAAAAAAGAAAAGAAAAAAAAAAAAAAAGAAGAAGAAGAACAAAAAGCCCCAAAGCAAAGCCAAGAATGTGGGGTCATTAAGTTTTGGCAAAGGAGATAAGAGTATACAATGGAGAAAGGACTATCTCTTTTTTAAAAATATATATATTTTATTGACATTTTACAGAGAGGAAGAGAGAGAGATAGAGAGCTAGAAACATTGATGAGAGAGAAACATCAACCAGCTGCCTCTTGCACACCCCCCACCGGGGATGTGCCCGAAACCAATGTACATGCCCTTGACCGCAATGGAACTCGGGACCTTTCAGTCCACAGACCTACGCTCTACCACTGAGCCAAACCAGTTTCGGCAGGACTATCTCTTCAATAAATAGTATTAGAAAAACTAAACTACATGCTAAATAAAGAATGAAACTGGAAGATTCCAAAATGGTGACAGAGTAAGTGAAATCTACACAGACACTCTCCAAGGATCAAACTGGAAATACAACTAAAATAATGAACCACCCCAAAAAAATCAACTGAGGACTAGCTGGAGAAAACCCTAATAACCAAGGACAGAAAGTGGAGACCTCACAGAGACTGGTAGGAAGTGTGGAGACAAGAAACTGGTGGCTGGGCTCCCACAGACAACAAATGACCTTCCAGTGGGACATCTCAGCTATGGGGGGATTACCACTGAGAACTCTTGGGTCTAAGCTGGGCTGCAAAGCCCAGACCACCAGAACAGAGAAAGGTGCCCACAAAACATCTGGCTATGAAAAGGATTGTTGTCTGCCAGACAGCTGTAGAGAAGGAGAGAAATGCAGGCACCATCTTAAAGGACCAACACACAAAATTTCGTGTGAGGAGCTCTCATTGGATTCCAGCAGAGAGAGAGCTGAGTAGACTAGAGTTGTGTGAGGGGAATCTAGGCTTGGGGATTCTGGGGTTAGAGATTGGAGAGCAACCACTTTGGTTTCCTTTACTGAGTCATTCCCTCACCCTGTAGTAAACATTTTTAGATACAATTTTTATATCTAAGCAGTCTTTGCCTGGAGGGGAAAGCAGTTGCCCCACCCTGTTGGAAGACTTCTCAACCTACTCTGTGATCAAGAGCCTGAGACTAATCAAGTCTAAGTGTCAATGGGACTGCAAACAGAGGCTGGTCTCTGGAGACTTTGAGTCTTCCTTTGCATGATCTAATAATCCCAGGCCCCAGGCTAGGAAAAGCAGACCCTTGAGCACATCTTGGTCCAGCCACAGCCGAAGGAGCAACAAGCTAATAGCTCCAAATAGGGTACTTAGGATCAGTACCAAACAGTATTGATGGTGTCCTACTCTAGAGGTTGGGAGTCATAGCAGATCTACCTAATACACAGACATAAATCCAAACAGGCAGCCAAAATGGGAAGAAAAAAAAGTCCCAAACAAAGAACAGAATTCTTCAGAAGAGCTAAATAAAATGGAAATAATATACTTATGACACATAAAAGTTCAGAATAATGATGGCAAAGATGCTTAACAGCATGAAACAAGATATAGTAGAAATGAAGAATGACACAGAACTAATAAAAGACACTGGACAGAATACACAATCTATTCAGAGAAGATAAGAATTGGATCACTGAATTTGAAGATAGGGTAGAAAAGAATAACTCAGAACTAAAAAGAAAAAAACAATTTAAAAACAGGAGGACAACTTAAAGCAGTTATGGGACAACATGAAACTTAATATTCACATCAGATATGATAGCAAAAGAAGAGATAGAGAACGTGTATGAAGAAATAATGCAGATACCTTCCCTAACCAGGTGAAGTAAAAAGCAACAAATCCAGAAGGCACTATGACTCTCAAGCAAGAACCCAAAAAGACTCATACCCAGAAAATCATAAATAAAAATGCCAGAATTAAAGACAGAGAGAAGGAGCTCCCATAAGGCTGTCAGCTGATTTCTCACTAGAAAGTCTACAAGTCAAAAGGAAATAGCATGAAGCATTAAAAGTAATGAGAAGGATCTGAAACCAAAATTACTATATCTAGCAAGGCTATTATTCAAGATACGTGGTGAAATAAAGAGCTTCCTAGACAAAAAAAGTTAAAGGAGTTTATCACTACCACTATAAGCAATGCTAAAGGGACTGCTGTAATGAGAAGTAGAGAGAAAAAGCAGCAAAAAGAATTAAAATGGCAACAAAAAAGTAGCTATAAAAAATGACCTTAAATTTAAATGTGATATACATTCAAGGACTCTACAACCACAACACCCAGCAAAGAGCTGCAAACCCAGGAACACTGGATCTTAAGAAGCGTGAATACGTGGGCACAGATGAGAAAGGTCAAGTTTCGCCTAGGAAAAGGAGAGAATTACATAACCAGATACAGGCAGCAGATAGATCATGGAAGACAAAAAAACAGCCTGCATGTGAAAAGGAGTATCATCAGAAAAGTAAACAAAATGGAGGCAAGCAATATGTCAAGAGAAATTATTCAGAGAAATAGTCATAAGGTCGCTGAAAAGAATGGCAGAAATTCAACAATATGTGTAAGAACCAAGAGTAAATTAAGAAGAAACAAGAAGGAATGAAAAATAACATCATTGCTATAAAGAACTCAATAGAAAGCATCAACAGTAGAGTAGAAGAAGCAAGAGGACCACACTGATAACAAGAGAGGAAAAAATACCTAGACAGAGAAACATCTAGATTAAAAAACTTAAAAAATAAAAAAAAGAGGAGAGCCTATGGGAATTGTGGAACAACATGAAATGAAACAACATCCACATAAAAGGTGTCCCAGAAGGAGAAGAAACTGAGCAAGGAATAGAAAACCTGTTTAAATAATGACTGAAAGCTTCCCTGATATATGGAAGAAAAACAAAAACAAAAAACAAAGCAGCTTAGAGTCCCAAACAAAATGAACCCCCAAAGACCAACACCAAGGCACATTATAATTAAATTGGAAAACGCCAAAGAAAGAATATTAAAAGCAGCCAGAGAGAGACAAAGTAACCTACAAAGGCTCCCCCATCAGAGAAGGGAATGGAATGAAATATACTGTACCCAGCAAGGCCATTAATCAAAATTAAAGGGGAAATCAGGAGCTTCACAGACAAAAAGGACTAAGAGTTTATTACCACCAAAACAGCAATGCAAGAAATGCTAATGTGTCTTCTGTAAAAGGAATAGGAATGAAGAAAGAACACAGGTGTAAAAAATAAAAATGGTGACAAACAAGTACCTATCAATAACTTTAGAGAGGAGAAACTAAGATGGTGGCCTAGGTAAGCGCCTAAGCAGCCGCCTCGAACAACAATTTCAAGACAACTAAAAGAATGGACATCATCCAAAACCACAGGAAAGCTGGTGGAGTGGGAAATCTACAACTAAAAAGGAGAAAGGGTCACAGATCGGATTGGGAGCCACAAAGCACTGGGGTAGGGAGACGCTCGTGCGCAGAGAGGAAGGGAAGCCGAATGCCTGGCTGGTGAGATGGGAAAGGAAGTCCCCGATTGCACTGAACCCTTTCCGAGTGTACTGAACCCCAAACACAGCCGAAACCCCGTGGACCCAGGCTCATACGGGTGGAGTCTGGACTGTAGAGAAAGGCACTCAGAGACTCAAGGGAGCCAGGAGCCACAGTGGGCAGTGTTTACAGTCATGCGCGAGAGAGTGCACACAGACAGGTCTGACCACGGAGGTTGCCATGGCCTCTCCATAGCAGGAGTCAGAAGCTCCAGACTACAGAGACCCAACCCAAGTCTGGGCAAGCCACTGGGGCACCCACACTTTGCATGGGGAATCTGGACGGTCAGGCAGAAACTCAGGGAAGCCAAGACTCTCAGCTCAGCCCTGAGACTCCGCACCATTCAAGCTGAGCACAGAGGCTTTTGCAATTTTGCAAGTCTGATCCTATAAGACTGTCCAATAAAAAAGGTACCCCGGAGTAGACACAGCTGATACTCCAATGGGCCTGGAGGTCAATTCCTCCCAGTGATACCAACAACAATCAAGTCTTAACTACAGCAAGGCTATTCACACAGTCCACAAAGGGGAGCACCAAGTGTCTACCTCAGATAACTGGGGAGGGCTAACCCACTGGGCCATATAGGACACCAAACACACAAAACGATCCTACCAACTCTGGGAAGCAGCAAAAATGTCGAGACAAGGAAATAGAGCTCAAACGAAAAAGACGGAGGAGAACAAAAGACTGGATATAGAGTTCAAAACCACAGTTATAAGGTTTTTCAAGAATTTCCTAATAAAGGCCGATAAATTTAATGAGACCCAACTAGAAATTAAATATAAACTGATTGAAATAAAAATATTATACAGAGATCCAACAGCAGATTGGAGAAACACAAGAATCAGGTCAAAGGGTTGGAATACATAGAACCAAAAGACACTCCTCTGGAGAAGCAAGAAGAAAAGAGAATCCAGAAAGTTGACGATAGTGTAGGGAGCTTCAAGGACAACTTCAACTGTACCAACATCAAAATTATGTGGGTGCCAGAAGAAGAGAGAGAGCAAGATACTGAAAACTCATTTCAAGAAGTAATGTCAGAAACTTCCCCCCACCTGGTGAAATACTTACAAGTCCAGTAAACGCACAGAACCCCAAACAAGAGGAACCCAAAGAGGACCACACCAAAACACATCATAATTAAAATGCCAAGGGCAAAAGACAAAGAAAGAGAGAATCTTACAAGCAGGAAGAGAAAAGCAGTTGGTTACCTATAAGGGAGCACCCATATGACTATCAGCTGATTTCTCAACAGAAACTATGCAGACCAGACAGGAGTGGCAAGAAATATTCAAAGTGATGAAGGGGAGAAACCAAGATGGAGGTATAGGTAAATGCCTATCTGCAGCCTCGCACAACAATTTCAAAAATACAACTAAAATACAAAATGGACATTATCCAGAACTACCGGTAAGTTGACTGGAAATTCTACAACTAGAAGGAAAGAGAAAGCCAGAAGGAAAATCAAAGGAGTTATAAAAGCCTAAGGTACGGAGACACAGTACGAACATGTGGAGAGAACAGAGCCGGAAAGGCGGGGAGGCTGGCTTACTGGTTGGCGTTCTCTAGTGGAAAGGAGATAAAAGCTCCAGGCTGCACTGAACCCCAGTTCCGAATGCAATGAACCCCAGTTCTGGGCAAGACGTTGGGGATCCAAGCTCATACAGAGGGAATCTAGGCTATAAGGCAGAAACTCAGGGGAGTGGCGAAAGGCAGAGCCCTGGAGGTGTGCCCATGAATTCGCGCAGAGGACTGTTGACTGTGCTGCTAAACTACCCTAGCAGGAAGGAAACAAAAGCTCTGGACTGTGCTGAGCCCCAGTTCCGGGCCAAAACCTGGGGACCCAGGCTCATACGGAGGGAACCTGGGCTGTAAGGCAGAAACTCAGGGGAGCGGTGAAAGGCAGAGCTCTGGAGGCGTGCACGGAAATGTGCGCAGAGGACGGGCTGTTGACTGTGCCATTGGATTGCCCTAGTGGTAAACAGAGAAAAGCTCCAGACAGCGCTGAACCCCACTTCCAACTGCACTGAACCTCAGTTCCGGGCTCATTGGGGGAGAGACTATAGACTGTCTGGTAGCAGGAGTAACTTGAGGGCACCTTTCTCTCAGAGGTGCTTGCAGCGAGTACCGAAGGACACTAAGATTCAGGAAACTCATAGAGCGGGGCTGACAGAAAGCCAAGCCTGTAGGCTCCACCCTGAAACTCTACACCATCCAAGCTTAGCACATACAAGCTTTGCAATTTTGCAAGTCTAGTCAAATAAGGCTGTCTCCCGACATAGACACACCTGATCCTCACAGACAATTGTCTTGGAGGTCAGTGCCTCCCACTGATACCAACAACAATCAAGACTTAACTACAACAAGGCTGTACACACAGTCCACAAAGAAAAACACCAAGAGGGTCCACCTCAGGTAAATGGGAGGCTGACTCACCGAACCATATAGGACACCTTAGCACACAAACCCACCCTATCAACTCAGGGAAGCTGTGAAAATGCCGAGACAAGGAAACAGATCACAAACAAAAGAAATAGAGAACAAGCGACTGGATATAGAGTTCAAAACCATGGTTATAAGGTTTTTCAAGAATTTCCTAGAAAAGGCTGATAAATTTAACGAGACGCTCAAGCATATGAGAGAGACCCTCGAGGATATGGAAAAGGACCAACTAGAAATTAAACAAACACTGACTGAAATAAAAAATGTTATACAGGCACCCAACAGCAAGCTAGAGGAACGCAAGAATCAAGCCAAACATTTGGAACACAAAGAGCCAGAGGATACTTCTCCGCAGAAGCAAGAAGTCAAGAGAATCCAGAAAGTTGAAGATAGTGTAAGAAACCTCTGGGATAAGTTCAAGCAAACCAACATCAGAATTATAGGTGTCCCAGAAGATGACAGAGAGCAAGATACGGAAAACATATTGAAAGAAATAGTGACAGAAAACTTCCCCCACCTGGTGAAAGAAATAGAGTTACAAGTCTTGGAAGCGCACAGAACCCCAAACAAAAGGAATCCAAAGAGGACCACACCAAGACACATCATAATTAAAATTCCAAGAGCAAAAGACAAAGAGAGAATATTAAAAGCAGCAAGAGTAAAGCAGGTAGTTACCTATAAAGGAACACCCATACGATTCTCAGCTGATTTCTCAACAGAAGCCATGCAGGCCAGACAGGAATGGCAAGAAATATTCAAGTTGATGAATAGCAAGAACTTATAGTCAAAAATACTCTACCCAGCAAAGCTATCACTCAGAATCGAAGGCCAGATAAAGAGCTTCACAAATTAAAAAAAGCTAAAGGAGTTCATCACTGCCAAAGCAAAATTATATGAATTGCTGAAGGGGGTTCTTTACGAAGAGAAAGAAAATATAAAGGTAAAAATTATGAACAACAAATAATTAACTATCAACAAGTGAATCTAAAAACCCAGGGAAGTAAAAAACGTGATGAAACAATATTAACTGTTGAATGTAATAGAATCAGAGGTATGGAAGGGGAGTGGACTGACAATTCCCAGGGAAAAAAGGAATGGGGGGTACAGGAAGAGACTGACCATAAACTGTGCACCTATGGGTGAGGACAATGGGGGGTGGAGAAAGGGCAGAGGGTGGGGTGGGAACCTGATGGAGGAGAGCAATGAAGGGGGGGGGGGATTTGTAATAATAGGAATAAAGACTTACTTTTAAAAAATCAAAGTGGCTGGACCAAAACAAGATGGTGAGCTAGGCAGCCTCCTAGGCTGCCACCTCATCAACAATTTGGAAAAAAAACAACAGCTAAAATCGAAAGGGATCGCACCAGACCCACAGGAAAGCTGGCGAAATGGGAAGGCTACAACTAGACGCCAAGCAGGGCACCGTTGCTGCCACGTGGAGTTTAAAACTACGGCAGAACCAGACCTGCCGGAGCCGCTGCCGCCGGGAATGAGGAAAGCCAGACCTCGCTCTGCCCTGGGGCCCAGGGACTGGTCCAGCCCTTCGGCTGCCGTGGGAACCAGGGAGCTGATACGGGAACTCCGCCGCACCTTTGGTGCCTGCCCAGACGAGAAGCCTCCCTGCCCGCAACCATCCCAGCCCACAGCTGTCCCAGCCCGCCCGCCGTGCTGGTGAGGAGCTGGAGCGGCATCTCCCGGCTCACGGCTGGCTCGGCCCGATCTCCGCGCACCGTGCTGGAGGGGAGCTGGCGCGGTGCCTTCCGTTTGCCTACCAGCAAGTCCTTCAGCCGCCACCGCCACCGCCACCGCCACCACCTGCGCACCGTGCTGGTGGGGAGCTGGCGCGGTGCCTTCCTTTGGCGGACCCGACAAGTCCTTTCTCCGCCGCCGCATGGGTGGGCCAAAGCATCCGCCACTACCACCACGTGGACTTTAAAACTACAGGGGAAATTGAGCCACAGGAGCTACCGTCGCTGCCACACCGGCCACCGTCACCCGCCACCGCGAATAAAGGAAATCCACCGAGAACAGAGCTCACTACGCCCTGGGCTCAGGGAGTGGGCGGCCTCAGAACTTAGCCTCCGTGTCCACAGCTGCTCCTCTTCCGCACCAAACGAGACACCTTTGAGGGCGATCTCCCCACCTGCAACTGTCTCAGCCTGCACGCTGTGCTAGCAAGGAGCTAGCGCGGCATATCCAATTCGAGACCCCAGCACCCCAGAGGGGCCGTGTACCCCGGTTGAGCCGTGTGTCCCAAAGGGGCCGGGTGCCCCGGGTGAGCTGTGTGTCCCAGGGGGCTGTGTACCCCGGGTGAGCCATGTGTCCCAGGGGGCCGTGTTCCCCGGGGGAGCCGTGTGTCCCAGGGGGCCGTGTCCCCCAAAGGGGCTGGGTGTCCCGGGTGAGCCGTGTATCCCAGAGGGCCATGTGCCCTGGGTGAACCGTGTGTCCCAGGGGAAGCAGTGGGACCCAGGGGGAGGGGTGGTGTGAACCAGAGGAGGAGCGGATTCTATTCGTGTGGTCTTTAGATAGTCACCATAAAACAAGCAGACTGCCAAATGAGAAGCGGATTCTATTCATGTGATCCTGAGATAGTCACCATAAAACAAGCAGATTGTCAAATGACAGCGGGGAGGGGAAGGAAACCTGGGGGGAGATAAGAGAACCACCGAAGGATTGGTATGCATGAATATAAGTACAACCAACGAACACAGAACTCTGGGGAGGGAGGGCATGAATGGGCAGAGGGGGTGGCAATGGTAAGCTATGTACACATATAATACCTTAATAAATAAAAAAATAATAATTTTCTAAAAAAAAAAACAGAAAATATGCCAGGCCTCTAAGAAGCGCCCCAAGAAGCAGAGGCCAAGGAAGATGACAGGAATCGCATCCCAGGCCCTGTTTGCAAGGGCAAGTGGAAAAATATGAAACAAATTCTCATCTTTTCTTCCAGAGGAATAGATTTCAGAACAAAACATTTAATGCAAGACTTAAGAATATTGATGCCTCACTCTAAAGCAGATACTAAAATGGATCGTAAAGGTAAGTTATTTGTGACTAATGAGGTTTGTGGAATTAAAATCTGCAGGGTATCTATTTTGAAACTAAGAAGAAACAAGATCTCTATATGTGGCTTTCAAATTCACCTTGTGGGCCATCTGCTAAATTCCTAGTTCAAAATATTCATACCCTCGCTGAACTAAAGATTACTGGAAACTACTTGAAAGGTTCTCGGCCCCTTTTGTCTTTTGCCACTGCTTTTGATTAATTGCTACATTATGCTTTGTTAAAAGAACTATTAATTCAGATCTTTAGTACACCATGCTACCATCCCAAAAGCCAACCATTTGTGAACCACGTGTTTACTTTCACTATTTGGATAATAAGATGTGGTTTCAGAACTTTCAGATCATAAAAGAAGATGCTGCTCTTGCAGAAATAGGACCTTGTTTCATCTTAAATCTCAAAGATTTTACAGGGAAGTTTTGGAGGACCAACTTTATATAAAAATCCTCACTACCAGTCACCAAACATGCATTGGTGTGTCATAAGATCCCTCACAGCTACAAAAGACAAGGAGAACCAGCAAGTTAAAGAGGCGCAAAAACTGAGAAAGAAAGAACCAAAGACTATTCTTCCACATGATCCCACTGCAGATGTTTTTGTTACACCGCTGAGGAAAAACCTATAGAAATACAGTGGGTAAAAACAGAGCTACTGTTGATTTGAAAAAGTTGATTTGAAAGCAAGAAAGAAAAGGATTTACAAAAGTTGATTTGAAAGCAAGAAAGAAAAGGGTTTACAAAAGACAAAGAAAAATGAAACAGAAGATAAACAGTGGAAATACAAAATGAACCACTGGTAACTAATTTTTCAGTTATTTTGTATTTATTTTGTATTCAATATATAAATACTTTTATTATTCAGGACTTTCTTAAATCTAATTAGTGTGGCATTTAAAAAACTTAAAATCTTGTGGCTTCAGTAGTATCTGTTTTTCTAAATAAAATATTCCTAGAATTCAAAATAATTTTAAAAAAATTAAAAAAACACACCCCATTACCTGACTATACTGGCCCAAAATCCCAAACACTAAGATATAGTTTAGAAAATTTACTGCGCTTTAAAGAAAAAAATTGTTTGTGAATCTAGGCAAAAAGAATAGGTGGTTTACAAAGTAAAGAAAATCAGGTTATCAGATTTTTGACAGTAACTCTTTCAATTGGGGAGAGAAGAAACAATGAAATTACATATTTAAGATACTTAATGGAAAAAAATGGAAAATAAAGATTTTATTTTCAGAAAAACCAAACTTCAAGAACACAGAGCACAAAATGTTAGCAACATACAAGAACTCCATAAAAACGTTTTCAAAAGCCTAAAGAATCCACTTGAGAATGAGTTGCTGACAACCAAACTGACTAGATAAACCAACAAAAGGATTAGTGGTGAGTACTACATATATAACTAATATAAAATGTTCAAGTCAGTAATTATGGAATATACTAACTCTACTAAGCCCTTAAGAATCAGGATTTTTGGTGTGGAAGAAGTAAAAAACCGAGACCGAAACAAGATGGCGACCTAGGCAGCTCCCTAGGTGGCCACCTCATCAACAATTTGGAAAAAAACAACAACTAAAAACAAATGGGATCGCACCAGACCCACAGGAAAGCTGGCGAAATGGGAAGGCTGCAACTGGACACCAAGCAGGCCGCTGCTGCTGCCGTGGGGACTTTAGAAACACGGCGAAACCGAACCAGCCAGAGCAGCTGCTGCCGGGAATGAGGGAGGCCAGACCGCGCATCGCCCCGGCGGGCCCCCGCCGCCACCAGCAGGTCCCTCTGCTGCCGCAGCTGCCCGGGGCCTGCGTGGCCCTGCCGCCGCGGGCGCGCAGGCAGGTCTCGCCACCCCCACTGGCGACCTGCTGGGCCCCGGCAGACCCCCGCAGCCACCGGCGGGTCCCTGTGCTGCCTCAGCCGCCAGCGGCAGGCTCTGCCCCGCCTTCGCGCACCGGTGGCCTCAGAGCAGCAGCCGGCTCTGCCCCGCCTTCACGCACCGGTGGCCCGGCCTCACAGCAGCAGCTACCACCAGCCACCGGCTCGGCCCCGACTTCCCGCGCCAGCGCGGCCAGGCCTCAGCGAAGCCGCCAGCGACCAGCTCGGGCGCGCCCCGCCTCCACACGCGACCGCGGCCTAGTCTAAGCACAGCGGCAGCGGACAGCGACCAGCTGGGCCCCACCTTCGCGTACCCGCTCGGCAGGGCCTCCCCGCACGCCGGCGGGTCCTGCCACCACCACCACCACCGGCGACCTGCTCGGCCCTGCCTTTGCGAGAGCCCGAGGGTCCCTCCACCGAGGCCCGTGACCAGCTCTGCCAGGCCTTCGCGAGCGCTGTGCTGGAGCGGCACCTTTCCATTGGCAGTCCCCATGAGTCCTTTCTCCGTCGCCGCATGGCCGGGCCAAAGCATCAGACACTACCACCATGTGGATTTTAAACCTAAAGGGGAAATTGAGCTACAGGAGCTACGATCGCTGCCGCACCCTCCGCCGCCCCCAGGATTGGGAATCCACCAAATCAGAGCACACTACGCACTGGGCTCACAGAGAGTGTGGCTTCAGAAATTAGCCTCTGCATCCACAGCAGCTCCGCAGCCGCACCAAAGAGGACACCATTGAGGGTGGACTTTCCCCACACAGCCATCACAGACCGCCCACAACCTTCCCAGCATAACCACCATGCTGGTGAGGAAATGGAGTGTGCTGGTGAGGAACTGGCACGGCGCCTTCTGCTAGCGGCCCAGGCGAGCCCTTCCTCTGAAGCCGCCTGGCTGAGCCGAAGCTCTCGCCACTGCCGCCACGTGAACTTTAAAAACTACAGTGGAAATTGAACCACAGGAGCGATCGTTGCTGCTGCACCCGGCACCGGCACCACCACCCACCACCGCAAATAAAGGAAATCCACCGAGATCAGAGCTCACCACGCCCTGGGCTCAGGGAGTGGGCGACCTCAGAACTTAGCCTCCATGTCTGCAGCTGCTCCGCTCCCACACCGAACGAGACACCTTTGAAGGTGGTCTCCCCGCCTGCAACCATCTCAGCCCAACTGCAGCTGTCCCAGCCTGCCCGCCATGCTAGCAAGGAGCTAGCGTGGCGCCTCCAATATGAGACCCCAACACCCTAGAGGGGCCGTGTGCCCCGGGTGAGCCGAGTGTCTCAGGGGGCCGTGTACCCCGGGTGAGTCGTATCTCCTAAAGGGGAAGGGTGTCCCGGGTGAGCCGTGTGTCCCAGGGGGCCATGTGCCCCGGGTGAGCTGTGTGTCCCAGGAGGCCGAGTGTCCCGGGTGAGCCGAGTGTCCCAGGAGGCCATGTGCCCCGGGTGAGCCGTGTGTCCCAGGGGGCCATGTGCCCCGGGTGAGCCGAGTGTCCCAGGGGGCCGAGTGCCCCCGGTGAGCAGTGTGTCCCAGGGGAAGCAGTGGGACCCAGGGGAAGGGGCGGTGAAAACCAGAGGAGGAGCAGACTGTATTCATATGGTCCTGAGATAGTCACCATAAAACAAGCAGACTGCCAAATGAGGAGCGGATTCTATTCATGGGGTCCTGAGATGGTCACCATAAAACAAGCAGATTGTCAAATGACAGCGGGGAGGGGAAGGAGACCTGGGGGGAGATAGGAGAACAACCGAGGGACTGGTATGCATGAATATAAGTACAACCAACGAACACAGAACTCTGGGGAGGGAGGGCATAAATGGGAGGGGGGGGGGGGCAATGGTAAGCTATGAACACAGATAGTACCTTAATAAAATTAAAAAAAAAAAAGAAGTAAAAAACCCTGAAGTCCTAACTTTGAATTTGAAGTAATATAAATCATAAAGTATTTTATCTAGTTCTGTCCACTGAAGAGACTAGAATGACCAACTCATATAATAAGCATCTTTAGCACCCAGATTGTAGTCTTTAAACTCCAATTTTCCACTAAAAGAAGACAGGTCTGGGGTTGGAAATGAACATATTATACCAGAGATAAGAATCTATCGAAGGCTATTTTGCTCAAGTCAAAAGACTCTACAATCAATTAGAAGAGGTTCCCACGGGTCAAAGAGACAATTTGATCATCAAGTAAAAAACTGCAACTAAAATCCACCAAATTATTTATATCATTATTAAAACCACAACGTTTTTGTTTATTCAACACCTATTAAGTTAGAAATTGTAACCTTTGGAAAAGTGTTGCTCCATTTTCAGAAGAAAGTAACCTTTTCAACATAAAAGTAATATTTTTGAAATTGCCAGAAACAACCTAGGGGATATTATGGGTAGACAGATATCTCCCTTTTCCTAACAGTTTGATACCCCATGTTTTGGCATCTCCCCCAACTTTCTACAGGTAGTTTTTAATAGACTAGGAAGGAAAATTGTTCCAAAGCTCTTTAATCTTCCACCAACTTCCTCCCCAATAAGAACCTATACTTATACTAAAATCTCTCTAAAGCTAAAAAACACCAAAGTCAAATCAATTTAAGAAAATAGCCTAGGCTATCACTGATTTTCATTCTATAAACAATTTTGCATCTTATTGATGAGGATAAAAACAGAACTACAGAATTTTTATCTTAAGCAACTCATCCATCCTAAAACATTAGAGACCTGACATTTTCATTTTATATTATAACCTTAGAAGTTAGACAAAGCTCAGTTTAGCCATAAATGACAGAAACTGCAAATTTAAGGCATACCCATGTTGATTTAAAAAAAAAATAACAAAGGCTAAATGTATAACAAAGCTAAATGTATAAGCATCATTTGCTTAAATGATCAATTTTAAAACCTTTCCCATACTCAATAGATAATCTACCACTACCAATCATCCTTTACAATAAAAGCCCAATATACTAACTATCCAGTCGGCCATTCAACCAATCAAAGAGTAATATGTTAATGATATATATGCTAAGGCCACTCAACTGCTCCAGGAGGTGGTACAGAACAAAGCTAGGCCCTGGCTAGGAGCTGCTAGGAACCCTACCTGTGCATGAATTTTGTGCACTGGGCCTCTAGCTTTAATACAAAATGCTCTTAAAATAAATGTACAAATACCTAATAAGAATGGCAGAGACATATTGTTTTAAGTCCTCTAACAAGAACAAAATAATTGTCTAGAAACATCAGGTTAAATTTAACCACTCCCGGGCAAGCCTGATTGATGCCTAACTGCTCCCCAGCCAACCTGATTGCCCCTAACTGCCCTCCCCAGCAGGCCTGGTCACCCCTAACTGCCCTCTCCTGAAAGCCTGGTCCCACCCCCCCCCAACTGCTCTCCCCTGCAGGCCTGGTCACAACCAACTTCCCTCCTCTGCTGGCTTGATCGCCCCCAACTGCCCTCCCTTGCAGGCCTGGTCCCTCCCAATTGCCCTCCTCTGCTGGCCATCTTGTGGCAGCCATCATTTCCACATGGGGGGCAGCCATCTTTGACCACATGGAAGCAGCCATCTTGTATGTTGGAGTGATGGTCAATCTGCATATTACCCTTTTATTAGGGTGACCAATGAGTTTTATCCAAAAGGAAAGGCAGTTTGTTCAGACCTGATAAGCAGAATGGGAGAGGTTTTAAAGTATTTATCTCCAGATAATTTAACATAATCTTGTGTAACAAAATTCTTTAAATAAAAAATGCTTTTGGTAGAAAGGGGCAAAGTATAGCCCAAACAGTGATAGAAAGCAAGAGTAGCAATCTAAGCATTTATGATTTAGACATCAATTTATTTTTGAAACCGAGCATGTACTCAGTTTTAAGCTTATCTATATGGGCACCAGTCAGTCATTTGGAATAATTTTTCTTCCAGTTTATATTGAGATTTCCCACCTAAAACCTAAATGGAGGACAACCAAGATGGCAGCATAGGTAAACACCTGTACTTGCTGCCTCTCACAAATACATCAAAACTATAACTAAAAGACAAAACAAGTATCATCCAGAACCATGGGAAAGCCAGCTGAGTGGAAGTTCTACAACTAGGAAAGCTAGCTGAGTGTAAGTTCAACAACTAGAAAAAAGCGCATTGACTGGTAGGAGGTTTGGTGGCGTGTGCAAAACAAACTGGCCAACTGGGTGCACTGTTGGTTTTTTTCAATTGGGAGGGAGATATAAGCTCCCAATAGCTCTGAACTCCAGTTCTGGGTGAGACTTTGGGGACCCAGATTCATAAGGGGAGAAACTGGACTGTCTGGCATTGGGCCAGAAGGCCAGGGGGGCTTTCTGTCAGAGGTACTCCCAGCAGTTCTTGTTCCTGCGTGGAGGCATAGGACACAAGAGACCCAGAGACCTGTTCAGTACAGGGCTAACAATCAACCACTGCTGTTTGCTCCCCACTGGTAATTCCCAGAGACCCCGCCCCACCTACTTTACAACCCCACCCAAGCTGTGCACCGAGGCTTTTTCATATGAATGGCCTGTACTTTTTGAAGTCTAAAACCTAATAATCTGCAGCTGGGTCAAGGAGTTCCAAAGCTTCCAAAAGAAGGCCCAACACCGGACAGCAGCAGCCTGCCTTGCTTCACAGCTGGACCTCATCTGGGCATTTCCAAACCTCAAACTAAGAGGAGGAATCTGCAGATGTCTCTGTAGCTCCTGCTGAGTGGCCTCAGGCAATGGCTGACTATTGCACCTCCTTGGAGAAACAAGAGCCAGTGTACCCAGTGGTCAGAGTGAGACCATCAAGATTACAACTCTTCAGATCCATAAGGGACACATTCAAGGGGCAGAATCAGTGAGCACCAAAGCCCAACTGAAGCAAGTCTTCCACCAAAAGGGTGTCTCCAGCACAGCAGTTCTTCTATTGTAGACACAGCTGGTCCTCACAGTCAATTGGCCTGGAGGTCAATTCCTCCCAATAATACCAACAGCAATCAAGGCTTAACTACAACAAGACTGTATACACAACCGACAAAGGTACACCAAGAGTGTCCATTTCAGGTGACTGGAGAGGCTGACCCAATGGATCCTATAGGACACCTAGCACACATGGCTACAACACAGGGAGGCAGCCAAAACGTGGAGACAAAGAAACATGTCACAAATGACAGAAATGGAGGAAAGAAAACTACTGGATATAGAGTTCAAAACCATGGTTATAAGGTTACTCAAGAATCTGCTAGAAAACTCTAAGAATTTTAGTAAGACCCTCAAAGACATGAAAAAGGACTAACTAGAAATTAAGCATACAATGACTGAAATAAAGAATAATATACAGAGATCCAACAGCACACTAGAGGATCCCCAGAATCAAGTCAAAGATTGGAAACACAAAGAAGCAAAAAACACTCAACTGGAAAAGCAAAAAGAATTTTTTTAAAAATGAAGATCGTGTGAGGAGCTTCTGGGACAACTTCAAGCGTACCAACATCCAAATTATGGGGCTGCCAGAAAGAGAGAGAGAGAGCAAGATATTGAAAGCCTATTTGAAGAAATAATGACTGAAAACTTTCCCCACCTGGTGAAAAAAATACACTTACAGTCCAGAAGTGCACAGAACCCCAAATAAAAGGAATCTAAAGAGGACCACACATCACAATTAAAATGCCAAAGGCAAAAGACAAAGAGAGAAACAGTTACTGGTACCTATAAGGAGGGAGTACCCATATGATTGTCAGCTGATTTCTCAACAGAAACTATGCAGCCAGACGGCAGTGGCAAAATATGTTCAAAGTGATGAATAGCTAGAACCTACAACCAAGATAACTCTACCCAGCAAAGTTCTCATTTAGAATTGAAAGTCTGATTGAGAGCGTCACAGATAAGAAAAAGCTAAAGGAGTTCATCACAACCAAACCAGTATTATATGAAATGCTGAAGGGTATTCTTTAAGAAGAAGAAAAAGGTAAAGATAAAAATTATGAACAACAAAGTGGCAATAAATACATATCTATCAACAAGTGAATCTAAAAATCAAGAGAATAAAAAATCTGATGAACAGAATAAACTGGTGAATGTAACAGAATCAGGGGCATAGAAAGGAAGTGGACTGACAATTCTCGGGGGGCGGAGGGAAGAAGATTGGGGGTGCAGGAAGAGACTGGGCAAAAATCTTACACCTATGGATGAGGACAGTGTGGGTTGGGGGTTTAACGGGCTGGTGTGGGGTGGGAACCAAGTGGAGGTGAGTATGGGGGGAAAATGAGGAACAACTGTAATAATCTGAACAATAAAGGTTTTTTAAAAACACACCTAAATGGTTCCATTTTTAACTGCAACAAATATAAAATTGAACAATACATCATAATCACATTCTTAACACATTGTGGACCAGAAGTTTTATTGCTAGCTTTACTCAGTGGCCAGATAAGGTTCTACTGAACACTAGTACAAAAAACGTTTTACATAAATGTTAAAGGCACACTTTAAAATTAAATACCCATTGCATCTCAAAGTTGTTTATTACATGTTCTTACAAGCTAATAACTTTTAAAAGAAGTCTTGTGATTGGCCATAAACCTTAGAACAGAAAACATGAGAATTCTCATGAGCTGTCTGCAATATGTTAAGTTGGCTTGTAATTTTAATAAAACATTAAGGAGGTTCAGCTTGTCCACATTACCACTAAAGCAAAGAGTTGGTTTTTGTTTTTTTTTCTATCTAAAATTAGGATAGTTAATACCCTAGCTTAGTGGTTGGCAAACCACGCTCACAAGCCACATGCAGCTCTTTGGCCTTGAGTGTGGCTCTTCCACAAAATACTACATACAGGCGTGCACGTACAGTGTGAATGAAACTTCGTGCCCCATGCACAGAAGTCAGTTTTCAGCCTGGGCAAGTCTATTTTGAAGAAGTGGCATTAGAACACTCAAGGGACCAAAGAGCTGCTTGTGGCTTAAGAGCAGCAGTTTGCCGACCACTACTGCCCTAGCTGGTTTGGTTTATTGGAAAGCATCAACCTGCAGACTAAAGGGTCCCAGGTTCGATTCTAGTCTGGGGCACATGCCTGGGTTGCAGGCTCAATCCCCTGAAGGGGGCATGCAGAAGGCAGCCAATCAGTGATTTTCTCTCATCATTGATGTTTTATCTCTCTCTTCTTCTCTAAAACCAATATAGTTTTTGAACTAAATAAATAAAATTAGGATAGTTAAGGATACATTACAATCATAAGCAAATCTTGTGAGAAACAAGCATCCTAAATAATAAAAGGTTAGCATGCAAATTGTCCCCTTGACCAGGAGTTTGACCAGGGGGCAGGGCTGGCTGGCCAACCTCCCACATCCCCTACTGGCCCCCTTCCCTGGCTGGCCCTGCCCCTGATTACCCCCAATCAGGGCACCCAGCCAGACCCCACTTGAGCACAAATTTGTGCACCAGGCTTCCGGTTCGTTAATGAAGCCAAAGTAAATATTCAATACTTGTTGAAGCTTACATTCTTATAGTATAGACTTCAAAAAGAAAATTTTTAAATAGGAAAAAAGTAGGGGAGCCCAAAGAAATTCCACTTATTAAACCTGCATCCAAAGAAACCTTTCCCCCTCCAGCTTCCCACTCCCTATCCAAATACAAGACTACAAGGAAGTCACCTAAACTACACTGCTCTCTAGGAATTAACTTTGAGTGTAAAAACAATTCCTGCTAACCACTCACACAATGCAATGAACTGTTCCTTTTGAAAACAGAACTTAATTGTGTAAGTTTTAGATTTACAACATTTGGAAACGTTAAGCCTAATAAAATGCTGAGCAAATATAACAAGTTAGCTATCCAAGAAAGTCTACAGGACACTCAAAACTGTAGCATCTGGAATCTGTCCGATTTCTGAAGAGATTATATAGAAATGCACCTTAAATACCCACATACATAAATATGAAAACAAGAGGTTGACTCTAAGACAATATGAGAAAATACCACCAAAAAAAGAATCTGAAATAGAAGCAAACCACAAAATCCTGGAAATAAGCCTGTTTGGGGGGGGAGGGGAGTGTTTGTCATGAATGGAATACCCATCCTCCCTTCCTCAATTTCTTTCAGACAACTAAGCTTTCTATGCATTTTAAAAAATGCATTACAAATCATGCATAAAGTAAGTATATATGCACTTAGTAACTGCTTTAAATGTCTGGGGTTTTACACAGATTATTCAGTTTTTTGAAATACCCTTTCCCCCTTTCCGAAACAATTCTGAATGAGACATCTACAACAAGGAATATGTTCTCAACTTACATTGTTTCTCCAGTCTTGGCCACATGACAAAGAAATTGATCCAGGACCGGACAAACTTCCTTTTTCCCCCTCTTCTCAAAATCTGGGTAAGGAAAGAAAGAACAGTTATAAGTATTCCTCATAATCCCACCAACCATTTCCAATGCCCTCTAAAAACAAAGTTTCTTTCCAGTCCTTTCTCATATAAGATCAAGAAAAAAAAAATAGCCTCTCAACCAAATATCCACTTCAACTCTCCTAGTTGTACTTCCATGTGTTAATCTCTTCACGGATAACATCTTCCTAAAGAGGGCACTAACTTCACAAACCAACCTTAACTCAATGTTTCTTAAAGTGTGTTCCAGGGGAACAACAGCATGAGCTTCATCTGAAAATCCGATTAAAATTAATGTCCACGGACCCAATACATTGTTTATCTAACTGATGTTCGAACATCTGCATTTCAGGCAACACCGGCCACCTCACACAGCTGTCCCCAGAGGACGCCGGGTATCTAAGCCTCGTTCTCAAAGGCTGAACTCGCTGCCTGTTCGAAACCAGTTCCCAACACTGCGGCTCGGAAGACGACCACCTCAGAATTAGGACCGAGTGATGCTCCAGAGCTGAGTTTCCTGACACACATTTCCAGCTGTTCCCCCAAACCTTTCGCTTTTTTCCTCTAACCCACGCCTGGCGTGCGGGGCCTGCCGAGAGCTGAGCCGGCGCCGGGCGCCGGGCGCCGGGCGGGCTCCGGCCGCCGCGCTCTCCGCTCCCCTCCCCCGCCCGGACCCGCGGACAAAGCCGGCTCCGGCGGAGGGAGGGCGGCCCGCGGGCTCCGGCGGGGGGGATGGGAGCCGGGAAGCGCACTCGCCCCCGCGCCCGGCGGGCCCAGGAGCCACCCGCCCCAGGGAGGAGAGAGGGCTGCGGCGGGTGAGGAGGGAAGGGAGAGCGGCGGCTACCCCACCTTTCAGCGCCTCCTGCAGCCTCTCGACGTCCATGGCTTCCCGGAGTCCCTCGCAGCCTCCGCCTCCCTCCGCCGGTCTCCGGGTCCGGAAGGCCTACCCCCACCCCCCGACGCCCTCCCCTTGCCTCGCACACACTCCCGCACGCAGGCGACCAGGGGGTGGGGGGACCGAAGGGAGCCGGGGAGGCGAGCGAGAGAGCGAGACCGAGAGAATGAGCACCTCCCCGAGCCGCTACCGCCAGCCCTCCAACATGGCGCCGGCACGTCACCGCGCGCACGCTCCCGCCGTCCCCGGCAGGCTCCAGGCCGTCTCCGCGCACGCGCGAGCCGACCCGGAACCGGAAGTCGCGAGACTGAGGCGGGTCGCCAGACTCGGGCCTCCCACGGGTGGGTGGCTCCCCGGTGCGAGCGGGCGCTGCTGGCGGACTGGCGGAGCCTGCTGGGAGGCGGAGCCCTTTGCCCTCGAGTCCCTCCCTTCGCGGCTGTGCGACTCTTCCGTTTGCGGGCGGATCGCGTGGACGCCCTAGGCAGCTACTTTGAGAAGTAAGGGAGGCCCGCGGTGAGGACGCGGTAGAAATGCACTAAGTATTAAGAGTAATCGTAACGAGAACCTCTCTCTGCCGGAAGCTAGCCTTCCTTACCTGTTCAGCCTTGGAGAGAAGCAACATATACAGCAAAGGAATTAAAAACGTAGGGATTGCAACCAGCTGGAATCAAAGCCCAACTCAAGTATTTACTCCCTGTGTGGCCCTGGGCTACATACTTAAAACTCTTGGAGCAAAGGCGCAGTCTCCTCATCTGAAAATGGAAGTTTGTAAAATAGCCATGAGGCTTTAGTAAATGGTATGAAGTATTTAGCAGTGTCTAGAGAGAACTTGTAAGCTCTCAGTTAACTAGCTGCAGTTTTCATCATTATAATTTTTATTAAAATACATGAGCTCCTAGGAAGTTAGGGCAGAGACTTCAGACGTCCTTTCCAGCCCTGATATTTTGCAAACGTGTAGCTGAGGTGTAGCTGACTGGCCTGTAAAACAGCACCAGAACCCAGAACATTTGGCTCCCAGTCAGTGTGTGGACATTTTTACTATATACTTGTCTGTAAGCTTCTCAAAAAAAAAAAGATAATGATTCCACCTTTTCTTCTGTCAACCAATGGTCATTGGCACCAATTCAATGCCAATAGGAATCAGCAATTTGGAATGCAGTAAAGAAGGAAACTTTATTCAGTGGAATAGCAGGACTGCAAGGCACCTCTCTGACTGGGCAGCTCAGATCCAGTAGGAAAAGCACCCCTGGTGGAAAGGTAAAGTGGCTCCCAGCGTCAGAGGGGAGCTAACAGAGCCAGCAGCCCCTGGTCCTGCTTATCCTTATGCAAATAAGGATCCCCCAACCTCACTATCTGATTGATCTTTAGGGCACTCCCATGGCTGCTGAGTGGAGCCGTGCTGCAGGTTTGTCAGGTGAAGATGCTAAGGAGGATATAGCTGCACAGCTCTGATCTGACAAAAAAAAAGTTTTGGTCCTATTCTTTGAAATACAATTCCAGGCACTTTTACAAAGGTTGGCTCAGCCTGTAGGCAGGCAGTTCAGGGTATGATTTTCCCTGAAAGGCTGTTCATGTGAGAGGCCCCAGTTTAGACAGTTGCTAGGCTGTGTTTTTAAATTTGAGCCCAGTTTGCCACAGGAGCCCCTTTGGTAGGTAACTTCTCTCTTGGGGTTACACTTCTCAAAACCATGAAAGAAAAGAAGAAAGAGAAGAGAGGGAGGAAAGAAGGCTATTTCTTGACTTGTCTTAAAAGGTGCAACTTTGGAGACAGCCATTACAATTGTTGACCCTGAAGTTGGGTGGCAAATGTGACAAAAACATTCCCTCCGTCCATGCCCCACAAAACAAAAACAACAAAAAATTCCCACACGCACAAAAAACTTCTCTTGATATTGCCATCAGACAACCAATCTCTGTGTCTTTAGAGTTTAGACCTTTTAATTGTTCAGAGCATCCAGTTCAAGCACAAATAGCCTTGCAGGAGGTTGTAATACTACTTGGCAAGCACTTATCTTACACTAGATTTAGTTTATCATGGTCGCTTCTGAAGGGGCCTACTCTCCATGTGGCGAAGCTTGGCCTCAATTTCTTTCTACTACCTTATCCTCTGTTCATTCAGGTCTGTTCCTTTAAGAGCTGTGTGGGACAATACTGTTCCTGAGTCTTTCAATAGAATTCGGTTCTTCAGTCATACTAGCTTCATTTCAGGTATTTGATAGCAGCATATGGCTAGTTGATTCTGTATTTTACAGCATAAATGAAGAAAATCCCATTATCACAAAAGGTAATTTTGGAACTTCTATTAGAGAATATCCATGCTTATTTCTTCCACCTTATTTCATCCCTTTTCATCAGATGTTCTCACTTGTGGATGCCTGAATTTTAATCACTGGATAAAAATTTTCCTTTTCAGGAGACAAAGTACACACAGCAGTGATAGCCTAAGCCTTAGGGCCCTAAGGGAATCAGGGAAAGTTTCACAGAGAAAGTGGTGTTTAAGCTGAGTCCTAAATTATGAGGAAGTAGCCAAGTGAAGTGGAGAGGAAGAGCTTTCAAACAGAAAAACCATAGGTGCACAGGCCTTAAAATGAGGGAGAAAAGCCAGGTGGGTTCTGAAGAGCCATAAGAAATTCAGTCTGGCCCTAACCAGTTTGGCTTAGTGAATAGAGCATCAGCCTGTGGCTGAAGGGTCCCAGGTTCGGTCTGGTCAAGGGCATGTACCTTGGTTGTGGGTACATCCCCAGTAGGGGATGTGTAGGAGGCAGCGGTCTATGTTTCTTTCATCGATGTTTCTAACTATCTCTCTCACTTCCTCTTTGTAAAAAATCAATAAAATATTTTTTAAAAGAAATTCAGTCTGACTTAAACTAAGAGTACAAGGAGAGAAGAGAAAAAAAGATGAGGCTGTAGAATTATTTTCTTTGGTTGATTTCCTTGAAGTTCTCTAGCCAACATGCATCCCAATATCTGCAGTTACTAAAGCCTCATACTTATGCTAAAACCCTTGGAGGAAAGCAATATAAATGTGACAGCCAGCCTCCAGAATCACCCTCAATGACTTCTCTCCTGGGATCCATGCCATAGAACAGTGTCCTCCCACTCTAATCATAGCTGGTCTGGGTGACCAATAAGAATATGGCAAAAGGGTCCTGGCTGGGTAGCTCAGCTGGTTGGAGCATCATCCAATACAGCAAAGGGTTTTTTGTTCCATCCCCAGTCAGGGCACATACATAGGTAGTGGGCTTAATCTTCAGTTGGGTGGGTATGGGAGGCAACCGATGTTTCTCTCTCACATCAATATTTCTCTCTTGACCCGGGGGAGCCCTGTGCCCTGTGGGAGCAGCGTGACCCCGGGGAAGCCATGTGCCCAGGAGGGGCGATGTGAACTGGAGGAGGAGCAGATTCTATTCATGTGGTCCTGAGAAATTTGGACAGTCTGCAGCCATTTGCTACAGAACACTTTGTTGTATTTCCCTACAAAAACAAATGGGAGAGAGTGTCTCACTTGAAATTCAAATATGGAAGAAAAAAAATCTGAGGAACAGAATAAACTGGTGAATACAATAGAGTCCAGGGGTAAAGAAAGGGAGTGGTCTGATAATTATCAGGGGGGATAAGGGGTGGGGAGTGCAGTAAGAGACTGATTAGGATCCTGTAACCAATGGATAAGACAATGGGGGGGGGAAGAGGGGAGGGCAGAGGGTGGGATGGGAACTGGGTGGTGGAGAGCTTTGGGGGAGAAAAAGGAGAAACAATTGTAATAATCTGAGTAATAAAAATTTATTTTAAAAAAAAGAAAAGAAAGAAAAATATTTCTCCCCCTCCCCCCCCCCTTCCTCTCTCACTGAAATCAATGACAAAAACATATCCTCGGGTGGGGACTTAAAAAAAAAAGAGTATGGCAGAAGATACGGTGTTTGACTTCTGAGGCTAGGTCGTAAAAGGCACTGTGGCTTCTACTTGAGCTCTCAAATTGTGCATGCTAGAGAAAGCCAGCTGCCATGCCATGAGAACATTAGAGTAACTCCATGGAAGGGCCCAAAGGGAGAACTGAAGCCTTTGATCTGGGTCTTTCAAATCCAGGAAGCCTTTAGGATGACTAACTGACATCTGGGCCATGAACTTAGGAGGATACAAAAATATGTAATTTGTCCTGTCTGACATGGCTCAGCTGGTCAGATGTTGTCCCATGTTTCAAAAGGTTGCTAGTTTGATTCCCAGTCAGGACACATGCCCAAGTTGTGGGCTTGGTCCCAAAGGGGACAGGGGTATGCAGGAGGCAGCCAACTGATGTTGCAATCTCACGTCACTATTTCTCTCCCTCTCTCTCCAAAGATCCATAAACTATTCCTTTATCTATATATATAAAAGCCTCCAACCAGTAGCTATAATGCACAATGACCACCAGAGGACAGAAGCTCCAACTAGTAGCTATGACACCTATTGACCACCAGGGGGAAGATGCTCAAGCAGGAGCTGCCGAGCTGTGGTGATTTGGCAGCTGCAGTTCTCAGGTGATGCACCCATAACCAGAGAGGAGGGAGCCCGATTCTGGAGTGCATCACCTGAGAACTGCCCTCTGGAAATCCAGGACCCCTTGGAGGATGTCAGAGAACCAGTTTCAGCTTGATTCCCATAGGCCAAGCGGAGGGACCCCACCTGCCAGAGGGATCCCACTCACTCCACAGACACCCTTTAAGCCAAAGTGCTGCCCCAGGTGTGACCAGACAGGGAGGGGCCACAGGAGGTTGGCTCCAGGGTGTGTCTGGCCTGTCTCGCCCAGTCCTGCCCCACTGGCCACCTTCTAATTAATTTCCTTTCAGTGTGCACTAGCTATAATAATAAAAGCATAATATGCTAATTAGACCCAATGATCTTTCAGACATCCTTCTGTACGAAGCTGTGGTGGGGCCAAGCTAGAGGCAGGCAAGCAGTTAGGAGCCAGTGGTCCCAAATTGCAAGAGGGTGCAGGCCAGGTTGAGCCCCCCCCCTCCTGCCATGCACAAATTTCGTGCACTGATCCTCTAGTACAGGTGTGGGCAAACTTTTTGACTCGAGGGCCACAATGGGTTCTTAAACTGGACTGTAGGGCTGGAACAAAAGCATGGATGGAGTGTTTGTGTGAACTAATATAAATTCAAAGTAAACATCATTACATAAAAGAGTATGGTCTTTTTGGGTTTTTTTTTTTAATTCAATAGTTTTATTCACCGGATCCGGCCCACTCTAGTATGTATATATAATTTAATCCTTGCAAAAATTACATGAGATAGGTGATATTATTATCCTCACTTGTCAGTAGAGAAAACTGAGGTATAAAGAGGTGAACTAACTTTCCCAAGATAATACAACTGCATACAAGTAACTGACCCATGATTCAAACTTAGTCAGACTTCAAAGTTCCCAAACACTTTCTTATCCTCAAAAAGTTGCAAACTACAAGGAGAGATTAATATGTGAGTATTGACTCTAAAAAAAGGAGAAAGCAAGTGTGAAAATCAGGTGGTCAGAGACCTGTGAAATCTCTTCCAGGCAGGAATAGAAATTGCTCTTTATAGAGGCTTCATTTAAAGGCCAAAGATTCACACATATGAAGAAGAGTCTAATAGGAGAGGGGATGGAATTAACCAGGAGAACAGTCTGTGAGGGCCTCCTAGATGCCAGGGAGAACTACTTGGAACCTCTTCCTCCCTATGGAACTCAAGGTCTAATGGAAAAGATGAACCTTAAACAAGCGTGAACATGCAAAGACTGGCCCACTGCTCTGGGTGAACACAAGAAGGAAAAAGCCTAAACTTGAGAAGACTGAGAGTAGGAGGTAGAAGGTGGAAGATGAAAACAGAAAGAGAAATGGGAGAGAGAAAACAGCCAGACTATTTCACAGAAAATATACAAGAATCTTCTCATAACTCCAGGGGTAATTACTGGAATGTGGTCATCCCTCATACAGGAGTCTGTGGGAAGGGACAGAAGAAGAAACTGAAGGAAAGTATAGAAAAACCTATGCCCTGCCTGGAAGAGCTGGAGAACAGGGAAGAGGGTAGACTAAAATATCACTAGAGAAAAGCATTGGAGCATTTCCAATTTTCATGGCCTTTCTTCATGACTTTTCATTCTTATTTGTATATCATCCTGGGTACTAGTGTGAGAGTGAACCAGTGGTCTTTTCTGTCAAAGAAATGAGCTCACCACCATTTTAGGTCCCACCATTTTGATATGACCTTCAGATTCTCAGGGAGATGCCATCTTAGGCTCAGTCTTACCCCTCCCCTTCCTCAGAATTAGTCAATTGTGCAAAAATGGGAACCTGAACTCTGAAGACTGATCAATCAAGTCAGAATTCAGAGTGAGGGGCAAGGCACACCCGCATCAGGAAATAAAATCCAAAGGGATTTCTGTTGGGTGTGCTTTGCCCATGATTTCAAGCTGGCAATTGCAAGTGTTCCCCCACCTCCACCCCCCACATCCCACATGGTTCTAAAGGAGGCAGCACACAAATAAAAGAGACTAGTGTAGGGCCCCAAGATTGAGGAATTAACCTTCCCCACTGCCTGTTCCAGGATGTGACCTTTACGGTTAAAGATTAGACAGGAATGAGGTCAGTTCTTTACGGTTGAAGATTAGGCAAGAATGAAATCAGTCCCCAGAAACTCCCTACCCTGAGGACTTACCCAGAGGAATGGGAAGGGGAGAGACAAAGGGGCTTGCAAGATTACCAGATGGGACTGTTGACTAAGCATAGACCCTGTCATAAAACATGTAATTAACGAGCCCAGCTCCCCTTCTTGGAATTTCTTTGTTCCCTTCCTCCCCCTCCATGTGTAATCCCACCTGCGTGTGGTTTTTGCCTTTATAAACTCATGTTCTGCAGTTACTCGGCGCTCCCAGTCAGCCAGCACTGTTGCTGTCTGCCTGAGAAGCCCCTGCGCTGCGCTTGTATTAAAACCTCATGCTTTTTGCATCAAGTTTCGGTCTCGGCGTTTGACTTGGGGTGGTCGCCCCCTCCGTCGGACTCACCGGGGGTCTTGGGACCTTACATTTGGGGGCCTTACACTAGAAAATATTAATTTGGAAATATTAGGGGCCAGGCTGGAGCCCAGCTCAAAGGGAAGGACTCCACTTGCTCTGGCATAGCTATCCCTTTTATTCACATTGTAGGATACACACATAGTCCTTAGGCAGGCTATTCCAATAATAGCCAATCAGCAAGGATTTACATAAAACTAAAAGGTCAAAGTTGCTTTAGCTACCTTTGTCTCAACTAGACAATAGGTGCTTGGCTCTGACCTTTCAGAGCTTCAAGGTTGACCAGCCTTCCTGGTCCCTTGTCCACACCTCTCTGCTAGTGAAGGCAATGGGCGGCTTCCAACAGGCAACAGCGCTCTTCTGCACAGGAGTAAATTTGCCTTGCTGATCCAGTTTCAGTGTTTGTCTCATTCCCATGACATTATTGAGAGCATTTCTAACACTAGAATAAAACCAAGGTGGGAAAATGGACAAATGCCATTTTCTAAATGAGAGTAGCTTCCCATATCATCAGGTTTAACTTTTTTTCCAGAGACTTTTGAAACTAACCACTTTTAAAAAATTGGAAATAAGGGTAACAAAGGGTTTGAGCCAAAAGACCTGGTTTGTTTTCTGTGGTGACAGAGTGTGTCAGTGGCTGCGGGCAGCCATGCTAGATTGAAGAGCAGTGCTGCCAGAGAAGGCTGACAAAGAGGAATTAAGTGCTCCCGAGCTGGCCGACTTAATTTTGATAGCAATAATGGGAGATCACTTCAGGTTCTGTGAAATAAAGTTGGAATTTATTAAGAGAGAAGGACATCAGGACTCCGATTGAACCCAATAGCCATTCTCTTCTTCAGCTGTGCACATTTTTAAATTTTTTTATTTTATTTATTTTCATTTTTTATTAAGGTATTATATGTGTACATATCTTAGCCCCCCCCCCACTCCCATACATGCCTTCACCTCCTCCACCAGTGTTTTGAGTCCATTGGTTATGCTTATTGTTGTGAGGTCCAACAATGGGTTCAAAATAAGACCACCAGAGGCTGATGATTTATTTAAAAAAAAAAAAGCAGGCAAAGATTATTGAAATATCTGGCCAGGGCAGCCACAAGAACACTACATGCAGGCAGGCTCTATACGACTGTGCTGTTCCAGATATAGGCAAGTCTTTTTAAAGGCATAAACCACAAGAATTTTCCTTTGTTTATAGACTAAATTCTAAAGACTGAGAACAGCCCACAGGGTTGGTTCCCAGTCACATCCTGCTGGACATTGGAATGTGGCCCTACCTTGCTTGCGATAGCCAATAACACAAAAGCAGATCTCAGCAGTTAGTCTCTAAAGGTTATCTACAGTTTCTATCCCTGAAGCTACTGAGTCAGTGGGAATCAATCTCCTGTGGTTCTGGTCTCAGGCACAGGAAAATTGCCTTAGCCCCCAGATCTCCACCTGGAAGCTGAGGTAAGTACCTTGTGTCTTAATCAGACTTGCAGGGTTAGAATTCAAACAGCAGGCTTTATCAAAGTATGATTGCTACCATATTTCAATTATATGCATGCATACAAGGCCTTTGGTTGATCTCTTATCTCCCCCATCTCTCCCTAAACTTCCTGCTGTAATTTGACATTCTGTTTGATGGTTTATTGCCTCTGTATCTATCTTTTTGTTCATCAGTTTATAATGTTCTTTATTATTCATAAATGAGTGAGATCATGTGGTATTTTTCTTTCATTGACTGGATTATTTCACTTAGCATTATGTTCTCCAGTTCCATCCAGCTTGTTGCAAATGGTAAGAATTCCTTCTTTTTTGTGGCAGCATAGTATTCCACTGTGTAGATGTACCATAGTTTTCTGATCCAGTCATCTGCTGATGGGCACGTAGGGTGTTTCCAAATCTTAGTTATGGTAAATTGTGCTGCTTTGAACATAGGGATGTATGTATCCTTTCTGATTGGTGTTTCTAGTTTTGTAGGATATATTCCTGGGAGTTAAATTACTGGGTCAAATAGGAATTCCATTTTCAGTTTTTTGAGGAAACTCCATACGGCTCCATATCGGCTGCATCAGGCTGCATTCCCACCAGTAATGCATGAGGGTTCCTTTTTCTCCGCATCCTTGCCAGCATTTGTCATTTGTTGATTTGTTGATGATTGCAATTCTGACAGGTGTGATATGGTACCCCATTGTCATATTGATTTGCATCTCTCGGATAATTAGTGACTTTGAACAGGTTTTCATAGGTCTCTTGGCCTACCTTCTGCCTTCTTTTGAAAAGATTCTATTTAGGTTCGTTGCCCATTTATTTTATTGTATCATTTATCTTCCTCATATTAAGTTATGTAAATTGCCTGTAGATGTTGGAGATTAAATCTTTATCAGTGATAACATTTGCAAATATGTTCTCCCATACAGTGGGTTTTTTTGTTGTTTAATTGATGGTTTCTTTTGCTGTGAAAAAATCTTTTTATTTTGATGTAGTCCCATTTGTTTATTTTCTTTTTAGCTTCCATTGCCCTAGGAGCAGTAACAGTGAAGAAGTTCTTTCAGCATATGTCTGAGATTTTTCTGCTGATGGATTCCTCTAGTATTTTTATGGTTTCCCATCTTATGTTTAAGTCCTGTATCCATTTTGGTTTGTTTTTGTGTATGGTGTAAATTGGTGATCAGTTTTATTTTTTTGCATGTATCTGTATAATTTTCCCAACACCAGTTATTGAAGAGACTGTCTTGACTCCATTGTATGTTCATGCCTCCTTTGTCAAATATTAATTGAACTTTGTGGTTTGGGTCGATATCTGGATTCTCTATTCTATTCCATTAGTCTATATGTCTGTTCTTGTGCCAGTACCAGGCTGTTTTGAGAACAGTGGCTTTGTAATACAGCTTGAAATCTGGTATAAAGATACCTACTACTTTATTCTTCTTTCCCAGGATTGCTGTGGCTATTTGGGGCCTTATTTTAATTCCAGATGAATTTTTGGAGAGTTCTTTTCCAGGTCTGTGAAATATGCCATTGGTATTTTAATGGAGAGTGCATTAAATCTATAGATTGCTTTGGGTAGTATGGACATTTTAATGATGTTGATTCTACCAATCCATGAACATGGTATGTTCTTCCATATGTTTACATCTTCCTCTATCTCTTTTTTCAGTGTCTTGTAGTTTTCTGCATAGAGATCTTTTACCTCCTTGGTTAAGTTTATTTCTAGGTATCTTAATTTTTTTCTTTTTGGTGCAATGGTAAATGGAATTGCTTTTCTAGTCTCTCTTTTTGTAAGTTCACTATTGGTGTATGGAAATGCCATAGATCTTGTGGCATTAATTTTGTATCCCGCTACTTTGCCAAATTCATTTATTAAGTCTCTTAGTTTTTTTGATGGAGTCTTTTGGTTTTTTTACGTATAATATCGTGTCATCTGCAAATAAGGACAGCTTTACTTCTTCTTTTCCAATTTTGTTGCCTTGTATTTATTCTTCTTGTCTGATCGCAATGGCTAATTCTTCCAGTACTATGTCAAACAGGAGTGGTGATAGTAGAGATCCCTGTTGTGTTCCTGTTCTTAGGAGAAATGGTTTTAGATTTTGTCCATTGAGTATGTTGGCTGTGGGTTTATCATATATAGCTTTTATTATGTTGAGTTGTGATCCTTCTATTCCCACATTGCTGAGAGTTGTTATCAAGACAGGGTGTTGGATTTTGTCAAATGCTTTTTCTGCATCAATTGATATGACTATATGATTTTTATCTCTCACTTTGTTTATGTGATGCATTATGTTTATGGATTTGCAGATATTGTACCATCCTTGCATTCCTGGGATAAATCCTACTTGGTCATGGTGTATGATCTTTCTGATGTACTGTTGGAGCCGATTTGCTAGAATTTTGTTGAGGATTTTGGCATCTATGTTCATGAGGAATATTGGCCTGTAATTCTCTTTCATTGTGTTGTCTTTATCTCGTTTTGGTATTAGGGTGATGCTGGCTTCATAGAAGGAGCTTGGAAGTGTTCCTTCCTCTTGAATTTTTTGGAATAGTCTGAGGAGGATAGGTTTTAGTTATTCCTTGAATGTTTGGTAAAACTCTCCTGTGAAGCCATCTGGCCCCGGGCTTTTGTTTGCTGGAAGCTTTGTTTTTTGTTTTTGTTTTTTTAAATAAATCTTTATTGCTCAGATTATTACAATTGTTTCTCCTTTTCTCCTTTTTCTCTCCCAAAGCTCCCTACCACCCAGTTTTCATCCCACCCTCTGCCCTTACCCCCTCTTCCCACATTGTCCTCATTCATTGGTTATAAGATTTTAGTCCAGTCTCTTACTGCACCCCCATCCCCTTATCCCCCTGATAATTATCAGTCCACTCCCTTTCTTTGCCCCTGATTCTATTATATTCACCAGTTTATTCTGTTCCTAAGATTTTTTTCTTCTTTTTTTCCCCGTGTTTGAATTTCAAACTCTCTCCCATTTGTTTTTGTAGGGAAATACAACAAAGTGTTCTGTAGCAAATGGCTGCAGACTATCCACATTTCTCAGGACGACATGAATAGAATCTGCTCCTCCTCCAGTTCACACCGCATCTCTGGGACACACAGCTCCTCCAGGTCACCCCGCTCCTCCAGGTCACACGGCTCCCCCGGGTCACACCGCTCCCCTGGATCACCCTGCTCCCCTGGGTCACACCGCTCCCCTGGATGACACAGCTCCCCTGGTTTACACCACTCCTCTGGGTCACACCGCTCCTCTGGGTCACACTGCTACTCTGGGTCACACCACTCCTACAGGTCACACGGATCCCCTGGATGACACAGCTCCCCTGGTCACAACGCTCCCCCAGGTCACCCTGCTCCCCCGGGTCACACCGCTCCCCTGGGTCACACAGCTCCCCTGGTTTACACCACTCCTCTGGGTCACACCGCTCCTCTGGGTCACACTGCTACTCTGGGTCACACCACTCCTACAGGTCACACAGATCCCCTGGATGACACAGCTCCCCTGGTCACAACGCTCCCCTGGGTCACACTGCTCCCCCCAGTCACACCACTCCTATGAATCACACAGATCCCCTGGATGACACAGATCCCCCGGGTCATACCGCTCCCCTGGGTCACACTGATTCTCCAGGTCACATGGCTCCTCTGAGTCCTTTGATCGATGTTTTCTTATCCTAGATCCCCTGGGGCCCGGGCCTGCTGCTGCTGGCGAGCAGGACGACGACAAGGAGGAAGAATGGGGAGGCTCCAGATGACTCCACCATAGTAACCTCCGCCGCTCTCCTTTCACACGTTCAGGCTTTCAGAGTCCCCTGGGTTTAGGTCTTTAGAGTCACAGGCCGCAAAGAGTGTTCCGGGTACAACCTCTCGGTCCTCCGTCACGCTCCACGAGTAGGTCTGCTCCGCCTTGGCGCTGGCTCTCTGGGGCTCGGCAGAGTCTCTGACCAGGCCTGGTGGCAGTGGGGATGGATGGGCAACGGGCTCACTCTGGCCGTGGGTGGAAGGCGCAGCCGCGGCCCAGTGTTGGCTCCCTTGCTCCCACTGCGGGCAGGCCGGGAAGGCTGCGGGCGCAGAGGCAGCCCACTCTCTGGGCCCAGGGCAGGGCGGGCTCTGCTCTTAGTGGGCTTCCCTCACCGGTAGCAGCGGCAGCTGCAGCCGCAGCGTCTCTGCTGTGGCTTTAAACTCCACATGGCAGCAGTGGCACTTCTCCTTTTTAGTTGTAGTTATCCCATTCTGCCAGCTTTCCTGTGGTGTTGATGAAATACTTTTCGATTTTAGTTGTTTTTTTTTTTTTTAATTGGTGAGGCAGCAGCTTAGGAGACTACCTAGACCGCCATCTTGGTTCGAGTCTGCTGGAAGCTTTTTGATGACCGCTTCCATTTTTATCATAGTTATTGGCCTATTGAGCTTCCTGATTGATTTTTGGAAGAGTATATTTTTTCTAGGAATATGTCCATTTCTTCAACGTTGTCCAGTTTCCTGGAATAAAGTTTTTCTTAGTATTTTTTAACAATCCTTTGTATTTCAGTGGGGTCCAATGTTATTTTACCTCTTTCATTTCTGATTTTGTTTATTTGGGTCCTCTTTCTTTGCTTCTTGGTCAGCGTGGCTAGAGATTCACCAATTTTATTTATCCTTTCAAAGAACCAACTCTTGGTTGTGTTGATCTTTTATATTGTTTCTTTGATCTCTATGTTGTTTATCTCCAGTCTAATCTTTATTATTTCTTTTCTTCTTCTCACACTGGGCTTTTCTTGTTGCTCCCTTCATAACTCTCTGAGTTGTAAAGTTAGGTTATTCATTACTATTGTTTCTTGTTTTTGTTTTTTTTGCAGCAGGCTTGTAGAGCTATGAACTTCCTTCTCAAGACTACTTTCATTGTGTCCCACAGATTTTGATTGTTGTGTTTTTATTGTCATTTGTTGCCATGATGTATTTTTTAAATTTATTAAGGTATTGTATATAGCTTACCATTGCCCCACCCAACCTCCCATACATGCCCTCCATCCCCAGAGTTTTGTGTCCATTGGTTGTACTTATATGCATGCATACCAGTCCTTTGGTTGATCTCTTACCTCCCACAGATCTCCCTACCCTCTCCACTGTCATTTGACAGTCTGATTGTTGTTTTACTGTCACTATATCTATCTTTCTGTTCTTTAGTTTATAATGTTCTTTATTATCCATAAATGAGTGAGGTCATGTGGTGTTTCTATTTCATTGACTGGCTTATTTCACTCAGCACGATGTACTCCAATTCCATCCAGGTTACTGCAAATTATGAGAATTACTTCTTTTTTATGGAAGCATAGTATTCTATAGTGTAATGTACCATGGTTTTTTGATCCAATCAACTGCTGATGGGCACCTAGACTGTTTCCAAATCCTAGCTATTGTAAATTGTGCTGCTATGAACATAGGGGTGCATATATCCTTTCTGATTGGTGTTTCTAGTTTCTTGGTGTATATTCCTAGTATTGGGATTACTGGGTCAAATGGGAGTTCCATTTTCAGTTTTTTTTTGTGGAAGCTCCATACTATTTTGCACAGTGGTTGCACCAGTATACACTCCCATCAGCAGTGCACGAGGGTTCCTTTTTCTCTGCAATCTCGCCAACACTTGTCATTTGTTGATTTGTTGATGTTGGCCATTATGACAGGTGTGAGATGATACCACATTGTTGTTTTGATTTGCATCTCTTGGATAATTAGTGACTTTGAACATGTTGTCATGTACCTCTTGGCCTTCCTTCTGTCTTCTTTTGAGAAGATTCTATTTAGGTGCATTACCCATTTTTTAATTGACTCATTTATTTTCCTTTTATTAAGTTATATAAGCTGTCTGTAGATGTTGGAGATTAAACCTTTATCAGTGATATCATTTGCAAATATGTTCTCCCATACAGTGGGTTTTCTTGTTGTTTTGTTGATAGTTTCTTTTGCTGTAAAAAGGCTTTTTATTTTGATGTAGTCCCATTTGTTTATTTTCTCTTTAGCTTCCATTGCCCTAGGGTTAGTATCAGTGAAGAATTTCTTTAGGCATATGTTTGAGATTTTGCTGTCTGTGGATGTCTCTAGTATTTTTATGGTTTCCCATCTTATGTTTAAGTCCTGTATCCATTTTGAGGTTATTTTTTGTGTATGGTGTAAGTTGGTGATCTAGTTTCATTCTTTTGCATGTATCTGTCCAATTTTCCCAACACCATTTATTGAAGAGACTGTCTTGACTCCATTGTATGCTCGTGCTTCCTTTGTCAAATATTAATTGAGCATAATGATTTGGGTTGATATCTGGATTTTCTAATCTATTCCATTGATCTATATGTCTGTTCTTGTGCCAGTACCAGGCTGTTTTGAGAACAGTTGCTTTGTAATACAGCTTGAAATCTGGTAATGAGATCCCTCCTACTTTACGCTTCTTTCTCAAGATTGCTGAAGCTATTTGGGTTATTTTATTATTTCAAATGAATTTTTGGAAAGTTCTTTCTAGGTCTGTGAAGTATGCCGTTGGTATTTTAATGGGGAGTGCATTGAACTTATAAATTGCTTTGGGAAGTATGGCCATTTTGATGATGTTGATTCTACCAATCCATGAACATGGTATGTTCTTCCATCTGTTTACATCTTCCTCTATCTCTTTTCTCAGTGTCCTGTAGCTTTCTGCATATAGGTCTTTTACCTCCTTAGTTAAGTTTATTCCTAGGTATCTTAATTTTTTTTGGTGTGATGGTAAATGGGATTGCTTTTTTAGTCTGTTTCTATAAGTTCACTATTGGTGTATAGAAATAGCATTGATTTCTTGGCATTGATTTTGTATCCTGCTACATTGTCAAATTCATTTATTAACTCTATTAGTTTTTTGATGGAGTCTTTTGGGTTTGTTATGTACAACATCATGTCATCTGCAAATAGGGACAGCTTTACTTCTTCTTTTCCAATTTGGATGCCTTTTATTTCCTCTTCTTGTCTAATTGCAATGGCGAGTACTTCCAGTACTATGTCAAAGAGGAGTGGTGAGAGTGGGCATCCATGTCTTGTTCCTGTTCTTAGAGAGAATGGTTTTAGTTTTTGCCCACTGTGCATGATGTTGGCTGTGGGTTTATCATATATAGCTTTTATTATGTTGAGGTATGATCCTTGTACTCCTACCTTGTTGAGAGTTTTTGTCAGGAAAGGGTGTTGGATTTTATCAAATACCTTTTCTGCATCGATTGATATGACTATATGATTTTTATCTCTCAATTTGTTTATGTGATATATCACGTATTGATTTGTGGATATTGTACCATCCTTGCATTCCCGGAATAAATCCTACTTGGTCATGGTGTATGATCTTTCTGATGTACTGCTGGAGCCGATTTGCTAGAATTTTGTTGAGGATTTTGGCATCTATGTTCATGAGGAATATTGGCCTGTAATTCTCTTTTATTGTGTTATCTTTATCTGGTTTTGGTATTAGGGTGAAGCTGGCTTCATAAAAGGAGTTTGGCAGTGTTCCTTCCTCTTGAATTTATTGGAATAGTCTGAGGAGGATAGGTTTTAGTTATTCCTTGAATGTTTGGTAAAACTCTCCTGTGAAGCCATCTGGCCCTGGGCTTTTGTTTGCTGGAAGCTTTTTGATGACTGCTTCAATTTCTTCCAAAGCCACTGGTCTATTGAGATTTTTAGATTCTTCCTGCTTGAGTTTTGGAAGGTTGTATTTTTCTAGGGATATGTCCATTTCATCCAGGTTGTCCAATTTGTTGGAATAGAGTTGTTCATAGTATTTTGTAACAATCCTTTGTATTTCGGCGGGGTCTGTTGTTATTTCACCTCTTTCATTTCTGATTTTGTTTATTTGGGTCCTCTCTCTTTGTTTCTTGGTTAGCCTGGCTAGAGGTTCATCAATCTTGTTTATCCTTTCAAAGAACCAGCTCTTGGTTTTTGTTGATCTTATGTATTGTTTCTTTGGTCTCTATGTCGCTAATCTCCACTCTGATTTTTATTATTTCCTTCCTTCTGCTTACACTGGGCCTTTCTTGCTGTTCTTTTTCTAACTGTTTGAATTGTAGGGTTAGATAATTTGTTACCATTCTTTCTTGTTTTTTGCAATAGGCTTGTAGAGATATGAACTTCCATCTCAAAACTGCTTTTGCTGTGTCCCATAAATTTTGGATTGTTGTGTTTTCATTGTCATTAGTTGCCATGATGTTTTTGATTTCTTCCTTGATTTCTCTGATAACCCAGTCTTTATTCAATACCATGCTATTTAGTCTCCATGTGTTTGATTTCTTTGGATTATTTTTTATTATAGTTGATTTCCAATTTTGTGCCACTATGATTTGAGAAAATGCTTGATAAGATTTCTATCGTCTTGAATTTGAAGAGGCTTTGCCTATGTCCCAACATGTGGTCTATCTTTGAAAATGACCCATGTGCACTTGAGAAGAATGTATATTCTGTGGTTTTGGGGTGAAACGTTCTGAAGATGTCAGTTAATTCTATCTGGTCTAGTACTTCATCTAGGATTTATGTTTCTTTGCTGATTTTTTGTTTAGATGATTTGTCCAAAGGTGCCAGTGGGATATTAAAATCTCATACTATGATTGTATTGCTATTAATCTCCCCCTTAATGTTCTCCAGCAGTTTTTTGTTTGTTTTTTTAATGTATTTGGGTGCTCTCGTATTGGGTGCATATATGTTTACCAGGGTTATTTCTTCTTGTTGGATTGCTCCCTTTAGTATTATTAAGTGGCCTTCATTGTCTCTTGTTATATCCTGCACTTTGAGATCTAATTTGTCAGATGTAAGTATTGCTACCCCAGCTTTTTTTTTTTCCATTTCCGTTCGCCTGGAAAACCTTTTCCCATCCCTTCACCATCAGTCTGTGGATGTCTTTTTTTCTGAAGTGGATTTCTTGTAGACAGCAGATGTATGGGTCTTGCTTTCTTATCCAATCTGTTACCATATGTCTTTTGATTGGAGAATTTACACCATTTACATTTAAATTTATTATTGATAGGTAGGTATTTGATGCTATTTTTATTCTATACCCCCGTGTTCCTTCTTGGCTTCCTATTTCTTTATTTTTACAGTAGACCCTTTAGCATTTCTTGCATTGCTGGTTTGGTGGTGATAAATTCCCTTCGACTTTTTTTGTCTGTGAAGCTCCTGATTTCACCTTCAATTTTGATTGATAGCCTTGCTGGGTACAGTATTCTTGGATTCAGACCCTTCCTTTGCATGACTTTGTATATTTCATCCCATTCCCTTCTGGCCTTGTGGGAACCCTTAACACGACCCGCGTGGTTCAGAGCCCACAGTCAGGGTCCGGTTTCTGGAGAAGGCCGTACACTAAAAATGAAGAGACTGGAAAAGAGTTAATTTGGGAAAATGCGGGCCAGGCGGGGAGTCAACCTCTAATGGGAAGACTCACCTCTCCCTACCCCCCCAATCTGGCCTTTTGCCATTCCTTTTATTAAGATTCTGAGTCTAAGACATCGCTTAGGCGGAAAAGTTCCAGCAGCAGAAAATTAACAAGAATTTACATACGATTAACAAACTAAAGTTGCCTCAAGCTCTACTATCTCAACTAGACAATGAGTTAATTGCTCTGACCTTTCAGAGCCATTGAGGTTGGCCATCTCTTTTTGCATATTAACAATAGTGACAATGTTTGGTTTCGGTTAGACAGTTCTTTTTACATTTTATCACTAGTGACTCAACCTAGAGCCCACAATGAGCTCAATGAGTTAGTAGCTCTGACCATTCAGAGCCATCAAGGTTGGCCAGTTCCCTTTACATTTTATTACCAGTAATAATGTTGGGTTTCGGCTCCCGGCAGGCCTGATGATTTTCTGTTGAGAAATCAGTTGCTAGTCTGATGGTGGTTCCTTTATATGTAACTTTCTGTCTCTCTCTGGCTGCTTTTAAGATTCTGGTTTTGTCGTTGGTGTTTACCAATTTAATTATAACGTGCCTATCTGTCGGTCTTTTGGGATTCATTTTGTTTGGGACTCTGCGAGCATCTTGGATTTGTGTGGGTTTTTTCTTCTCTATCTCAGGAAAGTTTTCTGTCATTATTTCTTGAAATACTTTTTCCATATCCTGTTCAGTTTCCTTTCCTTCTGGAACCCATATTATTCTAATATTGTTTTGTTTTGTATTGTCCCAAAGTTCCCATAGGCTCTCCTGTTTTTTAACTTTTTTTCCTAGCAGCTGCTCTAATTGGGTATTTTTTTCCATCTTGTCTTCTATCTCACTGATGCGGTCCTCTGCTTCTTCTAGTCTATTCTTTTTTTTTTTTTTTAATATATTTTATTGATATTTTACAGAGAGGAAGGGAGAGAGATAGAGAGCTAGAAACGTCGATGAGAGAGAAACATCGACCAGCTGCCTCTTGCACACCCCCCACCGGGGATGTGCCCACAACCAATGTACATGCCCTTGACCGGAATCGAACCTGGGACCTTTCAGTCCGCAGACCGACGCTCTACCACTGAGCCAAACCGGTTTCGGCTCTTCTAGTCTATTCTTGATGCTTTCTATTGTGTTCTTCACAGTTGCGATGTCATTTTCATTTCTTCTTGGTTCACCTTCATTTCCTCTTGGTTCTTCTTCAGATTCTCTTGGTTCTTCTTGATTTCCTCTTGGGTCTTACTCATATTGTCAAATTTGTCTTCCATTCCTTTTAGCCATCTTATGATCATTACTCTTAATTCTTACTCTAGTAGGGTGCTTGTCTCTAACTTGCTTACTTCCTTTTCTGGTGATGCCTGATTTTCTTTCATATGCGGGTTGTTTCTTTGCCTCCCCATGATCTCTTTAGGATGTCTGGTTATGTAGTTCTCTCTCTCTATCTCTCCTGCTTTGATTTAAAGGCACAAAATACAACACAACCAGGTACAACACACAAGGTACTGAACAGAAATGTATTTGCAATATTAATATCCTCCAATAAAGGTGACTAGAACCCAGCTAACAAAAACATACAATCAAATAAAAAGAATAAGCAAACCAATCTTATAAAAAAGCATAAAACTTCAATATAGTTAGCATTCAACATACAACTACACAGGGGTAGAGAGATGGATTTTTTTTTTAGGACAGTGACAACGTAGGTGTAAATGGGCTTGGAGCAGGGGGTTGGGAATTAGATATACACAGGTAGGGTGAAATTTTAGGAGGGGGTAAACAGAAAGAGTAGGGAAAATCTAGAGCAGTAAATGGTTAAGATAAGCAGAACACCAAAAGGAAAGAGTTAGGAAGAGACTGATATCATAAAGGTAGGGTTGAGATAGATTAGAGCATTGGAGAAGGAAAGGTATAAGTAGTCTGTAGAATAGTAATCCCGAAGGGGGGAAAAAGAGAGGAAAAAAAGGTAAATAATATGACACTTAAAATAATAATAAAAATAAAGAAAAGAAAATAAGATAAAAAGGTAAAATAGTAGTAGTAATAATGTTGATTACATATAAAAATGAATTAATTAAAAGGGTAAAATCAAGTGAGGGAAGATGAAAAAATAATTACTTGAGTAAACGTTGCAACTAATGTAAATAAAAAACAAAAATTAAACAATTAAAAAATTAAAATTAAACATTAAATAAAATTTGCAGTAATGAAGATAATTCACTTCCTCTGTTGTTCTGTCTGGCTCACCTGTTCCCATTCTAGGAGGTAATTGCAGTCCCCTGTGTTTCACTGCTCCTCCGTGTTGTAATCAGGTCCTGATCTTTAAACAGTTCTAGAGTCCATATGTGATTTAGCCTCTGGGTGGCAGTGTTTCTGGGTTGACTTCTAGGACTCTAAAGCCTTTCTAGCTTTTCCCTCCTCTCTTTTTCCCTGATCTGTGGAGGGGTGGGGGGTGGGGGGCAGGATCCAGCTGACTGCACTCCCCTGTAACTCTCTGGATTTGCCTCAGAGTCAGATTGTGTTGCTCCTTAGATATCCCCCCACTTAGGAGCCTTGTCCACAGTCAGGGGTGCCACCAGCCCATAACCCGGGGTTTTATTTTAAACCCCTGCCCAATCCTCCAGCCTCCTTGCGCCTGGCACGCGAGCGTGCGCGGGCCTGTCTTCCGCTGCCACGCTGCGGGGAATTCACTGGATCTCCACGAAATCTGACATTTTCGCTGTGGGGTGGAGCGCTCCTTTGAGTCCGGGGCTCACAGCTGCTTGGTGGTGGTTGTGGCTGTGGATATTCTGGCCTCTGAAACAAACCTCTTCCCATCAAGATGGCGAGATTTCCCCGTCTGCGCCTGTAGGTAACTCCAGGAAGGGACCCAGCTATGGGTGCTTAACTGTCAGGGGCACCCTGATCAGCAGACCCCCAGTTTCCCCTGGTGTTCGCCTGTCTCTTGGCTTGCTGACAAGCACTCCCAGTGTGACCCTCGGCTGCTCTCTCTTTCTTCTTCGGGACAAGGCTCAGAACCTGCCTACCTGTTCTTCTGCCATTTTCCCTCCTTCCCACATGTGTCTCCTATTCCCCCATTCTGCCATGATGTTTTTTATTTCTTCCTTTATCTCTCTGGTAACTAAGTCATTGTTTAATAGCATGCTGTTTAGTCTCCATGTGTTTGATTTTTTTATTGTAGTTGATTTCCAGTTTTATGTCACTGTGATCTGAGAAGAAGATTGGTATGATTTCTATTTTCTTGAATCTGAAGAGACTTTGTCTATGTCCAAAAATATGATCCCTCTTTGAAAATGACCCATGTGCACTTAAGAAGAATGGATATTCTGTGTCTTTGGGGTGGAATGTTCTGAATATGTCAATTAATTTTGTTTAGTCCAAGGAGACATTTAGGATTGATGTTTCTTTACTGATTTTTTTTTGTTTAGAGGATTTGTCCAACGGTAATAGTGGGTTAGTAAAGTCTCCTACTATGAGTGTATTTCTGTCAATCTCTTCCTTGATATCCTTCAGGAGTTTTTTTTATATATTTGGGTGCTCCTGTATTGGGTGCATACATGCTCACCAGAGTTATTTCTTCTTGTTAGATTGCTCCCTTTAGTATTATGAAGTGGCCTTCCTTATCTCTTGTTATGTCCTTCACTTTGAGATATAATTTGTCAGATATAAGTATTGCTACCCCAGGTTTGTTTTTTTTTTTTCATCTCCATTTGCCTGAAAAAAAACTTTCCCATCCTTTTACCCTCAGGTGTGTGTGTCTTTTATTCTGAGGTGGGTTTCTTGCAGACAGCAGATATATGGGTCTTATTTTCTTTTTATTCTTTACCCCCGAGTTCCTTCTCTGCCATATGTATATGTGTGTGTGTGTGTGTGTGTGTGTGTGTGTGTGTGTGTGTATATATATATATATATATATATATATATATATATATATATATTTACAGCAGACCCTTTAGCATTTCTTGCATTCCCAGTTTAGTGATTATAAATTCCTTTAGTTCTTTTTTTTGTCTCTGAAGTTCCTGATTTCACCTTCAATTTTGATTGATAGCCTTGCTGGGTACAGTATTCCTGAATTCAGACTCTTCCTTTACATGACTTTGTATATTTCATTCCATTCCCTTCTGGCATGATGTGTTTCTGTTGAGAAATCAGACTAGATGGAGGTTTCTTTGTATATAACTTTCTGTCTCTCTCTGGACACTTTTAATATTCTTACTTTGTTGTTGGTGTTTGCCAACTTAATTATAATGTGTCTTGGTGTTGGTCTTTTAGGGTTCATTTTACTTGGGACTCTATGAGCTTCTGGAATTTGTGTGTGTGTGTGTGGGGGGGTTCTACCCTTTATTTGGGAAGTTTTCTGTCATTATTTCTTCAAACAGGTTTTCTATCCCTTGCTCATTTTCTTCTCCTCTGGAATCCCTATTATGCTGATGCTGTTTTGTTTCTTGTCCCAAAATTCCCTTAGGCTCTCCTCCTGCTTCTTAATTTTTTTCCCCTAGAAGCTGCTCTAATTGGGTATTTTCCCCAAACTTGTCTTCTAGCTCACTGATGTGGTCCTCTGCTTCTTCTAGTTTACTCTTGATGCTTTCTATTGAGTTCTTTACAGCATCAATGTCATATTCATTTCTTCTTGGTTTTTCTTTATTTCTTCTTGGTTCTTACTCATATTATCGAATTTGTCTTCCATTCTTTTCAGCCACCTTATGACCATTTCTCTTACTTCTTTCTCTGACATGTTGCTTGCCTCTATTTCATTTACTTTCTTTTCTGCTGTTGCCTGCTTTTCTTTCATATACGCGCTGTTTCTTTGTCTCTCCACATTCTCTCTTCTCCAGATGTCTGGTTATGTAGTTCTCTCTCTCCTGTGTTGATTTAAAGACACAAAGTAGAACACAACCAGGTTAAACACACAAGGCACTGAACAGAAATGTATTTAAGATATTAATGACCCCCAATATAGGCGACCGCCAGAGAAAGGCAAATTAGGGGATAAGAGAGAAAGAAGAAGAGGAAAAAGGAAAAAAAAGGAGTCCCAAAATATAATTGGGAAAAGGAAAGAAAAAAGTAAGAGAGTAAAGAAAGAGACTAAGAAAGAAAAGTGGAACAAACTATATATATGGGGAGAAAACTCCAAGAGAACAGCCACTAATTCCAGCAAATGCCAGCAACAAGTACCTGATGATTAATATAAACTACAAACAACTAATATCAAGCAAGGCAAGGGAAATCAGAAGCAAAAAAACAAACAAAAACAAAAAAGAATAATCAAAACAATCTCACAAAAAAGCATATAATATCAAGATAGTCAACATTCAACAAATAACAACCTAAGGACAGAGAGAAAAAGATTTTTTTGAATAGTTAAGACAGATAAGAGAGAGGTTTGTATGGACTTGGAGCAGGGGATTGGACATTAGATATATAAGTAGTGTGAGATTTTAATGGAGTAAATAGAAAGAATAGGAAAAATCTAAAGCAGGAAAAGGGAAGATAAAAAGGACACCAAAAGGGGAAAAATTAGGAAGATAGTGATGGCATAAAGTAGAGTTGAGATAGAGTAAAATGATGCTAAAGGAAAGATGAAAATAGAATGTAGAACACTAATCCCAAAGTAAAATAAAGAAGAAATAAAATGACACTTTAAAAAAAGGTAAAATAGTAGTAGTAATAATACTGATTGACAATAAAAATGTAATAATAAAAAATGTAAAATCAAGTGACAAAAAAGAAACAAAAAATTAGTTTCTTAAGTAAAAGATGAATAAAATAAAAAGTAAAAAAAAAATAAAATTGCAGTAGTGAAGGTCATTCACTTTCTCTATTGTTCTGTTTGGCATGCCTGTTTCCCAGTAGACAGTGTTGCAGATCCCTGCATTCCAATGCTCCTCAGTGTTGTAAGCCAGTCCTAATTTTTAAGCAGGCGGTGTCTTAATTTCTGGTATTCCTTTATTTTTGATTACACAAGAGTCAATTTGTTATTCAGCCTCTGGGTGGCAATGTTTCTAGATTGACTTTCAAATCTATTTGGCTTCTCTAGCCTGTGTTTTGATCCTTCTTTCCCTGTGGCACTCAATACTAGTTTGTGGGAGTGGGCTGCCTCAGAACTGGCTCTCCGATGGTCACTCCCCGCTCCGATCCCCAGGTTCCAGAAAACAATTTTCCCCTGCAGTCTCCCAGGGTGCCCCCAACTGGATGATCCTATGTACGGTATTGCTCTTAGTAACCAGAAGTAAGGATTGAAGAGGAAAAAGCCCAAGTGTACTAACAACAAATGGGCTGTAGACAAGTCTGTGCAGTCCTCATTTCCTCCTTGGGTCCAAGCAGCTGATACACTTTTAGTACTCCTAGGCCATCAATTTGTGTTAGAATAAAATGGGCTGCTTTTTAGAGATACCCTATGTTAGCATCTCTGAGGACCCCCCTCCACATTCAGAGATCACACCAGCCCCCACAGCCACTAATTTTCTGGGCTCTGACTTCCCCGATCTTCCAGCTCCTGTAAAGCATGCATTTCTTTCTCCCACTGGGGCCAGAAACCTCACCTTATCCCAGGCTAAATCTGACCTTTCCGTGGTGGGGTGCAGAGTTCCTCCGAATCCACATATTTGCACCAATTGGGCCCGGTGTTCTAGGGATTGCAGCTGTTCGGTGGGTGCTACAGTTGCAGCTTTTCAAGCTTCCGATAAGATCCACTTTCTCCTTAAAGATGGTGTGGTCTCCGAATCCAAGTCCACACCTCCAGTAGAGGACCCAGCAGCAGTGGGGGTGCCCAGTCAGGGGAACCCTGTCCAGCAGTTTCCCAACTTCTCCTAGAGCACAGCTGTGCCTTAACTCACCAACAAATACTCCCTGTGCAACCCTCAGCTATTCTTTCTTTCTACTCCAGGACAAGGATCTGTACTCGTCTGTCTATTCCACTGCCATTTTTCCACCCCACAAAGTATTTTTATATATCCAGCTGTGCACATTTCTCTTTCTCACTCTGAGTCAGTGTTTAGTGCTCACAAAAGTCCTCATTTCTAAGGATTTTCTAAGACAACTGACCAGCATCTTTCAGTTACAACCATTCTAACCCAACTTAGACCAAGTCATCTGTGGCCTGGAGCACAGGGACTCCAAATGTAAAACTGTAATTATCATGGATATCAGGGCAGTGAGGCCATGTAATGGGGAGTTATCAGAGAAGTAGGGGGAAGGGTGATCAGAGACCCCCAAGTATGACTACATCAAGGAATCAGATTTACTCTAACAAAACTAATACAAGGCCGAAACTGGTTTGGCTCAGTGGTAGAGCGTCGGTCTGAGGACTGAAAGGTCCCGGGTTCGATTCCAGTCAAGGGCATGTACATTGGTTGCGGGCACATCCCCGGTAGAGGGTGTTCAAGAGGCAGCTGGTTGATGTTTCTCTCTCATTGACGTTTCTAGCTCTCTATCTCTTTCCCTTCCTCTCTGTAAAATATCAATAAAATATATATTTAAAAAAAAACTAATACAGGAAGCAGGATGGTATCATGAGGAACCCAAGCAAATGAGCAACCTGAAAGTTCACCCTGACTGTGAGTATTGTTTAGAAATACAATCCCATCACCATATGAAAGTATCATACCAGTGTTTGCAAGAAATGGCATCTCCCTCTCACCCTCAGACTGGGCTGAATAGACACTAGTCAATTCTTGTTATCAATGTCAACTTTTTTGCCTAGATTTCTCTCTCTCTCTCTCTCTCTCTCTCTCTCTCTCTCTCTCTCTCTCTCTCTCTCCACACACACACACACACACACACACACACACACACACACACTTTACCCTTAAACAACATGGAAGTTAGGAGAGCCAAATCCCAAGCACTTAACTCCTATTTGTCAGCCTTCTCGGGCAGCACTGCTCTTCAATCCAGCATAACTGCCAGCAGCCACTGGAACACTCTGTCACCACAGAAAACAAACCAGGTCGTTTGGCTCAAACCCTTTGTTACCCTTATTTCTAATAAAAATGTGTTATTTTCAAAAATTCACATACAGCCTTGACTTCCCCAATATTAACTACTAACAGCTGACTAGAAGCCTTACCCATAACATAAATAATTACTTAATACATATTTTGTGTTATATGCATTACATTAGAGGCGTGGTGCATAAAAATTCATTCACTTAAGGGGGGTTCCTCACCCTGGTCTGTCCCCTCTCACAGTCCCGGAGTCCTCAGGGGTGGGAGGCGACCTGGAAATCAGGTGAAGGAGACACCCCCATCACACCTCTGCTGCTGCCACTGCCGGAAGCACAAGCCTGGGCTGGCCCTGGTTACATGAGCCTTGGGCTTGTCTGTGCCTCAGGCATTGGCTGGGCAGCCGCCATTTGAGGCTTGCCTGTGCCTCAAGCTTTCCCTGGACAGCTGGGGGGCTGAAGGGATTGAGGAACTCCGGAGGCAGGCACATGGCAAGACATCTTGCCATGCATCTGCTGCCCCAATGAGGCTGAGGGGACTGGGCGCCACCATCTTGTGGCTGTGGGTGCTGCCATTTTTGAGGGTGGGGCATTCAATTAGCATATTCCCTTCATATAGGCTGTGGGAGCTGATATCTTTGGGGTAGGGACAGTCAATTAGCATATTCCCTCTTTGTTAGATAGGATAATATATTTTTACAATAAATCAGAGAAATATGGATTTAATTCCTGGTTTATCACTTCCTTATTGTGTGAAGTCTGGTAAGTAAGATCAAGATGCTTGTTTTCTCATCTGCAAATTGGAGTCAATAGTGGTACCTCATTCATAGGTTTCCTGTGAAAATTAAGTAAATAATCTGACTCAATGAAATTTAGCTATTATTAATTACTTAGGTTAAAAATAATCTTTGTGATGTCATTTTCCTTTTCTTTTGAAACACTTTCAAACTAAAAAAAATAATGGAGCTCTCTTCCACCGTGCTGTCGGCGTGAGTGGGACAGAGCCCATGCTAGCATGGAAGAGGCTCTTTTGTTTATTGCATCGGACTTGGCTCCCTGGTGGTCCTTGGGGATCACGAAGCCTGGGCATAACATTTGGGGGCTCACCCGGGATCCCCAAGACCCTGGGGGACTCTGATCCGGAGAGCCTCACTGGCTGAGGTAAGTGTGTGTGTGTCTGTGTGCTTGTGTTAGAGCTCTGAAGGGATGAGGAAATCCCTTGTGCTGGTAGTGCCCGAAGAGGTCTAGATGGACTCATGGCTTGAAGACTATGGGCCGGAGGATTCGGAAGACGTTCCGACCTCCCGGGAGGGTCCCTCACAGACCGGAGAGACATGGAAGTCTCTCCTAGAGGGCCCCTCACATGCGGGAGAGGGATGGAAACCTTTCCCAGGATGAGGCGAGTGGCATGAGCCGACATCTCACAGGCAGGAGAGAAGTGGATCTCTCCTTGAGGGCCCCTCACAGGCCGGAGAGACATGGAAGTCTCTCATAGAGGGCCCCTCACATGCGGGAGAGGGATGGAAACCTTTCTCAGGACGAGGTGAGCGGCGTGAGCCAACGTCTCACAGGTGGGAGAGAAGTGGATCTCTCCTAGGTTTGGTTTTAAGTTGAAACGTTGATGTTGGGTGCCTTCTTGTTGGTTGTTGTGATTTTCTGTGTTGTGGAGGTTTGGAAGGGCCAATGGCAGACTTGTTGTTCTAGTGAGTGGCCAGCTTTCAATGTCGGAGGGCTACCGGTTGGCGTGAGGTTGGTTTTGCTTTCATGGAGTTGGAAGACTGTTCTCAGGAGCCCTCTATATGTTTCTGTGTTGTTTGTTTGTATGTTTGTATGTTTGTGTAAGTAAGGGTTTCAGTTTACTCTTGTTTGTAATTTGTTGACTCCCCCAGAGCAGGCAGGAGGTAGAGGGGGAGACATGTGGAGATCCAATGTGGAAGCTAAATTAAAGCTGGTTTCCCAAGACATTTTAAGCAGCTTTTGAAATTCCTGCCCTGAGGCAGTAACCAATAGGAAGTAGATAACAGGTTTATCATATCAGTATGGGGAACTTGCCTCAGTTGCCATTGTCTCAATTAGATAGGGCGTGGTTGGCTCTGACCTTTCAGAGCTTCAAGGTTGACCAGCCTATTTCTATTAGTGAGACAATAATTGGTTTCTGGCACATGAAGTCTAGAGAATTGCTTTTAAAATGTAAAAGTATTATTGATTTGGAAAATGCTAAGTATTTGATTTGCTATCTGAAAAATTTAAAGTTCTGAAAGTTAAGTTCTCTTGCCATGAAGAGGTTTTTAAGCTACACCTTATTTTTTTAAAATTATTTTTTTAATTAAGGTATTATCTGAGTATATAGCTTATCATTGCCCCCCCCCCCCAATAGATGCCCTCCCTCCCCAGAGTTCTGTGTCCATTGGCTATTCTTATATGCAAGCATACCAGTCCTTCGGTTGATCTCCCATCTCCCCCAGATCTCCCTACCCTCCCTCACCCCCCCTCCCCGCTGTCATTTGACAGTCTGCCTGTTGTTTTACTGTCACTATATGTATCTTTCTGTTCATTCGTTTATAATGTTCTCTAATATCCATAAATGAGTGAGGTCATGTAGTGTTTCTCTTTCATTGACTGGCTTATTTCACTCAGCATGATGCTCTCCAATTCCATCCAGGTTACTGCAAATGATAAGAATTCCTTCCTTTTTATGGCAGCATAGTATTCCATGGTGTAGATGTACCATAGTTTTCTGATCCATTCATCTGCTGACGGGCACCTAGGCTGTTTCCAAATCCTAGCTATTGGAAATTGTGCTGCTATGAACATAGGGGTGCATATATCCTTTCTGATTCGTCTTTCTAGTTTCTTGGGGTATATTCCTAGTAGTGGGATTACTGGGTCAAATGGGAGTTCCATTTTCAGTTTTTTAAGGAAGCTCCATACTGTTTTCCACAGTGGTTGCACCAACCTACAATCCCACCAGCAGTGCATTAGGGTTCCTTTTTCTCCGCAACCTCGCCAACATTTGTTGTTTGTTGTTTTGTTGATGTTGGCCATTCTGACAGGTGTGAGATGGTACCGCATTGTTATTTTGATTTTGCATCTCTCAGATAATTAGTGACTTGGAGCATGTTTTCATGTGCCTCTTGGCCTTCCTTCTGTCTTCTTTTGAGAGGATTCTATTTAGGTCCATTGCCCATTTTTTAATTGGCTCATTCATTTTCCTTTTATTGAGTTGTATAAGCTGTCTGTAGATGTTGGAGATTAAACCTTTATCAGTGATATCGTTTGCAAATATGTTCTCCCACACAGTGGGTTTTCTTGTTGTTTTGTTGATGGTTTCTTTTGCTGTGAAAAGCTTTTTATTTTGATGTAGTCCCATTTGTTTATTTTCTCTTTAGCTTCCATTGCCCTAGGGTTAGTATCAGTGAAGAAGTTCTTTAGGCATATGTCTGAGATTTTGCTGCTTGTGGATGCCTCTAGTATTTTTATGGTTTCCCATCTTATGTTTAAGTCCTGTATCCATTTTGAGTTTATTTTTGTGTATGGTGTAAGTTGGTGATCTAGTTTCATTCTTTTGCATGTATCTGTCCAATTTTCCCAACACCATTTATTAAAAAGACTGTCTTGACTCCATTGTATGTTCGTGACTCCTTTGTCAAATATTAATTGAGCATATTGATTTGGGTTGATGTCTGGATTCTCTAATCTATTCCATTGATCAATATGTCTGTTCTTGTGCCAGTACCAGGCTGTTTTGAGAACAGTTGCTTTGTAATACAGCTTGAAATCTGGTATTGAGATTCCTCCTACTTTACTCTTCTTTCTCAAGATTGCTGAGGCTATTCGGGGTCTTTTATTGTTCCACATGAATTTTGGAGAGTTCTTTCTAGGTCTGTGAAGTATGTCCATGGTATTTTCATGGGGAGTGCATTGAACTTATATATTGCTTTGGGCAGTATGGACATTTTGATGATGTTGATTCTACCAATCCATGAACATGGTATGTTCTTCCATCTGTTTACATCTTTCTCTATTTCTTTTTTCAGTGTCCTGTAGTTTTCTGCATATAGGTTTTTTACCTCCTTGGTTAAGTTTATTCCTAGGTATCTTAATTTTTTTGGTGCGATGGTAAACGGGATTGCTTTTTTAGTCTCTGTTTCTGTAAGTTCACTATTGGTGTAGAGAAATGCCATTGATTTCTTGGCATTGATTTTGTATCCTGCTACATTGCCAAATTCGTTTATTAAGTCTATTAGCTTTTTGGTGGAGTCTCTTGGGTTTTTTATGTACAATATCATGTCATCTGCAAATAGTGACAGCTTTACTTCTTCTTTTCCAATTTTGATGCCTTTTATTTCCTCTTCTGGTCTAATTGCAATGGCGAGTACTTCCAGTACTATGTCAAAGAGGAGTGGTGAGAGTGGGCATCCCTGTCTTGTTCCTGTTCTTAGAGGGAATGGTTTTAGTTTTTGCCCATTGAGAATGATGTTGGCTGTGGGTTTATCATATATAGCTTTTATTATGTTGAGGTATGATCCTTGTACTCCCACCTTGTTGAGAGTTTTTATCAGGATAGGGTGTTGGATTTTATCAAATGCCTTTTCTGCATCGATAGATATGACTATATGATTTTTATCTCTCAATTTGTTTATGTGATGTATCACGTTTATTGATTTGCGAATATTGTACCATCCTTGCATTCCTGGTATAAAACCTACTTGGTCATGGTGTATGATCTTCCTGATGTACTGCTGGAGCCGATTTGCTAGAATTTTGTTGAGGATTTTGGCATCTATGTTCATGAGGGATATTGGCCTGTAATTCTCTTTCATTGAGATGTCTTTATCTGGTTTTGGTATTAGGGTTATGCTGGCTTCATAAAAGGAGTTTGGCAGTGCTCCTTCCTCTTGAATTTTTTGGAAAAGTCTGAGGAGGATAGGTTTTAGTTCTTCCTTGAATGTTTGGTAAAACTCTCCTGTGAAGACATCTGGCCCTGGGCTTTTGTTTGCTGGAAGCTTTTTGATGACTGCTTCAATTTCTTCCCAAGTTACTGGTCTATTGAGATTTTTAGATTCTTCCTGCTTGAGTTTTGGAAGGTTGTATTTTTCTAGGAATATGTCCATTTCCTCCAGGTTGTCCAGTTTGTTGGAATAGAGTTGTTCATAGTATTTTGTAACAATCCTTTGTATTTCGGCGGGGTCTGTTGTTATTTCACCTCTTTCATTTCTGATTTTGTTTATTTGGGTCCTCTCTCTTTGTTTTTTGGTTAGCCTGGCTAGAGGCTCATCAATCTTGTTTATCCGTTCAAAGAACCAGCTCTTGGTTTTGTTGATTTTATGTATTGTTTCTTTGGTCTCTATGTCGTTAATCTCCGCTCTGATTTTTATTATTTCCTTCCTTCTGCTTATAGTGGGCCTTTCTTGCTGTTCTTTTTCTAACTGTTTGAGTTGCAGGGTTAGATAATTTGTTACCATTCTTTCTTGTTTTTTGCAATAGGCTTGTAGGGATATGAACTTCCCTCTCAAAACAGCTTTTACTGTGTCCCATAGATTTTGGATTGTTGTGTTTTCATTGTCATTAGTTGCCATGATGTTTTTGATTTCTTCCTTGATTTCTCTGGTAACCCAGTCTTTGTTCAATAGCATGCTATTTAGTCTCCATGTGTTTAATTTCTTTGGCTTATTATTATTGTAGTTGATTTCCAATTTTATGGCACTGTGATCTGAGAAAATGCTTGATAAGATTTCTATCTTCTTGAATTTGAAGAGACTTTGCCTATGTCCCAACATGTGGTCTATCTTTGAGAATGACCCGTGTGCACTTGAGAAGAATGTATATTCTGTGGCTTTGGGATGAAATGTTCTGAAGATGTCAATTAATTCCATCTGGTCTAATACGTCATTTAGAATTGACGTTTCTTTACTGATTTTTTGTTTAGATGATTTGTCCAGAGGTGACAATGGAGTATTAAAATCTCCTACTATGATTGCATTGCTATTAATCTCTCCCTTAATGTCCTCCAGCAGTTTCTTTATGTATTTGGGTGCTCCCGTATTGGGTGCATATATGTTTACCAGGGTTATTTCTTCTTGTTGGATTACACCCTTTAGTATTATGAAGTGGCCTTCCTTATCTCTTGTTATGTCCTTCACTTTGACATCTAGTTTGTCAGATATAAGTATTGCTACCCCAGCTTTTTTTTCATTTCCGTTTGCCTGGAAAATCTTTTTCCATCCTTTCACCTTTAGTCTGTGGGCGTCTGTTTTTCTGAGGTGGGTTTCTTGTAGACAGCAGATGCATGGGTTTTGCTTTCTTAACCAATCTGTTAACCTATGTCTTTTATTTATTTTTTATTTTTTTTCACATAAAGGATTTTATTTTATTTTATTTTTATTTTATTTTTTTTAAATTTTATTTTATTAAGGTATTTTCTGTGTACATAGTTTACCATTGCCCCCCCTCACCTCCCATTTATGCCCTCCCTCCCCAGAGTTCTGTGTTCATTGGTTGTACTTATGTTCATTCATACCAGTCCCTCGGTTGTTCTCCTATCTACCCCCAGGTCTCCTTCCCCTCCCCCCTGTCATTTGACAATCTGCTTGTTTTATGGTGACTATCTCTGGACCCCATGAATAGAATCTGCTCCTCATTTGGCAGTCTGCTGGTTTTATGGTGACTATCTCAGGACCATATGAATAGAGTCCGCTCCTCCTCTGGTTTTCACCGCCCCTTCCCCTGGGTCCCACTGCTTCCCCTGGGACACACGACTCGCCCGGGGCACACTGGACCCTGGGACACTCGGCTCACCCGGGGCTCTCGGCCCCATGGGACACACGGCTCACCCGGGGCACTCGGCCCCCTGGGACTCTCGGCTCACCCGGGGCACTCGGCCCCCTGGGACACTCGGCTCACCCGGGGCACTCAGCCCCTTGGGACCCTCGGCTCACCCGGGGCACTCGGCCCCCTGGGACACTCGGCTCACCCGGGGCACTCGGCCGCCTGGGACACACGGCTCACCCGGGACACCCTTCCCCTTTGGGGGGTACGGCTTACCCGGGGCACATGGCCCCCTGGGACACTTGGCTCACCCGGGGCACTCGGCCCCCTGGGACTCTCGGCTCACCCGGGGCACTCGGCCCCCTGGGACACTCGGCTCACCCGGGGCACTCGGCCCCCTGGGACACTCGGCTCATCCGGGGCACACAGCCCCTCTAGGGTGTTGGGGTCGCATACTGGAGGCGCCGCGCCAGCTCCTTGCTAGCATGGGGGGCAGGCTGGGAGAGCTGCTGTTGGTCTGAGATGGTTTCAGGCTGGGGGACCACCCCCAAAGGTGTCTCGTTCGGTGTGGGAGCGGAGCAGCTGCAGACATGGAGGCTAAGTTCTGAGGTCGCCCACTCCCTGAGCCCAAGGCGTGGTGAGCTCTGTTCTTGGTGGATTTCCTTTATTCTCGGCGGCAGTGGCGGGTGGCGGTGCCAGGTGCAATATTGACGGTCGCTCCTGTGGTTCAATTACCACTGTAGTTTTAAAGTTCATATGGCGGTAGTGGTGAGAGCTTCGGCTTGGCCATTTGGCATCGGAGGATAGGCTCGCCTGAGTGGGTAATGGAAGGCACCGTGCCATTTCCTCACCAGCGCGCTCCATTTCCCTCCCAGCATGGTGGGTGTGCTGGGAAGATTGTGGGCGGGCTGTGATGGCTGCATGGGTAGAGTCCGCCCTCAATGGTTTCCTCTTTGTTGCGAATGTGGAGCTTCTGTGGATGCAGAGGCTAATTTCTGAAGCCACACTCTCTATGAGCCCGGTGTGTAGTGAGCTCTGATTTCGGTGGATTCCCATTCTTGGGGGCGGCGGCGGGGGCGGCAGCGATGGCAGCGCCTGTGGCTCAATTTCCCCTGCAGTTTTAAAATCTGCGTGGTGGTAGTGTCTGATGCCCTGGCCTGGCCATGCGGCAGCGGAGAGAGGACTCTCCGGGTCTGCCAATGGAAGGCGCAGCGCCAGCACAGCGCGTGGGAAGGCCTGGCAGAGCAGGCCGCGGGCGGTGGCAGAGAGTCCCCGCGATGTCCCAGTCTTTCAGACTTAGTGGAACGCTTCCCCTGAGCCAGGACTAGCAGCACCACCACCACAAATATTGGCAAGCTCAGCGCTGCCCCTCCACAGGTGACAGTAGGGGCATCCTCACCTCGGTAGGCCCTCGCTCTCGGAGGTCTCAACCAGTGGAAGGCATCACGGCACAGAACTGCCCCACCTTCTCAGTCCTCCACTCGCCGTAGTTTTAAACTCCACATGGCAGCTGCGGCGCCCTGCTTGGTGTCTAATTGTAGCCTTCCCATTTCTTGGCTGAGCTGGTTGTGCGGGAGGGGAGACGCTGCGCCCGCTCCTCTCTAGCACTGTGGGCGGGCTGGGAGGTCGCGCTCACGGGCTTCTAGTCCAGGCAGGAGCCAAAGACAAGGTGGAGGCGCGGCGAAGGCGGGGTGGCAGCAGCGGTGGTGGTGGTGGTGGTGGTGGTGGTGGTGGTGGTGGCGGCGGCGTAGGCCCCCATCAGCTCCCGTAGTGGTGGCAGGGCTGGCCCACTCCCTGGGCCCCAGGGCGGGGCGAGGTCTGGCTTCCCTCATTTCCGGCGTCAGCGGCAGGTTCAGTTTCGCTGTAGTTTTAAACTCCACATGGGGGCCGCGGCGCCCTGCTTGGTTTCTAATTGTAGTCTTCCCACTTCTGGGCTGGTTTCGGGCGGGGAGACGCTGCGCGATTTCTTCGCCTGCACAGTAAGCGCGGGGGCTGGGCCGGCGGGGAGATACTACACCATCTCTTCGCCCGCCCGGCGGCGAGTACAGGGGGCCGAGCCCAGGCGCCCGCTCCTCTCCAGCACTGCGGGCGGGCTGGGAGGTCGTGCTCACGGGCTTCTCGTCCAGGCAGGAGCCGAAGGCGCTGCGGCGGCGGCCTCGGCCCCCATCAGCTCCCCTGGCGGGCGGCCGGCGGGGCTGGCTCACTCCCTGGGCCCCGGGGCGGTGCGAGGTCTGGCTTCCCTCATTCCCAGCGGCAGCGGCTCCGGCAGGTTCAGTTTTGCTGTAGTTTTAAACTCCACATGGCAGCAGCAGTGTCCTGCTTTGTGTCTGGTTGTAGCCTTCCCATTTCGCCAGCTTTCCTGTGGGTCTGGTGCGATCCCTTTCAGTTTTATCCGTTGTTTATTTCCAAATTGTTGAGGAGATGGCGGCCCAGGAGACTTCCTGGGCCGCCATCTTGCTTCGGTCTCCGGTCCTTTTCTTTTGGGCCTGGAGTGCAAGCACTGCAGGAGAGAGGGATGGGTGAAGGGCAAATGTGGAGGAAAGGAGGTGGCCCAGGTGAGGGTGGAGCTCTAGCAGAGGCACAGCTTTGGCAAAGCAGCTGGCCAGGAGGAGGGCTGCCCAAGGGGCACAGAGCGGCGCCCTGCCATCCCTCTGTGAGGACACCCCACACCGGCGCTGCCTTCGCCAGCAGGTGCTGGGCGACATCTGCAAATGCAACTGCAACCTCTAGCATTCTGGGCAAAGAACTGACCTGTGCCCCTTGGGGTACCAGGCTGCTAGGAGTGTGCTGTCACCAATGCCACAGATCAAAGGCAAAACCTGGCGAGGCCAGGTGCACAGGAGGGGTTCAGGCTGGGATGGAAGAGAGGTTCTCTTCGGAGAAGAGAGTTTCTTCAGTGACTCCAGAGAAAGAGGTTCTGCAGTGGCTGCAGGACACGGTTAGGCCTGGCGGGGGATCAAGAGGCATGGGAGGACGCCTGGTCTGAGTCACGTTCCACAGCAGCTGGAATGGGCCGCAGTGTCCGGGTCTGTGAAATGGAGGAAGCGTGTCCCGGTGCCTTCACTGAGCTTTGAGGCCAATTGAGATTCTACATAAGGAAAGTGATGAAGAAGTGAGAAAGGAAGGGAAAGGCAAACAACACAAAAGAAAGACTGGAAGGAACCTATAAACCCATTGTCACTTAAATAGGGAATATAGTCAATGTGTTGTAATGACGGTATGATGCCAGGTGGATACTGGAAATATCGGGGAACACTTTGTAAAGTATATGATTGTCTAACCACTGTTCTGTAACTAATATAAAACCTGAAACCAATACAAAACAATATTGAAGGTAAAGAAATGAAAATAGGAGTGAAATTTTTTTTATAAATTTCAAAGTTTAAATAAAAGCTGTAAGGAAAAAAGGGGGGAGAATAAAAATCATGTTTTTCATTTTACCACTTTATTGTCTTTTCAGTACGTGAAAGTTGTCTTTATATGATGCTTTTATACTTTTCAAAGTCATCTCATTTTAATTTCAGGGCAACTTAAAGACAAGATAATTATTCCCTCCACTATTCAAAGAAAGAAAATCTTGGTGTCTGGCCCATTGATGCAATTGTCAAGCCCTTATTGTAAGTCAGGGTTAGTGAAATTTTTTGTGGAGGGCCATATCTTATATAATAAAGAGGTAATATGCAAATTAACACTCATGCCCTCACAAATGGCTGCCTCCGAACAGGCTGGCAGGGTGTTAGTTATACTTACATCTAACAAAATAGGTTTCAACATAAAAAAGTTAATAAGACAAAGATGAACATTTTTAAAAAGTCTTTTTTGTTGAAACTATTACATAAGTTCCCCCACATTGACCATTTCTAGCCGCCTCTGCCCCCAACCCCAGGCCTTCACCACCCCATTGTCTGTGCCCATGGATTTTGCATACATGCATATATCTTCATTGGTTGATCTCTTCCCACCCACACACCTCCCCTACCTTCCACCTGAGGCTCAATAGTCTGTTCCATGCTTCTATGTCTCTGGATCTATTTTTAAAATATATATTTTATTAATTTTTTACCGAGAGGAAGGAAGAGGGACAGAAAGCCAGAAACATCAATGAGAGAGAAACATCGACCAGCTGCCTCCTGCACACCCCCCACCGGGGATGTGCCCACAACCAATGTACATGCCCTTGACTGGAATCAAACCCGGGACCTTTCAGTCCACAGACCGACGCTCTATCCACTGAGCCACACCGGTTTCAGCTGGATCTATTTTTTTTTTAAGGTTTAACTTTTACAGATCATGTAACTTTTATTTATTTTTATTTTTTAAATATATTTTATTGATATTTTACAGAGAGGAAGGAAAGCCAGAAACATCAATGAGAGAGAAACATCGACCAGCTGCCTCCTGCACACCCTCTACTGGAGATGTGCCTGCAACCGGTTTCGGCTGAATCTATTTTTTACTCATCTTTTTATTTTGTTCATTAGATTCCACATGTGAGTGAGATCATGTGATCCTTATCTTCCTCTGACTTGCTCATTTCACTTAGCATAATACTCTCCAGGTCCCTCCATGCTGTTGCAAATGGTAAGAATTCTTTCTCTTTTACAGAATACTGCACAATGTTCAATTAATATTGGACAAAGGAGACAAGAGCATACAATGTGTAGTATTCCATTATGTAGATGTACCACAGTTTTCTAATCCACTCATCTGCTGATGGGCACTTGGGCTGTTTCCAGATCTTTGCTATGGTGAATTGTGCTGCTATGAACATAGGGGTGCGTATAATCTTTTTGATTCATTTTTTTGGGTTTCTTAGGATTTTTCCTAGAAGTGGGATTACTGAGTCAAATGGGAGTTCCGTAATTAATTTTTTGAGGAAACTCCACACTCTTCTCCACAGTGGCTGCACCAGTCTGCATTCCCACTGGCAGTGCACAAGGGATCCCTTTTCTTCACATCCTCACCAGCACCTGTCATTTGTTGGGAGAGTAGAGAATAAGATGATAGCTATTCTGACAGGTATGAGATGGTACCTCACTATTGCTTTGATTTGCATCTCTCAGATGATTAGTGACTTTGAGCATTTTTTCATATGTCTCTTGGCCTTCTGTATGTCCACTTTGGAGAAGTTTCTATTTAGGTCCTTTGCCCAATTTTTAATTGGATTGTCTTTCATTGTTAAGTTGTATAAATTCCCTATATATTTTAGAAATTAACCCCTTATCAGATGTATCATTGGCAAATATGTTCTCCCATGTAGTGGACTCCCTTTTCATTTTGTTGATTTTTTTCTGTGCTTGAAGCTTTTTATTTTTTTATATAGTCCCATTTGTTTATTTTCTCCTCAGTCTTCATTGTCCTAGGAGATGTATCTATAAACATATTGCTAGAAGAAATGTCTGAGATTTTGCTGCCCATGGTTTCTTTCAGGATTTTTAGGGGTTCATATCTTACATTTAAGTATTTTATCCATTTTGAATGTTTGAGTTTACTCTTGTGTATGATATAAGTTGGTGGTCTAGTTTCATTTTTTGGCATGTATCTGTCCAATTTTCCAAATATCATTTATTGAAGCGACTGTCTTTGCTTCATTGTGCTCTTGTCTCCTTTGTCCAATATTAATGGAATACAATGGCGATTTCTGGGCTCTCTGTTCTGTTCCATTGATCTGTGTGCCTGCTCTGTGCCAGTGCCAGGATGTTTGATTACAGTGGCTCTGTAATATAGCTTGATATCTGGTATTGTGATTCTTCCAACTTTGTTTTTCTTTCTTAAAATTGCTGTGGCTATTCAGGGTCTTTTTTGGTCCCATACACAATGTTGGAGTATTTTTTCTAGGTCTGTGAAATATGCCATTAATATTTTAATAGGGATTGCATTGAATCTACAGATTGCTTTGGGTAGTATGGACATTTTAATGATGTTGCTTCTACCAATCCATGAACACATTCTATTCTTTTGTTTCTCTCTTATCTACATCATATATTTTCCTAAACACGGACCTTTTACCTCCTTGGTTAAGTTTATTCGTATCTTATTTTTTTGTTGTTGTTGCAGTGGTAAATAAAAATAATTGTTGGTTACAAAGATGCCATAGATTATTGGGTGTTAATCTTGTATTCTGCTACATTTCCAAATTCATTTATTAAATCTAGTAGTGTTTTGATGGCATCTTTAGGATTTTCTATGTACAATATCATGTCATCTGTGAATCATTATTCACAGTTTTACTTCCCCCTTTCCAATGTCAGTACCTTTTATGTTTTCTTCTTGTCTGATGACTGTGTACTGGAAGTCCTATCCTATATAATAGAAGCCTGATATGCAAATTGACCAAACAGCAGAATCACCAGTGGAACCACGGGTCGCTATGATGTGTGCTGACTACCAGGAAGCAGACACTCAATGCAGGAACTTCCCCCAGCCCACAAGCCCCAGGCCAGCCAAGGCTGGTGCCAGTGGGGGCCCCCCAATCACCCCACCAGTCACCCTAAAGAGGGAGGCAACTAGCAATAACAGTGGGGGGTGGGGATGGCAGGCAGGTGGGCTGGCATTGGCTTCCACTTGCTCCATTGGTCACCTCCCACAGAGGGAGGCTTCTGACAGTGGTGGCAGGGTCAGTAAGCAGGCGACAGCAGGCCGGCCAAAGAAGGTTCCTTGCCATTCACCCCACAGATAGGTCCTGATTGTACTCAGACCTAGGGATCCTACCCATGCATGGATTTCATGCATCAGGCCTCTAGTCTATAGTCATAAAAGGGTAATATGCTAATTAGAGTGGATAGACTAGATATCTTCTGGCCATCCCTTCCAGACATCTTGTGAACAAAGCCACAGTGGTGGGAGCTAAAGTAGAGGTGGTTAGGGGCAATCAGGCAAGCAGAGCAGTTAAGGGGATCAGGCCAGCAGGGGGGCAGTTAGGGGCATCAGGCAAGCAGGCAGTGGTGGTTATGGGTGATCAGACAGGCAGGCAGAGGTGGTTAGGGCAATCAGGAAGGCAGGCAGAGGTGGTTAGGGACAATCAGGAAGGCAGGCAGAGGTGGTTAGGGACAATCAGGCAGGCAGGCAGAGTGGTTGGGGCAATCAGGCAGGCATGCAGCAGAGTGGTTAGGGGCAATCAGGCAGAGTGGTTGGGGCAATCAGGCAGGTGGGCAGAGTGGTTAGGGGCAATCAGGCAGGCATGCAGCAGAGTGGTTGGGGCCATCAGGCAAGTAAGCAGGCAGGTGAGTGGTTAGGAGCCGTCAGTCCCAGATTGAGAGGAACTGGGCCTAAATCAGCAGACATTCCCCAAGGGGTACTGGATTAGAAAGGGTGCAGGTTAGACTGAGGAACCCCCTTTCCCCCATACTTTAATTTTGTGCACCCAGCCTCTAGTCCTAAATAATACCGTAAAATCCTAATATGCAAATCAGCCGAATGGAGGGATGATCGGTCGCTATTACATACACTGACCACCAGGGGGCAGACACTGCCCCCTGGTTGTCGCTGCTCTCCCACAGGAAGGATGCTGCTCAGCCAGAAGCAGTGACAGCACTAAGGATGTCTGACTGCTGGCTTAGGCCGGCTCCCTGTGGAGCCTCAGTCAGACCCCCCCCCCCCCCCCCCAGGGCTCCCAGACTGCAAGAGGGCACTGGCTGAGCTGAGGGACTCCCCTCCCCTGCCCCCGAGGACAAAATTTTCATGCACTGGACAGGCCTCTAGTATTGAATAAGTGGTGAAAGCAGACATCCCTACTTGTAGAATTTCCACTCAGCCAGCTTTACTGTGGTTCTGGACTGATAATTCTCGGGGGAAAGTGGTATAGGGGTGCAGGAAGAGACTGAACAAAAATCATACACCTATGGATGAGGACAGTGCAGGGGAAGTAAGGGCAGAAGGTGGGGTGGGAACCCGGTGGAGGGGAGCTATGAGGGGGGGAGAGGAGAAACTATTATAATAATCTGAACAATAAAGATTTATTAAATTAAAAGAAATAATGTCTTATAATTTCAATGTAAGTTTATTCCTTGGTATACCGTATATCTATTCCTTTTGTCTACCACAAATGGAATTTTTAAAGGACATTTTATTTTTAGTATATACAACTGCAGTGGATTTTTGTACACTAATTTTTGTATTCCACTACTTTATTTATTGTTTCTAAGAGGTTTTTAGTGGACTCTTTAGGGTTTTCTATATAAAGAATAATGTCATCTGGGGGGGGGGCAATGGTAAGCTATGTACACAGATAATACCTTAATAAAATAAATAAATAAATAAATAAATAAATAAATAAATAAATAGAACATAGTCACCAGATTGAGAGAAAAAAAAAAGAATAATGTCATCTGCAAACAGTGACTATTTTACTTCTCTATTCCCAATTTGGATGCCTTTCCTCTCTTGCTTATCACTCTGGCTACGACTTTTGGTACTAGTGAATAACATGGTGAGAGTGGGCATTCTTTTCTTGTTCCTGACCTTAGAGAAAGTTTTCAGTTTTTCACCATTAAGTATAATATCAGCTGAGGGTTTGTCATACATGGACTTCATTGTGTTGATGTACTTCCCTTCTAGACACGTTTTTATTTAATGTTTTACTAATAAATGAATGATGTATCTTTTCAAGTGTGTTTTTTTCTGTGTCTGCTCATATGCTTTTAAAAATATATATTTTATTGATATTTTACAGAGAGGAAGGGAGAAACGTAGATGAGAGAGAAACATCGACCAGCTGCCTCTTGCACACCCCCTACCGGGGGTGTGCCCGCAACCAATGTACATGCCCTTGACCAGAATCGAACCCGGGACCTTTCACTCCGCAGACCGACGCTCTACCACTGAGCCAAACCGGTTTTGGCTCATATGCTTTTTATCCTTCATTTTGTTAATGTGATGTATCACATTGATCATTTGACCTGTTGAACCATTTGTGTGCTCTTGGAATGAACCTTACTTGATTGTGATGGTTTGATCTCTTAAATGTATTGTTTTAATTTGCTAGTGTTTTTGCATCCAATATTCATCAGAGATATTGGTCTGCAGTTTTCATTTTAATGTGTCATCCATGCCAGGTTTTGGTATCAGGGTAATGTTGGCCTCATAAAATATGTTAGAAAGTATTGCCTTTTCTTCATTTTTTTGTTAGTGATAGGTATTAAACCTTTTTTGGGTTAAAAAAATAATATATTATTGATTTTTTTACAGAGAGGAAGAGAGAGGGATAGAGAGAGTTAGAAACATGAGAGAGAATCATCAATCCACTGTCTCTTGCACACCCCCTACGGGGGATGTGCCCACAACCAAGGTACATGCCCTTGACCGGAATGGAACCTGGGACCTTTCAGTCCGCAGACCGACACTCTATCCACTGAGCCAAACCGGTTTCAGCTTTTTTTGAGTTTTTGATAGAACTCACTAGTAAAGCTACCTGGTTCTGGACTTTTACTTTTCAGTTTTTTATGACTTTCTTTTTTTTTTTCTCTGTCTCATTTGTAATTTTAATCAAAGCATTGCTAATTCGTTTTTTCTTTCTTTCATAAAAGCACCATTTTTTATTTATTTTTTTTTTTTAACCATCTGAGTATTCTTTATAGGTTTAGACCAACCCAAGCTGGGGGAAAAAAATCATTATTTGCATTTTTTTTTTTGCTTCTTTTCTGCCTGTTCAACTGAATTATGTAAGCTGTAAATAACACTGGGAAGGCCTCCACCCCCACACTCCCCTTCCTCACACCTCGCTCTAAGTTCTCTAGGTTCGGTGGGAGTGCGCTCAGCACTCTGCACCCCTGCCTCGCCTCACTTCTGGTTTCTCTGCCTGCAGATCCCTCCCCGGGCTGAATAAATCCACCGGTGCGTCCACAGTCTCCCCGAGTCCGTGGAAAACAAGGCATTTTGCATTATTTGGGGCCTCCCATGATGACCCGATTCAAATCTATGCGTAAACAAAAACAGCAGGGTTCCGATAAAAAGCAACCCATTTATATTCTTAACTGTGTGTGTGTGTGTGTGTGTGTGTGTGTGTGTGTGTGTGTGTTACAAGATCCATCTACCTAATCTGAACGATGTGAAGAACGACAGTAAAATCCTTCCCCGGTTCTCAGGAACACAGGTCATTCCCCAGACGTGGAGTTCCCTGGAGTGCTTTCTGGGGAGGTGCAATTCAAACCTTCCTCTGGTCTAGATCCCGCGCTCAGCCGGTCACCGCCCAGGTGGTCGGTCTCACGTGCTCTCTGCGCTCGCGGCCCGCCCCGGGAGGGCCGGAGCACGGCCTCCCCGCCCTGCGGCCCCCGGCCCGGCGGCCACGCACGGAGCGTCCCTCGGGCGGAGACGCGCCCCGGCCGGGCTGGGCAGGGAGCGGAGCCAAGCGCTGGCCGCGGACCGCGGGTCCGGCTCCTGAGGAGCCGCCCCGGACCGTCTCCGCGCCCGCCCGCCCGCCCTCCGGCCGCTCCGGGGGAAGAGCTGGGGAAGGTGTTGGGGGCGCCGTACCTCGCCGGCGTCCACGGCTTCCCCATCCCGCCCACGGGGGAAATAAATAACATTAAGGCTGCCTGTGGGCCAAACGCGCTCCGCGGGCAGAGGCAGCCCGGGCTGCACGGGACCCCGAAGAGCCGGGGTGCCCGGAACCGCACGACCCCGGGGCGCGGCGGACGCCGGCGGAGGCCGGAGGGAGGTCTGGACGGAGGAGCGGGCGCCGCCGACCCCGCGGCCCCGCGGGCCCACCAGCCGGGCGCGAGGAGGCGCGGCGGCCGCAGCGGCCCCGCCGGCGGCCCGGCGAGCGGCGGCGGCCAAAAAGCACCCAGTTTTAATCACGTAAGTCAATTCATTTTTGGGGAAAGAAACACCATCAAGAACTCCCCTCCAGAATAAGACAATGATATTCATTCTTCCAAACAACCAAATTCAAAGTCTATCAAAACAAAAACAGCCCACACAGGAAAAAAAGGTAAAAAAAAAAAAAATCAAATCACATTCTAGGGCTCAGTGCATTCAGCTATGCTAGCTAATCATCCTTTAGCTGACTTTCAAAAAATAACACCCTAGGTCATCAAAATATATATTTTCCATTTCCCTTTTTAAATTAAAAAATAATTTAAAAAAGAAAACTTGAAGGACTCACAATCAATTGCCTGACTCATTTTGATGACTGACAGTCGGGAAGGCTACGGTTTAGCTTTCCTCCGAACGGGGTGAAACACCACAGTTCCAGGGGTGAAGGGCCGCGCGGCTCCTCTGAGCCGGCACCGGGTCCCGGCGGCTCCTCTGAGCCGGCACCGGCGTCCCGGCGGCTCCTCGGCGGCGGCACCGGGTCCCGGCGGCTCCTCGGCGGCGGCCCGGCACCGGCGTCCCGGCGGCTCCTCTGAGCCGGCACCGGCGTCCCGGCGGCTCCTCTGAGCCGGCACCGGCGTCCCGGCGGCTCCTCGGCGGCGGCCCGGCACGGCCGGGTCGCGGGTGCGGGAATCCCGTCCCGCCCGGGCTTCCTCGGGGTCCGGAGTCAGTGCGCGCCCCAGGGGAGCCCTTCCGAGGCGGCGGGACGGCGGCCCGTCACCGGCCACCGCTCCGCGCGGGCCCCGGGGCCGCCTCCGCCTCCGCCTCCGCCTCCGCCTCCGCCTCCGCGGCGGGCCGCACCCGTCGCCGCGGGCCGGCCTCGGCCTCGGCCTCGCTCGGGGACCGCCTCTGGCTTCCCCCAAAGTGCCCGCCGCCCCGGAACCAGGGTCGCCCCCTTCGCCGCCGCCCACGGGGCCCGGGACCCGCCCGTCCTGTCCGCCCGGCGCGGCCCCTCGGGCTGGGGTGTCCCCGGCGGCCGGGGCGGAGCTCCAGTGTTCTCCCCGCCGCCGGGCCCACCGGACCGGGTCCGCTCCTCCCGCTCCGGGCCGGGACCGGGTCCCGCTCCTCCCGCTCCGGACCGGGACCGGGTCCCGCTCCTCCCGCTCCGGGCGGGGACCGGGTCCCGCTCCTCCCGCTCCGGGCGGGGACCGGGTCCCGCTCCTCCCGCTCCGGGCCGGGACCGGGTCCCGCTCCTCCCGCTCCGGGCCGGGACCGGGTCCCGCTCCTCCCGCTCCGGGCGGGGACCGGGTCCGCTCCTCCCGCTCCGGGCCGGGACCGGGTCCCGCTCCTCCCGCTCCGGGCGGGGACCGGGTCCCGCTCCTCCCGCTCCGGACCGGGACCGGGTCCCGCTCCTCCCGCTCCGGGCCGGGACCGGGTCCTGCTCCGGGCGGGGACCCGGCTCAGGTGGCCGAGCGAGAAGCCAGGGGCCACGGCCACGGGAGGCCGGAGGCCGGGCGGCGGGGAGGCGGCCGGTTCTCAGCTCTCCATCTCTTTGCTGCTGATCATTCCACTTAGACTTTTCATTCTTTACGGCTCCGTCTAGACAAGTACCATGTTTCTAAGGACTTGTCAATTTCTTCTGGGCTATCTAATTTGGTGGTTTACAGCATTTTATAATATTCTTTGTTGTTGTTAGTCCTCGTCAGAGGACATTTCCCATTGGTGTGGGGACAGCAGAAGGAAGGGGGGAGACAGAGAGACGTCCTGTGAGACCCCCGGGTGGTTGCCTCCCCCGCACCCCGGGTCGGGCCGAGGTCCAGCCGGACGCCCGGTGCTCTCCCCGGACCGGACAGCCGGCAGGCTGCGGCTGACACCGTCCGCTGAGCGAGGGCTTCGCAGTGTTCTGACAGAGGACTTCTTATTTTGGGGGCTCTGTTATAACTTTTTTTTTTCATTTCTGATTTTGTTTATTTAAGTGTTTTCTCTTTTTATTGAGTCAAGCCAAAGGTTTGTCAATTTTATATTTTCAAAGAACCAGCTCTTTTTTGCATTATTTTTTTCTACTGTCTATTTGTTCTATATTTAGTTTAATTCTTCTCATTTAAAAAAAATTCTTCTAATGATTTGGAGCTTCATTTCTTATTTTTTCTAGTTTTTAATATGTGAAATATTAGATTATTTGTTTGAAAATCTCGTTTCTTTAGATAGACCTGTAATATTAAAAAACTTCCCCTTTATACCACTTTTGCTGAATCCCCTAAATACTGGTATGATGTATTATTATTTTTTTAATTTTTTTATTAATGTATTATATTGTCTACATATCTTACCATTGCCCCCCCTCCCATTCATGCCCTCCCTCCCCAGAGTTCTGTGTTCCTTGGTTGTATTCATGCATACCAGTCCTTCGATTGTTCTCTTATCTCCCCCCAGGTCTCCTTCCCTTCCCTGCTGTCATTTGACAATCTGCTTGTTTTATGGTGACTATCTCATGATCACATGAATAGAATCCGCTCCTCATTTGGCAGTCTGCTTGTTTTATGGTGGCTATCTCAGGACCACATGAATAGAGTCCGCTCCTCCTCTGGTTCTCACCGCCCCTCCCCCTGGGTCCCACTGCTTCCCCTGGGACACATGGCTCACCCGGGGCACAGGGCCCCCTGGGACACACGGCTGACCCGGGGCACAGGGCCCCAAGGGGGCACGATTCACCCTGGGCACATGGCCCCCTGGGACACACGGCTCACCCGGGGCACACGGCCCCCTGGATATATGGCTCACCCAGGGCCCACAGCCCCTCTCGGCCTCTGGGGTCGCATATTGGAGGGGCCGCACTAGCTCCTTGCTAGCACGGCAGGCAGGCTGGGACGGTTGCAGGCGGGCTGAAATGGCTGCAGGCAGGTAGACCGGCCTCAAAGGTGTCTCGTTCGGTGTGGAAGCGGAGCAGCTGCGGACGCAGAGGCTAAGTTCTAAAGCTGCCCACTCTCTGAGCCCAGGGCGTAGTGAGCTCTGTTCTTGGTGGATTTCCTTTATTTGCGGCAGCGGTGGTGGGTGGTGGTGGCCAGTGCGGCAGCAATGGTCGCTCCTGTGGTTCAATTTCCACTGTATTTTTAAAGTTCACGTGGCGGCAGCAGCGGGAGCTTCGGCTTGGCCATGTGGTGGCTGAGGGAGGACTCCCTGGGGCTGCTAACGGAAGGTGCTATGCCGGCTCCTCCCCAGCACGGTGGGTGTGCTAGGAAGGTTGTGGGCGGGCTGAGATGGCTGCGGGCATAGAGTTCCCCCTCAATGGTATCTCCTTTGGTGCGGAAGCGCAGCTGCTGTGGACACAGAGGCTAAGTTCTGAAGCCACACTCTCTCTGAGCCCGGGGCGTAGTGAGCTCTGATTTCGGTGGATTCCCATTCACAGGGGCAGTGGCGGGTGCGGCAGCAACGGTATCTCCTGTGTCTCAATTTCCCCTGTAGTATTAAAATCCACATGGCGGTAGTGGCATAAGCTTTGGAGCCGGCTGCTGGCGGTGGGAGCAGAAAGACTCGCCAGGGTGCAAAGGGAAGGCGCAGTGCCAGCTCCCCACCAGTAAGGTGCGTGCAGAGACTGGGCCCAGCTGGTCGCAGGCCGGGAGATGCCGAGACAGCTCCTTGGGATGGTTGTGGGCAGGCGCCGAAGGTTCCATATCAGCTCCCTGGTTCCCATGGCCAGCGGGCTGGCCCAGTCCTTGGGCCCCAGGGTGGAGCAAGGTCTGGCTTCCCTCATTCCCAGCGGCAGCGTCTCCGGCAGGTCCGGTTCGCCGTAGTTTTAAACTCCACATGGCAGCAGCAGTGCCCTGCTTGGTGTCTAGTTGTAGCCTTCCCATTTCTGGGCCAAGTTGGCTGCGGGCGGGGCGACGCTGCGTGATCTTTTCGCCAGCACAGCAAGCGCAGGGACTGGGCCGAGCTGGCTGCGGATGGGAGACGCTGCGCCCACTCCTTTCCAGCATGGTGCGCGGGCTGGGGTGGCTGCGGGCTGGGATGGGTGCGGGCAGGGAGGTCGCGCTCATGGGCTTCTCGTCCAGGCAGGAGCCGAGGGCATTTATACCCTAAATGCTGAATTGTCATTTTGGAAGTTGATGGAAAACTTAAGTAGATTTTCTAGCCAATTAAGTTTTAAATATTGGAATTTTCAAAGTAAGTCACACTTTTTGAGATTTATATTGGAAAAATATTCAGCAAGAAAAACACCATTAGCATTTATAGTTACTTAGCTAATGACCATCTCAGTCTCAATACTGTCATATTTTGCTCTCAGGAAATGTTCTTTCATTCTCCAGTGGAACTCCATAATCATGTGCACTAAACAGGACTTTAAAGGACATGAGCAGAGGAGAGGAGAGGACAAGTCTTATGCCTTTCCATACAGACGTTCAATGAGGCACACTAGGCAACATTCCCTTTGGCAAACCTCAGACTACAGACTGAATGTTTAGGAGTTCACTGAATTAAAATTTGTCATTATCCACTTTCCAAGGCACCAATGTAGTAGTTTTCTGGGAATTATCAAAGGCAGAAAACATATTGCCTCATGGTAACATCACAACTATAGAAAATAAGAACTTCAGGTTGCAGGGATTGAAAGAGAAAATTTTCTTTAAATTCTCTACCAAACTACCTAAAATTTCAGCATAAAGCAAAAGGATCCCAAGGCAGAAAACCAAACCAAATTCTAAGGTTTTACATTTTCATAATGAATCATTCTAGAATGTTCTTGGAGTTCTATGACTGGCCTTTGCTGGAAATCCTATTCTGCATGTTAAGACCAGAACCAATAGCTGAGAGTTCTGGGTAAACTTTTCTCATAAATGAAATGGTACTGCCAAGGCTGATTTGGCTCAGTGGTGGAGCGTCGGTCTGTGGACTGAAGGGTCCCGGGTTCGATTCCAGTCAAGGGCATGTACATTGGTTGTGGGCACATCCCCAGTAGGGGGTGTGCAAGAGGCAGCTGGTCAATGTTTCTCTCTCACTGACGTTTCTAGGTCTCTATCTCTCTCCCTTCCTCTCTGTGAAATATCAATAAAATATATTTGGAAAAAAAAGAAAAAAAGAAAAGGTACTGCTATATTCAGTCTTTTTAGCAGATTGTTTTGTAGGACTCACCAAAAGAAGAAAGTGACTTCATTCAACAAATCAGAGTGACATTGTGGGTTTACTGGCCATGCTGAACAAACACAAAGAAAATGAGAATGGAAGTCAGGGAACCAAGTTCACATTCTGGCTCTCCCACTAAAACCCTATTTGTGGATGTATAGGATGCATTTCCCCCTCCAAAGACAACCCCAAAATTGTCCCATACCCTTGAGATATAATGAATGATACCACCTTTAGTGGCAAAATGAGAAACATAAAGTACAACAACAGAGAGACAAGTTTCACATCATAATGGTAATTTCCTTAACAAAAATAATAAACCACAGCCATTCAATGGAGCAAAGAGAAAATATGAGCTATAACTCTAACAATTTGGATGATGCCCCGTACCAATATTGATTAATAGTTATATATTTCTTTGTAGTGCTGAGATTTTCATAATATTTTTAGGATAAATATATTTTATTGATTTTTTTTTACAGAGAGAAAGGAAGAGGGTAGAGAGTTAGAAACATCAATGAGAGAGAAACATTGATCAGTTGCCTTCTGCACACTCCCTACTGGGAGTATGTCTGCAACCAAGGAATCTGGGACCTGTCAGTCCGCAGACCACCGCTCTATCAACTGAGCCAAACTGGTTAGGGGAGTATTCTGCTAATTATAAGACATATGATGTTCTAATCGATCCCCACATATAAGATATCAAGTTATATTAACAAAAATATTGTTAATTTTATATTTTCAGATTGTTGCTTAAATATAATGAAAAGCAGTTAATATTTTTGTTTTGAAGTATTTTTTTTTAAAAAAACAGGATTTTATAATTTACTTTTTGCCCAGTGGAGATAATACAGGTCCCTACTAAGCTCACAGGGCTGTTGCATACATTAAGGAGATCATTTATGCAAGTTTTCTGAGATAAATAAAGCATTATGCACAACACCGTTATGCTGATGCCAACTACATGAGTAACTAGGGATAAAGTCAGTTCTCTTTGGGAAGTAGACTATAGAACTTCCATACTAAGTTAAGTAATGGTTCCTAGACTAAAAGCTGGGTAATCCTAGAGAAGGGGAAAATGTTAGAGACCTTTCTAAGGCTGGTAGAAAGTTAAATTTCCTTACCAATGAATCAGCTGCACTATTTATGTTGTGCAGATTAAATTCAAAGTTGCCCACAAGTTTAAAGGAGAGAGGAGGCCACATCTACTGATGATGTAAGAAACAAAATGTTCTTGTCTGTGGGCAAACACAAATTATCTCTTTGATAAACAAACCCCTCAGGTTTAAAACATTTAGTCAATTTTCTCTGAAAAGCTGTGGTTTAATAGACACGTCTTATGATTCAGTCTTCAAATTTCAGTAAGTTTTTTTTTTTTTTTTTTTAGAAAAGCAACCCTAGATATGGTTTTTTGTCAACTTTTTAGTTTCTTACATAAAAATCTCAACATATAGGCCAGCTTTTACTCAGACTACCTGTTTTAGATATGTGATACAATGGGGAAGATAACCAACAAGTAAAGATAGAAATTGTGGTGAAAAATCTGGAAGGAACTACATTCAAATAGCAATCATTTTCACTGGCTGATAGAATTATGGCTAATCTAATCTTGATTTTGGTTCAGTAAACTAAATTATCTATAAGTTTTTAAAATTTGTTTTACAACAAGCATGTATTACTTCAATTACAAAGATGTATGTAGAAAAGCCAATTGCATAGAAAGAGTTGCAGGAATACAGAATAAATATATCACTTCAGCACAGCTGGGGTGGCTTACTGGTTGATTGTCAACCCATAAACCAAGAGGTCATTGATTCGATTCCCAGTTAGGGCACATGCCTAGGTTGTGGCTCCATCCCCAGTAGAGGCTGTGCAGGTGGCAGCCAATCGATGACTCTCATTATTGATGTTCCTATCTCTCCCTCCCTCTCCAAAATCAATAAAATTATTTATATATACACAAACTCAGATGCCACTGATATTGTTTTAGACACTTAACAGGAATTGAAGGCTTAACAAAAGTTCCTTTTTCACAGCTAGCTCAACCTAAACAATGTTAGATGAGTAATAACATATTTTTTAAAATAACAAGAGAGATAAAAAGCATTTTAGAAAAAAAAATAAAGCCCATTTTTCTTATAGGGGCAACTAATTCAGCAACATTTTACAAAGCTTTTAAAACTCAATTGTTATAGAGCACCATTAGATATTCACTCAGAAATGGCCCAGGCAGCTTAGATATGACTTTTCCTCATCGGTGAGATGCCTGATTAACTGCAACAAGATGAAACATTCAGCTCATCTGGTTGGGGCCAACATGTATGATGACATGCTTCTCATAAGCCCTTTTCATTGATTTCTCAATTTGCTTCAGAAACACTTGTGGGATTCGTCCACATAAAGTGTGTACAGTTTCCAAAAACTTCAACTGAAGAGGGTAATACATGGATTGAAAGAGATTGTCTTGAAAGGGAAACTGAAAGAAAGAAAAATTTTATTTTAGTTACTAAAATGATATTTAAAATGCAAATAACTTTTATTAAGAAATGAATCAGGAAATTCCTGTAAGCATGCAGGCACAGTCTGTATATACATGGTAACAAGGCCTCTGAGGACCCAGGGTCAAATCTTTACTCAATCCTGTGCAATTCCAAGCAATCATTAACCCATTTGTGGCTTCAGTTTCTTTACCTTAAAAAAAAAAAAAGATGATGTACTGGGTCCTCAAAGCTCTTAAAATCTTGTAAGACTCAAGTAGATACTTAATCTACTATAATAAAACAGTAAATTCTTCATAATTTTTGCCTTTATAGTCTAGAGTTTAGCAATTATTACTAACATTTATTAACAACGAACTTTATTTTAATAATTCAGATACCAAATACTAGTTGGTGGCTATTTCCCTCTTAAGATTTCAAAAAATTTCTCTTGATTTACCATGGAATATATCCATGAGTATTATTTTTGAAAATAAAAATTTCAGGAGAAACCAAGATAGCAGCAACATAGATAAACACATAAACTGCTGTCTTGCACAACAATTTCAAAACTACAACTAAAAGACAAAACAAACATCATCCAGAACCACAGGAAAGCTGGCTGAGTGGAAATTCTACAACCTGAAGGAAAGAGGAGAGCACATAGAGACTCAGAGGAGCTGCAAAAGGCTGAAGTACGGAGACATGCACGCAGGTGGCTGAGTACCTGGCTAGTTTTCCTAGCGGGAAGGAGATAAAAGCTCCTGATTGCGCTGAGCTACAGTTCCAGGCGAGTCCCTGGGGACCCAGGCTTACACAGGGGGATTCTGGGCTGTTGGGTGGAAACTCAGGGGAGCTGCAAAAGGCAGAGGTCTGGAGACGCACACGCACAAGTGCGTGAAGAGAGAACTGCCAGCACAGAAGTTGTCCCAGTGTAGATACAGCTGATCCTAACAGCCAATTGGCCTGGAGGTCAATCCCTCCTAGTGATACCAACAACAATCAAGACTTAACTACAACAAGACTGGGCCCATAGCCCACAAAAGGGTGCATCAAGAATGTCCATCTCAGGTAACTGGGGAGGCCACTGGACCATATAGGAAACCTAGCACAAAAGGCTACTTTACCAACTCAGGGAAGCAGCAAAAATGAGAAGACAAAGAAACACGTCACAAATGAAAGAAATGGAGGAAAATAAATGACTAGATATAGAGTTCAAAACCATGGTTATAAGGTTTTTCAAGACTTCCTAGAAAAGGCTGATAAATTAAGCGAGACCCTCGAGGATATAAAAAAAGACCAACTATAAATTAAACATACCCTGACTTAAATAAAAAATATTATACAGAGACCCAACAGCAGACTAGAGAAACACAAGAATCAAGTCAAAGATCTGAAATAAAGAAGCAAAAAACCCTCAACCAAAAATGAAAAAAATAGAAATAAAAATAAAAAAAGTTGTGGATAGTGTAAGAAGCCTCTGGGACAACTTCAAGAGTACCAACATCAGAATTATGGGGGTTCCAGAAGAAGAGAGAGGAAGATATTGAAAACCTATTTGAAGAAATAATGACTGAAAACTTCCCCCACCTGGTGAAAGAAATAGACGCACAAGTCCAGGAAGCAAACAGAACCCCCCAAAAAAAGGAACCCAAAGAGGACCACACCAAGACACATCATAATTAAAATACTAAGAGCAAAAGACAAAGAAACAGTTAGTTACCTACAAGGGAGTACCCATACAATTGTCAGCTGATTTCTCAACAGAAACTATGCAGGACAGACAGCAGTGGCAAGAAATATTCAAAGTGATGAATAGAAAGCACCTACAACCAAGATTACTCTAGCCAGCAAAGCTATCATTCAGAATTGAAGGTTAGATAAAGAGCTTCACACATAAGAAAAAGCTAAAGAGTTCATCAATACCAAACCAGTAGTATATGAAATGCTGAAAGGTATTCTTTAAGAAGAGGAAGAAGAAAAAAAAGTTAAGATAAAAATTATGAACAACAAACACATGTCTATCATCAAGTGAATTAAAAATCTTATAAATAGGATAAACTGGTGAATAGAATCAGGGGCATAGAAAGGGAATGGACTGACAATCCTCAGGGGAAAGGGGTGTGGGGGTGTGGAAAGAGACTGGACAAAAATCATACACTGGGAGAACCGAAACAAGATGGCGGCCTAGGTAGTCTCCTAAGCTGCCGCCTCATCAACAATTTGGGAAAAAAAACAGCTAAAATCAAAAGGGATCACATCAGACCCACAGAAAATCTGGCAGAATGGGATGGCTACAACTAGAGACAAAGAAAACCGCTGCTGCTGCCATGTGGAGTTTAAAACTACGGTGGAACCTGACCCACTGGAGCCGCTGGAGCTGCTGCTGCCGCCGCAAGTAAAGGAAGCCCACCGAGAGCAGAGCTAGCTCCGCCACGGGCCCAGGGAGTGGGCTACTTTGGAGCATGGCCTCCGCGTCCGCAACCGTCCCAGCCTGCCCACCATGGGAGCAAGGGAACTGATGATGGGCCTCAGCTGCACCTTCCGCTCCCGCCAGAACGCTTTGGAGTGCAGTCCCCACGCCCACAGCCATCTCAGCCTGGCCTCTGCGCCTGCAGCCATCCCAGCCCACCCACCGTGAGCGGTGGATCCTGGGGGACCCATGTGCCCTGGGTGAGCCATGTGCGCCAGGAGGCTGTGTGCCCCGGTGAGCTGTGTGCCCTGGGTGAGCTGTGTGCCCCAAGGGGGCTGTGTGTTCCGGTGAGCCGTGTGCCCTGGGAGAACCGTGTGCCCCAGGGGGGCCGTGTGTTCCAGGAGAGCCGTGTGCCCCAGGGGGGCAGTGTTCCCCAGGGGAGCCGTGTGCCCAGGGGAGGCGGTGGGACCTGGGGAACCGTGTACACCGGGAAAGCCGTGTGCCCCTGGGAAGCAGTGGGACCTGGAGGGAGACGGCGGTGTGAACTGGAGCAGATTCTATTCGTGTGGTCCTGAGACATTTGGACAGTCTGCAGCCATTAGCTACAGAACACTCTGTTGTATTTCCCTACAAAAACAAATGAGAGAGAGTGTCCCACTTGAAATTCATATATTGAAAAAAGGAAAAGAGAAGGAAAAAAATCTGAGGAACAGAATAAAGTGGTGAATATAGTAGAATCAGGGGCAAAGAAGGGGAGTGGACTGATAATTATCAGGAGGATAAGGGGGTAGGGAAGCAGTGAGAGACTGGATTGAAATCGTATAAACAATGGATGAAGACAATTGGGGGGAGAGGGGATAAGGACAGAGGGTGGGAAGGGAACTGGGTGATAGGGAGCTTTAGGGGAGAAAAAGGAGAAACAATTGTAATAATCTGAGTAATAAAGATTTATTTAAAAAAATCATACACCTATGGATTAGGACAATGTGAGGAGTAAGGGCAGAGGGTGAGGTGGGAACCAGGTGGAGGGAGCTATGTGTGTGTGTGTGTGGGGGGGGACAATTGTAATAATCTGAATAATAAAGATTTATTAAATTTAAAAAATTTTTCAGACCATTTAGTTATGAGCATGTGTCAAAGTTTTATTACAATATTGTTGAAAGTGAAAAGGCCTCTAGTCACTCAAGTTAAAGATTTATTGTTGAGAAGGACATTTTATAACACACACACACAAAAAAAAAAAAAAGAAAGAAAGAAAGAAAGAAAGAAAAAGAAAAAAAGGAAAAAAAAAAACGGTGGGAGGCTCTTGTCTGCCAGCAGAATGGGAGAGTGTCTGGTTCTCTACAAGCTTAAATCCATTTAAAGTTAATCAGAAGTATTATTTAATCATGTTTAGCAGAAATAAGATTTCTTCCCAGAAGGAGGCTATGCATTATATGATACAAGATGGTTCTGTCCAAAACCATGCTTAGGACACTTTTTTACATAGAACAATTTAGACCATTGATGAATTCCTTTTCATCACTGTATCCCCAGTGACAGAAACAGAGTAGGTCAAAACTATGGAATCATCCTTGATTCATGTCTTTCCCTTACATCCTTTATCCAATCCATCAGCAATTGCTATAACTCTGTCTTGATAACATATCCCAAACATGCCCAGTTCTTTTGATCTTCCTGCTATCACACAAATGCATGCCAGCCCCATCTCTCACCTGAATGGCTTCAATAAGTTTTATTAAAGAGCCATTGTATTTTCACTCTTGTACCCTTTCCACCAAGTTACCAAGGAGATATTTTTAAACTATAGGTCAGCGCGTATCATTTTCATGCAGGGGCTTTTAACTGCAATTAGAGTAAGAGTTCAACTCCTCTCTTGCCCTAAATGTTCCATGTGACCTAGAACTCACAATGCTCATCTCTCTCCTCTTGTTTCATCATTCTGCTCACTATGGCTATTTCCATGCCTTTTGGGAACACCAACTCATTCCTGTCTTGCTGACTTTTACCAGGTTAATCCTTCTACTTAGCAGTATCTTTCCCCAGATTTCCCATAGCTTCTTTCATCTGATCATGCCTCAGTCTTACATAAGCCACCCTAAGGATCCTAGCTCATCAATTCACCTCTTTACCTGTGTGACTCGGTCCCTCACCCCGCCCCACCCAATTTACAATTATAACCAGATGTGCACATTGGCTTTTGCATATGAATGGCCTGCACTTTCTCCACCTAAGACCTGTCAAACTGCAGCTGGGTCAGAGCCCCAGAGCCTCCTAAATAAATCCGAGGACCTGGCACCAGCAGCCTGCTCTGCTTCACAGCTGGGCCTCGTCTGGGAACCACCAAACTCCAAACAAACAGGAGGAATCTTCAGATCTTTCTGTAGCTCCTGCTGGAAATCCCCAGACACTGGATGAATTTGCACCTCTTTGGAGATCCAAGAGTCAGTGTACCCAGTGGTCAATGTGAGACCATACCAGATTACAACTCCTCACATTAATAAGAGACACACTAAGGGGCAGACTCAGTGCGCACCAAAGCCCCACTGAAGCCAGTCCTGCCCCATAAGGGTGTCTCCTGCATAGCAGATCTTCCATTGTAGACACAGATGGTCCTCACAGCCAATTGGCCTGGAAGTCAATTCCTCCCAGTGATACCAACAGCAATTGAGGCTTAAATACAACAAGACTGCACATAGCCCACAAAGGGGTGCACCAAGAGTTTCTACCTCAGGTGACTGGGGAGGCTGAAATACTGGGCCTTATAGGAAACCTACCCTGTTTCCCCGAAAATAAGACAGTGTCTTATATTAATTCTTGCTCCTGAAGATGTGCTAGGTCTTATTTTCAGGGGATGTCTTATTTTTCCATGAAGAAGAATGTGGTACACATTTATTATTAAATGAAAATAAAGGAAATTTATTACCTGTATACGATACAGTAGTACGGTAGTTGTCAACATAAACCAGACAAACTGTGAATCCTACAGTATCAAGAATTTACTCATTTATTCAATGACAATCATGTCATCATCTTCTGGAACATCATCATAACAATCCAATTCCTGAATTTCCTGGTGAATTTCTTGTGACTCCATTTCTTTCAGAATCAGTGGACCAAATCTCTCATGTTTAGCAATAGCACTGTCTTTAAATGAGTACTTCTTGTCAAGGTAGCCTTCTCGCAGTGCATTTGCAATGCAACTGTGAGTGATTTTCTCCCACGAATTCTTCACCCAAGTCACAACTTGTTGCAGTTTAGGTTTCACAAAGTTTCCACGCTGATTTCTCTCCATTCTGTTTTAAATGTAGTCATTAATTTCCACGCACAAATTGTCTTTGAATGGCTTGTTTATTGCAATATCAAGAGTGTGGAGATAGGCCATCATGCCTGCCGGAATCATTATCTGATCTATTTTTCTTTCGTGAAGAAATATTTTCAGACGAGATGGGGCGTGTTCAGAGTGGTATGCCCGTAGACTCGTGAAGAAATATTTTCATGTCTTTAGCGCCGTGAGTGCTGGCTGCATCCCAGACTAGCAGATCTCTTTGGTTCCCTCGCATAACAAGCAACAGCATTAAATCAACCCACTTCCTTATAACTGCTTGTGTGGCCCAGACTTTTTCAGCTTCAAGAATAAAAACTCCCCAAACACGTTCAATCTTTTCTTTCTTGCCCTTAGAAATGATTAAAGGTGGGATTTTAGTGCCATCCAGACGAATTGCCAAAATACAGGAAACACGTGCACTTTCGTAAGCAGTGGAGGAAATGTACACTAAGGAGGCACCCCGCTGTTCAATTGTTGTTTGAGATGATTGGCCCATAAACACTGTAGTTTCATCCATAGCAATCATGTTGGAAAGGTTGTATTTAGAGAAGTCAGCATCATCAATAAAGGACTTGAATGTAAGTGCTCGCTTAATAACTTGAGTATCTTCCAACCTAAACGATGTCGTAGATCTTCTTAAAGACAGTTCACTTCGCTGAAGGAAATTATCCAGCCAGTGTTGTGATGCTTTGAAGTCTTCGGGGGCTATGTCAAACTGTGGTGCCATTGCAAGGGCAAATTCTTGAATCTGAGCCCTATTCACAACCAAAGCCTTTGCTCTCCTGTCAACAACCCATTCACAGATCCGGTCTTCCAGCTCGGAAAATAATGGTTGCCGACCTGATCCACACTTGCACTTTTTAGCATTTCCCTTGTCCACTTGTTCAATGAGGTTACCATACTCTGCTTGCCATTTTCGGACCAATCGGATACTCAACATCTTCTCTTTGCAGAAAGCAGTAAGATTTTGGCCCCAAGAGTCTTCCATGATTCCTTTCTTGTACTCCACGGAGTAGCTTTTTCTTTTTGCGCTCATTTCTAGGGGTAAAAAAAGGAATTGGGGTATCAAGGAGGGGGATCACTTAAAATGACACAGGAGGATTAGAGGGGGGAATCAAAATGGCACAGAATCAGAGGGGGGATTACCATTTTAGTAACCCCCTCTGATCCTCCTGTGTCATTTTGATTGTCCCCTCTGATCCTCCTGTGTCATTTTGATTGTCCCCTCTGATCCTCCTGTGTCATTTTGATTGCCCCCTCTGATCCTCCTGTGTCATTTTAAGTGATCCCTCTCTCCTCACCCCTGTGCCACTGAACACCTTCACCAGATATCCCCCCTACCCCTTTATCAAACATTTACCCCTGGGGCCTGCCTGGGGACTGTCACTGGGCTTGCTGGGGCCTGGATTTGGGCTGGAGCAGGGTCTGCCACTGACTGAGAACCTTCAGTCATCATGAAGGAGGCCGTGAGCATCAGGTAGTGTCACCAGAGACAGACCAGTACTCACCACCTTCGCCGGCATCCAGTTCGCTCTAATCCTCCCTTTCTTCTACATGCATCTGCAAGTCTCCTCCTCTCTTCCGCCCTGCGCTCACTGCTCACTCCGACCTCCGCTCCACCTCCGTGTAACGTCACTGGTTGCTAGACACCAGTCAGGGTGGCCCCAGCGACCAATTTACGGCAAATTAATTTTCATTCTGAGACAGAGCCTGGGGGCCTTACTTTTGGGGGGAGGGGGGATGCCTTATATTTCACTCAGAAGGAAACCTGTAAGTAGGTCTTATTTTCGGAAGATGTTTTATTTTCCGGGAAACACAGTACCACTCAAGACCACTCTATCAACTCAAGGACACTTAACAGCTAAAGAGTACATAAAAACAAACACAGGAAGCAGCCTAAATACGGAGACAAAGAAATAAGTCACAAATGAAAGAAATGGATGAAAGCAAAATGCTGGATATAGAGTTTAAAACCACGGTTATAAGGTTACTTAAGAATCTTCTAGAAACCTTTGAGGAATTTAGTGAGACCCTCAAGGAGATGGAAAAGGACCAGTCACAAATCAAGCATACACTAACTGAAATTAAGAAAAATATACAGTGAACACAACAAGATGGCGGCAGAGGTAAAAGCCTAACTGCAGCCGCACTCAACAATTTCAAAAAATACAACTAAAATATAGAGTGGACACTATCCAGAACTACAGGAAAGTTGACTGACTGGGAATTCTACAACTAGAAGGAAAGAGAAAGCCAGAAGGAAAACCAGAGGAGCTGTAAAAGCCTAAGGTACTGAGGCACAGTGCGCGCTCGGGGAGAGGACGGAGCCAGAGAGGAGGGGCAGCTGAGTGCCTGGCTGGCGTTCCCCAGCGGGAAGGAGATAAAAGCTCCGGACTGTGCTGAGCCCCAACTCCGACTGCACTGAACCCCAGTTCTGGGCGAGACCCTGGGGTCCAGGCTCATACAGAGGGAATCTGGGCTGTAAGGCGGAAGCTCAGTGGAGCTGCGGCGAAAGGCAGAGCCCCGGAGTCGCGCACATTGTGCACAGAGGAGGGACTGTTCGCTGAGCTGCTGAATTGCCCCAGCGGGAAGGACTCAAAAGCTCAGGACTGTGCTGAGCCCCAGTTCTGACTGCACTGAACCCCAGTCCGGGGCAAGACCCTCGGGCTCCAGCCTCATACAGGGGGAATCTGGGCTGTAAGACCGAAGCTCAGGGGAACGGCGAAAAGCAGAGCCCCTGAGTCGCGCACATTGCTTGCACAGAGGACAGACTGTTGTTTGGGCTGTGAGATTGCCCTAGCGGGAAGGAGACATAAGCTCCGGACTGTTCTTAACCCCACTTCCAACTGCTCTGAACCCCAGTTGTGGGCTTGTTGGGGGAGAGACTACACTGTCTGGTAGCGGGCGAAGCTCTAGGGTGCCTTTCTCTCAGAGGTGCTTGCAGCGAATACCAAAGGACACTGAGGTACACTGAGACTCAGGAACCTCCGAGGGCGGGGCTAACCAGAAGTCAAGGCTGTAGGCTCCACCCTGAAACTCCGCCCCATCCAAGCTGAACTCAGAGAGGCTTTTGCAGGTTTCCAAGTCTAGTGGAATAAGGTTGTCTCCTGGCATAGACACAGCTGATCCTCCCAACCTACCAACTCAGGGAAGCAGCGAAAATGCTGAAACGAGGAAACAGATCACAAACGAAAGAAATGGAGGACAAAAAGCGACTGGATATAGAGTTCAAAGCCACGCTTATAAGGTTGTTCAACAATCTCTTAGAAAAGGCCGATAAAATAAATGAGACCTATGAGGATATGAACAGGGATCAACTAGAAATAAAGAATACATTCTCTGAAATAAAAAATATTATACAGAGTCCTAAAAACAGATTGGAAGATTGCAAGAATCAAGTCCAATATTTGGAACACAAAGAGCCAGAGGACACTCCTCCGCAGAAGCAAGAAGACAAGAGAATCCAGAAAGTTGAAGATGGTGTGAGAAACCTCTGGGACAACTTCAAGCGAACCAACATCAGAATTATGGGCATCCCAGAAGATGACAGAGAGCAAGATACCTAAAACATATTGAAAGAAATAGTGACAGAAAACTTCCCCCACCTAGGGAAAGAAATAGACTTACACGTCCAGGAAGCACACAGAACCCCAAACAAAAGGAATCCAAAGAGGACCACACCAAGACACATCATAATTAAAATTCCAAGAGCTAAAGACAAAGAGAGAATATTAAAAGCAGCAAGAGAAAAGCAGGTAGTTACCTATAAAGGGGCACCCATACGACTGTCAGCTGATTTCTCAACAGAAACCATGCAGGCCAGACGAGAATGGCAAGAAATATTCAAGGTGATGAATAACAAGAACCTACAGCCAAAAATACTCTACCCAGCAAAGCTATCACTCAGAATCGAAGGCCAGATAAAGAGCTTCACAAATAAATTTAAGCTAAAGGAATTCATCACTGCCAAGCCAGAATTATATGAATTGCTGAAAGGGGTTCTTTAGGAAGAGGAAGAAAATAAAGATAAAAATATGAACAAACACGTAACTATCAACAAGTGAGTCTAAAAACCAAGGGAAGTAAAAATCATGATGAACAATATTAACTGGTAAATATAATAGAATCAGAGGTATGGAAGGGGAGTGGACTGATGATTCTCGGGGAAATGGGGAGTGGAGCGGGGCGGGAAGAGAGTGAACATAAACTGCACCTATGGATGAGGACAATGGGGGATGGGGAAAGGGCAGAGAATTGAATGGAAACTTGGTGTAGGGGAGCAATTGGGGGGGGGGATGAGGAACATTTGTAATAATATGAACAATAAAGATTTAGTTAAAAAAAAAGAAAAGAAAAATATACAAAGATTCAATAATATAAAAATTGTATATACAAACATACAAATATAAAAATACTAGAGGATCCCAAGAATAAAGTCAAAGATTTGAAATATAAAGAAGCAAAAAACACCCAACTAAAAAAAGCAAAAATAAAAAATAATTCAAAAATATGAAAATAATGTAAGGAGCCTCTGGGACAACTTCAAGTGTACCAACATCAGAATTATTGGGGTGCCCCAAGAAGAGAGAGAGCAAGATATTGAAAACTTATTTGAAGAAATAATGACTGAAAACTTCCCCCACCTGGTGAAAGAAGTAGACTTACAGGAAGCACACAGAACCTCAAACAAGAGGAATCCAAAGAGGACCACACCAAGACATATCATAATTAAAATGCCAGGGGGAAAAGACAAAGAGAGAATGTTAAAAGCAGCAAGAGAAAAACAGTTAATTACCTACAATGGAGAACCCATATGATTGTCAGCTGATTTCTCAACAGAAACTATGCAGGACAGACAGTAGTGGCAAGAAATATTCAAAGCGATGAATAGCAAGAACCTACAACCAAGATTACTCTAGCCAGCGAAGCTATCATTCAGAATTGAAGGTCAGGAGAAACAAGATGGCAGAATAGGTAAAGGCCTAACTGCAGCCTCACACAATAATTTCAAAAAAAATACAACTAAAATACAAAATGGACATCATCCAGAACTACAGGAAAGTTGACTGACTGGAAATTCTACAACTAGAAGGAAAGAGAAAACCAGAAGGAAAATCAGAGGAGCTGTAAAAGCCTAACTTTATGGAGACATGGTGCACGCATGGGGAGAGGACGGAGCCAGAGAGGAGGGGTGGCTGAGTGCTTGGCTGGCGTTCCCTAGCTGGAAGGAGATAAAAGCTCTGGAATGTGCTGAACCCCAGTTCCGACTGCACTGAACCCCAGTTCTGGGTGAGACTCAGGGGACCTAGGTTCATACAGAGGGAATCTGGGCTGTAAGGCGGAAGCTCAGGGGAACGGCAAAAGTCAGAGCCCCGGAGTTGTGCACGTTGCATGCAGAGGATTAACTGTTGACTGTGCCACTAGATTGCCCAAGTGGGAAGGAGACAAAAGCTCAAGACTGCACTGAACCCCAGTTCCAGGCTAATTGGGGGAGAGACCAGACTGTCTGGTAGTGGGCAAAACTCAAGGGCACCTTTCTCTTAGAGGTGCTTGCAGCAAGTACCAAAGAACACTGAGAGACACAGAGACTCAGGAATCTCATAGGGCAGAGCTGACAGGAAGCCAAGGCTGTAGGCTCCACCCTGAAACTCCGCCACATCCAAGCTGAACACAGAGGCTTTTGCAATTTTCCAAGTCTAGTTGAATAAGACTGTCTCCCACCATAGACACAGCTGATCCTCACAACCAACTGGCCTGGAGGTCAGTTCCTCCCAGTGTTACCAACAATTATATCAACTATAGTTGTTTAGTGATATCATCTACAATAAGGCTGTACACACAGTCCACACAGGGGTGCACCAAGAGTGTCCACTTCAGGTAACTGGGAGGCTGACCTACTGAACCATATAGAACACCTTAGCACACAAAGCCACCCTACCAACTCAGGGAAGCTGTGAAAATGCCAAGATAAGGAAACAGATCACAAATGAAAGAAATGGAGGACAAAAAGCGACTGGATATAGAGTTCAAAACCACGCTTATAAGGTTTTTCAAGAATTTACTTGAAAAGACCGATAAAATAAACAAGACCTATGCTGATATGAAAATGGATCAACTAGAAATAAAAAATACATTATCTGAAATAAAAGATATTATACAGAGTCCTAAAAACAGAATGGAAGATCGCAAGAATCAAGTCAAAGATTTGGAACACAAACAGCCAGAGGACACTCCTCCACAGAAGCAAGAAGACAAGAGAATCCAGAAAGTTGAAGATAATGTAAGAAACCTCTGGGACAACTTCAAGCAAACAAACATCAGAATTATGGGGGTCCCAGAAGGAGAGAGAGAGCCAGATACCAAAAACATATTGGAAGAAATAGTGACAGAAAACTTCCCCCACCTGGTGAAAGAAATAGACTTACAAGTCCAGGAAGCACACAGAGCCCCAAACAAAAGGAATCCAAAGAGGACCACATCAAGACACACCATAATTAAAATTCCAAGAGCAAAAGACAAGGAGAGAATATTAAAAGCAGCAAGAGAAAAGCAGGTAGTTACCTATAAAGAAACATCTATACAATTGTCAGCTAATTTCTCAACAGAAGCCATTGCAGGCCAGACAGGAATGGCAAGAAATATTCAAGTTGATGAATAGCAAGAACTTATAGTCAAAAATAGTCTACCCAGCAAAGCTATAACTCAGAATCGAAGGCCAGATAAAGAGCTTCACAAATAAAAAAAAAAGCTAAAGGAGCTCATCACTGCCAAATCAGAATTATATGAATTGCTGAAGGGGATTCTTTAGGAAGAGGAAGAAAATAAAGATAAAAATTATGAATAACAAATAATTAACTACAAGTGAATCTAAAAAACCAAGGGAATTTAAAAAATCTGATGAACAATATTAACTGGTGAATATAATAGAATCAGAGGTATGGAAGGGGAGTGGACTGATGATTCTCGGGGAAAAGGGGAGTGGGGGGTGTGGGAAGAGACTGAACATAAACTGTGCACCTATGGATGAGGACAATGGGGGGTGGGGAAAGGGCAGAGGGTGTGGTGGGAACCTGGTGGAGGGGAGCAATTGAGGGGGGGGTAAGTGAGGAACATTTGTAATAATAGAACAATAAAGATTTATTTAAAATTTAAAAAGAAGAATTGAATGCCCCGGGTGAGCCGTGTGTCCCAGGGGGCCCTGTGCCCCGGGTGAGCCCTGTGTCCGAGGGGAAGCAGTGGGAACCAGGGGGAGGGGCGGTGAGAACCAGAGGAGGAGCGGACTCTATTCGTGTGGTCCTGAGATAGCCACCATAAAACAAGCAGACTGCCAAATGAGGAGCGGATTCAATTCATATGATCATGAGATAGTCACCATAAAACAAGCAGATTGTCAAATGACAGCAGGGAGGGCAAGGAGACCTGGGCGGAGATAAGAGAAAAACTGAAGGACTGGTATGCATGAATACAACCAAGGAACACAGAACTCTGGGGAGGGAGGTGGGGGGGGGCAATGGTAAGATATGTACACAATATAATACATTAATAAAAAAATAAATAAATTATAAAAGAAGAATTGAAGGTTAGATAAAGAGCTTCACAGATAAGAAAAAGCTAAAGGAGTTCATCACCACCAAACCAGTATTATATGAAATGCTGAAAGGTGTTTTTTAAGAAGAGGAAGAAGACCAAAACAAGATGGTGGCCTAGGAAGTCTCCTAAGCTGCCACCTCCTCAACAATTTGGAAAAAAACAACAGCTAAAATCGAAAGGGATCACACCAGACCTACAGGAAAGCTGGCGAAATGGGAAGGCTACAACTAGACATAAAACAGGACACCGCTGCTGCCATGTGGAGTTTAAAACTACAGTGAAACTGGACCTGCTGGAGCCGCTGCCGCCGGGAATGAGGGAAGCCAGACCTCACTCTGCCCTGGGGCCCAGGGAGTGGGCCAGCCCCGCCGGCCGCCATGGGAGCTGATGCGGGCCTCCACTGCGCCTTTGGCTCCTGCCTGGACGAGAATCCTGTGAGGGCGACCTCCCTGTCCGCAACAATCCCGGTGCGCAGGTATCCCAGCCCGCCCGCTGTGCTGGTGAGGGGCGGGTGCAGTGTTTCCCGTCCGCAGCCAGCTCGGCCCAGCCCCCGCACTCCCCGTGCGGGCGAAGAGATGGCATAGCGTCTCCCCACCCACAGCCAGCTCAGCCCAGCCCCCAGGCTCGCAGTGCTGGCGAAGAGATGTCGCAACGTTTCCCCGCCCATGAGCGCGACCCCCCTGCCCGCAACCATCCCAGCCCAAAGCCATCCCAGCCTATCTGCCGAACTGGTGAGGAGCGGGCATAGCGTCTCCCCGCCCGCAGCCAGCTTGGCCCAGAAATGGGAAGGCTACAACTAGACACCAAGCAGGGCGCCGCTGCTGCCATGTGGAGTTTAAAACTACGGCGAAACCGGACCTGCCGGAGACACTGCTACCGGGAATGAGGGAAGCCAGACCTCGCTCCGCCCCGGGGCCCAGGGACAGGGCTAGCCCGCTGGCCATGAGAACCAGGGAGCTGATATGGGACCTTCGCAGCGCCTTTGGGCCCTGCCCACAACCATCCCGAGGAGCTGGCGCGGCGTCTCCCGGCCTGCAGCCGGCTCGTCCCTGGACTCTGCACGCACCTTACTGGTTGGGAGCTCGCGCGGTTCCTTCCGATTGCAACACCCAGCGAGTCCTTGCGTAGCTGCTGCCGCCACCCGCAGCCAGCTCGGCCCAGTCTGCGCGCCATGCTGGCAGAGATGGCGCCGTGTCTCCTGGCCTGTGGCCGACTCGGCCCGGCCTGGACGCACCGTGCTGGTGTGGAGATGGCGTGGCGCCTTCCCTTTGCCCCCCGGTGAGTCTTTCCACCGCCACCGCCAGCAGCCAGCTCCAAAGCTTATGCCACTACTGCCATGTGGATTTTAATACTACAGGGGAAATTGAGACACAGGAGATACCGTCGCTGCCGCACCCACTGCTGCCCCTGCGAATGGGAATCCACCGAAATCAGAGCTCACTACGCCCCAGGCTCAGAGAGAGTGTGGCTTCAGAACTTAGCCTCTGTGTCCACAGCAGCTCCGCTTCCGCACCAAAGGAGACACCATTGAGGGGGAACTCTATGCCCGCAGCCATCTCAGCCCGCCCACAACCTTCCCAGCACACCCTCGGTGCTGGTGAGGAGCCAGCACGGCACCTTCTCTTAGCGGCCTCGGCGAATCCTCCCTCAGTCGCCACATGGCCGAGCCGAAGCTCCCGCCACTGCCGCCATGTGAACTTTAAAACTACAGTGGAAATTGAACCACATGAGCGACCGTCGCTGCTGCACCGGCCACCGCCACCCACCACCACCACCACCGTGAGTGAAGGAAATCTACCTGGAACAGAGCTCACTACGCCCTGGGCTCAGGGAGTGGGCAGACTCAGAACTTAGCCTCTGTTTCTGCAGCTGCTCTGCTTCCGCACCGAACAAGACACCTTTGAGGGCAGTCTCCCCGCCTGCAGCCATCTCAGCCCACCTGCAGCTGTCCCAGCCTGCCCGCTGGGCTAGCAAGGAGCTAGAGCGGTCCCTTCAATACGCAATCCCAGAGAGGCCGTGTGCCCCGGGTGAGCCGTGTGTCCCAGGGGAAGCAGTGGGACCCAGGGGGATGGGTGGTGAGAACCAGAGGAGGAGCAGACTCTATTCGTGTGGTCCTGAGATAGTCACCATAAAACAAGCAGACTGCTAAATGAGGAGCAGGTTCTATTCATGTGATCCTGAGATAGTCACCATAAAACAAGCAGATTGTCAAATGACAGCAGGGAAGGGAAGGAGACCTGGGAGGAGATAAGAGAACAACCGAAGCACTGGTATGCATGAATATAAGTACAACCAAGGAACACAGAACTCTGGGGAGGGAGGGCATGAATGGGAGGTGGGGGGGGGCAATGGTAAGATATGTACACATATAATACCTTAATAAAAAATTGAAAAAAAAAGAAGAGGAAGAAGAAGAAAAAGGTAAAAATAAAAAAAAAATTTAATAACAAAGTGACAACAAATACTTATCTATTAACAAGTAGATCTAAAAATCAAGTGAATATAAAACCTGATGGCCCTATCCAGTTTGGCTCAGTGGATAGAGCGTTAGTCTGCAGACTGAAGGTCCCTGGTCTGATTCTGATAGAGCATGTACCTTTGAGGGCACATAGCCAGTGGGAGATGCTCAGGAGGCAGCTGATCCATGTTTCTCTTGAACAGCCGGGACCAGCGCACATGTGCCAGGCCCCAGCTGACACTCATTCCTGGGGGGGGGGGGAGGGAGGAGCCAGCCCCCGACAACCCTATCCCCCATCCCTAGCCCAACCAATCCCTTATCCCCTATCCCTAACCCAGCCAATCAGGGTGATATGCCCCCGGGTATAAAATCCATGGAAATGGGACTTTCGCCCTCTTTCTCGCCTCGCTGTTGCCGGCGTTGGTGGGACTGAGCTCGGGCTGGTCCGAAATAAATCCAGGCTTCCTGCAGTTACCTCGGATGCGGCTCCCTGATGGTCTTTGGTATTCAGGTACAGGGGCACAACATTTGGGGGCTCGTCCGGGATTTTCCCCTGATACTCAAGACCATGAGGGACACCAAATCCAGAGCCTGTCTGTTGGTGGTAGAGGTGTGAGGTGTGCGGTTTGCGGTTTGTGTGTGTTTGATTAGCTGGTTCTGAAGGGATCGCTGTGGGAAGAGCCCAAACGGCCTAGTGGACGCACTTGAAGGCGTGGGTCAGAGTGGTCAAAAGACGTTTTGATCCTCCTGTAGGCGGGTGGCGTGAGGCCAACTCGTTAAGGTTGAGGCAGGTGGCGTGAGGCCAACTCGTTAAGGTTGAGGCGGGTGGCGTGAGGCCAACTCGTTAAGGTTAAAGCAGGTGGCGTGAATCCATCTTGTTGAGGTTAAAGTGGGTGGCATGAAGCCATCTTGTTGAGGTTAAGGCAGTTGGAGTCTGTGAGGCAGTTGGAGTCTGTGAGGCGGTTGGAGTTAAGGCAGTTGGAATCCTCAAGGTGGGCAGAGTCATTGAGGCAGTTGGAATTCTTAAGGTGGGCGGAGTCAGTTAGGTGCTGCTTCCAGGGAGTCGGAAGCTGTTCCTTGGGCCCCACCCCTGTCGGTTCCTGTGTTCTTTGTATAACACTGAGGATGTTGATGTGGGGAGTTCTCCTCTTGGGGGCCGTTGTGATTCTCTGTGTGATCCTATGGTCTCACCTCTTGGGTGTTATGGGACAGACTCACATTACTCCTTTGAGCCTTGTAATTAGTCAATTTCAGGATGTAGAGGAAAGGGCTGACGATTTTGGTATGGAAGTCCAGAAGGATGAATGGCAGACTTTTTGTTCAAATGAGTGGCCAGCTTTCAATGTCGGATGGCCACCAGGGGGAACATTCGATCTCCATACCATTCGCCGGGTCCGGAGTGTCATCTCTCAACCCCAGATAGGGTACCCTGACCAGCTTCCATACATTATCATGTGGCAGGACCTTGTGGAGAACCCACCCTTTTGGCTTAAGCCCTTCGTAGCTCTGCGCCCCTCAGAGCCAGAAACTATTTTTGCCTTACAGGGAATGGAGAGGGTGCCTGAGGAGGGACCTGAGCCTCCTCCATTAAGGAAAGCAGATGCCACGAGGAGAGCGGGAAGCCCGCCATATATCAGACAAAGAGCCCAGAGAGAACCACTCGCCTTCCCGGCCTACTCCACTATTAAGACTTTACCCCTGCGGGCCACAGGACCCCCAGATGAGAGGGGCAATCAGCCCCATCACTACTGGCCTTTTGCCACTAGTGATCTCTATAATTGGAAAGCTCAAAATCCTACATTTTCTGAGAAGCCGGCAGGGCTTATTAATCTGTTGGATTCTGTCCTTTTTACCCATCAGCCAACCTGGGATGACTGCCAGCAGCTCTTGCAGGTCCTGTTCACCATCGAGGAGAGGGAGAGGATCCTTAATGAGGCCCGGAAGCTGGTTCCGGGTGTGGATGGGAATCCTACCACCATCCAGGCTCAGATAGATACCTCTTTTCCTCTGACTAGGCCTGAATGGGATTTCAACACGGCAGAAGGTAAGGAGAGGCTCCGGGTCTACCGCCAGGCTCTAATGGGGGGTCTCCGGGTGGCTGCCAGAAAGCCGACTAATTTGGCTAAGGTAGGGAGTGTACAGCAGGAGAAAGACGAATCTCCAGCAGCATTCTTAGAGCGGATCATGGAGGCATTCCGCACCTATACCCCCATGGACCCAGAGGCTCCTGAGAGCAAGGCGGCTGTTATTATAGCCTTTGTAAACCAGTCTGCTGCAGATATTAGGAGAAAACTGCAAAGAGTAGATAGACTGGGAGAGAAGAGTCTGCAGGACTTGTTGGCGGTGGCTGAAAAGGTGTACAATAACCGGGATCCCCCTGAAGATAAACGGGCTCGCAGGCAGACCCGAGACCTGGCTAGGATCCTGTTGGCTATGAACTCCCCTGAGAAACGGACCCTCCGCCTCCGACAGCTTGCAAGGGATCGAAAGCAGGGTAAGGAGACCTCTGGGGAAGGGAGGTGGAGACTGTGGAGGGATCAGTGTGCACACTGCAAGGAGAGAGGGCATTGGGCTCGAGAATGTCCGAAGAGAGACAGAAGCCGGGCTGGGCGGCGGTGGGGAAACCGCCAAGACAGCCCGGCCCTTGGAGAAGCCAAGATGCCGGCTAGGAGCAAGAAGAGCAAAGGGAAGGGCAAGAACAAAAGTGCAGCGGAAATCACAGAACTCTCTAGGATTGAGTATCGTGATAATTCCCTGAGACTTGCGAAAACTAATGAGGACTTAAAGAAGCAGCAGTATAAAATGGAGAAAGACACAATGAGTGTATTAAGCTACCTGAAGAAACAGGACCAGGAGAAAGATAATATGATTGAAAAACTAAAACAGCAATTGACTGAAACAAAGGAAAAAGCCCAAGAGGAGAAGGAAAGATTGGAACAAAAATATACTGTGAAAATAAATGAGCTGGAGGGACAGTTCTATCAGAAAGAGAATGTTTATCTCCAGAGAGCTCTTGACTACCACCTGAAGGAAGCTGATGCTCTACAAATCAAAAGTCTTCAGAAGAAGGTGGTAAGCTTGGAGAATGCCCTGATCAGATTGAAATTTTCAAGCTGCAGAACCTTCTTCAGTTGAAGAACAAGGAAATGAATAGAGTGAAGAAATTGGTAAAGAACATACTAGATGAGAGAACAGAAGTGGAAAGGTTCTTTTTGGATGCTCTATACCAAGTGAAGCAGCAGATTGCATTTAAAATGCGAGGGGCATATGCAGGATATGTTGTTCCAGACAGTGGACAAACAAAGAAAACTGGGGGTGAAAGTCAGCTTCAAGATCAAACCTTCATCACCCAGAAAGTACCAATCTCAGATTCTTCTCATGAAGTGGTAATATCTAATATTCAGAAAGGATCACACGAGCCTGACATGGGGACATTCTACCCAGGTACGGTTTCCCAGCTATGATAGGATTGGACAACTGCCCGGCTTTCATCTCACAGGTAACACGGGCAGTAGCCAAGGCTATAGGGGCAGATTGGAAATTATAGGCCCCAGAGCTCAGGACAGGTAAACGAGACCCTTTCTAAATTAACCATGGAGACTGGCGGAGACTGGGTGGCTCTCCTTCCCTATGCTTTCTACCGGGTGAGGAATTCACCCTATACCCTGGGCTCCACTCCCTATGAGATTATGTTTGGTAGGCCCCTGCCTATCATCCCCAATCTTAAGGCAGAACTACTAAATATATTTTTCTTTAAGAGGGCTCCAGAGGGCACATGAGGACATTTGGCCACACCTGCAGGCTATCTACGAGGCTGGTCCAATCCCTACGCCCCACCAGTACCGGCCTGGAGACTGGGTCTTTGTTAAAAGACACCGCCAGGAGACGCTTGAACCACGTTGGAAAGGACCATACATGGTGGTGCTGACTACGCCCATTGCTCTCAAAGTGGACGGCATTGCAACCTGGATCCACCACACCCATGTTCGTCCAGCTGATTCCTCTGCCATCCGGGAAGACTTCGCCAATCGATGGAGCATCGACCGGGACCGAGACAACCCCCTCAAGCTCAAGTTAAGGCGTACTCAACCTGCATGACATTGGGAATTCTGTTTGCGACTGCTGAGAGTCTCCGGACTCTATAAACTGGTTTGAGAGTCCCCGGACTCTATAAACTGGTTGACTCCCAATGCAAACGGTCCCATGATTGGGCCCGTTAAGTCTCAAGACAAGGGGGGAATGAACAGCCGGGACCAGCGCACATGTGCCAGGCCCCAGCTGACACTCATTCCCTGGGGGGGGGGGGGAGAGGAGCCAGCCCCCGACAACCCTATCCCCCATCCCTAGCCCAACCAATCCCTTATCCCCTATCCCTAACCCAGCCAATCAGGGTGATATGCCCCCGGGTATAAAACCCATGGAAATGGGACTTTCACCCTCTTTCTCGCCTCGCTGTTGCCGGCGTTGGTGGGACTGAGCTCGGGCTGGTCCGAAATAAATCCAGGCTTCCTGCAGTTACCTCGGATGCGGCTCCCTGATGGTCTTTGGTATTCAGGTACAGGGGCACAACACTCTCTCATGGATGTTTCTAACTCTATATCCCTCTCCTTCTCTCTCTGTAGAAAATATATATATATATTAAAAACCCTGATGAACAGAAAAAACTGTTGAATGTAATAGAATCAGGGGCATGGAACAGGAGCAAACTGACAATTCTCAGGGGTAAGGGGTTGTGAGATTGCGGGAAGAGATTGGACAAAGAGCTTATACCTATGAGCAAGGTCAGGGTGGGGTAGGTTAAGGCCTGGAGTAGGGAGGGAACTGGGTGGAGGGGAGCTATGGAGGTAAAAAAAAAAAAAAGGAACATCTGTAATAATATTAACAATAAAAAAAAGATTACTCTACCCAGAATGGCTATCATTTAGAATTGAAGAAGACATAAAGAGCTTTCCCCAAAAAGAAAAAGCTAAAGGAGTTTATCATCACTAAACAAGTATTACAAGAAATGAAAAGGGACTTCTTTCATAGAAAAGAGTACAAATATGAATAATAAATAGCAAAAACTATATACCTATCAATAATCACCTTAAATATAAATGGATTAAATACTCCAATCAAAGACATGGGGTAGATACATAAATAACAAAAACATGAACCAAAAGTATGCTCACTAAAAGAGAACCATTTCAGATAGAAACATACATAGAAACAGAAAGTAAATGCATAAAAAGGTACTTCGTGTAAATGAGAACAACAACAAAAAACTTATCTAGCAATGATCTCAGGCAAAATAGACTTTTAAAAAACTATGAGACAAACAAGATTTCATAATGATAAAAGGATCAATTAATCAAGAGACTATAACTCTAATACATATTTATATACCTAAAAAAGGAGCACCTAAATTTACAAAGCAAATATTGACAGATACATAGAGAAATAGCTAGAAATAGTAGTTATAATGAACTTAACACATAATTGATATCAAAGGATAGTTTATTCATACAGAAAGTATACACATTCTTTTCAAGCACACATGGACATTTTCCAGATAGACCACATGATAAGCCACAAAACAAATCTCAATAAATTTAAGGTGGAAATCATATTAAGTATCACCTCCAACTACAATAGTATGAAGCCACAAATTAATTACAAGAAAACATAAGAACACATGGAGATTAAATATCACATTACTAAATAATAAATCAGTTAATAATGACATCCAGGAAGAAATCAAAAGAAACCTTGAGACAAATGAAAATGAAATTATAATGATTTAAAAAGTCTTTGGAAAATAGACAAAGCAGTTCTAAGAGGGAAATTCATAGCAATGCAGGCCCATTCAAGAAAAAAAACACCTTAAGAATATAACCTTACAACTAAAAAGAATTAAAAAAAAACAAAAAAACAAAAAAACACAAAAACCCACAGTGAGAAGAAAGAAGGAAAAAAATAAAAATAAGATTGGGAATAAACACTATAGTCTAAAAACACAATACAAAAGATCAATAAAACCAAGAGCTAGCTCTTTGAAAATATAAACAAGATTAATAAACTTTTAAACAGATTAAAAAACAAACATGACCCAAATAAATAAAATAGAAGTGAAAGAGGTATAATAACAACTGACAACACAGAATGACAAAAGGTTATAAAAAATACTACAATAATTTGACAAGTTGAACAATGTGGACAAAAATGTATAAGTTCCTAGAAATGTACATTTTTTCAATACTTAATTTAAAAAACAACAGAAAAATTGAATAGACCAATAACTACTAACAAAATTGAATTGGTAGTACAAAATTCCCAACAAACGAAAGTCCTGGACCAGATGGCATCATAGTTTATTTTTACTGAAAGTTTTAAAGAATTAATGCTACCCTTCTCAACCAATTTTAAAAATTCAAGAGAATGTAAAGATACCAAGTTTATTTTATGAGGCCAGCTTTGTCTTAAATCCAAAATCAGACAAAGACATTACAAAGAAAAAGAAAAAAGAAAATTATAGGCCAATATCCCTGATAAACACAAATTCAAAAACCCTCAACAAAATATTAGGAAATCAAATCCAGCAATATATTAAAAAGATCACATACCATTATCAGGGGGAATTATTGCTAGAATGGAAAGATGTTTCCAGGTATGTAAAACAATTAAAGCAAGATACTACATAAACAACATGAAAGATAAAAAATAATCATGTGAACACATCAATAAATGTAGGAAAAGCATTAGACAAAATCTAGCATCTGATCTGAAATAATGAAAATTCTCATAAAAGTAAAAATAAATGTAATGAATCTCAACATAATAAAGGTCATATATTACAAAATAATAGATAACATCATACTAACTGGCGAAAATCTAAAAGCATTTTCCTTGATATTAGGAACAAGACAAAAATGTCCACTTTCATCACTTTTATTCAACTTAGCACTGGACGTCCTAGCCACAGCCATCAGAAAAGGCAAAGAAATAAAAGTCATTCATTAAAAAGCAAAAATTAAAACTGTCATTATTTGCAGATGGCATGATTTTACACGGAGAGAGCTCTAAATATTTTCCCCAAAACTGTTAGAATTGAGAAATGAATTTAGAAAAATAGCAGGATACAAAATAAAAATCCAGAAACCAGTTTGATATTCATACACTAATAATGAACTAACAGAAAGTGAAATTAAAAAAACAATTCTATTTACTATTGCATCAAAAATAAACCAAGGGGTCCCACAAGACGGACACTTTATCAAGACTGGGACACATAGCAGTCTTATCCAATACAAGAAAAAAAAACTCCACAAAGAAACAGAAAACATGTGTAAACAGAGAAACAGATCCCAGATAAAAGTATGGGAGGAATCTCTGGAATGAGAAGTAAAGGAAATGGATGCAAGCAGTTTATCAGAAATAGAGTATAAGTAATGGTTTTTTAGAATGCTCAATAGCATGAAAAATGACATAGAAACCATTGAAAACAACCATTTGGAAATGAAGAATGATATAAATGAAATAAAGAATACACTGAAAGGAATTTAACAGTAGGTTAGAAGAAGCAAAGGATTGAATAAGAAAATTAGAAAATGAGATAGAAAAAACTCAATGGGAGCTATATAAAGAAAACATACTTTAAATACATGAGAATGGTTTAAGGGAACATTGGGAACATGAAACAGAGTAACATAAGCATTAAAGGGGTACCAGAGGAAGAAGAAAGTGAGAAAAGGATAGAGAACCTGTTTGAAGAAATAATGACAGAAAACTTACCTGATATTAGGAAGAAAAAACTCACACAAGTCCAACAAGCTATCAGACTCCCAAACAAGATGACCCTAAAAAGACTGACACCACCGCCCCCCCCAAAAAAAGTCTTGAAGATATAAAAAAGACTGGCACATTATAATTAAACTAAGGTCCAATGCACAAAGATTCTTGCAAGAATGGGCCTTCTTCCCCTGGCTGCCAGCACCGCCTTCACTCCGCCCAGAGCCGCCTTTCCACCTTCCCATGCTGCCCAGAGGCCTGGAGCTGCTGGGGTGGTGAGGAATGCCTGTGTTCTGCCCTGCCCCTGGCCACTCAATGCCTGTGTATGCAAATTAAACCACCATCTTTGTTGGGTTAATTTGCATACTCACTCCTAGTTGGCTGGTGGATGTAATGAAGCTATGGTCAATTTGCATTTTACTCTTTTATTGGTGTAGATTGGCAAACACCAACAACAAAATGAGAATCTTAAAGGCTGTTAGAGAGACAGAAAGTTACCTAAAAGGGATTTCCTATCAGACTATCAACTGATTTCTCAACAGAAACACATTAGGCCAGAAGGGAATGGAATGAAATATACAAAATCAGGCAAATCAAGGGTCTGAATCCAAGAATACTATACCCAGAAAGGCTTTTATTAAAAATTGAAGGTGAAGTCAGGAGCTTCACAGACAAAAAATGACTAAGAGAATTTATTACCACTAAACCAGCAATGCAAGAAATGCTAAAGGGACTGCTATAAAAAGAATAAATAGGAAAGGAAGGAGGATCACAAGCATAAAGAATAAAAATGGAAAAAGATGGCAACTGGCAAAAAAGTAGGGAGGGAGAGAGTGAGGGAGCCATAGAGGAGTGTATGGATGTGTGTGGTGTGTGTATAAGATAGGGACAGTTAGATCTTGCAGGTCCTACAAGAGGCTGCCAAAATGGGCAGTCTTAAGTGGTGAAACCACACTGCTACCACAAACACTCCAGGGAGGACACCGCTGGCACAGAAACTGCCATCTTGAAGAATAGAACTGCTTGAGACTAGGATCCTAGCCTAACCACTACCCAATCTGGTCTCAGATGCAAACTGGGACCCTACAGCCATTTGGGTAAAAGACCTGTGACTACAGTTGCAGACCCAAGGACACCAAGACTCTCAGCACCCCGGCTGTGTATTTCTGTAAGTCACAGAGCTCATTCCCCTCTTCACTGACCCACTGCAGCTGCATAGAAACAGGCTTCCTGCCCACACAGGAAGGCTGCTCTGAATTTGACCTGAGGGGCAAAGACATGGGGAGTTTGTTTTCTGCAGTTCTCACTCCCACAAATAGACCCCATGCCCACATATGGAGTCTGTGCTGAATTTGATCCTGGGCACACAGACACGGGGACTTTGTTTCCTTACAGCTTGCGCTCCCATGACCAGACCCTAGGCACAATCAGGGAAGCTGTGCCACTTGACTTTGATTCTGGATGAGGGCACATGCAACCAACAGAGACTCTATACTCTATTCTTGGTGAAGGCACAGGGGGACATTGACAGCTGTAACACTCTAGGGGACTCTGATTTTCAGCACACAACAGAGGATTCTCTTTTTCAGCAAGGTGCAGGTGGGGGCCCTGATTCTAGGTGTACATATGAGGCTGTGCTGAGCACCAATGACTCTGATCCTGGGTGGGTGGGGACTTACCCAGACCCATAGCAGCAACATGTCTTGGTGCCATTGCTCTTCAGTAACACTAGTTGAAATGAAGCTTCCATTGCACCTGGCCCAGACCCCTGCAAGTCAGTGACTGGATCTACTGGTGATAGAGTGGGAGAAAATGAAGCAATCCCCAGAGAAGAGAAAAAGAGGCATCACCAAGAAAGAATAAATGAAACCGAGGCATGCAACACTACAGAAAAGGAATTCAGAGTAATGCTTGTACAGTTCATAAACTGGATGGATGAGAAAACCAACGACCTATGCAAAAATTAAGAAGTAATCAAAAGTGATATAGCTACAATAAAAAATGCCATGGAAGGTTTCAACAGTAGACTAAAAGAAGCAGAGGAGTTATCTCGTCAGTTAAAAGACAAGGTATCCCTAACCAGTTTGTCCGGTATATAGAGTGTCGACCTGCAGACTGAAATGATCCAGGTTCAATTTAGGTCAAGGGCATGTACCTTTGTTGTGGGTACATCCCCAGTAAGAGGTGTGCAGAAGGCAGCTGATCGATGTTTTTCTCTCATCAGTGTTTCTAGAATTCTATCCCACTCCCTTACTCTCTGTTAAAAAGCAATAAAATATATTTTAAAAAGGAATTAGATGAGGTAGAGAAACAAGCCCAATCTGTACAGCAACTGCAGGGAAAAAAATAAAAATCAGGAAGAGAGCCTAAGGGAGCTTTGGGACAGCACAAAATGAAGTAACATATGTATAATGGGGATGCCCAAAGGACAAGAAGAGCATCAAGGTTTAGAGAATCTATTTGAGGAAATAATGACAGAAAACCTCCCTGATATGGAGAAGAAAAATGTTACAAAAGTACAGAGAGTTCCAAGCAAGATGAATCACAAAAGAGCCACACCAAGACATCTCATAATTACAATGGCAAATGCTAATTACAAAGAGGGAATCTTAAAGGCTACAAGAGAGACAGAGAGTTACCTACAAAGGATCTCCATCAGACTATCAAATAATTTCTCAACAGAAACACATCAAGCAAGAAGGCAATAGAAGGAGGTACAAAGTGATGCAAATCAAGGGACTCAATCCAAGAATACTCTATCCAGCAACACTATCAATAAAAATTGAAGGTAAAATCAGGAGCTTTGCAGACAAAAAAAAAAAAAAAAAAAAAGGCTAAGGGAGTTTATCACTACCAAGACAGCAATACAAGAAATTCTAAAGGGAGTGCTGTAAAAAGAAGAAATAGAAAGGGAGGAAGGGACACAGACATAAAGTACAGAAATAGCTACAAACAAGTACCTATCAATAATAACATTAAATCTAAATGGGTTAAATGTTCCAATCAAAAGACATTGAGTGAATGAATGGATAAGAAAACATGACACATATATATGATGACTACAGAGACCCACCACAGATCAAGGGACTCACACAGACTAAAAGTGAAGGGATGGAAAAATATGTACCAGGCAAATGGAAATGAAAAAAAAAAGCTGGGGTAACAATACTTATATCTGACAAAATAGATCTTAAAGTGAAGACCATAATGAGAGACAAGGAAGGCCACTTCATAATACTAAAGGGATTAATACAAGAAGAAAATATAATTTTGTTAAACATTTATGCACCCAATGCAGCACCCAAATACATTAAAAAAAAAAAAACCTTCTGGAAGATATCAGGGAAGAGATTGACAGCATCACAATCATAGTAGGAGACTTTAATACCCCATTAATATCACTGAATAAATCCTCTAGTCAAAAAATTAACAAAGAAACTTCAATCCTAAATGACTCACTATATCAGATGGACTTAATTGACATCTATAGGACATTCTACCCCAAAACTACAGAATATACATTCTTCTCAAGTGCACATAGGATATTTTAAAAGATCACATATTGGGACACAGGTAAAGGCTCTTCAAATTCAAAAGAATTGAAATCATATCAAGCATCTTCTCAGATCACAATGGCATAAAATTAGAAATCAACTATAGTAAAAAAAAAAGAAAATCACAAAAATTCAAACACTTGGAGGCTGAGTAGCATACAATTAAACAATGAGTGGGTTACCAAAGAGGTCAAAGAAGAAATCAAACACATCCTGGAAACAAACAATGAAAACACAATAATCCAAAAATCTCAGCAACACAGTGAAGGCAATCCTGAGAAGGAAGTTCATAGCATTACAGGTCTATCTCAAAAAACTGGTAATAAACCATCTAACTCTGCATCTTGAAGAATTAGAAAGAGAGCAACAAGAAAAGCCCACAGTGAGCAGAAGGAAGGAAATAATAAAGATCAGAGTGGAAATAAATGACATAGAGACTAAATAAATAATACAAAAGATCAATGAAACCAAGAGCTGCTTCTTTGAAAGGATAAACAAGATTGATGAACTTCTAGCCAGGCTCACCAAGAAGAAAAAAGAGAGGACCCAAATAAATAAAATCAGAAATGAAACAGGTGAAATAACAACAGACCCCACAGAAATATGAAGAATCATTAAAAAATATACTATGAGCAACTTACTCCAACAAACTGGTCAACCTAGAAGAAATGGGCATGTTCCTGGAAAATTACAACCTTCCAAAACTCAGCCAGGAGGAATAAAAAATATGAATAGGCTTATCACTATGGAGGAAATTGAAACAATAACAACAAATCTTCCAATAAACAAAAGCCCGGGACCACATGGGTTCACTGGGGATTTTTATAAACATTCAAAGAAGAAATAGAACCTGGCTTGCTCAGTCTATTCCAAAAAATTCAGGAGGAAGGAACACTTCCAAGCTCTTTCTACAAAGCCAGAATTACCCTAATCCCAAACCAGGTAAAGTCAATACGAGAGAGAGAGAGAGAGAGAGAGAGAGAGAGAGAGAGAGAGAGAGAGAGAGAGAGAGAGAGAGAGAATGAATTACAAGCCAATATTCTTTATGAATACAGATGCCAAAATTCTCAACAAAATTCCAGAAAATCTAATCCAGCACTACATTAGAAAGATAATGCACATGACCAAGTGGGATTTATTCCAGGGATTCAAGGATGGTACGATATCCGCAAATCAATAAATGTAATACATCATATAAACAAACTGAGACATAAAAACCATATAAATGATATCTATTGATGAAGAAAAAACATTTGACAAAATCCCACACCCTTTCTTGATAAAAACTCTCAGCAAGGTGGGAATAGAAGGTTCATATGTCAACATAATAAAAGCTATATATGACAAACTTACAGCTAACATCATACTCAATGGGCAATAACTAAAACCATTTCCACTAAGAACAGGAACAAGACAGGGATTCCCACTCTCACCACTTCTGTTCAACATAGTGCTGGAAGAAGGAATAAAAGGCATCAATCCTGTTCAATCAGACAAAAAGAAGAAATAAAAAGCATCCTAATTGGAAAAGAAGTAGTAAAACTGTCCTTACTCGCAGATGACATGATACTCCAAAGACTCCATCAAAAAACTACTAGACTTAATAAATGAATTCAGCAATGTAGGAGGCTACAAAATAAACACCCAGATGTCTATTGCTTTTCTATACACCAATAATGAACTCACAAAAATAGAAATTTAAAAAGGAATCCCATTTACCATTGTAAAAACAATAAAATAAGATACATAGGAATAGATTTAACTAAGGAGGTTAAAAAACCTGTACTCAGAAAATTATAGGATGCTAAAAAACAAAAGAGATAGAGGGAGACATAAACAAATGGAAGATTATATCATGCACATGGATTGGTAGAATCAACATCATTAAAATGTCCATACTACCCAAAGCAATCTATAAATTCAATGCAATCCCCATTAAAATACTAATGGCATACTTCAAAGACCTAGAACAAATTCTCCAAAAATTCATCTGGAATAAAAAAAAGATGCCGAGTAGCTGCAGCAATCATGAGAAAAAAGAACAATGTTGAAGGGATCACAATACCAGATAAAAAGTTGTACTACAAAGTCATTGTTCTCAAAACCTCCTGGCACTGCCCTACCTGGTTTGGCTCAATGGACAGAGCGATGGCCTGTATACTCAAGGTTTCCAGATTTGATTCCAGTCAAGGACATGTACCTTGGTTGCAGACACATACCCAGTAGGGAGTGCGCAGGATACAGATGATCAATGTTTCTCTCTCATTTATGTTTCTAACTCTCTATCCCTCTCCATTTCTCTCTGTAAAAAATCAATTATATATATAATTGAGGATCCTAGCCTTATATATAAATTGCCTGGTACTGGCACCAGAACAGACATATAGACCACTGGAAATGAACAGAGAAACCAAAAATTGACCCAAGCCATTATTCTCAATTAATATTTGACAAAGGAGGCAAGACCATACAGTGGAGTCAAGACAGTCTCTTCAATAAATGGTGCTGGGAAATTTGGTCAAATGCATGCAAAAAAAGAAACTAATACTCGAAAATAAACTCAAAATGGATAAAGGACTTAAACATAAGACGGGAATCCATAAAAATCTTAGAAGACTTCATAGTCAGCAAAATATAAGATATTAGTTGTAACAATATCTTTAACAATATAGCTCCAAGGGCAATGGAGACTAAGAAGAAAATAAACAAATGGGACTACATCAAAATAAAAAGTTTCTGAACAGCAAAAGAAACCATCAGCAAAACAACAATAACGCCCACTGCATGAAAGAACATATTTAACAATGCTATTTTGGATAGGGTTTAATCTCCAAAATCTACATAGAACTCATACAACTTAACAAAAGGAAGATTAACAATAAAAAAATGGGCAAAGGACCTAAACAGACATTTTTTGAAAGAGGACATACAGAAGGCCAAGAGACATATGAATACATGCTCAAAGTCACTAATCATATGAGAGATACAAATCAAAACAACAATGAGATATCATCTCACACAGGTCAGAATGGCTATCAACAAATCTACAAATGACACGTGCTGGAGAGAATGGGGAGAAAAGGGAGCCCTCGTGCACTGCTGGTGGGAAAAAAGACTATTGTAGCCACTGTGGAGAACAGTATGGAGTTGCCTCAAAAAATTAAAAATGGAACTCCCATTTGACCCAATAATCCCACTTCTAGGAATATATACCAAGAAATCAGAAACACCAATCAGAAAGGATATATGCACCCCTATGTTCATAGCAGCACAATTTACAATAGCTAAGATTTGGAAATAGCCTAAGCCATCAGCAGATGAATGGATTAAAAGATTGTGCTACAACTACACAATGAAATACTATTCTATATAATAAAAGCCTAATATGCTAAATGTCTGGTTATCCATTCAAACCAATCAAAGCATAATATGCTAATGATATGCTAAGGCAACTCAACTATGACATGCACTGACCACCAGGTGGTAGATACTCCAACTGCCAGGTTAGCTTGCTGCTGGGATCTGGTCGATTTGGACTGAGTGAGATGGGTTGGACACACCCTGGAATCCTCTCAGAGTCCCTCTGAAGTCCCAATTGTACACCAGTGGGGTCCTTCAGCCTGGCCTGTGCCCTCTTGCAATCCGGGACCCCTCAAGGAATGTTGGAAAGCTAGTTTTGGCTGATGCCACAGGCCAGGCTAAGGGACCCCACTGGTGCATGAATTCGTGCACTGGGCCTCTATAAAAAAGAAGGAACTTTTACCATTTTCAATAGTATAGATGGAACTGGAGAGCATTATCCTAAGTGAAATAATGCTCAGTAGGAGAAAGATAAATATCACATGATCTCACTCATATGTGGGATATAATGATCAAATAAACTGATGAGTAAAAACAGAGTCAGAGACAAATGACAGGGGAGAGGGGGAGTTTGAGATCAATCAAAGAACTTGTAGCTGAAACCGGTTTGGCTCAGTGGATAGAGCGACGGTCTGTGGACTGAAAGGTCCCAGGTTCGATTCTGGTCAAGGGCATGTACCTTGGTTGCGGGCACATCCCCAGTGGGGGTTGTACAGGAGGCAACTAATCCATGTTTCTAACTCTCTATCCCTCTCCCTTCCTCTCTGTAAAAAAAGTCAATAAAAATATATTTTTTAAAAAAGAACATGCATGCAAATTAGCTAACCAATGGACACAGACAATGGGGCAGCGGGGTCTTGTCTTTGGGGTAGGAGTGGCCGGGATGGGATAAATTGGGGGGGAAAGGAGACATATGCAATACTTTAAACAATAAAAAAATAAAAACAGAAGATTTGACAAAATATAAATAAATAAATAATTTAAAAACAAATAGCAAGAGAGGAACATAAACTTAAAAAATAAAATGGCAATAAATAAGTACCCATCAATAATAACCTTACTTGTAAATGGATTAAATGTTCTAATACAAAGATATAGTGTAGCTGAAAGGCTAAGAAAATATGACTCATATATATGTTGTCTATGCGAGGCCACCTCAGAACAAAAGATTTACACAGTATGAGACTAAAGGGATGGAAAAATATTTTACAAAACAGACTTTAAAACAAAGGCCAAAAAAGAGACAAAGAAAATCACTATATACTACTAAATGGGTTGATCCAACAAGAGGGTAAAACCCTAGAAAACATGTGCACCCAGTTTAGGAGTACCTAAATATATTTTCTAAAATTTTGTGGACTTTAAAAGAGAGATCAACAACAATACAGTCATAGTAGGGGAATTTAATACCCCACTGACATCACTGGATAGACAAAAAATCAACAAGAAATGGATACCTGCTGAAACCGGTTTGGCTCAGTGGTAGAGCGTCAGTCTGCGGACTGAAGGGTCCAGGGTTCGATTCCGGTCAAGGGCATGTACATTGGTTGCGGGCACATCCCCAGTGGGGGGTGTGCAGGAGGCAGCTGGTTGATGTTTCTCTATAATCAACGTTTCTAGCTCTCTATCTCTCTCCCTTACTCTCTGTAAAATATCAATAAAATATATATTTTTTTAAAATGGATACCTTACATGACACACTAGATTAGATTAATTTAATTATGTAATCACCTGCCTGCCTGCCTTATTGCCCCTAACCACTTCTGCCAGCCAGCCTGATTGCCCCTAATTGATCTCTGCTGGCATGATTGATGTCTAACGGCTCCCCTGCTGCCTGATTGCCCACAACTGCCCTCCCCTACAGGTCTGATTGCCACCAACTGCCCTCGTCTGCAGGCCTAATTGCCCCCAACTTCCCTCCCCTGCCAATCTGATGCCACACAACTGCCCTCCCCTGCCAGCCTGATGGCCCACAACTGCCCTCCCATGTCATGACCTGCCTCTTCTGCTGGGCCTCACTTCCACTGTGCACACAGCCATCTTGTGACGGCCATCTTGTGATGGCCATTTTGTGACGGCCATCTTTTTTTGTTTTAGTTTTTAAAAAAATAAATCGTTATTGTTCAGATTATTACAATTATTTCTCCTTTTTCTCCCCCATAGCTCTCTTCCACCTGATTCCCACCCTACCCTCTGCCCTCACCCCCTCCCCCCCATTATCCTCATCCATAGGTTATACGATTTTAATCTAGTCTCTTTCTGCACCCCCACACCCCTTTCATCCTGATAATTATCAATCCACTCCCTTTCTTTGCCCCTGATTCTATTATATTCACCAGTTTATTCTATTCCTCAGATTTTTAATTCACTTGATCTTCTTCCTCTTCTTAAGTAATACCTTTCAGCATTTTCATATAATACTGGTTTGGTGGTGATGAACTCCTTTAACTTTTTCTTATCTGTGAAACTCTTTATCTGCCCTTCAATTCTGAATGATAACTTTGCTGGATACAGTAATCTTGGTTGTAGGTTCTTGCTATTCATCACTTTGAATATTTCTTGCCACTCCCTTCTGGTCTTCCTGGTTTCTGTTGAGAAATCAGCTGATAGTCATATGGGTGCTCCCTTATAGGTAACCAACTGCTTTTCTCTTGCTGCTTGTAAGATCTTCTTTTTGTCTTTTACCCTTGGCATATTGATGATGATGTGTCTTGGAGTATTTTTCTTTGGATTCCTCTTGTTCGGGGTTCTGTAAGCTTTCTGTACTTGTAAGTCTATTTCTTTCACCAGGTGAGGGAAGTTTTCTGATATTATTTCTTCAAATATCTTTTCAGTATTTTGCACTCCCTCTTCTTCTGGCACCCCCATAATTCTGATGTTGGTGTGCTTGCAGTTGTCCCAGAGGCTCCTTACACTATCTTCAACTTTCTGGATTCTCTTTTCTTCTTGCTTCTCCAGAGGAGTGTCTTTTGGCTCTTTGACCTGATTTTTGTGTTCTTCCATTCTGCTGTTGGACCTCTGCATAATGTTTTCCAATTTAGTCAGTTTATGTATACTTTTTAGTTGGGTCTCATGAAGTTTATCGACCTTTTCTAGGATATTCTTGCATAACCTTAGAACCGTAGTTCTAAACTCTATATCCTCCATCTCTTTCGTTTGAGATCTATTTCCTTGTCTCAGCATTTTCACTGTTTTTCAGAGTTGGTAGGATGGCTTTGTGTGTTTGGTGTCCTATATGGCCCAGTGGGTCAGCCTTCTCAGTTACCTGAGGTAGACACTCTTGGTGATCCCCTTTGTGGACTGTGTGCACAGCCTTGCTGTAGCTAAGTCTTTATTGTTGTGAATTGATCTTCAGGCCAATTGGATGTGGGTATCAGTTGTGTCTACTCTGTGATAACTTCTGTATTGGAGACAGTCTTATCGGATCAGACTTGAAAAACTGCAGAAGCCTCTGTGCTCAGCTTGGATGGGGTGGAGTCTCAGGGCTGAACTGACAGTCTTGGCTTCCGCCCTGCCCTTGTGCACTGGCCTGAGTTTCCGCCTGACTATCCCAGGTTCCCCGTGCAAGAGCATGGGTGCCCCAGGGGCTCGCCTGGACTTGGGCTGGTCTCTGTAGTCTGGAGCTTCTGACTCCTTCCGCTATGGAGAGGCGGTGGCAGCCTCTGCAATCAGACCTCTGTGCATACTTACTCACTCACCGGGTCCCCGGTCTCCCAGTCTGTGAGTCTCTGGGTGCCTTTCTCTACAGTCCAGACTCCACCCGATGAGCCTGGGACCACGGGGTTTCGGCCGGGGTTGGGGTTCAGTACAGTCTGAAAGGGTTCTGTGCAATCGGGAATTCCTCCCCTCCCGCTGCCAGGCAGGCATTCGGCCGCACTTCCTCTCCGCACGCAAGCGTCTCCCTACCTCAGTGCTTTGCAACTCCCAGTCCAATCATGAGCATCTCTCCTTCTTTCTACTTGTAGATATCCCACTCCGCCAGCTTTCCTGAGGTTTTGATTAAGTCCTTTTTGATTTTAGTTGTGTGTTTTTTTTAAATTGTTGATGAGGCGGCAGCTTAGGAGACTACCTAGGTCGCCATCTTGGATCTTCTCCCTGCTTGGCAGGTGCACACTGTCCCAGGCGTAGCTGCAAAGGCGGCGGGGTGGGCCGGGCAGGGCAGGCGGGTGGGATGGGCGGGGCGTGACGGCCATCTTTAGGGTGTGATGCATGACAACCACGTAGGCCAGTGGTTGGCAAACTCATTAGTCGACAGAGCCAAATACCAACAGGACAATGATGGAAATTTCTTTTGAGAGCCAAATTTTTTAAACTTAAACTTTTTCTAACACCACTTCTTCAAAATAGACTCGCCCAGGCCATGGTATTTTGTGGAAGAGCCACACTCAAGGGGCCAAAGAGCCACATGTGGCTCGTAAGCCACAGTTTGCCGACCACGGACCTAGGCTATTATTAGTATAGATAGTTCTGGAAGTCCTAGCCACAGCAATCAGAAAAAAAGAAGTTAAAGGTATCCAAATTGGAAAAAAGAAATTAAAATTGCCATTATTTGCAAGTGATGTGATATTATACATAGTAAATCCTACAGAATCTATCAAAAAGCTACTAGACTTAAATGAATTAGGCAAAGTTGCAAGATATATAATTAATACCTAGAAATTGATGGCATTTTTATAAACCAATAATGAACTCTCAGAAAGAGAAACTAAGGGAACAATCACACTAACTATTGCAAAACACAGGCACCTAAGAATAGACTGAAGTGAGGAGATAAAATACCTGTGTTCAGAAAACTATTGGATATTGAGAAAAGAAATAGAGGAATATACAAACAAGTGAAAGCATATGCCGTGTTCATGGATTTTTAACAATTAACATCTTTAAAATGTCCATATTACCCAAAGCAAACTATAGATTCAATGGAATGCCTATTAATACACCAATGGCATATTTTATAGATCTAAAACAAATATTTCAAAAATGTATTTGAAAACCCAAAAGACCTTGAATAGCCTCAACAATCTTGAGAAAGAAGAACAAAGTTGGAGGAATCATAAGACTAGATATCAAGTTATACAACAAACCACTAGAATCAAAACACCTAAAGTATAGGAATATACTTTAATGAAACAGAACAAAGACCCCAGAAATTGACCCAAGCCATCATGCTCAATTAATATTTGACAAAGGAGGCAAGAGCTTACAATGTAGTAACGACAGTCTCTTCAATAAATAGTGCTGGGGGAAAGGACAGATCTATGCAAAAAAAAAACAAAAAAAAAAAAAACACCATACACAAGAACAAACTCAAAATGGATAAAATATTTAAATGTAACTTGGGAAAACATAAAAATTCTAGAAGAAACATCACCATTAAAATCTCAGACATCTCACGTGGCAGAATTTCTGCCAACCCATCTCCTAGGGCAAGAGAAACAGGAAAAATAAACAAATGGGTTTTCATAAAAATAAATAGCTTATGCACAGGAAACAAACAAAACACACACACACAAGAACTGAGTACAAAAAAACCCAGAAACCCCCACAAAACCATCAGCAAAGAAACAAGGAAGCACACCATATGGGAGAACATATTCGCCAATGATACATCTTGAAACGGGTTAATTAAAAAAAAAAAATAAACAAAGTTTATATATAACTCCACACCAAGAAGACAAACAATCCAATTTAAAAATTGAGTAAAGATCTTGAATAGACACTTCTCCAAAGTGGACATACAGACGGCCAAGAGACATTATGGAAAAATGCTCAAAATCACTAATCAACTGAGAGATGGAAGTTAAAAGCACAATGAGGTATCACTTCACACCTGTCAGAATGGCTACTATCAACAAACCAAGCAATGACGAGTGCTGGAAAGGACATGGAGAAAAGGAAAGCCCTAATACTTGCTGGTGGGAATGCAGAGTGCTGTAGCCATTATAGAAAACAGTATGGAAGTTCATAAAAAAATTAAATATGGAACTTCCATTTGACCCAGCAATCCCACTTATAGGAATATATCTTAAGAATCCCAAAACACCAATCAGAAAGAATGTATGCACCTCTATGTTCACAGAAGCACAATTTACAATAGCTGAGATCTGGAAACAGCCCCAAGTGGAAGGGTTTGGGGGGACAGAAAGAGAGTCTCTACGCATGTTTGAGTAGCTCATGGGTGCAGCCAATAGTGTGGTGAAGGCCTGGAGGGGGGTAGTAGAAGGATGGAGGAGGTCAAAGTGGGGGGCACCGGGGGACATCTGTAATACTGTTAACAATAAGACATTTTCATTTATATGTTAGGCACAATAAGAAATTAACAATAACTAGTAGTAAAATAGATCCATTTTAACAATGTACTCTAATAACGAATGACTTAAAAGTGGTGGCATTATGATGTCATCACATTACTTAGGGAAGTGTGCAATTTAAAACTTTATTTCTGGAATTTTGGATTTAATATTTTTAGGTTGTCGTTGATTGCCAGTCAGCAACCATGGGAAGCAAATCCACAAATAAGGGGGGAGTGCTGTAAGGAAAGAACATAATATACACAGGACTCAGCACCACCCTCAGTCCCAGGCATCACGTAGGACTCCTCCCCACGGAAAGGGGAGTCTGCTGTGCTAGCAGGCAGCACTTCACGTGATTTCAGGTGGTGGACCTCAAAATATGGTCATTTCAATCATGCCACTTATTTCAAAAGATAATTCATAGATCTAGAACTCCTCAGCATTTGCTAACCAATCTCTTCACAGTAGTAAGAGGGGCCTCAGGCCTTGAGGAGTACAGTTCCAGGCAAAACCCTGTGTGTGATCTCTGGGACTCAACCACAGGCGGTTTCCGGGCTTCTTGGGAGGCCTCTGGGGAAAAGCTACCTCCCCACACCAGATATGGGGTAAACAGTGCACTGTCATTTTCTTGAGGGAGCTGTAGTCACACTCAGTGCCTATGCGCTAGCTCACATCCATGTATGCACTCCTGTCCCGGCACCTCCATGTGGAGACCTTCTTGGAGGGGAGGACAGGATGACCTTTCCTTTCTTCCCTCCTTTCCTTCTCATCCAGCCTCCCTGGGGTTGGGGCCCATAAAGCTGCAGGAGTTGAGATGATTACTGCATTTTTGCTGATTCCTTCCCCCTCGCTCAGCACTTGGTGGGGTGGTGGGGAGCTCTGAGCAAGAGGTGCTCGGCTCAGAGCTCCCCACCACCCCACCCCACCGATGCAGCACATACATAATATTGGGCTGTTTGCAGTTCGGTTCCTTTCCTGACTGACCACCTCCACACCTGATTGCTAACCCAAGTGGAAGTAGCACCCAGGCAACACACTTACTAGTAGTTTGAAATGAATATCATTTTGTTCTGTGTTGTCTTTACCCTGACCCCATTCCCTCTATTATGGCAACTAGCACAGGGTGGCTCTTTCTGATATACAATTTTCTCCATTAGTGAATTTATGGGAACAAAAGTGTGTGACTTACTTGGAAATACTAAGTAAAGAGTGAATAAAATATAGTCAAGTATAGTATAGTATAGTATAGTATAGTATAGTATAGTATAGTATAGTATATAGTATTAGTTTCTTTTTTTTTTTAAATATATTTTATTGATATTTTCCAGAGAGGAAGGGAGAGAGATAGAGAGCTAGAAACGTCAATGAGAGAGAAACATCGACCAGCTGCCTCTTGCACACCCCCTACTGGGGATGTGCCCGCAACCAATGTACATGCCCTTGACCGGAATCGAACCCGGGACCTTTCAGTCCGCAGACTGACGCTCTACCACTGAGCCAAACCGGTTTCGGCTAGTATTAGTTTCTTAGCTTGGGGAAAACTGGTATAGTTCAATGCTGTGGGGAAGTATTTGGCCTTCAAAAAAGAGAATGACTAAAGCACCCATGCTCTTCGTGCTGTAAGCCCGTGCCTGCTGAGCGGTATCGAGAACACACTTACGTCCCGTATGGCTTCATAGAGGGCTTTGAAAGTTGGCTGCTTATCATCATGGTAGACGCCTCGGTTCCCATGCAGAACAGACACCCCTTCAAGCTCTGCCCCTTTGCAGTTGCTTCCATACATGCAGTGGTCAGGACGGTAGTTCCAATGGCAGGGGAACACATAGAGACACTCTGGTAGTGACAAGAGAAAGACATGTCCACAGTCAGTGCTGGCTCTTCGGCAAACCTGACAATTAAACCCACGTTTCCATAAATGGCACATAGCAGATCACTTAAATGCACATTTGTGATTATGACTCATGGGCCACATTTCAACACATTTGTTAATATCCTGAGGTCAGAAATTAAGAGAGTATACATTAGTGATGTTGTCAGCTATGTGGCTCAGTGGCTGCCAGTTGACCTATGAACCAGGAGGTCATGGTTCAATTCCTGGTTAGGGCAAATGCCCAGTTTTAGGGCTTGATCACTGATGTTTCTATCTCTATTTCCCCCTCCCTTCCTCTCTGAAATCAATAAAAATATATTTTAAAAAAACTAAAACCAACAAACAACAGCAAAGGAGAAAAAAATCCAAAGAAAGAAGCAAAGCCAAAAGGAAGTTCCTATGCCATGGTGACAATCACGCTGTGGATGAGCATGTGCACATATGCACGCCTGTGTGCTTCTCTCTGACCCAGGGGTTCTTAGCCAAGGGCGAAATTACCTGCCTCTGTGGCCAGTAATTTGGAGAGAGACATTAGTTCTAATATATGAGAGAAGCTGCAACTTCCATCTGGTACTAGAGAGAACAAGAGTACCCCAACATCACTCAGTGAATGGACAGCCGCCACAGCCACAATAGCACCAAATCAAGAAACTCTGCTGTAATCCTGTTGAACTCAGAAAATTTCCTTTGATCAATAGGATAACACAATTAGCAATAAATCCATAACTCCCCAACTTCCTGGCCCTCAGCTTGATGGATTTAAAAACAGGACTACAGGCATATGGACCGAAGTTCTCTGTGAAGGTGGGTTATTGACCAGGAGAAAGGCCCGTGTGAGAGCACAGAAGAATTAGAGAAGGTAGATTACACTGTCAGAAAAGCAGTTTAAAGATGTGCTAGTGGGTTAAGTTGATAGCATTCACTTCTCATGGAAAGAACCACTGCTTAGAGAACCCTTACAGAAAGCTTTCCCAGGAAAGTGAAGAATGAAGAGACTACCTCACATCCCTCTGGCAGACTGTGCTAGTACTATGTCAGAGTAGGCAGCTGGTGAGGAGTAAGAAATGAAGGGAACAAATGGAATCAGACTTTCAGCCTAATCTGCCGGCAAGCAAAATCAGATAGTAAGCCTGAGCCAGTAGGAGGTTTGCAGCATTCACAGGCTCCCCGGGAAACAACCACGCTCTCACTGGGCAGGGCAGGAAGAATGTCTGGAGAAAACCGGCCATTTGTCAGGGTCTCAGAGCGGAGGGATAAGTAGCAGTGAGATTCCTTTGCTCGGCACCTGTGCAGTGGAAGCCAAGATAGCGCAGAAGGAGTGAGCACGTGCTCAGCAGAAACAAGATGAAGCAGAACTCTGGGGCGTGCGCTGTAGGAGCCACAGTGGTGGCATAAAAGGGCAGAGTCCAGCCTTGGAAAACTGGGGAAAGAATGAAATTAGATGGGGTGCAGAACCCCAGGATATCCAGGCCATGGATTGGTTAGGGGAGGACCAAGCACAAGCCTGGTTGGACAGCTTTGTGGAGGAAAGGGGCCACGTGCTCACCTGACAGGCTCAGGGAAGGCCTGTGTGTTGGCCTTGCAAACTCAGAGACAAAGCATGGTCTTAAATTAAAGCACTTTAATTTAAAAAGGCATTTTATAGTGGGTAGCTATGCCTAGGCTAGTATTGAAGTATGGTAGCAACAATACTTGGGTAAAAATTGCTGTTTAATATTTTAAACTTGCTGTTTTGGGTTCTGTACTCATTTAAGTTATTTTGATTTTCTGAACTTATGTATGACTGAATACTCCCTTGGTGGCTGTTTGAATAACCCATTGATTGTGATCTCACTGGTCATCAAAGCAAATTCCTCTGGGTCCCAAGACAATTCAATCATCCTAAATTGCCTCAGGGCTACAGATAGTGCATTCCTGTTGACTCAGTGGTCCCAGAATCTGGACAGCAGTTACTCTAAATTGTCGAGGTGGTCCCAGATAATGTGTTCCTGTGGATTCAGTGATCTGTAGATACTGTAGATAATTAACTAGCTCAGTTTCACTTCTGTAAAATCTCAAAACAGGTTCCTCATTCCAGACCCAGAGATGTAATCGATACTTTTGTGATTTTCTGCCAATATAAGCCAGATGTGGCAAGATGTTTGGGGCTGCGAGATTTGGAGCTTTAGCCCCCGTATGCTACCTGCCTTTAATAAATGACTCCATAATTCAATTTCTTGAGGCGTCCTTTGTAAGATGGGGGTTACACTGCAACATTTGGAGGCCCCAGCGAGATCCACCTCTGGAGGGCGCTGGTCTGGACGCCAAGGGACACCAACCTCCCCTGAGCTGGTTGTGGAGCTTGAGTGGCCTCTATGGGATGTGCACCCTGAGAAGTTCCAGGGCCCAGGAGAACTTCCCTTCGAGTCCAGCGAGCAGACAGGGAGCATTGGCACATCCCTAAAATTTTGTCTCAGAGTCCTGGAAACCCCCTGAGGTGAGTCCTGGCTTACTGGTGGAGCAATCACCTGAGGATGGTGGGAAGGGCTGGACACAGCCAGACTTCCCCATCCTAGAAGTGCCCTGAGACATCAGAGGTCACTCCTGGCTTCTGGTTGTTTTTTGTCTTTTTGTAATATTTGGGCCCTCTGTGTATTATTTGTTGAGTTTTGATTTGTGAAGGTTTTGTCAGTTTGTTGTTAGTTTGCTGAAATCCTCTTGGAGGACATTGAGTGGTTCTTCCTGTGTAACCTTTGGCTGTGTAACTGGATTGTCAAGGTTCCTTTCAGGGTGTTGCCTCTCCTGAAATAACCTCTGCATGCACCCTGCCCTCCGTGACTAAGCACTCTTTTCCCAGGTCAGTGTCTGACTCCAGGATGACTTTCCCCTCACAGTCCTTGGCGGACTCAGGGATTTTTAATTTTTTTTTCCTTCACATACATACATCTGTCCTGCCCACTGACCTGCAGGGGTGGCAGTGGAGCCAGGAAAAGTGGCGGTGGTGGCAGCAGCAGCAGCAGCAGCGTTTGCACACCCCCTCCCTCAGGGGGTTCGATTCCTGAGCCTCAGTCTCCCTGTGCCAACCCTCCTGGTCCCGCTCTCATTATGGGAGGTAGACTGAGCTCCCAAGAAACTCCCTAGGTTGTATGATGGGGGCATTTATCTGTTTTCTGAGTATATTAGTCTTATTTCCTTTGTCCAACATGAGCACCATTTCTGTTTTGCTGAAACATGAGTCAAGTATCCTGTCCTGGGGTGTGGGACAGGGAGGCCCCCATCAGGAGACTTGGGCAGTGTTCCCGTTATCTGTTCAGATCCCAAGACTATAAGAGTACTTGCTTACTGAAAGGGTATAAGTACAAATGTTTGTTTGATATTTCGTTTGTCTGCTTGGGTATAATTATTTGTTCATGTAAGTGTGGAAGTCTGTGAGAAGAAAAACAAAACAAAACATTTAATTTGTTTAAGGATGAGTGCTCTGACACATAGCAAACTGCCCTGAGTGGCCACTGGGATTCCTTTTTCCCAGGGGTGCTTGCTCTCTGTCAGAGGGGGAATCGGCCTGCCTAACAAAATTTCTGTCTATGTTTATTAATTTGAAGGTATGAAGTTGTAACAATTGTGGTCCGAAGAGGTTTAAAGCAGGGACCAAATTCTAAAGTTGATTATTTATAAGGAAAGGAGATTATTAGTTTTTAAAAATCAGTACTTTTTAATGGAAACACAATCAAGCAGAGGAGCTTTTCAGAAAGGTCAGGGAGTCTGATTGCAGTGCAGGGGTCACCGGCTCCCCCACAGCACCTTTGCTGGCAGGAGGCAAGCACTTTTCCCAGTGGGAACAGAGAGCGGACTGCCAGATGAAAAAGCCTTGTTGGGAGCACTGCCTTCGTCATCTGGGACCCGCACTCTGCCCCCTGCCTCCACCCACCCATCCCCTTCAGGGGTTGTTCTGAGTAGCTGGAAGCAGCAGCAAGGAGGAAAATTCCCTTGTGACCCCCTGCATTCCAATGAGTACCAAGAACCACTGGCGACTCATTGGACACTTTTCACCGTGTTCTATTAGGGGCTTAAAGGCGCAGTTAGAAATTTCCCTATTACCCTTTTTGGGTTTAATCAGAAACCGAGATCTTTATCTCTAGGAAAACAGGAGGCCTGGAAACAGGGTGCTGGGCCTGCTCCCTCCCTTCTCCCTCTGCCTTTTAAAATAGCATGCAATATTGAAACATTGATTGCTAGACATGTTAAAGGAAAGGCCAGCAGCAAATAGGAAGGGATTAGTTTGCCTATTGTAGGAAGCAGGGGTCCTGGAACAGAGACTGTCCTGACAAATTATCTAGGGAAGCAAAAGGGAGACTCAGACTCAAAGGATCTTTAACTTATAGGAAGAGGACTGACAGGGCCGGGGCTCCCTTCCTTTAAGCCCCCAGGAGCCGAGGGTAACCTCACAAGTGTGTGTGTGGGGGGCAAACCTGTTAGTTTCCTGGTGGACACTGGGGCAGCCTATTCAGTCTTGACAGAGCCAATGGGACCTGTAATCTCTAAGAAGACATCAGTCCAGGGAGCCACTGAACAAACTGCCTGTTTTCCTTGGACATCAAGAAGGACTGTGGGTCTTGGAAGGAACATGGAAACGTACTCATTTCTGGTCATTCCAGAATGCCCATACCCCCTACTTGGAAGTGACCTCCTACAGAAACTACTTGGACGTGCCACCATATCCTTTGAGTGGGGTGGAGCACACCTCACCATGGAGCCAAGGAACCCAGGTCCGGTCACATCCTCCCCTACCTGTATTCTTTTAACCTCTTGCAGGAAATGGAAAAAGTGCTGCCAGGGGAGAGCATAAAGCCTCCACATATTTGGAGGAATTACAGTCTCTACTCCATGGTCTGGGCAGAAAACAACCCCCCAGGGTTGGCAAGTCATCAAGCTCCTGTAGTAGTCCAACTGCAAGCCACCTCCACTCCAGCTTGGCGGCTGAACTGGACCAAAGTGGAACAACCGGCCTTTCTTTGAGGAGCTAAAGAAGGCTCTCATCTCAGCGCCTGCCCTAGCCCTGCAAGACATCATGAAGCCCTTCCACCTGTACATGAGTGAGCTAAGGGGCATTGCCAAAGGGGTTCTCACTCAGACTCTAGGTTCCTGTTACCTATTTGTCTAAAAGACTAGGCCCCGTGCAGCAGGGTGGCCAGCATGCCTCCGGGCAGTGGCCACCACAGTATTGCTGGTGAAGGAGGCAGGTAAGCTGACTCTGGGCCAGGAACTGGTCCTGCCAACACTCCATGCTGTGGAGGTCCTCCTCCGAGGTGCTCCAGAGAGATGGATGTCAAACACCAGGATCACCCAGTGCCAAGCTCTTCTCCTGGACAAGCCCCGCGTCCGGTTCCATAAGACACTGGTCATCAACCCCTCGTATGCCACCAGCCTTTAATAAATGACTCCATAATTCAATTTCTTAAGTCGTCCTTTGTAAGATGGGGGTTACACTGCAACAGTATCTTCCCTGACAAAGAGCCACTTCAATCTTTACTGAGCCTACTGTCATTTTGCAGCTAAGATAGCATACCCCTGGAATGTCAGGGTAACTAGTATCTTCCCTTTTTCTGGACCCTCAGGGTAAACAGGGTGCCTGGGCACAGACCCCAGATTCCCCCATTGTTATTGTTATCTGTGAACTGTTGACTGTCACCAATCCTGAACCACATAAGAAAAAAGAAGTGTCTATCATTTTACTTTTGTCTTTTTTTTTTATTGTTTAAAGTATTACTAATAGCAGTACATATGTCTCCTTTCCCCCAATTGACCTTCTCCCAGCCTCCGCTACCCCCGGCACATGCCCTTACCCCCCACCCAGTGTCTTGTGTCCATTGGTTATGCTTAAATGCATGCATAAAAGTCCTTCAGTTGATCTCTTACCTCCTTCCCACCCCAAGCCCTCCCCAGCCTTCCCACTATAGTTTGACAGTCGTTTGATGCTTCTATGAATCTATTTTTTTCTTTAAAAAAAATTTTTTTTTAGTCCAGTCTTCTCAAGAGTGCAGCAGGCCGGAACCGGTTTGGCTCAGTGGATAGAGCATCGGCCTGCGGGCTGGAAGGTCCCGGGTTCGATTCCAGTCAAGGGCATGTACCTGGGTTGCGGCCACATCCCCAGTAGGGGGTGTGCAGGAGGCAGCTGGTCGATGATTCTCTCTCATCGATGTTTCTAACCCTCTGTCCCTCTCTCTTCCTCTCTGTAAAAAATCAATAAAATATATTTAAAAAAAAAAAAAAAAAGAGTGCAGCAGGTAGCGAGGCCTCACTAGGCCTTAGCCTGGGTTCCATGGCTCCATGTCTGGCCTGGTCTATCTTTCACCATTCGGGCCGGCCGAGGCCCGTGCAGGTTTTAAAAGATGGCAAAGTTCATAACACCTGTGATCCAGGACAACCCCTCAGGCTGGGGTCCCTGTGCCGTCCCTGAGCAGCTCCGGGATGTGCCCCACCAGCCATTCAGCAAAGGAGATCGGCTCGGAAAGGTTGCAGATTGGACGGGTACCACATACCAAGATAAGAGGTCTATGAATAAGTACTCTCAGTTTGGTGGTGGAAGTCAGTATGCTTATTTCCACGAGGAGGATGAGACTAGTTTCCAGCTGGTGGACACAGCTCGCACACAGAAGACTGCCTACCAGTGGAATCGAATGCAATTTGCACAGCGGAATCTCCGCAGAGACAAAGACTGACGGAACATGTTGCAGTTCAATCTGCAGACCCTGCCTAAGAGAGCCAAGCAGAAAGAGAGAGAACGCATACGACTGCAGAAAAAAATTTCAGAAACAATTTGAAGTGAGGCAGAAATGGGACCAAAAATCACAGAAACCCCGAGTCTCTTCGATTGAAGTTCGTAGTGACTGGGAGGTGAAAGAGGAAATGGACTTTCCTCAGTTAATGAAGAAGCGCATTTGAAAGTCTCAGAGCCACAGGACATTGAGTGTTGTGGGGCCCTGGAATACTATGACAAAGCCTTTGACCACATCACCACGAGGAGCCAGAAGCCCCTGAGGAGCATCAAGTGCATCTTTCATACTGTCACCACCACAGACGACCCTGTCATCCGAAAGCTGGCAAAAACCAGGGGAATATGTTTGCCACCAATGCCATTCTGGCCACACTGATGAGCTGTACCCGCTCCGTGTATTCCTGGGACATAGTCGTCCAGAGAGTCGGATCCAAGCTCTTCTTTGACAAGAGGGATAACTCTGATTTCGACCTCCTGACAGTGAGTGAGACAGCCAACAAGCCCCCTCAAGATGAAGGTAATTCCTTCAACTCGCCCGCAACCTGGACATGGAAGCAACCTACATCAACCACAACTTCTCCTAGCAGTGCCTGAGGATGGGGAAAGAAAGATACAACTTCCCCAACCCAAATCCATTTGTGGAAGACGACATGGATAAGAATGAAATTGCCTCTGTTGCATACTGGTATGGCAGGTGGAAGCTTGGAGATGACATTGACCTGATTGTCCGTTGTGAGCATGATGGTGTCATGATCGGAGTAAAGGGGGAAGTGTCCTTCATCAACATCAAGACTCTCAATGAGTGGGTCTCCCGGTACTGTAATGGTGTTGACTGGCATCACAAGCTGGACTCCCATCAAGGGGCCGTCATTACCACCGAGCTGAAGAACAACAGCTATAAGTTGGCCTGATGGACCTGCTGTGCTTTGCTGGCTGGATCCTAGTACCTCAAGCTTGGTTACGTGTCCCGGTACCAGGTGAAAGACTCCTCACGCCACGTCATCCTGGGCACCCAGCAGTTCAAGCCCAATGAGTTCACCAGCCAGATCAACTTGAGCGTAGAGAATGCCTGGGGCATCCTGCGCTGAGTCATCGACATGCATGAAGCTGGAGGAGGGCAAGTACCTCATCCTCAAGGACCCCAATAAGCAGATCATCTGAGTCTACAGCCTGCTGGACGGCACCTTCAGCTCGGACGAGGACAATGAGGATGACGAAGAAGAGGAAGAAACTTAAGCCAGACGGTGATGTGGAGCTGGAATGTGTAAATCCACCGAGCCTAAGAGAGCCTTTAATTCCCGGTAGAATGTTTGTCTAATACCTACACTCTGGAATTTAACAGATGGAATAAAGTATAAGTCTCTTTAGTCTCTTACCCTCAAAAAAAATTATATATGTGTCCTTATTGCCCCATTACCCCCATCCCTCACTAATGCTCCACACCCCTGTTGTCTGTGTCCATTGATTAAATGCATATGAGCGCACACAAGTCCCTTGGTTGATCTCTCCCCCTCACTCCCACTGACCCCCACCTTCCCTGAGATTTCACGTTCTGATGGACATTTCTCAGTCTCTGAATCTGTTCTTGTTCATCAGTTTCTGCCTTTCATTATATTCCACAAATGAGTGAGATCATGAGATGTTTATCTTTCTCTGCCTGGCTTATTTCACTCAGCATAATGCTCTCCATCTCCATCCATGTTGTTGCAAATGGTAGGAACTCCTTTTTTACCACAGCATTGTATTCCATTGTGTAGATGTACCAGAGTTTTTTAATCCACTCATCTGCTGATGAGCACTTAGGCTGTTTCCAAATCTTAGCTATGGTAAATTTTGCTGCCATGAACATAGGAGTGCATATGTCCTTTCTGATTGATGTGTCTAGCTTCTTGAAATATATTCCTATAAGTGGTATTACTGGGTCAAATGGGAGTTCCATTTTTAGTTTTAAATGAAACCCCATACTGTTCTCCACAGTGACTGCACCAGCAGTGCATGAGGCTTCCTTTTTCTCCACATCCTCACCAACACTTATCATCTGTTGATTTGTTGATGATAGCCATTCTGACAGAATATAATTCGCAGAATGTCATCTGCGAATAAGATGGTACCACATTGTTGTTTTGATTTGCTTCTCTCTGATGATTAGTGATGTTGAGCAGGTTTTCATATATCTTTTGGCCTTCCTTCTGTCTTCTTTCAAAAAGTGTCGATTTAGATCAGTTGCCCATTTTTTGATTGGGTTGTTTATCTTCTTTTTGTTAAGTTGTATGAATTCTCTGTAAATGTTGGAGATTAAACCCTTATCATTGATATCATTGGCAAATATTTTCTCCCATGCAGTAGGATTTCTTGTTGTTTTGTTGATGGTTTCTTTTGCTGTGAAAAAGCTTTTTATTTTGATGTAGTCCCATTTGTTTATTTTCTATTTAGCTTCCATTGACCTAGGAGCAGTATCAGTGAAGAAGTTCTTTCAGCAAATGTCTGAGATTTTGCTGCCTGTGGATTCTCTAGTATTTTTATGGTTTCCCATCTTATGTTTAAGTCCAGTATCCATTTTGAGTTTATTTTTGTGTATGGTGTAAATTGGTGGTCTAGTTTCATTTTTTTGCATGTATCTGTCCAATTTTCCCAACACTATATGTGGAAGAGACTGTCTTGGCTCCATTGTATGTTCATGCCTCCTTTGTCAAATATTAATTGGGAATAGTGGTTTGGGTAGATTTCTGGGTTCTCTATGCTATCCCATTGGTCTATATGCCCGTTACTTTTGCCAGTACCAGGCTGTTTTAAGAACAGTGGCTTTGTAATACAGCTTGATATCTGGTACTGAGATCTCTTGTACTTTGTTCATCTTTCTCAGGATTGCTGCAGCTATTTGGGGGGTCTTTTAATTCCAGATGAATTTTTGAAGAGTTTGTTCTAGGTCTGTGAAATATGCCATGGGTATTTTAATGGGAAGTGCATGGAATTTATAGATTGCTTTGGGTAGTATGGAGATTTTGATGATGTTGATTCTACCAATCCAAGAACAAGTATGTTCTTCCATCTGTTTATGTCTTCCTCTATCTCTCTTTTTTTCAGTGTCATGTAGTTTCAACATATAGGTCTTTTACCTCCTTAGTTAAGTTTATTCCTAGGTATTTTAATTTTTTTGGTGCATGGTATATGGAATTATTTTTTAGTCTCTCTTTCTGTAAGTTCATTATTGGTATATAGAAATGCCATAGATTTCTTGGCATTAATTTTGTATCCTGCAACACTGCCAAATTCATTTATTAAGTCTAAAAAATTTTTGATGGAGGCTTTAGGGTTTTCTATGTACAGTATCATGTCATCTGCGAATAAGGACAGTTTTACCTCTTCCTTCTTTTCCAATTAGGATGCCTTAAATTTATTTTTCTTGTCTGATCACTGTGGTTAGCACTTCCAGCACTATGTTGAACAGGAGTGGTAAGAGTTGGCATCCCTGTCTTGCTCCTGTTCTTAGTAGAAATAATTTTAGTTTTTTCCCATTGAGTATGATGTTGGCTGCGGGTGTGTCATATATGGCTTTTATTATGTTGAGGTATGATCCTTCTATTCCCATCTTGCTGAGTTTTTATCAAGAAAGGGTGTTGGATTTTGTCAAATGCTTTTTCTTCATCAATTGATATCATTATATAGTTTTTTAAAATAAATCTTTATTGCTCAGATTATTACAATTGTTTCTCCTTTTTCTCCCCCATAGCTCCCTTCCACCTGATTCCCACCCCACCCTCTGCCCTTACCCCCTCCCCCCACTATTGTCCTCATCCATAGGTTATACAATTTTAATCCAGACTCTTTCTGCACCCCACACCCCTTTCACCCTGATAATTATCTACCCACTCCCTTTCTTTGCCCCTAGTTCTATTATATTCACCAGTTTATTCTATTCCTAAGATTTTTAATTCACTTGACCTTCTTCCTCTTCTTAAGTAATACCTTTCAGCATTTCATATAATACTGGTTTGGTGGTGATGAACTCCTTTAGCTCTTTCTTATCTGTGAAGCTCTTTATCTGCCCTTCAATTCTGAATGATAACTTTGCTGGATACAGTAATCTTGGTTGTAGGTTCTTGCTATTCATCACTTTGAATATTTCTTGCCACTCCCTTCTGGTCTTCCTGGTTTCTGTTGAGAAATCAGCTGATAGTCATATGGGTGCTCCCTTATAGGTAACCAACTGCTTTTCTCTTGCTGCTTGTAAGATCCTCTTTTTGTCTTTTGCCCTTGGCATATTGATGATGATGTGTCTCCAAGAATTTTTTTTTTGGATTCCTCTTGTTTGGGGTTCTGTAGGCTTCCTGTACTTGTAAGTCTATTTCTTTCACCAGGTGAGGGAAGTTTTCTGATATTATTTCTTCAAATATGTTTTCAGTATTTTGCACTCCCTCTTCTTCTGGCACCCCCATAATTCTGATGTTGGTGCGCTTGCAGTTGTCCCAGAGGCTCCTTACACTATCTTCAACTTTCTGGATCCTCTTTTCTTCTTCCTTCTCCAGCGGAGTGTCTTTTGGCTCTTTGACCTGATTCTTGTGTTCTTCCATTCTGCTGTTGGATCTCTGCATAATATTTTCCAATTTAGTCAGTTTATGTATACTTTTTAGTTGGGTCTCATGAAATTTATCGAGCTTTTCTAGGATATTGTTGCATAACCTTAGAACCGTAGTTCTGAACTCTATATCCTCCATCTCTTTTGTTTGAGATCTATTTCCTTGTCTCGGCATTATCACTATTTTTCAGAGTTGGTAGGATGGCTTTGTGTGTTTGGTGTCCTACATAGCACAGTGGGTCAGCCTCCTCAGTTACCTGAGGTAGACACTCTTGGTGATCCCCTTTGTGGACTGTGTGCACAGCCTTGTTGTAGCTAAGTCTCTATTGTTGTGAATTGACCTTCAGGCCAATTGGATGTGGGTATCAGCTGTGTCTACTCTGGGATAACTTCTGTATTGGAGACAGTCTTATAGGATCAGACTTGAAAAACTGCAGAAGCCTCTGCTCAGCTTGGATGGGGCGGAGTCTCAGGGCTGAACTGACAGTCTTGGCTTCTGCCCTGCCCTTGTGCACTCGCCTGAGTTTCTGCCTGACCGGCCCAGTTTCCCCAAGCAAGAGCGTGGGTGCCCCAGGGGCTCGCCCAGACTTGGGCTGGTCTCTGTAGTCTGGAGCTTCTGACTCCTTCCGCTACAGAGAGGCCGCCACCTTGTACAGAGAGGCGGCAGCAGCCTCCGCAGTCAGACCTGGAGCTTCTGACTCCTTCCACTACAGAGAGGCCGCCACCTTGTACAGAGAAGCAGCGGCAGCCTCGGTGGTCAGACCTGGAGCTTCTGACTCCTTCCGCTGCGGAGAGGCGGCGGTCAGACCTCAGCGTGTACTTGCTCGCGCGCGCGAGTCTGTAGACCTTGTAGACTGCGACTGCGGCTCCCGGTCCCCGGTCTCCCAGTCTCTGAGTCTCTGGGTGCCTTTCTCTACAGTCCAGACTCCACCGGTATGAGCCTGGGACCACAGAATTTCAGCCGGGGCTGGGGTTCAGTACAGTCCGAAAGGGTTCCGTGCAATCGGGAATTCCTCCCCTCTCGCCAGGCAGGTATTCGGTGGCCGTGTGCGCGAGCGTCTCCCTACCTCAGTGCTTTTCGGCTCCCAGTCCGATCCGTGAGCCTCTCTCTTTCTTTCTAGTTGTAGCTATTCCACTCCGCCAGCTTTCCTGACGTTTTGGTGAAGTCCTTTTTGATTTTAGTTGTTTTTTAAATTAAATTGTTGATGAGGCGGCAGCTTAGGAGACTGCCTAGGCCGCCATCTTGGATGTTCCAGGCCATCATATAGTTTTTATGTCTCAGTTTTTTTTAATGTGATATATCACATTTATTAATTTGGGGATATTGTACCATCCTTGCATCTATGGAATAAATACCACTTGGTCATAATGATCTTTCTAATGTATTGCTGGATTTGATTTGCTAGAATTTTGTTGAGGATTTTGGCATTTGTGTTTATGAGGGATATTGTCCTGTAATTCTCTCTTCTCTCTCTCTCTCTCTCTCTCTCTCTCTCTCTCTCTCTCTCTCTCTCTCTCTTTCTCTCTCCTCTCTCTCTGTATTGTTTTTGTCTGGTTTGGGATTAGGGTAATGCTGACTTCATAGAAAGAGCTTGGAAGTGTTCCTTCCTCTTGAATTTTTTGGAATTGACTGAGCAAGCCAGGTTCTATTTCTTCTTTGAATGTTTATAAAAATCCCCAGTGAACCCATGTGGTCCCAGGCTTTTGTTTATTGGAAGATTTTTTATTACTGTTTCAATTTTCTCCATAGTTATCAGCCTATTCATATTTTTTATTCCTCCTGGCTGAGTTTTGGAAGGTTGTAATTTTCCAGGAACATGCCCATTTCTTCTAGGTTGACCAGTTTGTTGGAGTAAGTTGCTCATAGTATTTTTTTTTTAATGATTCTTCATATTTCTGTGGGGTCTGTTGTTATTTCACCTGTTTCATTTCTGATTTTGTTTATTTGGGTCCTCTCCTTTTTCTTCTTGGTGAGCCTGGCTAGAAGTTCATCAGTCTTGTTTATCCTTTCAAAGAAGCAGCTCTTGGTTTCATTGATCTTTTGTATTATTTATTTAGTCTCTATGTCATTTATTTCCACTCTGATCTTTATTATTTCCTTCCTTCTGCTCACTGTGGGCTTTTCTTGTTGCTCTCTTTCTAATTCTTCAAGATGCAGAGTTAGATGGTTTATTACCAGTTTTTTGAGATAGACCTGTAATGCTATGAACTTCCTTCTCAGGATTGCCTTCACTGTGTTGCTGAGATTTTTGGATTATTGTGTTTTCATTGTTTGTTTCCAGGATGTGTTTGATTTCTTCTTTGACCTCTTTGGTAACCCACTCATTGTTTAATTGTATGCTACTCAGCCTCCAAGTGTTTGAATTTTTGTGATTTTCTTTTTTTTACTATAGTTGATTTCTAATTTTATGCCATTGTGATCTGAGAAGATGCTTGATATGATTTCAATTCTTTTGAATTTGAAGAGCCTTTACCTGTGTCCCAATATGTGATCTTTTAAAATGTCCTATGTGCACTTGAGAAGAATGTATATTCTGTAGTTTTGGGGTAGAATGTCCTATAGATGTCAATTAAGTCCATCTAATCTAGTGAGTCATTTAGGATTGAAGTTACTTTGTTAATTTTTTGACTAGAGGATTTATTCAGTGATATTAATGGGGTATTAAAGTCTCCTACTATGATTGTGTTGCTGTCAATCTCTTCCCTGATATCTTCCAGAAGTTTGTTTGTTTTTTAATGTATTTGGGTGCTCCTGCATTGGGTGCATAAATGTTTAACAAAATTATATTTTCTTCTTGTATTAATCCCTTTAGAATTATGAAGTGGCCTTCCTTGTTTCTCATTATGGTCTTCTCTTTATTTTTTTTCCATTTTTTTTATTAAGGTATTATATGTGTACATATCTTACCATTGCTCCCCACCCCCACCTCCCATTCATGTCCTTCCTCCCCAGAGTTCTGTGTTCGTTGGTTGTATTTATATTCATGCATACCAGTCCTTCGGTTGTTCTCTTATCTCCCCCCAGGTCTCCTTCCCTTCCCCACTGTCATTTGACAATCTGCTTGTTTTATGGTGACTATCTCAGGATCACATGAATAGAAACCGCTCATTTGGCAGTCTGCTTGTTTTATGGTGACTATCTGAGGATCACACGAATAGAGTTCGCTCTTCCTCTGGTTCTCACTGCCCCTCCCCCTGGGTCCCACTGCTTCCCCTGGGACACACGGCTGTCCCGGGGCACACGCCCCCCTGGGACACACGGCTCACCTGGGGCACATGGCTCCTTGGGACACAAGGCTCACCCAGGGCACACGGCCCCTCTGGGGGCTGGGGTGGTGTATTGTAGGGGCCGCTCTAGCTCCTTGCTAGCCGGGCGGGTAGGCTAGGATGGTTGCAGGCGGGCTGAGATGGCTGCAGGCGGGTAGACCGCCTCAAAGGTGTCTCGTTCAGTGTGGAAGCGGAGCAGCTGCGGACGCAGAGGCTAAGTTCTGAGGCCGCCCACTCCCTGAGCCCGGGGCGTAGTGAGCTCTGTTCTCGGTGGATTTCCTTTATTCGCGGTGGCGGTGGCGGGTGGCAGTGGCCCATGTGGCAGCGACGGTCACTCCTGTGGTTCAATTTCCACTGTAGTTTTAAAGTTCACATGGCGGCAGTGGCAGGAGCTTTGGCTAGGCCATGAGGCGGCTGAGGGAGGACTCACCGGGGCCACTAACGGAAGGTGCCGTGCCGGCTCCTAACCAGCACGGCGGGTGTGCTGGGAAGGTTGTGGGTGGGCTGAGATGGCTGCGGGCAGAGAGCCCACCCTCAATGGTGTCTCCTTTGGTGTGGAAGTGGAGCTGCTGTGGACGCAGAGGCTAAGTTCTGAAGCCACACTCTCTCTGAGCCTGGGGTATAGTGAGCTCTGATTTCGGTGGATTCCCATTCTTGGGTGCAGCGGCGGGTGCGGCAGCGATGGTATCTCCTGTGTCTCAATTTCCCCTGTAGTATTAAAATCCACATGGCGACAGTGGCGGAAGCTTTGGAGCCGGCTGCTGGTTGCGGCGGAAAGACTCGCCGGGGCGCAAATGGGAGGTGCCACGCCATCTCCCCACCAGCATGGTGTGCGGAGGCCGGGCCGAGTTGGACGCGGGCCGGGAGACACTGTGCCATCTCTTTGCCAGCACTGCACGCGGAGACCGGGCCGAGCCGGCTATGGGCGGCGGCGGCAATGCAAGGACTCGCTGGGGGTTGCAAACGGAAGGCACCGCACCAGCTCCCCACCAGTAAGGTGCGTGTGGAGACTGGGCCGAGCTGCCCGTAGGCCGGAAGACGCCGCGCCAGCTCCTTGGGATGGTTTGGGGCAGGCGCTGGCGGAGGTCCCATATCAGCTCCCTGGTTCCCACAGCGGCCAGCAGGCTGGCCCAGTCCTGGGGCCCCAGGGCGGAGCGAGGTCTCGCTTCCCTCATTCCCGGCAGCAGCGTCTCCAGTTTTGACATAGTTTTAAACTCCACATGGCAGCAGCGGCGCCCTGCTTGGTGTCTAGTTATAGCCTTCCCATTTCTGGGCTGAGGTGGCTGCAAGCGGGGAGACGCTGCACCATCTCTTTGCCAGCACAGCAAGCCTGGGGCCTGGGCTGAGCTGGCTGCGGGCCGGGATGGTTGCGGGCAGGGAAATCGTGCTCACGGACTTCTTGTCCAGGCAGGAGCCGAAGGCGTGGCGGAGGCGAACATCAGCTCCCTGGCTCCCAAGGCGGCCCGGCTGGGCCCCGGGGTGGAGCGAGGTCTGGCTTCCCTCATTCCTGGGGGCAACGGCTCCAGCAGGTCCACTTTCGCTATAGTTTTAAACTCCACATGGCAGCAGCGGCGTCCTGCTTTGTGTCTGGTTGTAGCCTTCCCATTTCGCCAGCTTTCCTGTAAGTCTGGTGCAATTCCTATTGATTTTAGCTGTTGTTTTTTCCAAATTGTTGAGGAGGTAGCAGCTTAGACTTCCTAGGCCACCATCTTGTTTCACTCCTGGTCTTCACTCTAAGATCTATATTGTCAGATATAAGTATTGTTATCCCAGCTTTTTTTTTTTTCATTTCCATTTGCCTGATACATATTTTTCCATCCATTCACTTTTAGTCTGTGTGAGTCCCTTGATCTGTGGTGGGTCTCTGTAGTCATCATATATATGTGTCATGTTTTTTTATCCATTCATTCACTCAATGTCTTTTGATTGGAACATTTAACCCATTTAGACTTAATGTTATTATTGATAGGTACTTGTTTGTAGCCATTTCTGTGCTTTATACCTGTGTTCCTTCCCCCTTTCTATTTCTTCTTTTTACAGCACTCCCTTTAGCATTTCTTGTATTGCTGTCTTGGTAGTGATACACTCCCTTAGCCTTTTTTTTCTTTTTTGTCTGCAAAGCTCCTGATTTTCCTCTCAATTTTTATTGATAGTATTGCTGGATAGAGTATTCTTGGATTGAGTCCCTTGTTTTGCATCTTTTTGTATACCTCCTTCTATTGCCTTCTCGCTTGATGTGTATCTGTTGAGAAATCATTTGATAGTCTGATGGGGATCCTTTGTAGGTAACTCTCGGTCTCTCTCTTACAGCCTTTAAGATTCCCTCTTTGTAATTAGCATTTGCCATTGTAATTATGAGATGTCTTGGTGTGGCTCTTTTACAATTCATTTTTATTAGGACTCTCTGTGCTTGTATAACTTTTTTTAATTTTTTTAATTTATTAAGGTATTATATGTGTACATAGCTTATCATTACCCCCCCTCCCATACATGCCCTCCCTCCCCAGATTTTGTGTCCATTGGTTGTACTTATATGCATGCATACCAGTCCTTTGGTTGATCTCTTATCTCCGCCAGATCTCCCTACTCCCCTCCCCCGCTGTCATTTGACAGTCTGCTTGTTGTTTTACTGTCTCTATATCTATCTTTCTATTCATTAGTTTATAATGTTCTTTAATATCCATAGATGAGTGAAGTCATGTGGTGTTTCTCTTTCATTGACTGGCTTATTTCACTCAGCATGATGCTCTCCAATTCCAACCAGGTTACTGCAAATGATGAGAATTCCTTCCTTTTTATGGCCGCATAGTATTCCATGGTGTAGATGTACCATAGCTTTCTGATCCATTCATCTGCTGAGGGGCACCTTGGCTGTTTCCAAATCCTAGATATTGTAAATTGTGCTGCTATGAACATAGGGGTGCATATATCCTTTCTGATTGGTGTTTCTAGTTTCTTGGGGGTATATTCCTAGTAGTGGGATTACTGGGTCCAATGGGAGTTCCATTTTCAGTTTTTTGAGGAAGCTCCACACTGTTCTCCACAGTGGTTGCACCAACCTGCAATCCCACCAGCAGTGCACGAGGGTTCCTTTTTCTCCGCAACCTCGCCAACATTTGTCGTTTGTTGTTTTGTTGATGTTGGCCATTCTGACAGGTGTGAGATGGTACCACATTGTTGTTTTGATTTGCATCTCTCGGATGATTAGTGACTTTGATCATGTTTTCATGTGCCTCTTGGCCTTCCTTCTGTTGTCTTTTGAGAGGATTCTATTCAGGTCCGTTTCCCATTTTTTAATTGGATCATTTATTTTCCTTTTATTGAGTTGTATAAGCTGTCTGTAGATGTTGGAGATTAAACCTTTATCAGTGATATCATTTGCAAATATGTTCTCCCATACCGTGGGACTTCTTGTTGTTTTGTGGATGGTTTCTTTTGCTGTAATAAAGCTTTTTATTTTGATGTAGTCCCATTTGTTCATTCTCTCTTTAGCTTCCATTGCCCTAGGGGCAGTATCAGTGAAGAAGTTCTTTTGGCATATATCTGAGATTTTGCTGCCTGTCGATGCCTATAGTATTTTTATGGTTTACCGTCTTATGTTTAAGTCCTGTAACCATTTCTAATTTATTTTTGTGTATGGAGTAAGTTGGTGCTCTAATTTCATTCTTTTGCATGTATCTGTACAATTTTCCCAACACCATTTACTGAAGAGACTGTCATGACTCCATTGTATGCTAGTGCCTCCTTTTATATGTGTACTTTGGTCTCTATGTCAAATATTAATTGAGCATATTGATTTGGATTGATATCTGGGTTCTCTAATCTATTCCATTGATCTATATGTCTGTTCTTGTGCCAGTACCAGGCTGTTTTGAAAACAGTGGCTTTGTAATACAGCTTGAAATCTGGTATTGAGATCCCTCCTACTTTACTCTTCTTTCTCAGAATTGCTGCGGCTATTCGGGGTCTTTTATTGTTCCAAATAAACTTGTGGAGAGTCCTTTCTAGGTCTGTGAAGTATGTTGTTGGTATTTTAATAGGGAGTGCATTGAACTTATAAACTGCTTTGGGAAGTATGTACATTTTGATGATGTTGATTCTACCAATCCATGAACATGGTATGTTCTTCCATCTGTTTACATCTTCCTCTATCTCTGTTTTCAGTGTCGTGTAGTTTTCAGCATATAGGTCTTTTACCTCCTTAGTTAAGTTTATTCCTAGGTATCTCAATTTTTTTGGTGCGATGGTAAATGGGATTGCTTTTTTAGTCTCTGTTTCTATGAGTTCACTATTGGTGTATAGAAATGCCATAGATTTCTTGGCGTTGATTTTGTATCCTGCTACATTGCCAAATTCTTTTATTAAGTCTATTAGTTTTTTGAATGGAGTCTTTTGGATTTTTTATGTACAATATCATGTCGTCTGCAAATAGGGACAACTTCACTTCTTCTTTTCCAATTTTGATGCCTTTTATTTCCTCTTCTTCTCTAATTGCAATGGCTAGTACTTCCAGTACTATGTCAAACAGAAGTGGTGAGAGTGGGCATCCCTGTCTTGTTCCTGTTCTTAGGGGGAATGGTTTTAGTTTTTGCCCATTGAGTATGATGTTCGCTGTGGGTTTATCATATATAGCTTTTATTATGTTGAGGTATGATCTTGTACTCCCATCTTGTTGAGGGTTTTTATCAGGAAAGGATGTTGGATTTTGTCAAATGCTTTTTCTGCATCAATTGATATGACTATATGATTTTTAACTTTCAGTTTGTTTATGTGATGTATCACGTTTATTGATTTGCGGATATTGTACCATCCTTGCATTCCGGGAATAAATCCTACTTGGTCATGGTGTATGATCTTTCTGATGTTCTGTTGGAGCCGATTTGCTAGAATTTTGTTGAGGATTTTGGCATCTATGTTCATGAGGGATATTGGCCTGTAATTCTCTTTCATTGTGTTATCTTTATCTGGTTTTGGTATTAGGGTGATGCTGGCTTCATAGAAGGAGTTTGGAAGTGTTCCTCCCTCTTGAATTTTTTGGAGTAGTCTGAGGAGGATAGGTTTTAGCTCTTCCTTGAATGTTTGGTAAAACTCTCCTGTGAAGCCATCTGGCCTTGGGCTTTTGTTTGCTGGAAGCTTTTTGATGACTGTTTCAATTTCTTCCCAAGTAACTGGTCTATTGAGATTTTTAGATTCTTCCTGATTGAGTTTTGGAAGGTTATATTTTTCTAGGAATATGTCCATCTCCTCCAGGTTGTGCAGTTTGTTGGAATAGAGTTGTTCGTAGTATTTTGTAACAATCCTTTGTATTTCGGCAGGGTCTGTTGTTATTTCACCTCTTTCATTTCTGATTTTGTTTATTTGGGTCCTCTCTCTTTGTTTCTTGGTTAGCCTGGCTAGAGGTTCATCAATCTTGTTTATTCTTTCAAAGAACCAGCTCCTGGTTTTGTTGATTTTATGTATTGTTTCTTTGGTCTCTATGTCATTTATCTCCGCTCTGATTTTTGTTATTTCCTTCCTTCTGCTTACACTGGGCTTTTTTTGATGCTCTTTTTCTAACTGTTTGAGTTGTAGAGTTAGATAATTTGTTACCGTTTTTTCTAGTCTTTTACAATAGTCTTGCATAGATATGAACTTCCCTCTCAAGATTGCTTTTGCTGTGTCCCATAGATTTTGGATTGTTGTGTTTTCATTGTCATTTGTTGCCATGATGTTTTTAATTTCTTCCTTGATTTCCCTGGTAACCCAATCCTTGTTCAATAGCATGCTATTCAGTTTCCATGTGTTTGATTTCCTTGGATTATTTTTATTGTAGTTGATTTCCAATTTTATGCCACTATGATCTGAGAAGATGCTTCATATGATTTCTATCTTCTTGAATTTGAAGAGACTTTGCCTATGTCCCAACATGTGGTCTATCTTTGAAAATGATCCATGTACACTTGAGAAGAATGTGTATTCTATGGCTTTGGGGTGAAATGTTCTGAAGATGTCGATTAATTCCATCTGGTCAAGTGTGTCATTTAGCGTTGATGTTTCTTTGCTGAGTTTTTGTTTAGATGATTTGTCCAAAGGTGACAGTGGGGTATTAAAATATCGTACTATGATTGTATTGCTATTAATCTCTCCCTTAATTTCTTTCAGCAGTTTTTTTTTATGTATTTGGGTGCTCCTGTATTGGGTGCATATATGTTTACCAGGGTTATTTCTTCTTGTTGTATTGCTCCCGTTAGTATTATGAAGTGGCCTTCATTGTCTCTTGTTACGTCCTTCACTTTGAGATCTAATTTGTCAGATATAAGTATTGCTACCCCAGCTTTTTTTTCATTTCCGTTTGCCTGGAAAACCTTTTCCCATCCTTTCACCTTCAGTCTGTGGGCGTCTTTTTTTCTGAGGTGGGTTTCTTATAGATAGCAGATGTATGGGTCTTGCTTTCTTATCCAATCTGTTACCCTATGTCTTTTGATTGGAGCATTTAAACCATTTACATTTAAAGTAATTATTGATAGGTAGGTATTTGATGCCATTTTTATTCTATCCCCCTGTGTTCCTTCTTCGCTTCCTATTTCTTTATTTTTACAGTAGACCCTTTAGCATTTCTTGCATTGCTGGTTTGGTGGTGATAAATTCCCTTCGACTTTTTTTGTCTGTGAAGCTCCTGATTTCACCTTCAATTTTGATTGACAGCCTTGCAGGGTACATACAGTATTCTTGGGTTCAGACCCTTCCTTTGCATGACTTTGTATATGTCATCCCATTCCCTTCTGGCCTGATGAGTTTCCGTTGAGAAATCAGTTGCTAGTCTGATGGGAGAACCTCTCTTTTTTTTAACTTAGTCACTTGCATTCTTGGTTTAGAGTATAATTACCAGAGTATAACTTATTTAACTTTGAAGAATTATTTTCTTTACAACTGTATCCCCTGTAGTGCCTAGCATAACTGACAGCGATATAGTGTGTGGCAAATTAACAAATGTCAAACCAAATAGACTGCATGCTAATAGGAATGATCATCTTAAATACCTTTACCAATAAAATATATTTATTTACTAAAAATAAACCACTTATCAGGCAAATCACTACAAAAGGTGACTTAAAATCCATTTTAGCATTTAGGGACTTTCAGCAACACACAGGTATCTTACCTAAAAATATACAAACATGTAAATTGACCCTAACGACTGCAGGGCTCAAATTCAAGTCAGCCTTCCTCTGTGGGTGTGGGGTCTGATCACGGGAAACAAACTACCGAAGTTCGTGTTCTCAGGCTCAAATTTAGTACAGCCTCCCTGGGTGGGCGTGGGGTCTGAATGCAGGAAACAAACTTCCTGTGTCTGCACACCCAGGCTCAAATTCAGGTTGAGCCACTGTTGCTGTGTGTGGAAAGGAGGCCTGTTTGAGCGGAGAGGGTCTGGCAGTTCCTATGCCACTGGTATGAGGCCGGCGGGGAGGGGGATTGGCTCTGTGATTCACAGAAATCTGCAGCCAGGGTGTCTTGGATCTTGGTGTCTGTGGATCTGCAGCTGTGGCTACAGGTCTTTTACCAGAGTGGCTGTAGGGTCCCGGTTTGGGTCTGAGACCAGATTGAGTAGTAGCGAGGCTACGATCCTAGTTTCAACAGTTCTGTTCTTCAAGATGGCATGGTCTCTGTGCCCAAGCTGGCCACCCCCAGAGTGTTCACAGTGGCAAAAGGATTTTGCTGTCTAAGACTGCCTGGTTTGGCAGCCCCTTGGAAGACCTGCAGGATCTAACTGTCCCTATTTCACTCACACACACATCACACATGTCCACACACTCCTCTATTGCTCCCTCACTCTCTCACACTCTCTCTCCCTACCTTCTTGCCAGTTGCCATCTTGCTTCTATCACTTTACTTTTCATCCAATCACAGAGGTTTCCCTGTTTTGTTTTTTCCTGCCTCCCTAATCTATCTCCAATGGATTTCATGTGACCCACTTACATCTCCTCTTTTGATTGTAATTTATAAAGTAGATGAAAAACTGCCATTCTCCAGAGCATTATCTCAATATGTTGAGATTCTGCTTCCTGGCAATTGTCATCAGTTTGGTTCAAATAAACTCTCAAAAACTCTTTCCATCTTTGAATGTTTCATATATATATATATATATATATTTATATATATATATATATATATATATATATATATATATATATATATATATATATGGAAGGGAGAGGGAGAGAAAGACAGAAACATAAATGATAAGAGAGAATCATTAACCAGCTAGGGATTGAGCCAGCAACTCAGGCATGTGCCCTGACCGGGAATCAAACTATGACTTCCTGGTTCATAGGTTGATGCTCAACAACTGAGCCATGCCAGCTGTGCTGAATGTTTCTTATGTTAATAGTGTGAATGACAAGCCTGCTTGTTCCTGAAAATCAATAAAACATCAGGGATCTGGGAGCAGTTCCTAGTAAGCCTGCCTTCCCTGTACACTCCCATTGGCATATTGTAAAAAATGGGCCTCTGTGATCCATCTCCAGCAAAGTCAACTTTTGATGGAAATGGTTACTGAATTTCCCCAGGGCAAACAGAATGCAGGGAGGAGGGAAGAGGATATAAGAACAAAGAATTGTGGACATGGGCTAACATCATGGTGGAAACCCCATAGGCGCCTAGGATGAAACACCATGTGCCACCTCAGTTAGACAGGATGGTGCAGACAACTAGAGCCCATTTTTCCATTTTTTGAAATGGCCCAATGGTAGACAATAAGACCTAGGCAACATATGAAGAAACTACCAGCCAATGAGGAACTGTACAGAAGGGTCTCTCACACTCTAGATAAATAGCCTGTGATTGCTGCTCTGTGTGTGCCTATACAGCTGGAGGGACACCTGCTCTTGCAATATCGTATTAAAAGTCTCGTTTTGCCATACGTCTCTCTCCAAGTCCATTGTTTTAATTCAGACAGGTGAGTATTTTACACAATTTGGGTGTGGGGAGTGTCTGGGATTTTTGTGTCCATGGAGAGTGGGGCCCCATTTGGTGGGGAGATGAGTTCCACCTGATTTTGGGTGGTCACTCTTTGCCTGGGATCCTGTCTCTTTTTGGAGGCCATAGATAGGCCTGAGACTGTTCTGTTTTTGTTATCTTTCTGGAAAATGGTGAAACTGACATTGGGGACAAAAGACAGGCACCCACAGCAACCAGACAACCTCGTGCATGGGACAAGGTAGAAAAATTGGACTGTAAGCACTACGTTCATGGTTGTGTGTCCTCAGAGATCAAGTGTATGTGACTGAGACTTGTCCTGGACACGAAGTGAGCATGGAGTCCTAATCTTCAGTTCTGTTCTCCCTTGAGGGAAATGACTAGTCATATGAAGCAGATCACAGTGTGTACAAAAAAATCTCCAGTAAAGGGGGTCAAGTGCACAGAATAGTCACAGGGACTTGCTGAAAAACAAAAATTCTAAGCTTAAGGAAGACATTCCCTCAGATAGTTAATTCATTGGGAAGTATGCTGAGATTCTTGGGGGACAGTCTCTGAACCAGGAACAAGAGACATTGTTCTGCTTTGGTGGTTTTTTTTTTTAATGTAGGGCATTCTGTGGTGTCTGTGGCTGGACAAAAAAGGAGCATGGTGTGTAGTTCTTGTCTGTGGGTTGTGTGTGCCTGTAAATATTGTACATAGAGTTTGTCAGTTGATGTTTAGTTTCTCTTTATAGATTGGTTTAATTTGTTTAAAAGTGGGGCACATCCCACTTTGGAGACTCCAGCTACTTGTGGTAGGCTGAACCTGTGGCAGGGATTGCAGGAACTTCCCAGCAGCGGCCAAGAATTCTTAAGTTTTTGGACCATTCCTGCTCTCCCTCTCAAGGCATCAGCCACTGAAAACTCTTAGCTAGTGAGAGTTCCTATCTGTCTGTCTGTAATGTAACTTGGTTATTGATGTTCTTTGCTTTCTTTTTTTAGTTTGATATTAAATGACATGGAGCAGTAAGCCAGGAAGAGAGAAGATGGTTAAACAGCAATTTGAAGCCATGTAGTAAATCCTATCTTCCCTAAATCAAAGACACTTAAAAATGGATGATTTGCATTTTGCCAGTGGGTCAATGTCTTATGTCAACCTACTCAGGAATGGCAGAAATCCATTTAGTGTCATTTGCTGATCACATCCAAGGACAAATGAAGTTAAAGAATAAACCTTATTTTGGTTAGTCTGAGAAGGCTAAAGGCTAATTCTTTCTATAATATCTGGCTCCCTCTAAGGGAACTTTCCTCAAGTGGAACAGTGTAACCCAGATGGGAAAATATAACCTATTGCCCCTTTTCTTGCAGACTGGCCTACCAAGATTTATTGCCTATTTGCTCACGTTACAGAGGCCATAAATTGTAAAACAATACACAATCCCCAGAGAGGGCTGTCAGTGCTGGTGCCAGACCAGGCCCTTAGGTATGGTCCCAAGGCCCCCATCCTCCCACATGGGGCTTTTTTGCAAAGCCCTCAAAAGGTTCAAAAGTATAATCCATATTTGGGGGATAAAGAAGCCAAAAAAAGAGAGACCGAAACAAGATGGCGGCCTAGGAAGTCTCCTAAGCTACCACCTCCTCAACAATTTGGAAAAAAACAACAGCTAAAATCGAAAGGGATCGCACCAGACCCACAGGAAAGCTGGCGAAATGGGAAGGCTACAACTAGACACAAAGCAGGACGCTGCTGCTGCCATGTGGAGTTTAAAACTACAGCAAAACTGGACCTGGCGGAGCCGCTGCTACCAGGAATGAGGGAGGCCAGACCTCGCTCCACCCCGGGCCCAGGGAGTGGGCTAGCCCCGCCAGCCGCCATGGGAGCTGATGTGGGCCTCCGCCACGCCTTTGGCTCCTGCCTGGACGAGAATCCCGTGAGGGAGACCCCCCTGCCTGCAACCATCCCAGCCCAAAGCCATCCCAGCCCGCCTGCCGAACTGGTGAGGAGTGGGCGCAGCGTCTCCCCGCCTGCAGCCAGCTCAGCCCAGAAATGGGAAGGCTACAACTAGACACCAAGCAGGGCGCCGCTGCTGCCATGTGGAGTTTAAAACTACGGCGAAACCGGACCTGCCGGAGATGCTGCCGCTGGGAATGAGGGAAGCGAGACCTCGCTCCGCCCTGGGGCCCAGGGACTGGGCCAGCCCGCCAGCCATGGGAACCAGGGAGCTGATATGGGACCTTCGCCATGCCTTTGGCACATGCCCACAACCATCCAAAGGAGCTGGCTCGGCCCAGTCTCCACACGCACCTTACTGGTGGGGAATTGGTGCGGCGCCTCCCATTTGAGACACCAGCGAGTCCTTGCGTCGCCACCGCCGCCACAGCTGGTTCGGCCCGGTCTCCGCGCGCCGTGCTGGCAAAGAGATGGCGCAGTGTCTCCCAGCCCACAGCAGACTCGGCCCAGCCTCCAAGCACCATGCTGGTGGGGAGATGGCGCGGTGCCTTCCCTTTGCCCCTCGGCGAGTCTTTCCGCCACCACTGCCAGCAGCCGGCTCCAAAGTTTCCGCCACTACCGCCATGTGGATTTTAATACTACAGGGGAAATTGAGACACACGAGCTACCGTCGCTGCCACACCCACCGCCGCACCCGCGAATGGGAATCCACCGAAATCAGAGATCACTACACCCTGGGCTCAAAGAGAATGTGGCCTCAGAACTTAGCCTCTGCGTCCACAGCAGCTCCGCTTCCGTACCAAATGAGACACCATTGAGGGGGAACTCTCCGCCAGCAGCCATCTCAGCCCACCCACAACCTTCCCAGCACACCCACCGTGCTGGGGAGGAGCCGGCACGGCGCCTTCCGTTAGCGGCCCCGGCGAGTCTTACCTCAGCCGCCGCATGGCAGAGCCGAAGCTCCCGCCACTGCCGCCATGTTAACTTTAAAACTACAGTGGAAATTGAACCACAGGAGTGACCGTCGCTGCCACACCGGCCACCACCACCCGCCACCGCCGCCGAGAATAAAGGAAATCTACCGAGAACAGAGCTCACTATGCCCTGTGCTCAGGGAGTGGGCGGCCTCAGAACTTAGCCTCCGCGTCCGCAGCTGCTCCACTTCCGCACCAAACAAGACACCTTTGAGGGCGGTCTACCCGCCTCAGCCATCTCAGCCCACCTGCAACAGTCCCAGCCTGCCCGCCATGTTAGCAAGGAGCTAGCACGGCCCCTCAACCACGTGACCCCAGCGCTCCAGAGGGGCCGTGTGCCCTGGGTGAGCCGTGTGTCCCAGGGGGCCCTGTGCCCCGGGTTAGCCGTGTCCCCCAAAGGGGCAGGGTGTCCCGGGTGAGCTGTGTGTCCCAGGGGGCCATGTGCCCCGGGTGAGCCATGTGTCCCAGGGGGCCCTGTGCCCCGGGTGAGCCGTGTGTCCCAGGGGGCCATGTGCCCCGGGTGAGCCGTGTGTCCCAGGGGGGCCTGTGCCCCGGGTGAGCTGTGTGTCCGAGGGGGCCCTGTGCCCCGGGTGAGCCTTATGTCCCAGGGGGCCATGTGCCCCGGGTGAGCCGTGTCCCCCTAAGGGGCAGTGTGCCCCGGGTGAGCCATGTGTCCCAGGGGGCCGGGTGCACCGGGAGAGCCGTGTGTCCCGGAGGAAGCAGAGGGACCCAGGGGGAGGGGCGGTGAGAAGCAGAGGAGGAGTATACTCTATTTGTGTGGTCCTGAGATAGTCACCATAAAACAAGCAGACTGCCAAATGAGAAGCGGATTCTATTCATGTGATCCTGAGATAGTCACCATAAAACAAGCAGATTGTCAAATGACAGCGGGGAGGGGAAGGAGACCTGGGGGGAGATAGGAGAACAACCAAAGGACTTGTATACATGAATACAACCAACGAACACAGAACTCTGGGAAGGGAGGGCATGAATGGGAGGGGGGGGGGCAATGGTAAGATATGTACACATAATACCTTAATAAAAAATAAAATAAAATAAAATAAAAAAGAAGCCAAAAATATATATATATAAAGGAAAAGCTGCCACCAGATTGCTTTGCTCAGAATTTGAGAGGCAACCTCCTCTGAATCTGCCGGCATAATAAAGCTGTGTAACTCCATTACTCTAAGCATTGCTTGTTTTTTCTCCAGTATTTTATAAAATCTGGTTCCCTGACCAGGAAGCCCAACCACACTGGCCTTTTGGCCTCTGGTGAGTGGACTGGGTTTGGGGCCCAGGGACATTGGATAGGCCTCCAGTAGGCGCACCCTGCAGATTTTAGCAAAATTTAACCTGGCCAGCATCTGGAGAGAGTGGATGGACACCCCTAGACCTGTTGACAGAAATAGTAAGGTAGTGGCCTACGTAGTTAGGCCCACTCTGAGAGAGTAGAAGGAGGAGCTTGATCACTTCCCCAGAAGTCATATAACTTTGTCAAGTAAATTAGTCAGGAATCAGGTGGATGGTTTAAACTCTGAGTGAATGACTGGTGAAAATGTGTGAGTGTGGAAGAAGAGGGCTTTCACTCTCCTATATATTGTGTGGCTACACAACCTCAGTTACGGAGTCCAAGTGGGCCCTCAACTGCAGTTCCATGATTCATCATAAGGCATAACGGTGACTCACCCCCACTTGGAGGTGACCAGGCGTGGCATTTATGCAGGTGCACCTTAGCTAAGACAAATCTAAGCTCCCAAGAGATGCACCCAGGTGGGTATCTGAGTGAGGATCTGTGAAAACAGGTCACCCCTCCCTTCTCTGTCTCCCGCCACCAATCATCATGGGATTAGGACAAAGTAAACCCACTGTCCTCAATTGCATGTTGAAAATGTTAAAAAAAAAAAAAAAGGTTTTAATGGGGAATATGATATTAAAATGAATCCCGAAACACTGAGGAAATTCTGTGAAGTGGAATGGCCAGCCTTCAGTGTCAACTGGCCCTCAGAAGGCTCTTTAAATGAAAGACTGGTCAGGGCAGTCTGGAACGTAGACACAGGAGACCCTGGACACCCAGATCAATTTCCCTACATAGACAGCTGGTTAGAAATTGCTCAAACATTGCTGCCTTGGGTCCGGTTCTGTGTGTGTAACAAGGGACAGAGTAAGGTTTTAGTAGCAGGAGTAAAGAGGCAGGCAGGGCAGGAGCAGACAAAGGAGAGGCAGGTAGAGTAGGAACAGGCTAAGAAAAAGTAGGCAGGAGAAAAGAAACAGGTTCCTTAGAAGGAAGCTCAGCCTCCTATGCTTCAGGAATTCCCCTCGGAAGTCCTGCCAGTTTACCACCACCATATGTGCCACTGGCAGCACCTAGTGCTCCCCCTTCTGGTCTGGAAGGTCCAGAAAGTCTAGAAACATTTCCCCCTCTGTCTCTCTAGAGCCAGTTGGGCAGTGCTTATGTTCAGCTGACCAAGAGCTCAAACCACAACCAGCACATTAGATGCCTCTCAGGGAGATTTGAGATGCCCAAGTACTTTGCAAAGATGGTACCTTACAGGAGGAAGGGCCAGTCTATTATTATCAGCCCTTTACCATAAGTGATATTCTGAACTGGAAACATCACACCCCAGCTTATTCTGAAAAACCTCAGGTCATGATAGACCTCCTAGAAATGATCTTCCAGATCCAGAAGTCCACTTGGGTAGACTGCAAGCAGCTCCTCTTTACATTCTTTAACACTGAGCATATGAGAGTAGTATCAGAGGCACAGATGTGGCTCCAGGTCCCGGCAGGATATTCAATACAGACAGATGGGTCAGGGAGGCCTTCCCAGATGAGGAACCCAATTGGAACCCAAACTCAGAAGATGGAAGGGCCGGACTAGAAAGATATCTGTTGGCCTTCCTCTAAGGAGTCAGGGCCAGAGCCGAGAAGCACACCAATATGGCTAAAATCTCTGAGTTTTTCCAGAAGCCTGATGAAAGCCCAATGGCTTTCTATGAGAGACTATGTAAGGCCTTGGAAAATTGAACTATGGCAAATGCACCTTTTGTAGGTCAAGCCCAGCTGGTAAGAGGGGGAAATTACAGAAGCTGGAAGGATTTGCAGTGGGGGGGAGCTGCTAGAGCTAGGGAAAAAAGGTTTTCATCAACCAAGCCAGGGCAGCAAGAAAAGAGGAAGAAAATAGAGTACAAAGAAGGGCCAATATACCGTGTTTCCCCGAAAATAAGACATCCTCCGAAAATAAGACCTACTTCATGGAAACATAATACATCCCCTGAAAATAAGACCTAGCACATCTTTGGGAGCAAAAATTAATATAAGACACTGTCTTATTTTGGGGGAAACAGGGTAATAGCAGTGGCTTTTAGAGGTTCGGGCTCCGAGAAAGATCAGAAAGGGAAGCAAGAATACAGGTCAGGGGGAAAAGGAAGAGTGAGCCTGAGACAGACCATGTGCCTATTGTAAGGAGACAGGACACTGGAAGAATGAATATTTCAAAAGACAAAGTAAGAAAACTGGGCCCCCTTTTCGGCCCAGTCGCTATCAACCAGAACCACCTGAAGCAGATCTCATTGGTTGATTCCGACTAGGACAGACCCGGCTCTTTTCAGCTGGGCCCCCAGGAGCCCATGGTCAGAATGAAAACTGGGGGCCAGACTGTGGACTTCATGGTTGACATACGGGAGCTGAGCACTCAGTAGTCACACAGAAAGTGGTGCCTCTCTCAGGGAAGGAGGTCACCGTTATTGGAGCTACTGGGGACCAGACCTGTAGACCATTCTGCCGGCCTCGCCGATGCCAACTTGGTGGTCATCAAGTAATTCATGAATTCCTGTACTTGCCAGACTGTGCAGTACCTTTACTTAGACAAAATGGAGGCAGAAATCACTTTTGCTCCAGATGGCTCAGCACAGTTGTGCCTACGTGAGGAGACCTCCCAATGATCCTGTCCCTAGCAGTGCCCCAGGAGGAAAAATGGAGACTTTATACCCCCCAGTCAAAGGCCTCACCCTTAGAACCTGAATTAGAAAAAGAATTCCCACTGGTCTGGGCAGAAGGGAATCCTCCAGGCCTGCTAAGGACCATGCCCCAGTGCTGATTGACTTAAAGCCTGGGGACAGCATGTTAAAATCCACCAATATCCAATTCCAAGGGAGGCACACCTAGGAATCCAGACCCACTTAGACTAATGCCAGTCTCCATGAACACTCCTCTGGCCTGTCAGAAAGCCTGGGACTAACGACTACTGCCCGGTGCAGGAACTGTGGGCTGTTACTGAGGCTGTTATAACCCTGCATTCAGCACTACCGAACCCCTACACTCTTCTGGGACTCATCCCATCAGAAGCGGAATGGTTTACTGCCTAGATCTGAAAGATGCCTTTTTCTGCCTTAGATTAGCTCCTTCCAACCAGCCTCTTTTCGCTTTTGAATGGGAAAACCCAACTACAGGGACCAAGGAGCAGTTCACCTGGACCAGACTGCCACAGGGTTCAAGAACTCCCCTACTCTCTCTACTGGAGCACTGGCATCTGATCTGTCTAAGTTCCCAGGACAGGATTTGGGGTGTGTTCTACTCCAGTATGTAGATGACCTCCTACTGGCCAGCTCCACAGGAGCTCAGTGCTGGGAAGAACGTGAGCCCCTCTGAACCTGTTAACTAAAATAAGCTACAGTGTGCCCAAGAAAAGGCACAGCTTTGTCACAAAGAAGTCCAATATCTAGGTGTCTGCATTACCCAGGGGAAACGAAGGCTAGGGACTGAAAGAAAGCAGGCAGCATGTGCCATCCCAGTCCCTAGCACCTGGGGGCAGATTTGGGAATTCCTGGGATCAACCTGGGTTCTGTTGGATTTTGATCCCAGGGTTTCAAACTTAGCCAAGCCTTTCTATGAAGCTTTGAAAGGGGAACAGAATGTACCCCTCAACTGGGGTCCTGAGTAGGAAAATGCCTTTATCACTATTAAGGCAAAGCTTACCAAGGCCCCAGCACTAGGGCTACTAGATGTGACAAGGGAATTTAATCTTTTAGTTCACAAGAACAGCAGGGTAGCCTTAGGAGTTCTAACCCAGGAGTATGGATCCTGGCAAAAACCAGTAACTGCCAAATCCAGTTTGGCTCAGTGGATAGAGATTCCGGTCAAGGGCATGTACATTGGTTGCAGGCACATCCCCGGTGGGGGGCGTGCAGGAGGCAGCTGGTCGATGATTCTCTCTCATCGATGCTTCTAACTATCTCTCTCCCTTCCTCTCTATAAAAAAATAAATAAAATAATAATAAAAAATTTAAAAACCAGTAGCCTATCTCTCCAAGCAGATTGACCCCGTTGCCTCAGGGTCCTTACAGCCACAGCATTATTAGTCAAGGAAGCCAAAAAGCTTACTCTAGTCTAGGACAAAACTTAAATGTAAAAGTACCTCATGCTCTTGTTACCTTAATGGAAGCTAGGGGGCAGCACTGGCTGACTCATGCTCAGATGACCCAACATCAGGGGCTCCTATTTGAAAATCCACAGGTATGACTAGAAGCAGTGAGAACTCTTCATCCTGCCACCTTTTTACCCCTTGCTGAGGGAGTCCCGGAGCATGGTTGCCCAGAAGTCCTAGAGGAGGTTTATTCCAGCCGACCAGATCTAACAGGTCGCTTCAAAATCCAGACTTAGTATTATTCATGGATGGCAGCAGCTTCTTAGATGAAGCAAAGACGAGCCGGATATGCAGTGGTATCAAACTTTGAGACAATCAAGGCACAGGCCCTGCCTAAAGGATGGTCAGCACAGAGGTCAGAACTTTGGGCCCTCGCCAGAGCCCTAGAACTCAGTAAGGACAAGTGTGCCAACATCTACACTGATTCATGCTATGCTTTCACCACCCTGCATATCCATGGGGCTATATACAAAGAAAGGGGACTCCTGATGGCTGGAGGAAAAGGAATAAAAAATCAGGATGAGATCTTAAAGAAGCAGTCTGGGAGCCCAAGGAAATAGCCATCATCCACTGCAAAAGTCACCAGAAAGGGGAAGACTCAGTGTCAGAGGAAACCAGCGTGCTGGTGCCACAGCCAAGCTGGCTGCTAAAGAACAAGTGTCATGAGCATGGATCATGTTGGCCCTGAATTACCTGAGCCTCCGAAATACACTCTCCAGGAAGAGGAATGGGCCCAGCAAGAAGGGGCAGGAGAACGAAGGAAGGCTGGACTCCCAGATCATAGGGTCCATGTCCCCGAACAGTCAGCCCATAGTTAGTCCTCCAGCAGCAGGAACTCACTCACTTAGGAAAGACTTCCCTAGAAGCTTTGTTAGGCAGGTACTACCTCATTTACCATCTTCCCTCCTGGTGTGCCTCAGTTTCTCAGTGTTGCCTCCTCTGTGCACAGAACAATGCCAAACAGGGTCCTATGGGACCAATAGGAGTTCAGTGCTGAGGGCAAGCTCTCTTCAAAGACTTAGAAGTATATTTTACAGAAATGGGGCCTAGCAGAGGGAATAAATACCTGCTAGTTTGTGTTTGCACCTTTTCAGGCTGGGTCGAGGCATATCCCACTTGCACGTAAAGGCAAGAGAAGTCACTAAGGCATAGCTAAAGGATATAATTCCACGGTATGAAATGCCTCTGGGTCCAATAATGGCCCAGCCCTTATAGAAGAAATAGTACAACAGGTAGCTATGGCTTTAGGAATTAAATAAAACCTACATACAGCTTACAGGCCTCAGAGTTCAGGGAAAGTAAAGTGCATGAACCATACTCTCAAGCAAGCTATGGCTAAGCTATGCCATGAGACAACCTTAGCCTGGACAGATATCTTTTTAAAAAATATATATTTTATTGATATTTTACAGAGAGGAAGGGAGAGAGCTAGAGAGCTAGAAACCTCGATGAGAGAGAAACATCGACCAGCTGCCTCTTGCACACCCCCCACTGGGGATGTGCCCGCAACCAATGTACATGCCCTTGACTGGAATCATGGAATCATGCCCTTGAACCCGGGACCCTGCAGTCCGCAGACCGACGCTCTACCACTGAGCCAAACCGGTTTCGGCTGGACAGATATCTTGACTCTTATATCCCTACAGGTACACTGTGTCCCAAGGGTCAGGGTAGGTTTCTCTCCCTTTAAAATTATATATGACAGATCCCCTCCCTTAATTCAGCCAAAGGGAGATTTGGGAGAAATAGGGAAGTTGGAAATCCAGAAGCAACTACAAGGAACTGGAAAAACTCTTTGAGGTCCACAGATAGGTTACTGATCGGTTATCCATCTCTCTAGGAACAACAGTACATCCTTATAAACCTGGAGATCAGGTTTGGGTAAAATATTGGAAAAAGGAACTCCTCAAGCCTTCCTGGAAGGGACCTTATCCAGTCATATTAACCATCCCCACAGCTCTCAAGGTTGCAGGTTTGAGCACCTGGATCCACCACTCGAGTTTGAAGGCAACTCATTAACCAAGCAGCAATGAGGTCTTGAGAATCTCCTCCAGCTGCACCTCAGCAAGGAAACAAAGGCCTAATCACGAATTGCTGGACCACTCCCTGTCATACATCCTTGGCTACATCTGCCTTGCAGGAATCTTATCTAATAAAAGAGTAATATGCAAATTGACCACACCTCCACTACACCTATTGCCAAACCCACCAGCCAATCAGAGTGAGTATGCAAATTAACCCAACCAAGATGGTTGCTGCCACAGAGAGCAGGAGGGAGGCTTGGAAGAAGCCAAACTTTCCTCCTGCTCTAGCTGGCCTAAGCCTCCACTCAAGGCTACAATGTTTCAATTATAGAAGGTGAACAAATCCAAACAGAAATGACAGCAGCCACAGAGCAAGCAGAAGATTTGGCTCCACTCCAGGCTACAAAGTTTTAATTGTAGAAGGTAAATAAATTCCAGATACCAGGGCCTCCACTTGGGTCACCGGGGGTTGTGGCTGGCCTGCAAACCACCACAGGCCCTTTGCCCAGGCTGACCCAAGCCCCAAGGGAAACCCAACCCTGATCTGAGACACCCTTCAGGGCAAACCAGCTGGCTCCCACCCATGCACCAGGCCTCTATCCTATCTAATAAAAGAGTAATATGCAGATTGACCATCACTCCAACGTACAAGATGGCTGTCTCCATGTGGTCAAAGATGGCTGCCCCCATGTGGACACAAGATGGCCACCACAAGATGGCCAGCAGGGAAGGACAGTTGGGAGGGACCTGACCTGCAAGGGAGGGCAGTTGTGGGTGATCAGGCAAGCAAGGGAGGGCAGTTGGGAGGGACCAGGCCTGCAAGGGAGGGCAGTTAGGGGTGACCAAGCCAGCAGAGGTGGGAAGTTGGGGGCTGGCAGGGGAACAGTTAGACATCAATCAGGCTGGCACAGGAGTTGTTAGGGAGTGATAAGGCTGGCAGGCAGAAGTGGCAATCAGGAAGGCAGGAAGGTGAGCAGTTGGGAGCCAGCAATCCTGGATTGTGAGAGGGATGTCCCAGATTGGAGAGGGTTCAGGTTGGGCTTAGGAACACCACCACCCCCTCAGCCCTGTGCATGAATTTCTTGCACTAGGCCTCTAGTGTTTAAAATACTACTCTTCATTCTAGCGGTTCACTACTGTGGACCCCCACTGAACAGGAACAGGGGGAATAACATACTTCCCTTAATTATAGCCTGTATGTCCCCACTCTCCCTTGAAACTACATATCCATCCTGCCCCTGCTTTACCCAGGACCCAGGATGACACTATTGTAAGTCTTTCCTTTTATCAGGGGAGTTACTGCTATACTGGAATAAAGCTCTGTGGAAGACTTGTGGAAAAGACAGGTTTATTGGAAAGGTAAGCTCTGCAACTATTGTCAGGAATCCTCAAGAAGTGCATACGTCTGTTGGACCCGTAATGGGGACCAAAGTTTTGTTGACTGAGCCTGAGCCAAGGAAACCATCAGACTAGAAACAATCAAACAACAACAGGAAGCATCCAAGGTACCAGTATCCAGACTAAGATCTCGGCCACAGAGGAAATATGACTTGGACCCCCGATTCTATCAGCTCCTCGATTCAACCCCACCTCTTCAATGTTATCAACCCTAATTTGGCTAGGGATTTCTGGTTATTTCTTCCCCCAGGACCACTCCTCTTAATAGCTACCCTGATAAACATAGCTAAACCAGGGAACTTAGCGGAAGAAATAATAGAATCTGTCATGGCCAATTTGCAGCTAATTAACGTTGCTCCTATTTGTTTCAGCAGTACCCACGGCCAACATCCAACAGGTTGCCTCCCAAATGATCTATGAAACTCCACTCTCAAGGCTGAAGACTCCATCAATCTCTGGTGCCCCCCTGCAGGAAAATTCTACATGTGTGGGACCACTGCTTACTCCTGACTGCCTGCAAACTGGATGAGAGTGTGCACTCCTGCCTATATAACCCCAGATATATCTATTATACCTAACAATCAATCCCTTGAAACCCCTCTTAAAGCAGTAACTAGATATAAAAGGGCTCTTTAAGTAATTCCCTTCTAATAGCACTCAGAATTATGGGTGGCATAAAAGCCGGGGTAGGAGAATAGTTCACTCTGTCTCCTCTTATCAAGTCTTGACCGGATAATTTTCAGTAGACACAGAGAGAGTAGCTGAGACCCTAATTGCCTTGCAGGATTAAGTGGATTCCTTAGCCACAGTAGTACTACAGAATAGAAGAGGATTAGACTTACTAACAGCAGAGAAAGGTGGAATCTGCCTCTTCTTAGGAGAAGAGTGCTGCTTTTATATCAACCAGTAAGGGATAAGGCAAAAGATCTAATTGAACAAGCAACAAAAAGAAAATGGGAGCTATCTGAGTCCTGGGCTAATTGGGAGGGGGTGTATGAGAATAGCTTCTCCTATTACAGGACCTCTGTTAATGCTACTCATAGCTGTAACCTTAGGACCATGTTTTCTAAATTTCTTAACTCACTTTATCTCATCTCATCTAGATGCCTTTAAACTTCAAATGGTCCTAAAAAAAACAGAAGAATTCCAAAAAACAACAAAAACAACAACAACAACAACAACAAAAACCTCTGAGTGGAAGAAACGGGATGCTAACCCCTTAATCATCATCCCTTATCAACAGAAAGCAGCTAAGAGCATTTGTCGTCCCTGTTCATTATAGCATCCCCTAGTCGTTGTACCACAATGCTAAGAAAACCTTGTGGGACAAGAGGTGGGGATTGGGAGGAATGAGAAGGCTAAAGGATAATTCTTTCTATAACATTTGGTTCCCTCTAAGACAACTTTCCTCAAGTGGAACAGTGTAAACCCAGATGGAAAAATATAACCTATTGCCCCTTTTCCTGCAGACTGGGCTACCAAGATTTGTTGCCGGGGACGGGTGTCCCAGGTGAGCCGTGTGTCCCAGGGGGCTGTATGCCCCGGGTGAGCCGTGTGTCCCAAGGGGCCGTGTGCCCCAGGTGAGCCGTGTGTCCCAGGGGGCCGGGTGCCCAAGGTGAGCCAAGTGTCCCAGGGGGCCGTGTGCCCTGGGTGAGCCGTGTGTCCCAGGGGAAGCAGTGAGACCCAGGGGAAGGGGCGGTGAGAACCAGAGGAGGAGCGGACTCTATTCATATGGTCCTGAGATAGTCACCATAAAACAAGCAGACTGCCAAATGAGAAGCGGATTCTATTCATGTGGTCCTGAGATAGTCACCATAAAACAAGCAGATTGTCAAATGACAGCGGGGAGGGGAAGGAGACCTGGGGGGAGATAAGAGAACAACCAAAGGACTGGTATGCATGAATATAAGTACAACCAACGAACACAGAACTCTGCGGATGGAGGGCATGAATGGGAGGTGGGGGGGGGGGGGCAATGGTAAGCTATGTACACATATAATACCTTAATAAAATAAAAAAAATAAATAAAAATAAATAAAAAATAAAATAAGTTGGAATTTCAAATGAAAGGGAAAAAAAGATTTGTTGCCTATTTGCTCACATGTTACAGAGGCCATAAATTGTAAAACAATACACAATACCCAGAGAGGGCTGTCAGTGCTGGTGCCAGACCAGGCCCGTAGGTATGGTCCCATGGTCCCCATCTCCACACATGGGGCTTTTTGCAAAATCCCCAAAAGGTTCAGAAGTATAATCCATATTTGGGGGATAAAGAAGCCAAAAAATATATAAAGGAAAAGCTTCCACCAAACTGCTTTGCTCAGAATTTGAGAGGCAACCTCCTCTGAGACCACCAGTGTAATAAAGCTGTGTAACTCTATTTCTTTAAGTGTTGCTTGGTTTTTCTCCAGTCTTCTATAACAAGTCCTTTTCTAGTTTGTTAAAAGAAAAGAGGTCTTTTCTATTTTTGTCCAAGAAGCAAAAATTCTATAAGTATTTTGTAGTATTGTGTTTTGCAGGAAGGACAAAGTTGCATGTCATTTGCAATATAATCAAATCCACAACCATGTCATTTTACTAGTAGTGACAGTTCTTTTGTTATAATTCATTTGAAAAAGAAATGTTACATTTCTGAGGGATCCATGGAAAGGACTCTGACGTTTTCAAATCATTCCCTTTGAACTGGATGAAAATTATTAGGATTATTAGAGTATCTGGATTTATAGAAGTATTAGCAGGCAGGCCTAGTGCAAGACAAACAAAAATTGATTATGGGACTGAATGAACTAAAAATAATTTTATAGTTTTTATAATTTTTGTAGAAAGTATTGCTGATTCTTGGTCTTTTTGTTTTTCAGACATAAGGAGACTTTGTTTTCTTAAAGAAGTTTAGTAAATTGTGTATTTTTCTCCCTAGAAAATTTGGCAATTCTTAATGAGTGAATCATGGCAACACCTTCCTTTGCATGAGTTCAATAAGACCAGTTTCCATTAGTGGTTTCATTAACGAAGTCTTTGACTAGAGTGTCATGTGTAAGAGAGTCATTTCTGGACTCTGAATGTCACCAGAAGACTTAAAGCCAATAAGAGTGCCTTGGAGAAAGACCGGTGCCTTGCTTAATCACATGGTGGTCCTGAAAATGGATGGCACTGAAGCATTGGGCCCATACCCACTGGTATGGTGTCTGTCAGAGAGGGGTGGGAGTAACAAGGGTGCTTCTGTGTCCCTGCCCACCCCCTCATGCACGCTACATTGAGACAAGTAGGAGGACCACTGCAATGAGCCTTGAAGCTTAGTGCTTGGCTTTAGGGAAGCCACCACAGGTACAGATGTTGGTGAGGAATTCCGCATGTCTGCAGGTATTTTAACAGGTAGGCCTGATGGCAGCTGGATGGCTTGGCTTCTCTGCCTTGAGGGACTCACTGAGACTCAATCATGAAATTCCAGCAAAGCAGATTTTATAAGAGCCTGTGCAGTCAATTGCTATTCTTACCACTTTCATGCAAACAATCAGGCCAAATTGAAACTAAACTTAATGCAATAGATAAATTGGACTTAATTTGGCTCTTCAATAAAAACAAGGGTGATTTTAGGGAAAAATTATATTCCAGTAGGGAATTATTAAAACTAAAATTATTTTCCCTTTCACTAGACCATTTGTTATAATTCTTGATGTTCTAACTTTTGAAATTTTATAAAACAGTTTGTCTTCACCAGATTACAAACACTACTCAGGGAATACCACCTCTAGACACCTCCTTCTGTGACCAGGTATCATCATTCTTCTGACAGAAAGAAAGGATCTATTGGACCTGAAAGAAAACATTCGTCCCTCTTCAGCATGAAGTAGTCTCAAAAGTGATACCATACCTTTTCCACAAAGGAATTCAGAGCCAAGATCCTGGAGGGGATGTGGCAGGCATAAGCAGAGCATAAGCAGAGCAAGGATGATGGGCCAACATGAGTAAAAATGGATGGATGGGACCCTGAGACATGATTCTCACAACTCCAACTGCTCTGAAGATGGCAATGGAGGAACCTGTGTAGACTCTCTTTTCCTCTACCTTCCACTAAGAAAACCAACAAGTTTTAGAACAGCTAAAAAGATATGATTGATTAATGTAAAAAGAAGAAGAGGAAATTTGTAGGACATGGGCCTCTGTGATCCATCTCCAGCAAAATCAACTTTTGCCCTGACTGGTTTGGCTCTACCTGCAGACTGAAGGGTCCCAGGTTCAATTTCAGTCAAGGGCATGTACCTTGGTTGTAGGCACATCCCCAGTAGGGGGTGTGCAGGAGGCAGCTGACCAATATTTCTTTCTCATTGATGTTTTTAACTCTCTATCACTCTCCCTCTCTGTAAAAAAATCAATAATATATATTTTTTAAATCAATTTTTAATGGAAATGGTTACTGAATTTCCTCAGGGAAAACAGTGTAGGGAGGAGGGAAGAAGATATAAGAACAAAGAACTGCATACAGGAGCCAGCATCATGGTATTAAAAACACCTCACGCCCTCCTCAACTAGACAGGAAGGGGAAACAACTAGAAGAAGCCTCTGCCCATTTTTTAAAATGGCCTGATGGGAGACAATAAGACCTAGGTGACATGTAAGGAAAACTGTTAACCCATCATACTCAGCCAATGAGGAATCAGAGGGACTCTTGCACCTTAGGGATAAATAACATGTAATTACTGCTCCATGTGTGCCTATTTTCACCATAATTCTGTCTCCAAGTCCGTTATTTGAATTCAGACAAATGAGCATTTCTCACAGCCACAATAAATCTTGCCACTGTGCTTAAACTTCTCCCATATAGGTGCCCTTTGAAATTCCTTTCTTGCACAATGCAAGAATCCATTTTCACTGGCACCATTTATACTGCTCAGTCTTTAAGATAGGCCACAGGAACATCCAAGCACCCTCTATTAAACTCCTCATTGTTCACAACACACCCTGATATTTTTATTTCTCTAGAGTTTTTCATTCCACCATTATGTTTCTCTTACTTGCATTCATCTCCACACTTTTACATGTCTGATCCAAAAGTGGGAGAGTATAGTGCTCATCCTGAAGTCACATTACCTAGATTTGTATTAGCAGTATGACTTTTCTGTACTTTAGTGCAGAGGGATGTGTAAGGACTAAATGAGTGAAAATATCTTAAAGTGCTTTTGTAACACGCTTTACCCCAGTATGATTACTTCCTTTATTATCACAACTAGTAGCCTGTTGCAGGAAGATTCCTGCAATCGGGCTTCCTGCTGCACTCTGCCCCACTCCATCTGCTTCCCTTCCTTCTCCCTTGCCCCGCCTGCTTCCTTTCCTTCTCTCCTGCCCCTGCCTGCTTCCTTTCATTCTCCCCTGCCCCGCCTGCTTCCCTTCCTTCCCTCCTGTCCTGCTTGCGTGCTTCTTCGCAGCTTCACTCCCTTCTGCAGTGCTTGGCTTCTTGCTATGCTGTCTTGACATGCAAATTAACTGCTATCTTGATTGGGTTAATTTGCATACGTGCCATGATTGGTTGGTGGGCATAGCGAAGTTGCGGTCAATTTGCATATTACTATGTTATTAGGTGGGATGAGTTACATTGCTTATTTGTGATACCTTCCTGGGAATTGCATTTGCAGTCCATCTTAAGCACTTGCTAATGTTCCTTGCTAAATTAGTTGCCCTAGAACCCATCTCTGTTTCTATATACACACTAATTAAATCAATAGATTTTTATTGAGTGCCTGCTATATGTATAGTTCCTGACTTCATGGAATTTAAGATAGCTGCTGAGAAATTGAGCTTTTTCCCAAGTAATGTAGGACTTCACTATAAAATGAAACAGTTTCTATCTTTACAGTCTCCTTAGCGGACTGAGCCTAGTGAAAACACTAAGACAGAGATGAAATAGAAAGGATTTGGAATCAGACAAATGTATGTTCAAAGTGGGCATCTACCACCTCTTAGCTCTGTAACCTCAGTAAATGACTGAAGCCCTTGACTTCAATTTGGAATCAAAACAGAGAAGCTAAATTATCCTAGTTTGAATGCCAGATTTATCATGTGTTAGCTGTGACCTAATAGCAGAGTAGCTAAGGAGCAAGTTCTGGAGTTAACCTATTAGGTTTGAATACAGAACTCTACCACAAGTTGCATGAACTCAAACAAATTACATAATTTATCTGGACATCAGTTTCATCATTGGTAATATTACTTGCCCACTAGAATTTGAGGAAGTATTAAATGAATTAATACATATAAGTACCGGGAACACTACTTATATACATATGGTACTATTAATGAAAGGGGGCCACATACTAACCTGACTAGCTCAGGGAAGGCCTGCATGGCAGTCTTGCAAACTCAGAGACCTAAAGTAACCACAAATAATGGTATCAAATTAAAACATTTTTTAACTAAAATCAGTTTATGATGGGTAGTCATATCTTAGACAAGTATCTTCCTTGACACAGGTCAATCTTTACCTGAACTGAGCCTGTCTGTTGTCTTTTTGCATCTATTATAATATTCCTTTGGAATGTCAGGGTAACCTCACTCTTTCCAGACCCCAAAGAGCACAACCAGGGCAGAGACCATGAACCTTTTCATTGTTTTATCATGTTAATTGTGACTATTAACTATTCTATACCTACCTGTGTAAAAGAAGTATGTGTCTATCATTTTATTTTAGATCCAATCCCAGAGGTCCCTACTCCTGCTTGGTTTTCTCTCACCTCCCTAATCTATCACCAATGGATTTCATATAACCTACTTATGTCTCCTCTTTTTATTGTAATGTATCAAATACAAGGCAGATAATCTGGGGTCTGGAAGATGGTGGCTGGCAGGATGGAGCAGAGAGAGAGGAAGTGAGTGAGTGAGGGTATGAAAGGAAAGTGTGTGGATGTGTGTGGAGTGTGTATGTGAGTGAGTGAGGGAAAGTTAAATCTCGCAGGAGCAGCAGAAGCTGGCAGACAGGCTCTCCTTGACAAGGAGAGACTACCACCACTGTAGGCACTCCCCGAATAGTGGGACTCCAGCATGGACGGAGCCCAAGTCATCTCGAGCAGAGAACAGCCTTTTTAAGAAACTCATCAACAACCAACAAGACAGGCCTTGGAACTGCCCCATGACCCAGCTCCCACTCGAGCCAATATCCTCCTACCCCAGCTGCAGACTCACAGAACCTGGGACCTCCATCTCCAAAGACACACCTTAAGGCAGTTGTAAGTGCAACTCCCCACCTGGAGGGTTGTGTATGTTAACCCCAGCTATGCAGGCAATTGTGTGTTCTCAGCCCCAGGTCATTTCACTCTGGGTTTGCACCCGAAGGTGTTATTCTGTGCAGACAGGGGTATTCGGCTCCACAGTGGGAATTCTGAATTCCCTAGCCTGGAGGGTTGCTCACATTAACCCCAGCTACTCAACTGGCATACCAGGAGCCCTTAGAGTGCATCAGAGCTCTGTGCCCAGAGAGCGTGCCTCCACAGATACAAACACACTGAGCCCAACCACAGGGTGCTAGTGGGAGCCACTGTGAGCTCTCCTTGTGTGCAATCTTGAACAAGCAGGGGTTCATGCCCCATCTAGCAGTAGAATCTGAATTCACTGAGCCTGGATACCGGCCCACATGCACCTCAATTGTGCAGCTACACTGCCAGGGCCCTTCAGAGCGCTTCAGTGTACCTCACTGGAAAACGTACTGAGGGTGCTCCTATAAACCACCACTGGGAGTAAGTGCCTATCAACCACAGGTGCAACAGCAAAAGCTGGGTCTTCCCACCCCATGACTGCAGAACTCTGGGCACCATAGTCACGCCTTTCCAAAGACCAGGTCCCCCTGAGATCCAACACCCCAACAGTTGGTTCCTGGGGACCACTGTGAGTCCCTGCTGTGCATGCATGATTATAATTAAGGGTACAAGGCAGCAAAAATTGGGGCACTCACCTCCACAGCTGCTGACTTCTAGACATCACAGTGGTGTCTCTCAAGCTTGCAGGCCTACATCAAGAGAACCCAAGTAGCTTGAGTAGGGAGCTACACTAGATTAACAAACGCAGGAAAACAGAGATTATGCTGTAGCACCATTCCCAAAAGAACCTGGGCAGCAAAGCAATTGGATCTACAATTAAAACATTACAGGAAAAAATGGGAAGACAAAAAAGCAATCCCCAAAGGAAGGAAAAAGAGGAGTCACCAAAAAGGGAGTTAAATGAATTCAAGGCTAGCAGCTTATCAGAGATAGAATTCAGAGTAATGGTTATAAGGGTGTTTAAATGGCTGCATGACAAATGCACACAACTCAGTGAGACCTATAAGGAGCTGAATGAGAATGTCACCAGCATGAAAAGAAACCAAGAGGAGATGAAGAACAACATAGCTGCAATAAAAAACACAGTGGAAGGCTTAAAAATAGACTAGAAGAAGAGAAGACCACATCGGTGAAGTAGAAGACAAGGTAGGGAGAAAAAAAAAACCCCGCAAACACAGCAGCAACTGGAAAGGAGACTTAAAAACCAAAAGGAGAGCCTAAGGGAGCTTTGGAACAACACAAAACAAAATAACATTCACTTAATAGGTGTACAAGAAGGAGAGGAAGAAAAGCAAGGAATAGAAAACCCGTTTGAAGAAACAATGACAGAAAACTTCCCTGATATTGACAAGAAAATAACTATCCAAGTCCAAGAAGGACACAGAGTCACAAACAAGTTGAACCCCAAAAGACTTACACTAAGACACACCATAATTAAATTGACCAACACCAACAACAAAGCAAGAATCTTAAAGGCTGCAAGGGAGAAACAGAAAGTTACATACAAGGGATCACCTATTAGAATAGCAACTGATTTCTCAACAGAAATACACCAGGCCAGAAGGGAATGGAATGAAATATACATGATGCAAAACAAGGGACTGAATCCAAGATACTATACCCAGCAAGGCTATTATTCAAAATTGAAGGTGGAATCAGAAGCTTCACAGACAAAACAGGGCTAAGAAAGTTGATCACTACCAAGCCAGCAAGGTAAGAAATGCTAAAAGGACTGCTGTAAAAAGAAGAAAGAGAAAGGCAAGAAGAAACCCAAACACTAAGGAAAAATATGACAACAAACAGGTACTTATAAATAATAACATTAAAAGTAAATGAATTTAATGCACCAATTAAAAGACATAGGGTAGCTGAATGGATAAGAAAACGTGATCCATATATTTTCTGTCTATAAGAGACCCACGTTAGAGCAAAGGATTCACACAGACTGAGAGTGAAAGGATGGAAAATCATTTTTCAAGCAAATAAAAATGAGAAAAAAGCTGGGGTTGCTATACTTATTTCTGATAAAATAGACCTCAAAGTAAAGGCCATAATAAGAGACAAGGAAGGCCACTACATAATACTAAAGGGAGCAACTCAGCAAGAAGATATAACTCTGGTAAACATATATGCACCCAATGCAGGAGCACCCAAATACATAAAAAATCTCCTGGAAGATATCAAGGGAGAGATCTACATCAATACAATCATAGTAGAGGACTTTATTTTTTAAAAAATAAATCTTTATTGATCAGGTTATTACAAATGTGTTCCTCTCCCCCACTCAATTGCTCCTCTCCACCAGGTTCCCACCCCACCCTCTGTCCTTTCCCCATCCTCCAATGTCCTCATCCATAGGTTCACAGTTTATGTTCAGTCTCTTCCCACATCCCCCACTCTCCTTTTCCCCGAGAATCATCAGTCCACTCCCCTTCCATACCTCTGATTCTATTATATTCACCAGTTAATATTGTTAATCAGGTTTTTTAATTCCCTTGGTTTTTAGTTTCATTTGTTGTTATGTATTCGTTGTTCATAATTTTTATCTTTATCTTCTTCCTCTTCCTAAATAACCCCCTTCAGCAATTCATATAATTCTGATTTGGCGGTAATGAACTCCTTTAGCTTTTTTATTTTTATTTGTGAACCTCCTGGTTCATTGGTTGATGGTCAACCACTGAGCTACATTGGCCAGGCCTCACCTATTTTATTTTATTTTATTTTATTTTATTTTTATTTTTTGATTAATCCTCACCTGAGGATATATTTCCATTGATTTCCTTTTAGAGTGGAAGGGAAGGGGAGAGACACACAGAGAGTAACATTGATGTGAGAGAGACACATCAATTGGTTGCACATTCTCCCTGACCAGGGCTGGGGATTGAGCCTGCAACCTAGGTACATGCCTTTGACTGGAATCAAACCTGGGACCCTCCAGTCTGCATGCTGATGCTCTGAGCCAAACCAGCTAGGGCTCGCCTTCAATTGCACATGATAGCCTTGCCGGATAGAGTTGTCTTGGATTCAGGTCCTTGTTTTACATGACTATGAGTAGTTCATGCCAATCCCTTCTGGCCTGAAGGTTTTTGTTGAGAAGTCAGCTGATAGTTTAATATGAACTTCCTTTTAGGTAACTTTCTGTATCTCTCTTGCCTCCTTTAATATTCTTTGTCTTTAATCTTTGCCATTTTTACTACGATGTGTCTTGGTGTGAGTCTCTTTGAGTTCCTCTTAATTGGGACTGTATGTGCTTCCAAAGGTTGTTATCTTCATTTTAAAATATATTTTTATTGATTTCAGAGAGGAAGGGAGAGGGAGAGATAGAAACATCAATGATGAGAGTTACTGATCAATTGCCTACTGCATGCCCCCTACTGGGGATTGAGCCTACAACTCAGGCATGTGCTCTTGACCAGAATCAAAACCCAGGCTCCTTCAGTCCACAGACTAATGCTCTATCCACTGAGAAAAACCATTTAGGGCCCTGTGTGACATTTTTCTTCATCTATTTAGGGAAGTTTCCTGTCATTATTTTATCAAGCAGGTCCTCTATTTATTGCTCTATTTCTTCTTCTTCTGGTACTCCTAAGATGCAGATGTTGTCCCAAAGTTCCCTTAAACCAGCTGTGGGCAAACTATGGCTTGCAAGCTGGATCTGGCCCATTCGGCTGTTCTATCCAGCCCGCGGAGCTGAAAATGCGGAGGGTTCTCTTGCTCTCCCCTCCGTTCCTTCACCAGCAGCCCAAGATGAGAGTTCCAGCATGGTCAGGGTGCTTTTGTTCTGGCCCTCCAGTCCAGTTTAAGAACCCATTGTGGTCCTCGGGTCAAAAAGTTTGCCCACCCCTGCCTTAAACCATCCTTCTACTTTTTCATTCTTTTTTTTCCTGCTTTATTTGGATGTTTTTTCCTATCTTTTCTTCCAAATCTCTGATTTGATTCTCTGCTTCATCCAACCTATTTTTAATTCCTTCTTGTATATTCCTTATGTCAGATATATTCTTCAATTCAGACTGGTGTTTGTTCATGGTTTCAATTTCTTTTTTCATGCTATTGTCGTTTCCGCTAAGTTCCTTGTAATTCTCATGAAGTTTCTGGAGCATCCTTATGACCATTACTTTGAACTGTATATCTGAAAATTTGCTTTCCTCCATTTCTTTTAACTCTCTTTCTGGAAATTCCACTGTTTCTTTCACTGGGGCCTGTTTCTTCATTTCCACATTTTGGCTCTCCCTTTGTGTTTGTTTCTATGTATTAGATAGAATTGCTATGGCTTGCAGTCTTCCTTAGGTGGAGTTATTGGGGTCCAATGACATGGTCTCCTTGATCTCCTGAGTTGGATATTCTAGGGATGTCCTTTGTGTGGATTTTGTGGTCCCTCCTGTTGTAATTGGGTCTTAATTGCTATTGGCCTATTCCTGTGAGGGACCGACCCTCAGTCTGCCTGACTGTGAGTTCAACTCTGACCACATCTTGCAAGTTATTATATAGGTGACAGGCAAAGCAGCTACTCTGAATGTTGCCAACTAGGAAGAATCCCCACATCTCCCAGCACATGATCCCAGACAAAGACTTTAAGACAATGGCTCTGTGAAATATTAATTATTTTCTTGTCTTACATTTTCTTTATTACTACCTTTATTGTGAATATCCTACTCACTGCTGCTGCCATTTGATGCTGCCACTGCTGCTGATGGTGTGCACAACCTTGGGAGACTTCGCTCCCCTTGGTACTCCCTCACCTTCCCACAGCACAGCGCACTGTGGACCCTGGCCTGGAATTGGCTTGGCCCTGCTTCCTGTAAGCTGTCCCTAACTTCTGAGTCAGGCCTAGCATTACTTAGGACTCTGTGTCCCTGTCTCTACATCCATTCCCCTAGAATGAATCATTTAAATTTCCAAACCCCTGCTGAAACTACTGAAATTCATATTAAAACATCTTTTCAAGTCAAACCCTGTGCTTTGGCCTTTTTCCTCTCCATTTTACATACACAAAGAAGCTCCTCATTACAGAGAACAAACTGGTGGTTGCCAGAGAGGAAGAGTATTGGGGATGGGGAGCTGGGTGAAAAGACGAAGGGAGTAAATAGTACAAATTTGCAGTTATAAAATAGTCACTGGGATGTAGGAATATAGTCAACTATATTGTAAGAATGCTGTATGATGCCAGATGGGCACTAGCCTTATTAGGTAATCTGTTTGTAAGTTTTATACATGTCTAATCACTGTGTTGTATGCCTAAAACTAATATAATAGTATATGCCAACTGTAATTGTAAAAATCCTATATAATAAAAGTCCAACAACCAAAACAGCAGAACAAACAGAGACCAGAACAACCACAGCCCCTTGCCCTGGCTGACCCCACCCCCCAGCAGAGACCCCCCCACCCTGATTGGGGGCATGACCAGCATGCAAACCACCCACTGCCCCTTTTCCCAACCGGCCCTGGTCCCCAGGAGGGACCCCCACCCTGATCCAGGGGCCCCATCAGGGCAGGTTGGCTGGCCCCTACATGTGCACCAGGCCTCTATCCTATATAATAAAAGAGTAATATGCAGATTGACCCTAATGGCAGAACAAAAAGAACATTCGCTGGACCAGTCACTATGAGGCTCACTGACCACCTTGGTCCCTTTCCCTGGCCAGCAGGCTCTGATCACATGATGGCAAACTGGAAATTGGGGGGTGGGTGGCAGCGGGGGACAGGACTGGCTACACACAACTGCAGAAGATGTCCCTGATCACAGGCCAGGCCTAGACACCATACCTACGCATGAATTTCATGTGCTGGGTCTCTTTGTAGAAATATAAAACCCTATCCTGCCATCACTCTAGCCAACCTGTCAAAGGGTCCTCAAACCATAAAATTAGATTCAGGCCAGCAGTTCAAAGTGTAAAGCCTCATTCACACATGAGGAATCCCTACCTTTCTCCTTCCCCCTGGACTCCGTGTCTCAGAGGATGCATGCACAGTATGAACGCACAAATGAAAGATCAGAAAAGTCACTTTTTTGGGGTCCTGTGGTGCATCCAGGCAGAGACAAACTGATCACCAAAAGCCAAGCACCAGACTCTGCCCCTTCCTCATCCCGCAGTCTCAGCTCCAGACAGAAACTGCCCATGGCAGGATACAAGGAGAGCATGTCTGGAATCATGGCAGAGATGGGAATGCTCAGGAGGCCAAGATAATAGAAACCTAAGGACCCAAATGCTGGGGCCCATGCTGCCAGGGCCCACTCAGCACAAGGCCAAAGGGAGCTCGGACCAAGTTCTGGTCCAATTGCTAACCCAGTCGCAATCTGCCATCCCTGGGCCACAGTGCAGTGAAGTGTGTAATTGTGGGGTTAGGGGGTGCTCTGGAGGTGGAGGGCTCACCCCAAACCCTGGGTCCCCAGGGCTCTCTGCTGGCATGCCCTTCCCCCAGGTGCTCAGTCCAGCTGTGCCAGCAAAGCCCCTTTGCTGGGGTGAGTTCACAGGGCAAGGGAGGAGTGGCTAGCCTATGGCCTCTGCTGAGGCTGTTTGGACACATGTAATTAGCTCCAATTATCCAGGGCTTTCCGTTCAGCGGCTCCCCTGGGCCTGGGAGCTGCACTGTGGGCGCCCACAGAGCTGCTGCTCCACCAAATGAGCTCACTCACCAGGCCAGGAAGCTCTATCACCATCCACAGCACCCTGTGTCATGTGTCTGTCTCTCCCTGTGCATCTCTCTCCTGTTCCTTGCTCTATGATCCTGTTTATTCATTCCCCATGTCTCACTGGGCCTTTTGTCTCTGTCTCTCATTGGATCTCTGCCTGTGGAGAACACCCCTGCCACCCCCACAAAGGAACACATACCAGCAGATCTACCTTTTCAATAAAAAGCGACAAGTGGAAAACAGAGTGAATTAAAACGTTTTAACTTAAAAACAATCCATGTGTCTGCAAATGCGTTCCAAATGGCAGCCCTTTGGTGGGGGTGGCGGGGGTGGGGCATGCTGGCCCCACACACATCCCAGACACAAAGTGACAGGAGCTCAGCACCTCACTATGGACCCCTCCCACTAGCCACCTGGGATGGCAGAGTCTGGGGAAGGGACTTAGTCTATATTCACCTTCACAGTGACCCCCACCTGATTCCGTAGACCCTTTCCCTTGTTCTGGCATCTGCTGGACCCTCTTACTCCCCAGTACCTCCAAACCTTCCTATGCTGACCCCAACTATCCTTCTGCACCAGCCCTCCCTGCCTCCAACACACAGATTTCACCCTCTTCCTCCCTTACCCCCACTTTTCTACCCCATACTTGCTTCTGCCCTGCCCTGCCCACCTCCATTCTGCCCTTCTGCCCAAGACCACCCAGCAGCACTGTTTCCAGAATAAATGATTAGAACAAAGCTTTGCTTGGCCAGGAGGGACTCTCCAGGGTGCTCCCAGTCCTGTACCTGCAACTGCTCTGTCCTGCCAGATGCCAATCAGAAATGTGTCTCTGGAGACAGAGGGGAGCATAAGTAGGCTGCTGTCCTTTGAAGCCCCTCATCAGGAGGAAACTCTTCTCCCCACAAAAAAGTTCACCCTGCTGTCTCCCTTATCATTTTCAGCAACCCTCCCCCCTTTGCCCCTTTCCCTGGAATTAGAAGGATTGGAGCACATCCTATATAATAAAAGCCTAATATGCAAATCAACCAAACAGCAGACTGAATGGTGGACCAAACAGTGGAACAACGGTTGCTATGACACACACTGAACACCAGAGGGCAGACGCTCAACACAGGAGCTGTCCCCAGCCTGTAGATCCCAGGCCAGCCAAGGCAGGTGCCAGTGGGGGGTGGGGGTGGGGATTGGGGCGGGCAATTGCTCAACCAGTTGCCTCACAGATTGGCCCTGATTGCTGTCCAGGCCTAGGAACCCTACCTGTGCACGAATTTCTTGCATCTGGCCTCTAGTATATATTATGCAAATAGACAGAATGGCAGAACAACCAGAAAGACCACTTGACCAGTCATTATGAGGTACACTTACCACCTCCTGGTCCCTCCCACAAGCCAGCAGGCTCTAATCTCCTGATGGCAAGTGGGGACCGATGGGGGGGGGGGGGGGGCGCTGGGCTAGCTGCTGGCAGCCAAGAAAGGTGGCCCTGATCACAGGCCAGGCCTAGGGACCATACCCATGCATGAATTTCATGTGCAGGGCCTCTAGTCCTATATAATAAAGAGGTAATATGCAAATTGGCCATCACATCCTCACACAAGATGGCCACCCCCATGTGGTCACAAGATGGCCACCACAAGCTTACCAGCAAGGGAGGGCAGTTGTGGGCAATCAGGCCGGCAGAGGAGGGCCATTATGGGTGACCAGGCCAGCAGGGGAGTGCAGTTGGGGGTGACTTGGCTATCAGGGTAAGGTAGTTGGGGGTGACTGGGCCGGCAGAGGAGGGCAGTTGGAAGTGATGAGGCTGGCAGGGGAGCACTTAGGCATTGATCAGGTTGGCAAGGGAGTGCTTAGGGCAATCAGGCAAATAGACAAGTGAGCAGTTGGGAGCCAGAAGTCCCAGACTGTGAGAGGGATGTACAACTGCCAGTTTACGCCCGATCCCAAACCAGCAGTCTGGCATCTCCCAAGGTGTCCCTGATTGGAGAGGGTGCAGGCTGAGATTTCATGCACCGGGTCTCTTGTAAATAAATACAAAGAAACTCATCATTAACTTCATTAACTGACCATCTATGGTTCTGAAATGCCTTTGTGATCCTTTCAGGAGTCTAAGTTTATTTCCAGAGCCTCCTAAATACTTGCTAAGTATTGTATGAATTTACTGTCACTTACACTTCTGATTATTTCAAAGTCTTGGGATCTCTAAGGTTATGGAATAGATTCTTCTTGATTATTTTAACTTCACAGTCAAAAAAACTTGCTGCTTAGTTATTACACTGTATCAATAGAACAGAGTCTGTTTTGTTTGTTTTGTTTTAATACTTTTTGCTTACCCTAATCTTCTTCCATTTTCCAGAATGTACCTTGTTCCAAAAAAGAGCAATTAATTCTTCAAAGGTTTAGTTTTGGATCACACAATCTAAAGTTCTTCTCTCCTTTCAGCATTATTTTAATTTCATTTTTTATTAAGGTATTATATGTGTACATATCTTAGCAATTCCTCCCCTCCTATAAATGCCCTCCCTCCCCAGAGTTTTGTGTACATTGGTTAACCTTATATGCATGCATACAAGTCCTTCGGTTGATCTCTTATCTCCCCCAGATCTTCCTCCCCTCCCCACTGTAATCTGACAGTCTGTTTGATGCTTTACTCTCTGTATCTTTTTGTTCACCAGTTTATAATGTTCCTTATTATCCATAAATGAGTGAGATCATGTGGTGTTTTTCTTTCATTGACTGGCTTATTTCACTCAGCATAATGCTCTCCAATTCCATCCAGGTTGCTGCAAATGGTAAGAATTCCTTTTTTTATGGTAGCATAGTATTCTATTGTATATATGTTCCATAGGTTTTTGATCCAATCATCTGCTGACGAGCACCCAGGCTGTTTCCAAATCTTAGCTATTGTAAATTGTACTGCTATGAACATAGGGGTCCATATATCCTTTTTCATTCGTGTTTCTAGTTTCTTAGGATATATTCCTAGGAGTGGGATTACTGAGTCCAATGGGAGTTCCATTTTCAGTTTTTTGAGGAAGCTCCATACTGTTCTCCACAGTGGTTGCACCAGGATGCATTCCCACCAGCAGTGCACGAGGGTCCCTTTTTCTCCACATCCTCACCAGCACTTGTCGATGGCTGATTTGTTGATGATAGCCATTCTGACAGGTGTGAGATGGTACTGCATTGTCGTTTAGATTTGCATCTCTTGGATAATTGGTGACGTTGAGCATGTTTTCATGTGACTCTTCTTCTTTTGAGAAGATTCTATTTAGGTCCATTGTCCATTTTTTAAATTGGATCATTTATCTTCCTTTTATTAAGTTGTATAAGTTGCCTATAGATATTGGAGATTAAACCTTTATCAGTGATAACATTTACAAATATGTTCTCCCATATAGTGGGCTTTCTTGTTGTTTTGTTGATGGTCTCTTTTGCTGTGAAAAAGCTTTTTATTTTGATGTAGTCCCATTTGTTTATTTTCTCTTAACTTCCATTGCCCTAGGGGCAGTAACAGTGAAGAAGTTCTTTCAGCATATGTCTGAGATTTTGCTGCCTGTGGATGTCTCTAGTATTTTTACGGTTTCCTGCCTTATGCTTAGGTCCTGTACCCATTTTGAGTTTTTTGTGTGTGTATGGTATAAGTTTGTGATCTAGTTTCATTCTTTTGCATGTATCTGTCCAATTTTCCCAACACCATTTATTAAAGAGACTGTCTTGACTCCATTGTATGTTCGTGCCTTCTTTGTCAAATATTAATTGAGCATAGTGATTTGCGTTGATATCTGGATTCTCTATTCTATTCCATTGGTCTATATGTCTGTTCTTGTGCCAGTACCAGGCTGTTTTGAGAACAGTGGCTTTGTAATACAGCTTGAAATCTGGTATTGAGATAACTTCTACTTTAGTCTTCTTTCTCAAGATTGCTGTGGCTATTCGGGGTCGTTTTTTGTTCCAGATGGATTTTTGGAGAGTTCTTTCTAGGTCTGTGAAATATGCCATTGATATTTTAATGGGAAATGCATTGAGCCTATAAATTGATTTGGGAAGTATGGCCATTTTGATTATGTTGATTCTACCAATCCATGAACATGGTATGTTCTTCCATCTGTTTACATCTTCCTCTATTTCTTTTTTCAGTGTGATGTAGTTTTCTGCGTATAGGTCTTTTACCTCCTTAGTTAAGTTTATTCCTAGGTATCTTAATTTTTTTAGTGCTATGGTAAATAGGATTGCTTTTTTAGTCTCTGTTTCTGTAAGTTCACTATTGGTGTATAGAAATATCATAGATTCCTTGGCATTAATTTTGTATCCTGCTACATTGTCGAATTCATTTATTAAGTCTGTTAGTTTTTTGATGGAGTATTTTGGGTACTCTTTTGGGTATTTTATGTACAATATCATGTCATCTGCAAATAAGGACAATTTTACTTCTTTTCCAATTTTGATGCCTTTTATTTCCTCTTCTTGTCTAATTGCAATGGCTAGTACTTCCAGGACTATGTCAAAGAGAAGTGGTGAGAGTGGGCATCCCTGTCTTGTTCCTGTTCTTAGAGGGAATGGTTTTAGTTTTTGCCCATTGAGTATGATGTTTGCTGTGGGTTTATCATATATAGCTTTTTATTATCTTTCTATTCCCACCTTGTTGAGAGTTTTTATCAGGAAAGGGTGTTGGATTTTATTAAATGCCTTTTCTGCATCAATTGATGTGACTATATGATTTTTATCTCTCAATTTGTTTATGTGATGTATCACATTTATTGATTTGTGGATATTGTACCATCGTTGCATTCCCAGAATAAATCCTACTTGGTCATGGTGTATAATCTTTCTGAAGTGCTGCTGGATTCGATTTGCTAGAATTTTATTGAGGATTTTGGCATCTGTGTTCATAAGGGATATTGGCCTGTAATTCTCTTCCATTTTGTTGTCTTTCTCTGGTTTTGGTATTAGGGTGATGCTGGCTTCATAGAAGGTGTTCCTTCCTCTTGAATTTTTTGGAATAGTCTGAGGAGGATAGGTTTTAGCTCTTCCTTGAATGTTTGGTAAAACTCTCCTGTGAAGCCATCTGGCCCTGGGATGCTGGAAGCTTTTTGATGACTGCTTCAATTTCTTCCAAAGTCGCTGGTCTATTGAGATTTTTAGATTCTTCCTGATTGAGTTTTGGAAGGTTATATTTTTCCTAGCAATATGTTCATTTCCTCCAGGTTGTTCAATTTGTTGGAATAGAGTTGTTCGTAGTATTTTGTAACAATCCTCTGTATTTCAGCGGGGTCTATTGTTATTTCACCTCTTTCATTTCTGATTTTTTTTATTTGGGTCCTCTCTCTTTGCTTCTTGGTGAGCCTGGCTAGAGGTTCATCAATCTTGTTTATTCTTTCAAAGAAGCAGCTCTTGGTTTTGTTGATCTTTTGTATTGTTTCTTTGGTCTCTATGTCGTTTATCTCCACTCTGATTTTTATTATTTCCTTACTTCTGCTTACACTGGCTTTTCTTGTTGCTCTTTTTCTAATTCTGTAAGTTGTATAGTTAGATAATTTGTTACCATTTTTCTTGGTTTTTTTTTGTTTGGTTTGGTTTGGTTGCAGTAGGCTTGTAGAGCTATGAACTTCCCTCTCAAGACTGCTTTTGTTGTGTCCCATAGATTTTGCATTGTTGTGTTTTCATTGTCATTTGTTGCCACCATGTTTTTAATTTCTTCCTTGATTTCACTGGTAACTCCTTTCAGCATTGGTAGTCTCTTTTTCAATCCCGCATTTGTTTCCTTCATAGCATTTATCACAATTTATAATTTTGAATGACTAGTTGTTATTCTTTGAAAGTCTATCTCTTCCAATAAAAAGTGGGCTTTATGAAAACAGCACTTTGCCTATTCTGTCTGCTTCCATATACCTAGTGCCTAACCATGTGGCAGGCACATAGTAGATGCTCAAGAAATCTGCTGAAAGAATGAGTGAATGAAACCATATACCTTCCTCTACCATCTGTATCTTTCTCCTTTCTTACTCTCCTTTCTCTCCCCACTTTACTTTCCTCTCACTTTCCTTGCTTTAGTCTTTCTCTTCCATCTGCTTCCCTCTTTCACTCCATTATCTTAATTTCATTCATTCAACCAACCAACAGTTCTGAAGACCAACTCTATTTACGACATTAAATTTTATGCTGTGACACAGTAGACTGTAACAGCTCAGGGGAGGCCTGCATGGCAGTCTTGTAGACTCAGAGACCTAAAGTCACCACAAAGGATGGTCTGAAATTAAACTAAAAGCAGTTATGGTGGACAATCACCTCCTAGGCCCGTATCTTCACTGACAAGGTCAAGATTTACCTTAACTGAGCCTATCAGTCTTTTTGCATCTATGACAACATACCCTTGAAGTGTCTGGGTAACTTGTAATTTCCCTTTTTTTCTGGAGCCCTTGGGGCACAAACTGATGTGCTAGGCGCCAGGACAAAGACCACAAATTCTTTCATTGTTATCATATTAATTGTTCCTGCACCCACCTATGAATGTGTCCATCATTTTACTTTTTATCCAATCCCAGGGGTTTCCCTGCTTTGCTTTCTCCTGCCTCTCTAGTCTATCACCAATGTATTTCCTGTAACCCACCTATGTCCCTCCTTTGATGTCAATGTATGTACAAATGTAACCTGCTATTTCTCCAGAGCATTATCTCAATTCGTTGAGATTCCACTTCCTGGCATATGTCAACAATTTGGCTCAAATAAACTCACAAAAATTCTTGACAGGTTTCAATGGTTTTTATGTTAACACTTTCTAAACAGTAAGATAGAATCAGAGAGGTATAGAGAGAAGCAAAATGACAGAGACCATCAGGGATGAAAAAATCAGCTTTTACCCTTTGCAGCTTCCAGAGCTTGTTCTCATGACAACCAGCATGATCTGATCCATTGCTCCTGGTATGCTCCTGCACCCTTGCCTGAGCAGAGTTTCTTTTCCTTGCAGCCTCGGGCATTAACTCAAGCACTTATTTCTACATAGAGTTCCTTTTAATTCTTGTCAAATTTACCTTTTTTATGGGATTCTGCTCTTGAACCCAAATTTACCAGTAAAGGTGTGAGCTCAGTCTTCCAACCCTTGAAGAAACTGCCTTAGCTCACCTGCTAGGAAATGACCTGTAGCCTGACCCACCTGTGTGCCCTCTATGGACTTCAACTGTCTCCTCTTGTGCCAGCCTGCCACCCAGCACTGCACTCACCCACCCACAGGCCTGCATCTAATTACAGCACAAGTTCTAAAACCCCTTTGTAGCTAATGTCTTTTAAACACATTGTAATAGTGATACCATTGGCTACAGGATATCTTATATAATAAAGAGGTGATATGCAAATTGACCATCACTCCAACACACATGATGGCTATCCCATGTAGTCAAAGATGGCTAGCCCCATGTGGTCAAATATGGCTGCCACCATGTGGACACAAGATGGCCACCACAAGATGGCCAGCAGGGGAGGGCAGTTGGGAGGGACCAGGCCAGCAGGAGAGTCAGTTAGGGGGGACCAGGCCTGTAGAAAAGGGCAGTTGGGGGGGACCAGGCCTTCAGGGGAGGGCAGTTAGGGACCAGGCTGGCAAGGGAGGCCAGTTAGGTGTCAATCAGGCTGGCAGGGGAGTGGTTAGGGGTTATTTGGCTGGCAGGAAGAAGCAGTTAGGACAATCAGGAAGGCAGGCAGGCAAGCAGTTGGGAGCCAGCAGTCCTAGATTATGAGAGGAATGTCTGACTGCCTGTTTAGGCCCAATCCCAGTTGAGCTTAAATGGGCAGTCGGACATCCCTTGAGAGGTCCCAGATTGGAGAGGGTGCAGGCTGGGCTGAGGGACACACACACACACACACACACACACACACCCCTTGCATGGATTTTGTGCACCAGGCCTCTAGTCTATAATAATGATATCTAGAAATATGTTCCATTTTGCATGCATTGCTTCACCTGTGGCAACCCAAAGAACCATAATAATAAGTATATTTATCTCCTGTTGGGATCAATCTTTTCTCTGCCTCTCCTTGCCAGGGATAGAGGTGAAAAAAACTTTAATGTAGTTTGTTCAAGTTTATAGAAACAATATAAACAAAGAAAAACCTTTCAATGTGATGGATAGTACTGGATTTCAGTTCAAAGACCTCATGTTTGTTTGTTTATTTGTTTAAAAATATTTTTATTCATTTCAGAGAGGAAGGAAGAAGGAGGGAGAGATAGAAACATCAATGATGAGAATCATTAATTGGCTGCTTCCTTAATGCCCCCAACTAGGGGTTGAGCCCAAAACCCAGCAGGAATTCCACTGTGACCTCTTGGTTCATATATCAGTGCTCAACCACTGAGCTATGCCAGCTGGGACAAAGACTTCATGTTTAATAAAATTATTGAATAAAGTATAAAATAGCATATTAAATGCAGGCAACATATGTCAAAAAAATCAAGGAGTTACCTAATACTAATCTAAAGCCAGGAAACTTTACTTTATTCTTGTACTCAACGGATCTAAGAGGGGTAGTGATGAAGGCATTTACTCAGCTGGTTGTCAGCCTAAAAAGAAGACAAGAAGGTAATGGGAAAAAATAAAATAAAGACAAGGGGCTTAATTACACATTGCTGTGACTCTCTTTGAGCATTGTTTACTTCTAGTCACATCCTTGAACAATCTGCAACAGGCTCAGAAGGTATCTGGGGAGGCAACTATGCAGATTATTTAAATTCCTCAGTTTGGGAATTCAAACAGATTGGGATTATGGAAGACAGTTTTTAGCCACACAGCAGAAGGAAAAATGCAATATTGGAAGGACAGAAATAATGCAGCAGAGAGATCCACTGTGGGGTAGCCGCCCAGCTCTCTGATATTCCCCTCTCCAAAAGCTCCCCCCTAACACAGAGGGCTGGAGCTGAGGGCCCTGGACTCATGCCGTGCTCCAGTGCTTGTTAGCTGCCACTCAGTAGCTTTGTCTACATTCTCAGGGTTGTTTTGAGGATTAAATAAGATAATGCTGAGACAAACACCTGGCAACTATGGTAGTACATAATAAATGTCAGCCATTATCGCTAAGCACCATGCCTGCCTAACTGGCTGCACTGGAACCAACAGATCTTTCCCTGGGGCTGTGAGGTTGGGATCAGCCAGTCATTACGTGCAGCTGGACCTGGAGTTTGAAACCTCTGGCCTTAGCTTTGGGGTCTGAGGAGCAGAGAACGAGTTTTAAAAGAGGAAAAGCCAGCCTTGAGTGGAAGAAAGTCCAACCTGGCTGCCATCATTTCTCTTTGCTACTTCCGGTTCTGGCTGAGCCTGCTGGCCCATCTGCCCTGTGTCCATGACAGCAGTTTGGCTTTCTTTTAAAGTGCCCTTTGCATTTAGACAGATTCCAGGGGCCTCTTATTTGCAGTCGAGAGTCTTACCCAACACATCTACACCTAGAAAAAAATTTAAATGTGCTGAGCAAGAAAAAGCAGAAGGTGCAGACTTGAAAATCCCTGTGATTATCAGAGTGCAAAGGACCGAAATGTCACAAATGAATGGCAACATCTTCCCTTTGTCTAATGCAGTGTTTCCCAAACTTCTTCCATGATGAGAATCACCTGGTGGAGTTGTTAAAATACAGATTCCTGAATCTCAAATAAGAGGTGCTAAACTAGAATTTTTGAGAACATATAGGTAAAATTATATACTTAACTAGTGCTCTAGTTAAGTGCTCTAGTTAAGTATACAATTTTACCTATATGTTCCCAAAAATTCTAGTTTAGCACCTCTTAGTTGGGATTCAGGAATCTGTAGTTTAACAACTCCACCAGGTGATTCTCATCATGGAGAAGTTTGGGAAACACTGGTTTAATGAATGAGCACTGGGTATCTTTCTCAGAAACTATCCACCTGTTCTGCTCCCCTCCACCCCCCCCCCCGCCCCCTGCATTTGATCCTTTTTTATTCAAAGATCTAGGAGATTAGGTTTTATTCCAGGGTTTTGTTAAATAAAGGTACATAGCAGGCGGGTCCAGGGTGATTTGCAACCATAGGCCAAAGTCTTTAAAAGGAAATTTTGTTAGTTTTAAGGGTCAAAATAAAAACACCACAAATGTTTGTCTCTCTCCCTCTCTCAACTCCACCATATCATGGATATAACAATCTAAAAAGAATTTCCTTCAGCCCAAATGAAGACAAAGAGGTGCTTGGGAACCTGAGTCCTTCTTCAGGATCTTTACCCTGAATAAGTCACTTCCCTTTAAGGACCCCAAGAATCCATCCCCTCCAATCCAGACGTGCTCAGGCGATAACTTTGCCTAGATAATGATGCCTAGATAACCTTGTCGTTTACTTCAGTGCCTCCCATTAATTTTGACTGTACTTCTCAGAAGAATCGTGCTGGCAAAATCTAAGAGAGATTCTCAAAAAATGGATCCAGCGTTGGAGGTTTTACCGTTTGGTCTTTGTGTCAGCAGCACAAAGACCCGCTTCCAAGAGATCCCAGGGCCCTCCTCCCCACCCCCCACCCCTAAGCCAGCAGGTGGGCGCAGCTCTCAGTAGGAGACCTGGCTGGAATGCCTCTATGGGTTGAGGTGGGTAGTATACTAAAATACAAATGACGTTCTAGAAAAACAACCTACCTGGATTGAAGTAAAAAATAATATTTAATAAATCTTGGTCTCCCCACGTGATGGCATCCTTGTACTTCTGGTATAGAGGGTACAGCATGTCCTCCCAAGCCAGTCCTGTTGGAATCATGCTGTTCTGGAAAAGAGGAAACCATCGGAGCAGCTGAAGCAGCAAATCCGTCTTGTCCACCGAGAAACAACGGAGAGGGACTGCCCACCCCCTCCCCCCTCCCCCCCCAAGCACGTGGAGGAGAGTGCCGCTGGCTTCCAGGCACAGCACACGGCGACATGGGCTGCCACAGCAGTTACATGTGCCGCGGACACTGGATGCACCAGGGCCTGGGAGTTGGGACATGATTTCTACTTAGAAAATCACGCCCCAAACGAACCTCTTTCTTGTGCTTAATTCTTACCTCTGCAGTGAAGGAGCAAAATTAGAACACCAGTATCATGGCAGCTTAAGGAAAAATACACTTTTCCTGTCTTAAAATAATAATTTAATTTTAAAAATAAAAGCAACACATTCACAGAATAAATATTGAAACAGCATACAAAGATCTAAAATACAGTAAAAGTCCTTTTCCTCCATCTTCCTACAATTCCATTTCCACCTTCCCTACAAGTATCCACAATTAACAATTAATTGTCTCTTAGGTATTTTTCTGGAAATTTCTAAGGCATCATACCCTACAATATTATGCTTTGTTCTATTTTATTTTTTTTCACTTCATATTGTTTATTTATCTTATAGATTTACCTAATTCTTTTTAACAGGAGGATAATTTTTTACTACTTCTCTATTTATGTTCCATTAGGAGCATTCCTGTTATTTGCTGGATAAAAAAACAAGGCCAGGTGCAGCCGTGCACAAAGATCTGTGTACCGTAGGTCAATAACCCTACGGCAATTCCAAGGACTGTCCCCAAGGTTTCTGAAGCATTGGATACGCTCAGAGTCCAAACATGACAGGCCTCATGCCGAAACCGGTTTGGCTCAGTGGTAGAGCGTCAGTCTGTGGACTGAAAGATCCTGGGTTCAATTCCGGTCAAGGGCACGTACATTGGTTTCGGGCACATCCCCAGTAGGGGGTGTGCAAGAGGCAGCTGGTGGGTGTTTCTCTCTCATTGACATTTCTAGCTCTCATCTCTCTCCCTTCCTCTCTGTAAAATACCAATAAAATATGTTTTTTTTAAAAAGAAAACATGATAGGCCTCAGAAATGCAGTGCAATAGTCTCGAATGGAAACTCCGCTGAAGCTTTAGATTCAATAACTCCCTGGGCTTTCCTGAGCAAATACCCCAAAATCCTCCAAACACCATTCCCTGCTCCTTCCATCCCTACCTGTTTATTTCCAAATCAGCACACCGACTCTCCGGAAAAGACAAAATTCCAAATTTTAAACAAGGAAATATAAAATACTTCCTTACCTTGAACTGGGTGCTTCTTATACGAGTTAAATTCATTAGCATGACTCCCGAGTTAACTCCTGCAGAGCCATAGAAAGGGTGCTGGGCAAAGCGGCTGTACCAGCCAGTCTTGGGGATTTCGTGCTCAGGGGCCATGGCGGCAAGCTGGGTGGCGTTGAACTGCCGCAGGAGCTTCCAGAGGTCCTCGATGGGCCTCAGAAAGAGGACGTCCGTGTCCACATAGAGGAGCGAGTCCACGTCCTTTAAAATCACCTGTGTGACAGGGGAGGGGAGGAGGGAGGAAACAGAAACAAGTCTCCGGACAAAGAAAGTGGCCTGGTTTCAATGATGCCACTAATTTTCATCAATTAATGTCGAGTTTAGAAACTTAGCTCCCATACCTCCATCTCTTTTGACTTGAGTGATTAAGTATCAATTAAGGGTAAAGACTCAAAGGAAGATAAATCTTGAACTATGTTGGTCCAATTTCAGGGCCCACTCTTCCATTTGGTAAAGGCTGAACTTTCAAAGGAATGAAAACATCACCAAATCCCTGAGGCTCTGTCTTCTCCCACCCCCATAAGGCCTCCTGGTTTCTCTTCTTGGAGCAGTTGGGTCTGGCATTACACAACTGAAGCAGGCGGTCTCAAAACCAGCTCCCGCCATGTTCTGTCTCCAGATCCATTTGTTTCTGGTGCTGATGGGTATGGCTCTGCATCTTTTTGAAATCTATTTTGAGCCAAGATTTAGACTTGGGAAAAGGGAAACTTTTTCTCTAAAGGGCAAGAGTAAATATTTTAGGCTCTTGCAGCATGAAAGCACCCATCAATGTATAAATAAATAAGCATGGCTGTATTCTAATAAAACCATATTATTTATTCTAATAACACATTACATGAAATTTGAATTTCATATAATTTTCAAATCTCACAAAATATTCTTTTAAATTTTCAACCATGTAAAATGTAAAAGCCACTCCTGTTGCAGGTCATTCAAGCAAAACACTTAGTAAATGAGTTCTCCTTTGTTAACTGCTTCTCTTCCCAGAGTTCTGCACTGGGGCTCCAGACTACAAAGCTTTTGTTAGTCTCCATATAACCGGCCTTGCTTTGCTGTTGTTCCCCAAACTTAATGGTAGGTCAAACCAAAGAAGGATTTGAATCCTCCTGGACCCCTGGCTTACCCTCATCCTAATACCATCACAGCCCTTGTTACAGATAGGATGCCTGTGTCTCCAAAATTCACATATTAAAGCCCAACCCACTCCCCCAACATGTGATGGACCTTGGAGATGGGACGCAGGTGGGCATTTGAATTAGATGAAGTTCAGAGACACCAGAGATCTAACTGTTCCAAGAAAAAGGCTAAGAGAGAAAGAGAAGCGGCTGTATTGGAAGCTGGAAAAGATCAAGCCACAGTAATTTGCTGCTGTTTTCATTCCTTTGAAAGTTCAACCCCTACAGGAGAGCTTGTCCTCTCTTCTCCATGTGACAACACAAGAAGAAGCAGCTTCTGTAAGCAAAACGGGGCTCTCCAGAACTCAGCCATGCTGGCATCAGACTCCGGGCTTCCAGGCTCCTGAACCCTAAAAACATAAGTTTCTGTTAATTAAGCCACCAGTCTGGGCTATGAAGAGCCTTTAATTATGACAAGCTGACAAAGGTGACACTTCATTGGGATCCCCAATATTTAACACCTAGGAGCAGGTGCTAGTGACATGCCACAGAGGTTTCCTTCTGGAATAATTTGAGAGCCCACTTGATTAGCCACAGGATTTATCTTTCTCATCGACTAGAGGAATAGATTTTACAAACTAATAAAATGAAAAATAATTGTCGTCTACCATTTCATGAAAGATTATTTTGACATCCATTTTAATAATTCTCAATTAGGATAAATGCTTTAATTGAGTACACAAACTTAAAAAACACACTAACCTTTTTTCTCTGTTTTTCCAGGGAAAGGTAAACACCCTTTTTTTTTTAAGCACAACTATAGAGTGTTGTGGAGGAAAGGCAGACTCTACAAAGGTATAGTAAACTTGTGTTATAATACTAATTAGGTGTCATATGCAAAATACAATTATGATGTCTTGTTTGTCCAAGACCCATCCCAAGGACTCAACATCCTGCCAATGTATTTTATTGAAAAGGAACAATAAAGCACAGAAAAGTCCTCTATTTAAATTCATGTGTCAAATAATGCTAATGATCGCTGGATTTTAGCTAATAAATCATAGAAAGAGGCTCTGTGCACCTCTCCCACTTGGACAGTCTGCACCAGGTTGAGCCCCCGCAGGTTCTGACACCTCCCTGGCCCGCAGGCTGCAGTCTGCTCCCCGGGCCGGGACGCCCCTTGGTCCTGCTCCCCGGTGAGCCCGCCAGGCCACCATCACTTCCCGCCAGGAGCAGCCAGGGATCCCAGTGTGCAGCATGGCAGGTGGGAAGAGGTCAGTTGGGGGCTGTGTCCAGCCCAGAACAAGGCTCCTGCTGGAAGAGGCTCTCCCAGAAGCTGTGCGCATGGTGGCTGGGTGTCACCATGAGGATGCTGGGAGACCTGGCCCTTTTCTGGGTCATCTTCATCTTGGGCTACGTGTCCCGCTACTTCGTGCAAATAGAGCCACAGTGCCAAAGCCACAGGTTCCTCAACACACATCCTATACAGCCTCTTCCCCATACATGCATCTGTACAGACTCCCCCATATACACGCATCCCCCTTAGACCCTCCCCGATACATGCATCTGTACAGACTCCCCCATATACATGCATCCCCCTTAGACCCTCCCCTATACATGCATCTGTATAAACTCCCCCATATATACACATCCTTATACAGACCCCCCAACACACACATCCTATACAGACCCACATACCCTGTTTCCCTGAAAATAAGACAGTGTCTTATATTAATTTTTGCTCCCAAAGATACACTAGGTCTTATTTTCAGGGGATGTATTATGTTTCCATGAAGTAGGTCTTATTTTCGGAGGATGTCTTATTTTTGGGGTAACACAGTACATGAATCATACAATGACACCCCCACATACATGCATCCCTATAGACCCACATACATACATGCATCCGTATACTGACACCCCTACATACACACATCTATATACTGACACCCCCATATACACACATCCCTATACCGACCTTCCCCTATACACACACATCTGTATACAGACACCCCCATACAGAGGCCCCAAGAGCGTTGAGAAGAGCCATGTGTGCCTCTCTGCCCGCCCTCCCAGGGGCCAACACCTGTCCTAGAAGCCACTTCCCAGGCAGAGCAGGGAGCAGGCTCCACCCTCACCCCAGGCCCACCCCGCCTTTCCTTGGCTGTGCTCCTGGGGCGACTGACAGGCGGGGACGAGTATATTAGTCATTAAACGTCTGATGAATGAAAGAAACAAAAAATTATAGAAAGACTAGGCACCTGTTGCAGGAATATTCCTGCAAGACTTCAGGTGGGCTTCTCTCCCGCCACCCCTACCTCTCCCACTCCTCCCCCCCCCCCGCCACCTCTCCAGCTGAGGAGGGCAGGGTGAGGCGGGGTGGACGGGCAAGGTGCGCCCCACTGCACCCTTGGCCACCTCCACCACCTTCTCCAGGGCCACGCGCTGCCACCACCACAGCAAGCCTCGCCCCACTGGCTGTGCTCACTGCTGCTGCCACCTCTGGGGCCACGGGCATCACAGCTGGGCCCCCAGCCCACCTGGCCGGCTGCCCCACACGCGCTGCCAGTGCTTTCCCTCCAGCAGCTGCAGCCACCTTGCTTTCCACTTTCTCTCCCTCTTCCTTCTATGCTATCTTCAGTCTTTACTCATCTCTCCCTCTGCGTATGCAAATCAACCGCCATCTTTGTTGGGTTAATTTGCATACTCACTCTGATTGGTGGGTGGGCATGGCTTGTGTGGCAGAGTGATTGTTAATTTGCATATTACTCTATTATTATGTTAAAGTCACTTCCTCAAATGTGTTTAAGAAAGTAAGAGACTGCATGGTATTTCAGTGAAAAAGCTAATTTAGAAACTGAATCAGAGAGAAAACTTCCAACTCATGTGAAATAGAACATGTTTTTCATCACAGCTGATTAGCCAATAAATTCTGAATAAAAATATGTAACTGATGTTTTATTCAGTTAAGGGTTATGAGACATCGGCTCCAAAAATTTAAAGTCAATGAGATTGATTAATTTAACTTTTCTTGGCCTTACATTGTTGTTGTTGTTACTTTCTTCAATAAAATAAATTTGTTGCCATCCCTCTTTAAAACAAAAAAGAAAACAGACACACTTGACGAAGGTCTTGAAAAGGAAAACTAAAAAGGTCTGAAGGATTCCATCATGAAGCTACCGGCAATACCTTTAATCAACAGAGAAAAACACAAGTTTCCCAGAAACGGATAATATCAGAACAATCTTAAATAGTGCACACTTTCATTCCACCAATACCCTGTCATGACATGCAGATTGCTCTTTTTTACTATTATAAACAACAGCAAAATGAATGTCTTTTTAGGAAAATTTTTAAGCACATGGTGTGGCATTTCTTTTTCACTTAGTAAATATTTAGTAAATATTTACATGGTTAAAAAAATAAAAGTATATTAAAGTAAATTTCCCGACAAGTTGTTCTTTTTTGCCCTGATGTTACCAGGTCCACTCCAGAGGCAGCCAATGTTACTGAATTGCTCAAAGTTGTTCAATGCAGAGACCTTTTCTGCATCCTGTGTAATAAACGTGTAGTATGAACATTGTCTCCTCAACCAGGAGTTGTCTGGGAGTTTGACCAGGGGGTGGTGGGGCTGGCCAAAGGAAGGGAGGGAGGCCCCGACTGGTAGCTGGAGCCGCTAGGGACCTTACCAGTGCACAAGTCCTCTTCTGTGCTACAAATGATAGCATACACGATGTTATAATCTAATTTGTTTTATTTTAAAATATATTTCTATTGATTTCAGAGAGGAAAGGAGAGATAGATAGAAACATCAATGATGAGAAAGAATCATTGACTGGCTGCTTCCTGCACACCCACTGGGGATGGAGCCTGCAACCTGGGCATGTGCCCTGACCAGGAATCCAACTGTGACCTTCTAGTGCATAGGTTGACACTCAACCACTGAGCCACACTGGCCAGGCTCATTTGTTTTATTTTAAAAAAATAAAAGATAAAATAATGTAGAATGACTTTTTATATCAGCAAATAAAAATTTCCTTTATTATTTTTTATTCCTGCACAGTATTCCATTGTGTGGATCTACCAAAATTTATTTACCGGTAGATATCTATAGTAGAACATGGGTGTTTCTCAATCTTTTTTATTACAATGTCACAATGAAAAACCTCCTCATATTAATTCATTTCAAACACATATGAGTGTATCTTTAGGATGAATTCATTAAAATGTTATTCCCAGTTAAAACCGGTTTGGCTCGGTGGATAGAGTGTCAGCCTGCGGGCTGAAAGATCCCAGGTTCGATTCCAGTCAAGGGCATATACCTTGGTTACGGGCACATCCCCAATAGGAGGTGTGCAGGAGGCAGCTGATCGATGTTTCTGAAGATAACATTGGCAAATGTATTCTCCCATGCAGTGGGTTTTCTTGTTTTGTTAATGGTTTTGTTTTGTTTTTGATGTGCAAAAATTTTTTATTTTGATGTAGTCCCATTTGTTTATTTTCTCCTTAGTTTTCATTGTCCTCAGTAAACATATTGCTACGAGCTATAGCTAATATTTCACTGCCAATGTGTTCTAAGATTTGTATGGTTTCACGTCTTACATTGAAGTCTTTTACCCATTTTGAGGGGTTTTTTGGTGCATGGTGTTAGTGGCCTAGTTTCATATTTCAACATGGATCTGTCCAATTTTCCTAACACCTTTATTAAAGAGGCTGTCTTGACTCTGTTTATATATTCTTGCCTCCTCTGTCAGATATCAATTGAGCATTCTGGTTTGGGTCGATTTCTGGGTTCTCTATTTGGTCCCATTGGTCTATATGTCTGTCCTTGTGCCAATACTAGTTGTTTTGAGAACAGTGGCTTTGTAGAATAACTTGATGTCTGGTAGTGATCCCTCCAACATTGTTCTTCTTTCCCAGGATTGTTGTGGCAATTCCAGGGTTTTTTTTATTCCATATAAATTTTTGGAGAGTTCATTCTAGGTTTGTGAAATATTCCATTGATATCTTAATAGGGATTGCATTGAATCTATAGATTGCTTTAGGTAGTATGGACATTTTGATGATGTTGATTCTACCAATCCATGAACAAGATATATTCTTCCACTTGTTTATATCTTCCTCTATCTCTTTTTTCAAAGTCCTGTAATTTTCCAAGTACAGCTCTTTTATCTCCTTAGTTAAGTTTATTCCTAGGTATCTTAATTTTTTTGTTGCAATGGTAAATGGGATTTTCTTTTAGTTTCTCTTTCTGTGAGTTCATTATCTGTATATATTAAAGCCTAAGTGACCAAATGACCTAACACCGGAACAACCGATTGACCAGTCACTATGAGGTGTACAAACCACCAGGGGGCAGATGCTCAACACAGGAGCTGCCCCCTGGTGGGCAGTGTACTCCCATAGTGGGAGTGCTGCTCAGCTGACCAACCCAGGGGCAACCCCTCACTCCCTCAGTAGTCCTGCAGGTCCAATCTCTGGAGAACGGCCAGCCACCGATAGACCAGTGCCACTGGCTTCCTGGAAGTTGGCCTTGGGCACTGTAGTCGCTTCCCCTCCCTAGAAGCTCTGCAAGGAATAAATGATATAAAAGCAGCCACCAAGTGGCTCCCGACAACCCATGTGAAAGTCAGCAGGACAGATCTGGATCTGGGGCCAGCAAGGGCATCTCACCATTTGCCCTGAAGGTTGATCACATCTGGCCACCCTCCACCCTCCTCAGGACAGGCGTCAGATGCAGGGCTCACAACTGGTGAGAGCCACTATGGTAGCTCAAGCCACTCCCCATTGGGAATGACTGGGTAGAGCCTGTTGTAGGCACAGTGGGGTTGTGATGAGTGGGAGCAGCAGTCAGGAAGCAGGTGGCATGGGACTGTGGGTTTCAGCCCGATCCTTGCAGGCCACCCCACTGGACACCAACCATGCACAAATTTGTGCACTGGGCCTCTAGTCTTTTATAACAGGCAACTTGTGCTTCTTAATCCCTTTTGCCTTTTTCACTCCTTCTTGAAGTCCCCTCCCAGATGACAGTTTATTCTCTATAAGTCTGTTTCTATTTTGTTTGTTTTGTTTTTTAGATTACACATATAAGTGAAATTATATATTTGTCTTTGTCTGACTTATTTCTCTTACCATAAGACCTTCTAGGTCCATCTATGTTGTTGCAAATGACAAGATTTCATTCTTGTTTATGGCTGAATAACATTCCATTGTATATATGTACCATTTCTTTACCCATTCATTATAAATTGACACTTAGGCTGCTTCTATAACTTGTCTGTTATAAATAATGCTGCAATAAACATAGGGGTTTATATATCTTTTTTAATTAGTGTTTTGGATTTCTTTGGATAAATACCCAGAAAAGGAATTGCTGGGTCATATGGTAGATCTATTTTTAAATATACGTTTTTATTTATTTCAGAGAGAAAGAAAGAGTGAGATAGACATATCAATGATGAAAGAGAATAATTTATTGGCTGCCTCCTATATACCCCATACTGGGGATTGTGCCCACAACTCGGGTATGTGCCATGACTTGGAATTGAACCATGGCTTCCTGATTCACAGGCCAATGCTCAACCACTGAGCCACACTGGCCAGGCTAATAGATTTATTTTTAATTTTTGAGGAACCTTTATAATAGCTGCACCAATTTATAATCCCACCAACCATGTATGAGAATTCCCCTTTCTTCACATCCTTGCCAGCACTTGTTTGTTGATTAATCTTTTTAAAAATTTTTAATTGACTTTTAGAGGGAGAAACATTGAAGTGAGAGTGGAACACTGATTGGCTATCTTCTGCACGCCTCCCACCAGGGATTGAGCCTGCAACCTGGATATGTGCCTTGACCAGAAATGAAACTGACAACCTTTGAGTGCCTGAACAATTGGGCCACACTAACCAGGGCATGTTGATTTATTGACGATTGACAGGTCTCATTGTGAAGGTTGTTTTTGTTTGTTTGTTTTTGCATCTCCATGATGATTAGTAACGTTGAGCATTTTTTTTTCCAGATATCTATCAGCCATTTGTATGTACTCTTTAAAGAAATGTCTATTCAGGTTCTCTGCCCATTTTTAAAAATATATTTTATTGTTTTTTTACAGAAAGGAAGAGAGAGGGATAGAGAGTTAGAAACATCGATGAGAGAGAAACACTGATCAGCTGCCTCTTGCGTACCCCCTACTGGGGATGTGCCCGCAACCAAGGTACATGCCCTTGACCGGAATCGAACCCGGGACCCTTGAGTCCACAAGCCGATGCTCTATCCACTGAGCCAAACCGGTTTCGGCTCTGCCCATTGGATTATTTGAGGTTACTTGGTGTTGAGTAGCAAAAGTTTCTTATACATTTGGATAGTAACCCTTCACTGGCAAATGGCTTCTCCCATCCAATGGGCTGTCCTCTGTGTTGCTGATAGTTTCTTTTGCAAACATTTCTGAGTTTGGTGAAGTCCCAGTTGTTTACTTTTGTCTGTGTGTGTCCCTTATCTCAGGAGATATATCTAAAAATATTGCTATTAGTTATGTCAAAGTGTTTCTTCTAGTTGTTTCACGATTTTAGATTTACATTTATTTTTTAAAATCCTTATCTGAGGATATGTTTTTCATTGATTCTAGAGAAAGAGGAAGGGAGAGAGAGACATTGACATGAGAGAGAAACATTGATTAGCTGCCTCCTGGACATACCCTGACTGGGGATCAAACCTGTAACCTGGGCATGTGTCCTGACTAAGAATTAAACCAGTGACCCTTTTTGTGTACAGGATGGTGCTCTAACCAAATGAGCCACACCAGCCAGGGCTAATTTATGTTTGTAATTCATTTTGCTTTTTATATGGTGTAAGAAAGTGGTCTAGATTCATTTTTGCATGTATCTGTCCAGTTATTCAAACACCATCTATTGAATAGATTGTCTTTACCTCATTGTATATTATTGCCTCCTTTGTCATACATTAATTGACCATATAGGCATGGGCTTATTTCTAGGCTTTCTACTGTTTTATTGATCTACCTATCTGTTTTTAGACCAGTACAATGCTGTTGTGAGTAGTATAGTTTGGAGTATATACCTAGTAGTATATACCAGGTAGTGTGATCCCTTCAACTTCATTCTTTCTTAAGATTGCTATGATTGCCAAAACCAGTTTGGCTCAGTGGTAGAGCATTGGTCTGCGACTGAAAGGTCCCAGGTTCGATTCTGGTCAAGGGCATGTACCTTGGCTGCGGGCACATCCCCGGTAGGGGGTGTGCAAGAGGCAGCTGGTCGATGTTTCTCTCTCATCGACATTTCTAGCTCTCTATCTCTCTCCCTTCCTCTCTGTAAAATATCAATAAAAAATATTTTTTAAAAAAGATTGCTATGATTAGTTGGGTCTTTTGTCATTCCATATAAATTTTAGGATTATTTCTTCTAATTCTATGAAAAATGCCATTGGTATTTTGATAGAAATTGCATTGAAGTTGTAGATTGCTTTGGTAGTATGAGTATTTTAAAGATGTTAGTTCTTCCTATCCATGAGCACAGTATCCTTCCATTTATTTGTCTTCTTCAAGGTCTTACAGTTTTCTAAGTCTTTTACTTCCTTATTTAAATTTATTCCTAGGTATTTTATTCTTTTTGATACAATTGCAAATATGATTATTTTTTAAATTTCTCTGATAGTTTATTATTCTAACTAATAAAAGAGTAATATGCAGATTAACAATCACTCCAACACACAAGATGACTGCCCCCATGTGGACAAAAGATGGCCGCCACAAGATGGCCAGCAGGGAAGGGCAGTTGGGAGGGACCAGGCCTGCAAGGTAGGGCAGTTGGGGGCAATTTAGCCTGCAGGGGAGGGCAGTTAGGGGTGATCAGGCCAGCAGAGGAGGGAAGTTGGGGGTGACCAGGCCTGCAGGAAAGGGCAGTTGGGATGGGGGGACCCAGGCATGCAGGGGAGGGCACTTAGGGGCAATCAGACTGGCAGGAAAGCAGTTAGGCATTGATCAGGCTGGCAGGAAAGTGGTTAGGGGGTGATAGGGCTGGCAAGCAGAAGCGGATAGGGGAAATCAGGAAGGCAGGCAGATGAGCGGTTGGGAGCCAGCAGTCCTGGATTGTGAGAGGAATGTCCAACTGCCCATTTAGGTCCGAGTCAGTGGCCACTGCAAGGTAGTAAAACCTGAATATTTAAACTTCTAGATAAAAGGAATTTTCTCTCTTGGCCCTTGGCTCTCTTGGCTGGCTGGCTTGCTGTTTGCACCTGACTCCTATTACAGGGGGCACACTCCCCTGCATTTGCTCATGTGGCCCATGGCTATCTGGGCTCCACACAATGGACTAATAGACTTTAACAACCTGATGTTCAGCTGGCCTGGCTGCAACATGGAACCAAGGCTCTGATGCTGGCTTTTCACATGGCTCTGCTGAACCCCAGCTACCCACTTTTCAGGACTGGGTTAAGGAGCATGGAACTTTGGACCCAGGGACTATAATTCCTTACACATAAAACCTGTTATCACATCTCAGTCACCTGTGCAAGCTTAGAAAATTCATTTTCTAAAACTATTGTAAGCGCACTGCTCCTGGAGGGAAAAAAAAATAGTGGCGGAATACACAGACGGGTCCGGAGACTTCTCCTGGAGCAGAAAGAAAGAACAGCTGAGGGTTGTATTGGGAGTGTCTGTTAGCAAGTTAAGGGACAGCTAAACTCCAGGAGAAAGTGGGGGAATGCTGGATGGGGTTCTCCTGACCAGGCAGCTCCCACTGCAGCTGGGTACCCTCTCAGAGCAACCAACTCAGAGGCGGAGATCATGCCATCTTGAAGGGGAAAGTGGATCTTATCAGAAGCTTGAAAATCTGCGACTGTGGCAACTGCCCAACAGCTGCAAGCCCCAGAACACCGGCCGATTGGTGCAAACATGCAATTTCAGAGGAGGTCTACACTCCACCACAGGAAGGTCAGATTTCACCTGGGATAAGGTGAGGTCTCTGGCCCCAGCAGGAGAGAGAAATGTGAGCACTGTGGGAGCTGGAGGACCGGGGAAGTCTGTGCCTAGAAAAATCTGTGGCTATTGGGGCAGGCATGATCCATGAGTGAGAAAGTGGGTCCTCAGAGCTGCTAACAGATGGGATCTCTAAAAATCAACCCATTTTGTTCTGACACAAAAGAAAAGCCTAAAAACATTTAAGTGTGGGGCTGATTAGACGCAAGGGGGGAAGAAGGATACGCAGACTTGCCTGCAGCCCAGTTGTTCGCACACTTGGGCTTTTTTCTCTTCAAATCCTTGCTTCTGATTACTAAGCCCAATACATAGTTGGGAACATCCTGGGAGACTGCAGGGGAAAGTTGTTTTTCTGGAAACTGAGGATAAGAGCAGGAAGTGACCTTCGGAGAGCCAGCTCTTCGAACCCACCCCCACAAACTGGTACTGAGTATCACAAGGAAAGAAGGCTGTAAACACAGCCTAGAGAGGCCATATATAGATCTGGAAGGTAATCTGGAAACACTGCCACCCAGGGGCTGAATCACAAATTGACCCTTGTATAATAAAAAATATAGGAATACGATAAATTAAGACACCACCTGCTTAAAAATCAGGACTGGCTTTCAACACTGAGGAGCTGGGGAGCACAGGGACTGCAACGCTGTCCTGCCTGGGAAACAGGCGTGCCAGACAGAACAATAAAGTGAATGACCTTCACTACTGCAATTTTATTTTTTTTTGTTTTTATTTTTTTCTTCATCTTTTACTTAAGAAACTAACTTTTTCCTTTTTCCTCACTTGATTTTACACTTTTAATTATTACATTTTTCTTTTCAATCAGTATTATTACTACTATTATTTTACCTTTTTGTAAAGTGTCATTTATTTTCACTTTATTTTACTTTGGGATTAGTGTTCTACATTCTATTTTCATCTTTCCTTTTGCATCGTTTTACTCTATCTCAACTCTACCTTTATGCCATTACTCTCTTCCTAACCTTTCCCCCTTTAGTGAACTGTTTCTCTTACCCTTTTCCTGCTTTAGATTTTCCCTGTTCTTTCTGTTTACCCCCTGTTAAAATTTCACCCTACTTATATATCTAATTTCCAATCACCTGCTCTAAATCCATACACACCTCTCTCTTCTCTGTCTTAGCTACCCCCAAAAATTGTTTTTCTCTCTGTCCTTATGCTGTTTGCTTGAATGTTTACTATATTGATTCTTTATGCTTTTTTGTGAGATTGTTTTGCTCATTTTTTTTGTCTTTTGTTTGCTTTGTCTTTGTTTCTTTTTTGCTTCTATTTTCCCTCACCTCGCTTGATATTAATTGTTGTGTGTAATTTGTTTAATCTCCAGGTACTTGTTGCTGTCATTTGCTGGGATTAGAGACTGTTCTCTTGAAGTTTTCTCCCCATATATATATTTTGTTCCCCTTTATTTCTTAGTCTCTTTATTTTCTCTCTTACTTTTTTTTTCCTTTTCCCAATTACATTTTGGCACCACTTTTTTTCTTCTTTTTTCCTGTTATACTTTCTCTCTTATCCCCTAATTTGCCCTTCTCTAGTTGTCACCTTTATTGGGGATTATTAATAACATGAATACATTTCTTTTCAGTGCCTTGTGTTTTGTACCTGGTTGTGTTATATTTTGTGCCTTTAAATCAACACAGTAGAGAGAGAGAATTACATAACCAGACATCCAGAGAAGAGAGATCATGAGGAGACAAGGAAACAGCCCACATATGAAAGAAACGCAGGCCTCACCAGAAAAGGAAGTAAATGAAATATAGGCTAGTAACATGTCAAAGAAAGAATTCAGATAAATGATCATAACATGGCTGAAAATAATGGAAGACAAATTCGACAATATGAGTAAGAGGAAATAAAGATGAACAAAGAAGAAATAAAAAATGACATTGCTGCCAGAACCAGTTTGGCTCAGTGGCCTGTGGACTGAAAGGTCCCGGGTTCGATTTTGGTCAAGGGCATGTACCTGGGTTGTGGACACATCCCCAGTAGGAGGTGTTCAGGAGGCAGCTGATCAATGTTTCTCTCTCGTCGATGTTTCTAACTCTCTATTCCTCTCCCTTCCTCTCTGTAAAAAATCAATAAAATATATATTTTTTAAAAGAAAAATGAGATCGCTGCTGTAAAGAACCCAATAGAAAGCATCAACAGTAGACAAGAAGAATCAGATGACTGCATCAATGAACTAGAATATAAGATGGGGAAAAAATACCAATTACAGCAGCTTCTAGGAAAAAAATTTAAAAAAGGGAATTTTGGGACGAAAATGAAACAGAACAACATCTTCATAATAAGGGTTCCAGAAAGAGAAGAAACTGAGCAAGGAATAGAAAACCTGTTTGAAGGAATAATGACAGAAAACTTCCCCTATACAAGGGAGAAAAAAACACACAAATCCAAGAAGCTCACAGAGTCCCAAGAAAAATGAATCCCAAAAGACTGATACCAAGGCACATTATAATTAAATTGGCAAACACCAACAACAAAGTAAGAATATTAAAAGCAGCCAGAGAGAGACATAAAGTTACATATAAAGGAACCCCCATCAGACTAGCAACTTATTTCTCAAAAGAAACTCATCAGGCCAGAAAGGAATGCAGTGCAATATACAAAGTCATGTAAAGGAAGGGACTGAATCCAAGAATATTGTACCCAGCAAGGCTATCAATCAAAATTGAAGGTGAAATCAGGAGCTTCACAGACAAAAAAGGACTAAAGGAATTTATCATCACTAAACCAGCAATGCAAGAAATGCTAAAGGGTCTTCCGTAAAAAAAGAAAATAGGAAGTGAAGCAGGAACACAGGGATAAAGAATAAGAATGGCAACAAATAAGTGCCTATCAATAATAACTTTAAATGTAAATGGATTAAATGTCCTAATTAAAAGACACAGGGAAATGGATTAGGTAAGAAAACAAGACCCATATATCTGATGTTTACAAGAAACCCACCTCAGAACAAAAGACACACACAGACTGAGGGTGAAGGGATGAAAAAAAAGCTTTCCAGATGAATGGAAATAAATTTAAAAAAAAGCTGGGGTAGCAATACTTATATCTGACAAATTAGATCTCAAAGTGAAGGACATAAGGAAGAGATAAGAGATAAAGAAGGCCACATCATAATACTAAAGGGAGCAATCCAGCAAGAAGAAATAACTCTGATAAACATATACACACCCAATACAGGAGCACCCAAATATATAAATAAAAAAACTCCTGGCCGAAACCAGTTTGGCTCAGTGGTAGAGCTTCGGTCTGTGGACTGAAAGGTCCCAGGTTCAATTCTGTTCAAGGGCATGTACACTGGTTGCGGGCACATCCCTGGTAGGGGGTGTGCAGGAGGCAGCTGTTTGATGTTTCTCATCGACGTTTCTAGCTCTCTCTCTCTCCCTTCCTCTCTGTAAAATATCAATAAAATATATATTTTTTAAAAACTCCTGGAGGATATCAAGGGAGAGATTGACAGCATTACACTCATAGTAGGAGACTTTAATAGCCCACTATCACCAATGGACAAATCCTCTAAACAAAAACAAAAAAAATCAGCAAAGAAACATCAATCCTAAATGACTCATTAGACCAGATGGGATTAATTGGCATCTTCAGAACATTTTACCTCAAAGCCAAAGAATATACATTCTTATCAAGTGCACATGAGTCATTTTCAAAGATAGACCATGTACTGGGACATAGGCAAAGTCTCCTCGAATTCAAGAAAATAGAAATCATACCAAGTATCTTCTCAGATCACAGTGGCATGAAACTAGAAATCAACTACAATAAAAACATTCCAAAAAAATCTAACATATGGAGACTAAATAGCATGCTATTAAACAATGACTGGGTTACAAGAGAGATATAGGAAGAAATAAAAAACATCATGGCAACAAATGACAATGAAAACACAGCAATCCAAAATCTATGGGACATAGCGAAAGCAGTCTTGAGAGGGAAGTTCATAGCTCTACAAGCCTACCGCAGAAAATAAGAAACAATGGTAATAAATTACCTAACCCTACAACTCAAAGAGTTAGAAAGAGAGCAATAATAAAGGCCTAGTGTAAGCAGAAGGAAGGAAATAATAAGCATCAGAGTGGAGATAAATGACATAGAGACCAAAGAAACAATACAAAAGAGCAACAAAACCAAGAGCTGCTTCTTTTAAAGGATAAATAAGATTGATGAACCTCTAGCCAGGCTCACCAAGAAGCAAAGAGAGAGGACCCAAATAAACAGAATCAAAACTAAAAGAGGTAAAATAACAACAGATGCCACATAAATACAAAGGATTGTTAGAAAATACTATGAACAACTTTATTCCAACAAACTATACAACCTGGAGGAAATGGACATATTCCTAGAAAAATACAACCTTCCAAAACTCTATCAAAGAATAAAAACAGCTTAATAGGCCAATAACTATGGAAAAACTTGAAGCAGTCATCAAAAAGCTTCCGGCAAACATCAACAAATTGAGAGATAAAAATTACATAGTCATATCACTTGATGCAGAAAAAGCATTTGATAAAATCCAACACCCTTTCTTGATAATCTCTCAACAAGATTGGAATAGAAGGATCATACCTCAACATAATAAAAGCTATATATGATAAATGCACAGCTAACATCATACTCAATGGGCAAAAACTAAAACCATTTCCCCTAAGAACAGGAACAAGACAGGGTTGCCCACTCTCACCACTCCTGTTTGACATAATACTGTAAGAATTAGCCATTGTGATCAGACAAGAAGAAATAAAAGGCATTCAAATTGGAAAAGAAGAAATAAAACTGTCCTTATTTGAAGATGACATAATATTGTTCATAAAAAACCCGAATGACCCTATCAAAAACTAACAGACTTAATAAATGAGTTTGACAATGTAGCAGGATACAAAATTAACACCAAGAAATCCATGGCATTTCTATACACCAATAGTGAACTTAGAGACTAAAAATGCAATCCCATTTACCATTGCACCAAAAAAATTAAGATACCTAGGAATAAACTTAACTAAGGAGGTAAAAGACTATGTGCAGAAAACTACAGGACACTGAAGAAAAAAAAAAGATAGAAGAGGGCATAATCAGATGGAAGGACATACCATATTCATGGATTAATAGAATCAACATCTTTAAAAAGTCCATGCTACTCAAAGCAGTCTATAGATTCAATGTACTCATTAAAATATCAACGGCATATTTCACAGACCTAGAAAGAACTCTCCAAAAATTCATTTGGAATTTTAAAAAAGGCCCCAAATAGCCACAGCAATCCTGAGAAAGAAAAATAAAATAGGAGGGATCTCAATACCAGATTGCAAGCTGTATTACAAAGCCACTGTTCTCAAAACAGCCTGGTACTGGCACAAGAACAGACATATAGACCAATGGGATAGCATAGAGAATCCAGATATCGACCCAAACCACTATTCCCAATTAATATTTGACAAAGGAGGCATGAACATACAATGGAGCCAAGACAGTCTCTTCAACAAAAGGTGTTGGAAAAATTGGACAGATACATGAAAAAAATGAAACTAGACCACCAATTTACACCATACACAAAAATAAACTCAAAATGGATACAGGACTTAACCATAAGATGGGAAACCATAAAAATACTAGAAGAATCCACAAACAGCAAAATCTCAGGCACATGCCGAAAGAACTTCTTCACTGATACTGCTCCTAGTGCAATGGAAGCTAAAGAGAAAATAAACAAATGGAACTACATCGAAATAAAAAACTTTTTCACAGCAAAAGAAACTATCAACAAAACAACAAGAAATCCCACTGTATGGGAGAACATATTTGCAAATGTTATCACTGATAAAGGTTTAATCTCCAACATCTATAGGCAACTTATACAACTTAATAAAAGGAAGATAAATGACCCAATTTAAAAAAAAAATGGGCAACAAACCTGAATAGAATCTTTTCAAAAGAAGACAGAAGGAAGGACAAGAGTCACATGAAAACATGTTCTGAGTCACCAATTATCTGAGAGATGCAAACCAAAATGACAATGAGGTACCATCTCACACCTGTCAGAATAGCCAACATCAACAAATCAACAAACGACAAATGTTGGCGAGGTTGCGGAGAAAAAGGAACCTTAGTGCACTGCTGGTGGGAATGCAGACTAGTGCAGCCCCTGTGGAGAACAGTATGGAGTTTCCTCAAAAAACTGAAAATGGAACTCCCATTTGACCCAGTAATCCCACTTCTAGGAATATATCCGAAGAAACTGGAAACACCAATCAGAAAGGATATATGCACCCCTATGTTCATAGCAGCACAATTTACAATAGCTAAGATTTGGAAACAGCCTAGATGCCCGTCAGCAGATGACTGGATCAAAAAACTATGGTACATCTGCACAATGGAATACTATGCTGCCATAAAAAAGAAGGAATTCTTATCATTTGCAGCAACCTGGATGGAATTGGAGAGCATTATGCTGAGTGAAATAAGCCAGTCAATGAAAGAAAAATACCACATGATCTTACTCATTTATGGATAATAAAGGACATTATAAACTGATGAACAAAAATATAGATACAGAGACAGTAAAGCATCATACAGACTGTCAAATTACATCAGGAAGGTTAGGGAGAGGTGGGGGAGATAAGAAATCAACCGATATATATGCATGCATTTAAGCATAACCAAGGGATGCAAAACACTGGGGGGTGTGGGCATGTATCGGAGTGGGATGGTGGGGGGGGCAATGGTAAGATATGTGCACATATAATATCTTATATAAAAATGGGGGGAAAAAGAACTCTAATCCCTCGAGCAACAGAGAAGTTTGATTCTCCGGTAACACTTTGCATGAGTATGCTGCACCAGTTGAGGCAGCCCTGCCTGTGGGGAGCTGTGGGAAGAGCTGGGCCAGACGAGTGATTGAATGGAATGGAGTCTCAGAGGACCATCAGGCAGTACACAGGCTGTCAGGTAAATGACAACACAGATGAGAAGCTTCCTGCACACTGGCTGAGTGGAAGGAGAGTGCAACTAGAGGACAATGGCATCTGCCATAACTTCCCTCCCTGGAGAGAGCTACTCTGACCCCTGTCCATCCAGCTCTTGATCATCAAACCTCAGAGGGAAGGCATGGGAGTGGGGAGGGAGAGAGATCAATCAAAGGACTTGTATGCATTCATATATACATAACCAATAGACAAGGACACTAGGGCACTAGGGGCATGAGTTGCGGGGGAGGATAGGGCTAAGTTATTACATAGGGTTATCATCCCTGTGTAATACCTTAATCAGGAAAGAAAAAAGAAGAATAGTGTGTCTTATCTCCCACAGCCCTCTGTTTCTCTGGGACACAATTCTCAGTGATTTTCACAGCCAAATGTTAGAAGACTCCTTTTCCCAGCACTAGTGCCCAGGGCTAAGGCAACCAGTCTGGGGCTAGGACCCCTTGCTCCTCACAAGGATCTCCAAAGCTGATATATCCCTCCATTTTCTTAATCTCCATTCCTACAGAGTGAAACCTGCCCAGGCCACGTCTCCACCCCTCCTTCCCATCTTGAAGTGGCTTCTTCTTTATGTCCTTACGTCCCTGCCTCCTGAGCCCCAGCTGGTTCTTGCTTCATGTATACCTGCATTTTGGTGGAGAGCACTTTCCACTGGATTCCTGAGAGAAAACTCAGAGGTAAATATTTTGAAATTATACAAAAATAAAATAAAAAAGTATTTTTTAAAGTTCAGAAGACTGAGAACAGAACCATGATGGCAGCCTAGGTAAGCACCTAAGCTGCCGCCTCGCACAACAATTTCAAAAACAACTAAAACCAGAACGGACTTCATCCAAAAACACAGGAAAGCTGGCGGGGTGAAAAATCTACAACTAGAAAGAAGGAGAGAGGCTCACGGATTGGATTGGGAGCCACAAAGCGCTGATGTATGGAGATGCTCATGTGCAGAGAAGTGCAGCCAAATGCCTGGCTGGTGGGAGGGGAAAGGAATTCCCAATTGCACTGAACCCTTTCCGACTGTACTGAACCCCAACCCCGGCTAAAACCCTGTGGACCAAGGCCCATACGGGTGGAGTCTGAACTATAGAGAAAGGCACCCAGAGAATCAGAGACTGGGAGACCGGGGCAGCTGGCAGCTGCAGTGGGCAGGGTCTACAGTCACAAGCAAGTGAGTACATGCAGAGGTCTGACCACAGAGGTTGCCACAGCCTCTCCATAGCGGAAGGACTCAGAAGCTTCAGACTACAGAGACCCAACCCAATTCCAGGCGGGCAAGCCCCTGGGGCACCCATGCTCTTGTACGGGGAATCTGGGATGGTCAGGTGGAAACTCAGGCGAGTACACAAGGGCAGGACTAATGGGAAGCCAAGACTGTCAGCTCAGCACTGAGACTCTGCCCTATCCAAGCTGAGCACAGAGGCTTCTGCAATTTTGCAAGTCTGATCCTATAAAACTATCTCCAATACAGAAGGTATCCCAGAGTAGACATAACTGATACATCCAATTGGCCTGAAGGTCAATTCCTCCCAGGGATAGCAACAACAATCACGACTTAACTACAATAAGGCTGTACACACAGGCCACAAGGAGGTCCACCAACAGTGTCCACCTCAGGTGACTGGGGAGGCTGACCCATTGAGCCATATAGGAAACCTAGCATACAAAGCTACCCTACTAACTCAGGGAAGCAGTGAAAATGCAGAGACAAAGTAACAGATCGCAAATAGAAAAATGGAGGAAAATAAAGGACTGGGTATATAATTCAAAACCACAGTTAAAAGATTTTTCAAGAATTTCCTAGAAAAGGCCAATTAATTTAGCCAGAGCCTTGATGATATGAAAAAGGACCAACTAGAAATTAAACATACACTGACTAAATTAAAAAATTTTATACAGAGACCTAAGAGCAGACTAGAGGACCACAAGAATGAAGTCAAAGATTTGAAATACAAAGAAGCAAAAAGCACTCAACCATAAAAGCAAAAAGAAAAATGAATCCAAAAATTTGAAGATAGTGTAAGAAGCCTCTGGGACAACTTCAAGTGTACCAATATCAGAATTATGGGGGTGACAGAAGAAGAGAGAGAGCAAGATACTGAAAACCTATTTGAAGAAATAATGACTGAAAATTCCCCAAACCCGCTGAAAGAAATGGACTTAGAAGTCCAGGAAGTGCACGGAACCCCAAACAAGAGGAATCCAAAGAGGACCACACCAGGACACATCATAATTAAAATGCCAAGAGAAAAAGACAAAGAGAGAATACTAAAAGCAGAAAGGGAAAAACAGTTAGTTACCTACAAGGGAGCACCCATATGACTGTCAGCTGATTTGTTAACAGAAACTATGCAGGCCAGACAGTAGTGGCAAGAAATATTCAAAGTGATGAATAGCAAGAACCTACAACCAAGATTACTCTACCCAGCAAAGCTATCATTCAGAATTGAAGGGCTGATAAAGAGCTTACAGATAAGAAAAAGCTAAAGGAGTTCATTACCACCAAACCAGTATTATAGGAAATGCTGAAAGGTATTTTAGAAGAAGAAGAAGGAGGAGGAGGAGGAGGAGGAGGAGGAGGAGGAGAAAAAGGAGGAAGAGGAGGAGGAGGAGGAGGAGGTGGAAGAAGAAGAAGAAGAAGAAGAAGAAGAAGAAGAAGAAGAAGAAGAAGAAGAAGAAGAAGAAGAAGAAGAAACAGGTAAAGTAAAAATTATGAACAACAAATACATATCTATCAAGTGAACCCAAGAGTCAAGGGAATAAAAATCTGAGGAACAGAATAAACTGGTGAATATAACAGAATCAGGTGCATAGAAAGGGAGTGGACTGACAACTCTCAAGGGGAAAGGAAAATGGAGGGTGCAGGAAGAGACTGGACAAAAATCGTACATCTATGGATGAGGACAATGGTGGGGGAGGGTAAGGGCAGAGGATGAGGTGGGAACCAGGTGAAAGGAAGCTATGGGAGAAAAAGGAGAAACTATAGTAATAATCTGAAGAATAGGATTAATTACATTTTTAAAAAATGAAAAAATTTTAAGTTCCATTATATTTATACCAAAACCAGAATTTTTAAAAAAATATTTTATTGATTTTCTACAGAGAGGAAGGGAGAGAGATAGAGAGTTAGAAACATCGATGAGAGAGAGTCATCGATCAGCTGCCTCTTGCACACCCCCTACTGGGGATATGCCCGCAACCAAGGTACATGCCTTTGACCGGAATCGAACCTGAGACCCTTCAGTCCGCAGGCTGATGCTCTATCCACTGAGCCAAACCGGTTTCGGCCAAAACCAGAATTTTTTACTTTAACTTCCCTGGATTTAAAGAAGCTAACTTATCAAATGTATACTTATATACACATATATATTTATTATGGTAATGCTGATTTATAACTTTGTGTAAGTTTCAGGACTGTGACATTATAATTTGACATTGTACTCACCACAAACAAAACATAGTTCCCAACCATCACCATACAATTGACCACCTTTAGCTATTGCATCCTCTCTCCAGGTCCCCTTCTCCTCTTTTAACCACTTACCTGTTATCTGTCTCTATAAGTTTATCTTTTGGATTTTTTTTGTTTGTTTTATTTTTGTTTTTTGTATTCTACATATGAGTGAAATAACATGGTATTTGTCTTTATCCATCTGACTTATTTCTTTAAGGTTCATCCATGGTGTCTAAATGTCAGGATTTCACCTTTTTATGGTGAAATTGTGTATGTGTATATATGTACCATATATATACAACACTTTGGTTGTTTCCATATCTTGGCTAACCTATCTAATAAAGAATAATATGCAAATTAGCCATCACTCTGCTATACCCACAAGCCACGGCCACCAGCCAATCATGAGCAAATATGCAAATAAACCCATCCAAGATGGCTGTGGGCACAAAGAGCAGGAGGGAGGTTTGGGTTTCTTCTGGCAATGGAGGAAGCCAAGATTACACCTGCTCTTGCTGCCCTAGGCCTCCACTCAAGACTACAAAGTTTCAATGATAGAAGATACAGAAATGGTGGCAGCCTCAGAGCTGGAAAGAGCAGGAGGCTAGGGTTGCTTCTAGTGATGGAGGAAGCCAAGCTTTCCACTCATTCTGGCTGGCCCAGGCCTCTGCTCAAGGCTACAAGTTTCAGTTATAGAAGGTACATAAATCCAAACAGAAATGGCTGACACCTTGGAGCAAGCAGAAGGCTTGGTTCCACTTTAGGCTACAAAGTTTTCATTGTAGAAGAAAAATAAATCCCAGATAGCAGGGCCTCTGCTTGGATCACCAGGGAGCGTGGCCGGCCTGCAAATCACCACAGGCTCCTCTCCCAGGCCACCCCACACCCCAAGGGAACCCTCACCCTGATCTGAGACATCCTCAGGGCAAACCAACCAGCCTCCATCCATGCACCAGGCCTCTATCCTACCTAATAAAAGAGTAATATGAATATTGACCATCACTCCAACACACAAGATGGCTGCTCCCATTTGGACACAAGATGGTCACCACAAGATGCCCAGCAGAGGAAGGCAGTTGGGAGGGACCAGGCCTGCAAGGGAGGCCAGTTGGGGGCAGTCAAGCTTTCAGGGAAGGGCAGTTAGGGATAACCAGGCCTGCAGGGAAGGGCAGTTGGGAGGGACCTAGGTCTGAAGGGGAGAACAGTTAGAGGGGACCATGCCTTCAGGGGAAGGCAGTTAGGGGTTACCAGGCTGGCAGGGGAGGGCAGTTTGGGGCAAACAGGCTGGCAGGGGAGCAGTTAGCATCAATCAGGTTGGCAGGAGAGTGGTTAGGGGGTGATCAGGCTGACAGGCAGAAGTGGTTAGGGGCAATCAGGAAGGCAGACAGGTGAGCAGTTGGGAGCCAGAAGTCCTGAATTGTGAGAGAGATGTCCGACCTGGTAGGATCAGGCCTAAATGAACAGTTGGACATCCCTCGAGGGGTCCCAGATTGGATAGGGTGCAGACTGGGCTTAGGACACCCCTCCGTCCCCCCATGCACGATTTTGTGCACCCGGCTCTAGTCTATATAATAAAAGCCTAAGTGACCATTATGGCAGATTGACCAGAATAACCATTTTTATGATGTGCACTGACCATCAGAGGGCAGATGCTCAATGCAGGAGTTGCCCCCTGGTGATCAGTGCATTCCCACGGGGGGAGTGCTGATCAGCCAGATGCTAGGCTCACAGCTGGCAAACACAGCGGCGGTGGTGGGAGCCTCTCCTGCCTCTGTGGCAGCACTAAGGAGCAGTGAGCTGAGCAGTAAGGAGCAGCAAGCAGGCAGGTAGTAAGGACTGAGGGGTCCCAGATTGCAAGAGGGTACAATCTGAGCTAAGGGGTCACTCCCCTGCGATGCATGAATTTCATGCACCAGGCCTCTAGTAATACCCTATTTCCCTGAAAATAAGACAGTGTCTTATATTAATTTTTGCTCCCAAAGATGTGCTAGGTCTTATTTTCAGGGGATGTCTTATTTTTCCATGAAGAAGAATATGGTACACATTTATTGTTAAATGAAAATAAAGGAAATTTATTACCTGTACACGGAATGGTAGTATGGTACTTGTCAACACAAACCAGACAAACATTTATTCAATGATAATCATGTCATCATCTTCTGGAACATCATCATAACAATCCAATTCCTGAATTTCCTGGTGAATTTCTTGTGACTCCATTTCTTTCAGAATCAGTGGACCAAATCTCTCATGTTTAGCAATAGCACTGTCTTTAAATGAGTACTTCTTGTCAAGGTAGCCTTCTTGCAATGCATTTGCAACGTAACTGTCAGTGATTTTCTCCCATGAATTCTTCACCCAAGTCACAACTTGTTGCAGTTTAGGTTTCACAAAGTTTCCACGCTGATTTCTCTCCATTCTGTTTTCAATGTAGTCATTAATTTCCACGCACAAATTGTCTTTGAATGGCTTGTTTATTGCAATACCAAGAGTGTGGAGATAGGCCGTCATGCCTGCCGGAATCATTATCTGATCTATTTTTCTTTTGTGAAGAAATATTTTCATGTCTTTAGCGCCATGAGTGCTGGCTGCATCCCAGACTAGCAGACCTCTTTGGCTAACAAGCGGCAGCATTAAATTGACCCACTTCCTTATAACTGCTTGTGTGGCCCAGGCTTTTTCAGCTTCAAGAATAAAAATGCCCAAAACACGTTCAATCTTTTCCTTCTTGCCCTTAGAAATGATTAAAGGTGGGATTTTAGTGCCATCCAGACAAATTGCCAAAATACAGGAAACACGTGCACTTTCGTAAGCAGTGGAGGGAATGTACACTAAGGAGGCACCCCGCTGTTCAATTGTTGTTTGAGATGATTGGCCCATAAACACTGCAGTTTCATCCATAGCAATCATGTTGGAAAGGTTGTATTTAGAGTAGTCAGCATCATAAATAAAGGACTTGAATGCAAGTGCTCGCTTAATAACTTGAGTATCTTCCAACCTAAACGATGTCGTAGATCTTCTTAAAGACAGTTCACTTCGCTGAAGGAAATTATCCAGCCAGTGTTGTGATGCTTTGAAGTCTTCGGGGGCTAAGTCAAACTGTGGTGCCATTGCAAGGGCAAATTCTTGAATCTGAGCCCTATTCACAACCAAAGCCTTTGCTCTCCTGTCAACAACCCATTCACAGATCCGGTCTTCCAGCTCGGAAAATAATGGTTGTCGACCTGATCCACACTTGCACTTTTTAGCATTTCCCTTGTCCACTTGTTCAATGAGGTTACCATACTTTGCTTGCCATTTTCGGACCAATCGGATACTCAACATCTTCTCTTTACAGAAAGCAGTAATATTTTGGCCCCAAGAGTCTTCCACGATTCCTTTCTTGTACTCCATGGAGTAGCTTTTTCTTTTTGCGCTCATTTCTAGGGGTAAAAAAGGAATTGGGGTATCAAGGTGGGGGGAGGGGGATCACTTAAAATGACACAGGGGGATCAGAGGGGGGAATCAAAATGGCACAGAAGAATCAGAGGGGGGATTACCATTTTATTTTTTTATTTTTTTAAATATATTTTATTGATATTTTACAGAGGAAGGGAGAGAGATAGAGAGCCAGGAACGTCGATGAGAGAGAAACATCGACCAGCTGCCTCCTGCACATCCCCTACTGGGGATGTGCCCGCAACCAAGGTACATGCCATTGACCGGAATCGAACCCAGCACCTTTCAGTCCGCAGACCGACGGTCTACCACTGAGCCAAACCGGTTTCGGCGGGATTACCATTTTAGTAACCCCTTTGATCCTCCTATGTCATTTTGATTGCCCCCTCTGATCCTCCTGTGTCATTTTAAGTGATCCCCTCCCCCCACCCCTGTGCCACTGAACACCTTCACCAGACATCCCCCCTACCCCTTTATCAGACATTTACCCCTGGGGCCTGCGTGGGGACTGTCACTGGGCTTGCTGGGGCCTGTATCTGGGCTGGAGCAGGGTCTGCCACTGACTGAGAACCTTCAGTCATCATGAAGGAGGCCACGAGCATCAGGTAGTGTCACCAGAGACAGACCAGCACTCACCACCTTCGCCGCATCCCGTCCACTCTAATCGTCCTGTTCTTCTATACGCATCTGTGAAAGTCTCCTCCTCTCTCCTGCCCCATGCTCACCGCTCACTCCAATCTCCACTCCGCCTCCACACAGCAGTGACATCAGGACTCCGCCTAAGGTCACTAGCAACCAGTTTACGGTAAATTAATTTTCATTCTGAGACAGAGCCTGGGGGCCTTATTTTCAGGGGGATTTCTTATATTTCACTCAGAAAGAAACCTGTAAGTAGGTTTTATTTTTGGAGGATGTTTTATTTTGGGGGAAACACGGTATATAAATCCATTATAAACATCTTACTAATTCTTATTAAGTGCGGGGGGGGGAGGGGAGTGAAGTGAATTCATGAAACTCAATTATCTCCTTTACTAATGGAAAAGGAAAAAGTCCTCCAGGATCGATTTTAATTAACAATTTTTATTTGTAGTTGGCATATTGTTTTACTGTAAATACTTCAAGCTTCTGAATTATCTGCAGCTTGGAGGGCTTAAGCCATCTGAAGTTCAGTGTGCACCAATAATGGTCTTGCTCTTAGGACCATTCTTCATAGAACTAGAATAGTAAATGTCCATTGATATTTAGGACTTTAGATATCCTGGCTTAGTGAGACCTAAATTCCAGTGATTGTATTCGAAAATCTTGAGTGCAAAGACTTGTGCTCTGATCATTCTTATAGTATGAGAATCTTACCCGAGAAAGGGTTTCTTCCACAGGTCTGAGGTAAGTGTGCCCCCTTCAGAAAAATGGGTAAGGCTGTGCTTCTCAGTCAATTGACCAACCACCTGCAGAATGTTTACACTTTAGGATTTCCGATTTCTCTGTGCTGCTTTAGCAGCACACCTAATTTGGTTATTCAGAGATGAATTTCAAGGAAAACCACCTAAATTTTATTTCAAATTACATCTCTCTGATGCCCAAAAATGTCAAGTTCATAATCTGCTATTATGATATGACTCAGAAAAGGGAAATGTCCGGTCAACCACAATCTCTATTCTTTTTAAGGACCTCTAGTTTCTATTATCCAAAGCAGAATGCCAAACCCATTTGGTGTTGGAAATTGAACACTTACTTAGCTGGATGAATAAAAACCATCATGTGGTAAGTTTGTGTTGTTGTTTTATTCTTTAATTCAAGGTCAGGGAGAAAATGTGTTGCATATATATATATATATATATATATATATATATTATTGGTTTTTTACAGAGTGGAAGAGAGGGATAGAGAGTTAGAAACATCAATGAGAGAGGAACATTGATCAGCTGCCTCCTGCACACCCCCTACTGGGGATGTGCCCGCAACCCAGGTACATGACCTTGACCGGAATAGAACCTGGGACCTTTCATCTCAGGCTGATGCTCTATCCACTGAGCCAAACCAGTTTTGGCTGTTGCTAATATTTTTTGGATAGGTTGGAGCGACAATTTTCCAACAGTAAATTTGGCTATTTACAAAATGAAGACTATAAGACATCTGACAATTTTTTTCTCATCTTCTTAAATGGTGTTTAGTTTTAAAATCACCAACCTAGAGATTTAGTGTCAATTTGAGGTTGTTTTTTCTTACCCCCATTTTAATACATTTAATCCCATCTGACAACACGTATAATCCCATCTGGTCTTGTTCTCACAGGTTCTGTGTAAGAAATGCTAAAAACCGCCGAAACCAGTTTGGCTCAGTGGTAGAGCGCTGGTCTGTAGACTGAAAGGTCCCAGGTTCGATTCCGGTCAAGAGCATGTACATTGGTTGCGGGCACATCCCTGGTAGGGGGTATGCAAGAGGCAGCTGGTCGATGTTTCTCTCTCATCGACGTTTCTAGCTCTCTATCTCTCTCCCTTTCTCTCTGTAAAATATCAATAAAAAATATAAATTTTTTTAAAAAGAAATGCTAAAAACCCCATCTGCCATTTAGGGTTTCAGACCAACAGATGGTAAAACTTCCCTGTGTGGATGCCTCTCAGGCACCCCAAAATCACATTCATCTCCCCTGTTACCAAAACAGATTTTTATCTAGATTCTTCCATCTCGAAATAGTACCACCAATCACTGAACCATAAGAAATTGTGGGGGTTTTTTGTAAGTCATAAATAGATGAATATTGGCAATTTCAAACAGATCAACTTTTTCAGACCAGAAATCTGGGTGAAATCCCTCTTACCTCACATTCCTTCAACTCTTACAACAAGGCAGTCATAAAAACTGACAAATTCTATTTCTCAAGCAGGTTCTAAATCCACCTCTAAAGCAACCACTATAGCACAAGTCATCATTGATTGGCTTCAGCAATCAGTGAGGTTCATCCAGCTAAGTAAGTGTGCAATGACCACGTTATATCATCCCACTTCTATGCTAAAACCAGTCCACAGCCCCTTCCTGCCCTGCACACAGAGAAGACGCTCAGTGGGCCTCCAGAGCCCACAGCTCTGCCCTTCACTCACTCCCACCTTACTCTGTTTTCTGGTCGCTGTACTCTTGTATTTTCTCAATATGCTCCTTGAGAGTCTTGGTTTTTATATATGTTCAATAATTTTTCTATTTAGGATTTTTTAAAATATATTTTATTGATATTTTACAGAGAGGAAGGGAGAGAGATAGAGAGCTAGAAATGTGGATGAGAGAGAAACATCGACCAGCTGCCTCTTGCACACCCCCTACCGGGGATGTGCTCGCAACCAAGGTACATGCCCTTGACCAGAATCGAACCCGGGACCTTTCAGTCCGCAGACCGATGCTCTACCACTGAGCCAAACCGGTTTCGGCTCTATTTAGGATTTTTAAAAATGAAATTGAAACATTTCATTGCCTTAAAAAAAGTCAAAATCAAAAGGCTATACCAAAATTCTGGAATTTTTCTGAATTATTCCCTTGCCTGGCTGCATCTAGTGGTAGTTACTATTACAAGAAAAATAACAATAATCAAAGCTAATATTTATTGAGGGTCAAGCTGACAGAACTAATCAAGGTATAGAACAGGGAGCTGTGAGATTCAGCAGAGCTAGTAAATGGTATGTGTTAGAAAGACTCATCATTCAAAATATGCTTTGGGTGCTCTCAGCCGCTCAATCCTTGGGAAAGACAACTTTTCAAATGCAGGGACCCTCTCTCTACACCCTGAAGACTAAGAGCAGTGACTACAGTTATATCCAAGACTCATATTTTAGCTATAAAATGCCTCTAAATGTGCTCCAGTTAATCCCACTCCATTTCCAGGAGCAATTCTCTCTCAAGCGGCACCTCATTGAAAGCAGGGTTCCTACCGGGAGGAAGAGTCTCTGGGCGGCGCAGGGTTTGAACAGTTTCCTCCACTCCTGGGGGTTTCCCGCGGAAAATGTGATGGGGTAGATTCTGTGCACAAACTTCTCCGTATAAAAGTCAGGCCACTGCTGCAACTGAAAAACATGGGAGTCAAGGGGAGGGTGATCAGACCCCAGAAATATGGAAACCACCTGGAGATGCTGAACGCTCCAATGGAATATATCCCAGCAACTTATATAAAAGCCTCACTGTGTCGCCACCTTGGGTGCTTGCTGAGGAAAGACCATTGCTATGATTACAAAGTAACTTCCAGAGGTGGCAAGGGTGTTGAGAAATACGTAAACACGTAAACACGGTGAGGACAGTACAAATCGAGCAAATTTTCAAGAGGGAAATTGGCTAAGTGGTAAGGACAAATCCTCAAAGGCAAAAATACAAAACTTTTTACCAAAACATATTTTTATAAAAAAGAAAAACGACACACACACTTAAGAACAAACAAAATGCTCCTAATTCATTATTATAGAAATATCCAACGGACTACTGAACAGTTAGAATAAAGTAGATCTATATGTGCTGACATGAAAATAATGGCTGATATTTACTTAGGTTTTAAAAAAAGTGAGAAAGCAAGATATTGAAAACCTATTTGAAGAAATAATGACAGAAAACTTCCCCCACCTGGTAAAAGAAATAGACTTACAAGTTCAGGAAGCACAGAGAATCTCAAACAAGAGGGAACCAGAGAGGCCCACACCAAGACACATCATATTTAAAATACCAATGGCATGCCGAAACCGGTTTGGCTCAGTGGTAGAGCGTCGGTCTGCGGACTGAAGGGTCCCGGGTTCGATTCCGGTTAAGGGCATGTACATTGGTTGCAGGCACATCCCCAGGAGGGGGTGTGCAGGAGGCAGCTGGTCGATGTTTCTCTCTCATCGACATCTCTAGCTCTCTATCTCTCTTCCTTCCTCTCTGTAAAATATCAATAAAATATATATTTTTTAAAAATAAATAAAATAAATAAAAATAAAATACCAATGGCAGAATGGGATGGGAAACAAGATGGCGGCCTAGGTAGTCTCCTAAGCTGCTGCCTCATCAACAATTTGGAAAAAACAACAACAGCTAAAATGGAAAGGGATCACATCAGATCCACAGGAGAGCTGGCAGAATGGGATGGCTACAACTAGAGGGCAGGAAAAGCACCGCTGCCGCCATGTGGAGTTTGAAGCCAAAATGGAATCAGAGCTGCAGCCGACACTAACGCCAATGAGGGAGGCCCACCTTACTCGGGGAGAAGAGCTCGCCCCGCCCCGGGCCCAGGAAGTGGGCTGCCTTGGAGCCTTGCCTCCACAGCTTTCCCGGCCTGCCTGCCATGGGAGCGAGGGAACCAGCGCCGAGCCACAGCCGCATCTTCCGCTCCCGCCCGGAGCAAGCCGCCTGGGAGCCTGGCCTCTGCACACACAGCTTTCCCGGCCTGGCCTCCCCACCAGCAGCCTTCCCAGCCCGCTCGCCATGCTAGTGAGGGAGCCCAGTGCAGGGCCACAGCCTCACCTTCCGCTCTCCGCCCCAGCAATCCCTCCGCCGGGCTGGCCCACTTGCGTGTGGAGCATAACAGAGGACTGAGAGGTTGTGCCCAGAGCACTCTTTGCTGCCTGGGACTCTGGACAACTAAACCTGGGGGACTCAGAAAGCCAGGATGTGTGAAGTGTGGGCAGCAGAGGACACTGTGGAAGAGGCGGCTGGAGCCTCCCCATTCTTCCCCCTCGTTGTCCTCCTGCTCACCCGGCAGCAGCGGGCCAGGGCCCCGGGGGAGAATCGAAAAGGATCCTATCTGAATTGCGGGAGAGCTGGCAGAGGGGGAAATCTACAACTGAAAGAAGAAGAGGTGCCGCTGCCGCCATGTGGAATTTAAAGCCACAGCCACTGCCACCACCAGTGAGGAAGGCCCACCAAGAACGGAGCTCGCCCCGCCCCGGGCCCAGGAAGCAGGCCGCCTTGGATCCCGGCCTCCGCACCTGCAGACTTCCCAGCCCTCCCTCCTTGCTGGTGAGGGAGCCAGCACAGGGCCTCGGCCGCGCCTTCCGCTCACGGACCGAGCGAGGCCTTCTCCCATCTGTCCCTCCTACTCCAGGCCTGGCCGGAGCCTCTGCGGAGCCCCCGAGAGCCAGTGCCAAGGCGGAGCATACTCATGGAGTATGATGGAGGACCGAGACGTAGTACCCAAAGCACTCTTTGTGGCCTGGGACTCTAACCACCTAAACCCAGGGGACTGAAAGCCTGAACATGTGAAATCAGAGCTGCTGAGGTTGCAAGGGTGGAGTCAGCCGGAGCCTCCCCATTCTTCCCCCTCGTGGTCCTCCAGCTCGCTGCAGCTCGGGCCCCAGGGGATCCAGGATAGGAGGGCGTGTGCCCCAGGAGAGCCTTGTGCCCCGGGGGAGCGGTGGGACCAGGGGGAGCCTTGTACCCCAGGGGAGTGGTGGGACCCGGGAGTGCCATGTGCCCCAGGAGAGCCTTGTACCCCAGGGGAGCAGTGGGACCAGGGGGAGCCGTGTGACCTGGGGGGGGGGTGGGACCCGGGAGCGCCGTGTGCCCCGGGAGAGCCTTGTGCCCCAGGGGAGCGGTGAGACCTGGGGGAGCCTTGTGCCCCAGGAGAGCCGTGTACCCTAGGGGAGCTGTGGGACCAGGGGGACCTGTGTGACATGGGGAAGCGGTGGGACCTGGGAAAGCCGTGTGCCCCGGGAGAGCTGTGTGCCCCTTGGGAGTGGAGGGACCTGGGGGAGCCCCTATGTTCATAGCAGCACAATTTACAATAGCTAGGATTAGGTGCCCATCAGCAGATGATTGGAGCAGAAAACTATGGTACATTGACACAATGGAATACTATGCTGCCATAAAAAAGACGAAATTCTCATCATTAGCAGCAACCTGGATGGAATTGGAAAACATCATGCTGAGTGAAATAAGCCAGTCAATGAAAGAGAAACACCACATGTCCTCACTCATTTATGGATAATAAAGAATATTATAAACTAATGAACAGAAAGATAGATATAGTGACAGTAAAGCAACAAGCAGACTGTCAATGACAGCGGGGAGGGTAGGGAGATCTGGGGGAGATAAGAGATCAACCGAAGGACTGGTATGCATGCATATAAGTACAACCAATGGACACAAAACTCTGGGGAGGGAGGGCATGTATGGGAGGTGGGGGGGGGGGCAATGGTAAGCTATGTACACATATAATACCTTAATAAAAAAATGGTGGGGAAAAATAAATAAATAATCAAAAAATGAAATAAAATAAAATAAAATGCCAATGGCAAAAGACAAAGAGAGAATCTTAAAAGCAGCAAGAGAAAAGCAGGTAAGGGAGTGGCCATACTTTTTTTTTTCAAGTGAGGCTTTTTATTGTTGTTTTTCTTTCTTTTTTTTTTTTTCCTTTTTCCTTTTTTCTTTTTAATTAAGGGTCCCTTACTGGTCCTGCTTCCATGAGTGGCCAAGGCCAGGTGGAAAGGGGGGGGGGGGGGGGGGAACCAGGCAGCATGGGGAAGGGTTAGCTTCACAACATTCCATTTATACACAGAACTAAACAGACAAGCACAGAGTCACTATTGTGGTTAGAAGTTGGCAGCATGGGAAAGGGTGGGAGGAACAGGTTGCAAGTAGGGGTGTCGTTAAAAAAAATACAGGCCCTCTCCAAAACTGGGGTGCCTGGGGTAGGGAGGACTTGGTCTGTTTTAACCCAAGAGGAATCAGAAGATCAAAAGCTGTCTGGGAAGGCCAGAACCGCCAGGGGTGGAGGGAGAAGGAAGGGCGAAGGGATTGCCCTCCCTCCCTGGGATCCCTCCAGCCCCTCCCGTCTGGCAGAAGGGGGCAGCCTGCAACCCCCACAGGCAGGTCTGGGGCTGCCAGATGCTCCAGGCAGGGGGCTGGAGGGGGCTCATAAAGGCTTGCCCTCCAGGGAGATGCCAGCACTGCCCCTCAGCTTCTCTGCCAGAGTGCAGCGGCCCTTGACCTCCTCGTAGCAGTTTGCTTGTAACTCGTGCTTGATCCCCGTAAGCTTCTTCTTGGTGGCATCCTTGGAGCTGGCGTAGATCATTTTGCTCTTAAGAGGCGCAGACTCGGGGGCCCAGAAGAAAACACCAGGTCCTCCTTCTTGCTCTCCTTGGTCTCATAGGTTGCATCATACAGAGCGTAGCGGCAGTCTTTGTCGGCAGCATCTTGACGAAGGTGGCGTAGGGGTCGTCTACTGTCTGGCCCACATCACCTACCAGGATGTCCTTGCCCTCTTCCAGAATGATGTTCTTGTCTTCGCTCAGGCAGAAGAGCACCGCCTTCTTCCGCTTCTTCACCTCCTCTGGTGTCGAGGACTTACGTACCTTCATGTCACTGAACACTTTGATGACTCCATCAGAGACATCAGAGCCACACCAGAGGCCGTGTTTCCGGAAGCTAAAGGAGATAGCAAGTAGAGCTGGAAGGACGAGAGCCGCTGTAGCTGCGGCCGGGATCAGACTCTGGCCATACATTTTAATAGTTGAAAAAATAAAAACAAGAGTAATATTTTGTGATGTGAAAAACCACATGAAATTTGAATTCCAGTGTTTATAAATAAAGGTTTTATTGGCGCTCAGCCACACCCATTTGTTCACGTGTTTCTACGGCTGCTTCCACAGGAAAAGCAGAGACAAGTGACTGGTATGTGCAACCTGCAGAGCCTGAAACAGCCCCCAGGTGGTCTCTCCCAGGAAAAGCTGGCCAGGCCCTGTTTTAGAAGTAACTCAGTCATCGAAGTATCAGTCAGACCAGAGAGAATATAGGCTCTGATCCTATTTCTGATGTTAACATGAAAAAAGAAAAATAACTAAATATACCAGAACTGTTGTCCCTAAGCATTAGTATGATGGTTAATGTTTTTTTCATTTATGATTTTATGAATTTTTTCAATGTATGTATACTGCTTATATAATCATATAAGTTTTCAAAAAACACATAACATTGGGAACAATTTAAATTTGCAACTTTGCAACTTTAAGATGGATATTTGGGCTCTGGACAGGTAGCTCAGTTGGTTAGAGCATCATCCCAATGCGCCAAAGTTGGTTTTGATCCCGAGTTGGGACACATACAGGAAGCAATCAATGAATGTATAAATAAGTGAACAAATTGATGTTTCCCTCCATCTCCCCCCATTTATCTCTCTAAAAATCAATCGATAATTTTTTCAAAGGATCAATATTCAGGAGAGAAATCTCAGAATGAGCAAGAGTAGGAGTGATAGTCAAAGCACTTGACCAATGACTTATGTCAAGGGCCTGACCAATCAGAGCCATAGCAGGACAGATATTCAATACAACTGAAGAGACAGCCAGGACTGAGACCAGGTTAGCCATCCAGGGCAACAGGACCCAGCAGCCAGCAAACACACTAGCAGACCAAGAGCAGTGGTGCCTGTATAGCCCACGGTCAGCCCTGGAGGGACACAGGAGGACCAGGCTCAACTGGTTTCCTTAACAACTTGATCCTTACCAGTCTATCTTCTATGTCAATCTATGTCTCTTAACTGAAATATTCAGGCCATTCACAGTTTCACTATGCACACATAGGAATCGTTGCTGATTGCAAACACTGAACTCTCCTATTGACACTTCCTCCATGGCAATCACACACACACACACACACACACACACACACACACACACAGGCTGTCGCTGCCCCACTGTCCCTGCCAGAACAGATTGGTGGCCATCCCCCTTTCTGTGTCCCATTATTTTCTAATACTGAGTCTAGGGCAGGAGCCTAGGGGAGCCAAATCTAAATCCCATATCTGATCCCAAACTTCCTGGAGAGTCCAGGAAGTCAATCAGCTGTCATTTTCAGCTTCTATTTCAGATGACAAAGATAAATAAAATTTTAAAGTATTAAAGATCTACAATGTAGAAGGTATCACCATATTTAAGCAGAATTAAAATAAATTCTACTTAAGTAAAGCTCATCCACAATACAACTTCCAAAGGAACAACGATGGCGAGTAGCTTTGTTTTTAACCCTGAGCTCTGTGATTTGGACTTCTCAGGAAATTACTACAGGAAACTTTGGATATTCCCACAATGCTGCTGTGCTGGCACTTACAGCTCTGAGCAGTGGCATAACCTGCCCTCCACCTTCCCTGTGGCTGAGGAAAACAGCTGCTGACCCTCGGCTAACACACTGCCCACGTCTAGGAGATATTCCCAGAATCTTTGTGGAATGAGAGAATATAAAGATGACTGGACCTACCTCACACTTCACTCTGCAATGAGCAGAGCACGCATCATGTGTCCCTTTGTGTACCCATCTGCCATAGGTTTGGTTAACTCTTGCTACAAAGACATTGGAACTGAGAATTCAGTGACTTGTAAAAGCCAAGATTTTATTTATTTATTTATTTATTTATTTATTTATTAAGGTATTATATGTATACATAGCTTACCATTGCTCCCCCCCCCACCTCCCATTCATGCCCTCCCTCCCCAGAGTTCTGTGTCCGTTGGTTGTAGTTATATTCATGCATACCAGTCCTTTGGTTGTTCTCTTCTCTCTCCCCAGGTCTCCTTCCCCTCCCCGCTGTCATTTGACAATCTGCTTATTTTATGGTGACTATCTCAGGACCACTTGAATAGAATCCGCTCCTCTTTTGGCAGTCTGCTTGTTTTATGGTGACAATCTCAGGACCACACAAATAGAGTCCACTCCTCCTCTGGTTCACACCGCCTCTCCCCCCCCACCCCGGGTCCCACTGCTTCCCCGGGGCACACGGCTCTCCAGGGCACACGGCCCCCTTGGGGGACACGGCTCACCTAGGGCACACGGCCCCCTGGGACACACAGCTCACCCGGGATATCCGACCCCCTTGGGGGCCATGAAAAGCCAAGATTTTAAATAAATAAAAACAAAAACAAAAATGGGATGACACCATTGGTCCTGCCCAACTTTTAACATTTAAGTATAATTTCTTCCATTAGTTGGGTTTCCCAGGTCTAACGAAGACCTGAGGAAATCAGGTCAAATGGGTAAAGGCATCAGAAAATTCTAAATGTGGTACAACTTCACATGTGTCTGCAATGATTTCATCCAGGTAATTTGCTGCTGATTCCCCCAAAACTTAGTAATTTTGTATTATTATGCTCATGGGTCCCCTGGTCCAGGAGTGTGGACAAGGCCCAGAAGGGGCAGCTTGACCCTGTTCCACAATATCTGGGCCTCTACTGGAGCCCAGTAGAGGAAGGAGGAGCTGGGATCACTCGGAGGCTCACCTGCCCACATGTCTGTGGGAAAGGGAGTTATTGGCTGGGACTTGGTCACTCTGTATGGACCTCTGTGTGTTGTCTCTCCATGCAGGCTAGCTGGGCTTCCTCACAGTGCGGTGGACAGGCATCCCAAGAAGAACCAAGCAGAAGCCATCTCCTTTCTGTGAGTGAAGCTCAGATGTCACAGCGCATTACATGTCTCATACCCTATTTTTTATGAACATACATATTAACGTATGTAGGTGTATATTTATTAGCTATTGTCCTATAACAACCTAGCAGCTCAGCACCAGAAGCATTGATCTCAAAGGGCTCCTTAGGGCAGGAACCTGTGAGCTGCGCTGTTCTGGCTCACGGCTTCTTGTGAGGCTGCAGCCAGTGGCTGAGCTGCAGTCATCTTGACCCGCGTAGTCAGCTGGTTGTTAATAACAGGAAGGAGCAGAGCGAAGGCCAGACACCACAGGCCTGTCATTTGGAGCTTCACCGGGAAGATGTAGTTTCACTCTCCCCGGTGGCCAACAAACGGGAGGCAGATGCATGCCCAGTGAAGTTGGGGGGACGAGGGAAGGTGCTGACAGCAGCTGGCTCCCCCAGAGAAAGGGATCAGGAGAGAAAGAGAATGCAAACAAGTTGGAAGAGGTCATACCTTTTCAACCTAGTTCTGAAGTGGAGTAGCATCGCTTCTTCCCTCTGCCACTGGCCACACAGGCCAGGCTGGCTCGGTGCAGGAGGGAAACACAGAGGGAGGGAGGAATAGAAGGCGGGACACGGAGCCTCTGAGAAATACAACCTGCCCACATACGTGGCCACACAGCCACACCTTCGTCCTCCTGACCTTGTGTGAAGTGGAAGCTTATATTTTGTTTGGCTCCGTCCTCTCCCCCAGCTTCCTGTATGAGGAGGGATCAGCAAGCACTTGTCCAGCAGGTGCTGAGCAAGGTGTGACGAATGTTTGCTCCTGGCCCGAGTGCTCCTCCTGCTCATGGAGTACTTCTCAGCCCCCTCGCAACACTTCTAACAAATGAATGGCGCAGAGAAGACTGCTGCTGTCAAGCAGAGAGACTAAAAAGCAGTCGTGCCGCACTGTTCTCTTCTCCGGGTGAGACTCGAGGCTCCGCAGGTGCACCGGAGCACACAGCTGGTCTGCACGAGAGACAGCAGCCACAGGATTCTCAAGAATACCTGTTCCCCTGGCTTCTCTTGGAGAAGATGTCACATGTTTTTTTCTTTAGGAAACATGTTCCAGCTTCCTGCTGCTAACTAGCCTTCCTCTGTCTCACCTCCTGGCAGGCGGCAGCACTGCTGGCTCAGGAAGCAGGTCCCCAGCAGAGTTCAGAGCAAGCCAGAGTGGCATCCTGGGCTCACAGACTTTCAGGGAAAACAAAGCTCGCTCTGCGGGAGCACCGGGCAGGGCAGCCAAGGGGGGTTCCCCGCGCTCTCACATGCTGGCTAAAGAACCACTATTCGTTCCTCGGCACAGAAACAGTCACATAAATGATGGCTCAGCCACAGAGTGAACTACTAGGCAGTCACTGAAAGGCTGATGCAGAAATGTAGGGATCCTGACCCAGAGAGGAAAAGCAAGTTCCAGGAGAACTCTGAGAGATAATCTGATTTTTTAAAATAAATATATGTTAAGTTAGGTACATAACTGTGCATGCATTATTATGTGCCTATACTCATTAGTCAACAAAGCCAAATATCAACAGTACAATGATTGAAATTTCTGTTGAGAGCCAAATTTTTTAAGCTTAAACTTCTTCTAATGCCACTTCTTCAAAATAGACTCATCCAGGCTATTTTGTGGAAGAGCCACACTCAAGAGACCAAAGAGCCGCATGTGGCTCGCGAGCCAAAGTTTGCCGACCACTGTACTAGTACATGTATGTATACAGTATATACATATACACACCCACATGGATAAACACATATATACACACACCTGTATATGGGAAAACACATATAGAAGAATCACTCTAAATTGCTAATTCTGATACTTTCTTGGGTAGGACTGAAAGGTTGCAAAGATGCACTTTTAGTTTATAACCCCTATATTGTTTGAATTTGCTTTAATTAACGTATATTACTCATTTATTTATACCATACTACAGAGTACATCAATGAACATAAACTATCCATCTACCAAGTGAGAACAATGTTCATTATTCCAAGAGGGATCAAGCTCTGGGGCAAATGCTTTAAGTGCATCATCTCAATTAATCCTCACAATGCTTCTCTCTACAGGTATAATTCCCCCTGTGTGGGAGCCACGCCGATGAGAGCACAGAGGCCTTCTTATTCAAATGCCAGGATGTCCAACGCTGTTCTGGGATAAGTCTAATTGGGGTGCTCACGGCCAAGATACCACACGCGGGTGCAAGGACATACAGTACACTGTGCCTTTCTGTAACCCAGATAATGGATGTCACTGTTGGCAGCTAGCCTGCTTTGTCTCTGCATTAATATACAGGCTACTGACCAGTTAGTCTGCAAACGAGCAGCTGGGCAGAGCAGAGGCGAGAGAGCTCAGAGGAGAGGCGGTAGCACAGAGAATGTACTAGCAGCTCCTATGTGTGCAGGAGAGAGGAGAGTTCAGATGGAGCTGAGAGCTGGTACTGCTATGATGGAAGGCTAGGAGCTCCCAGAGAGCTCAGATACGGCTGCCACGTTACCCTGCCGGTGTGCTGGGCAGGGAGACAGGAGGAGCTGCTGAGCCAGAGAAGCCATGAGGCTGCAGCTCAAAGGGAGGGCGCAGGTGCTCTTGCTGTGTAAAGCTTTAGGTTTAGAGGCAGCGTGCGGCTGCTCAGATAACAGCTGTGGGTACAGAGACTAATGCTGCTTTATGGGAAAGACAAGTATTTACCAGTTGGTGTGCAGCTGCCTGCCTGTATGGGCTTTGCTGTGAAGAACTGTCTTGTCTGATAATTATGTGGCCACTGGCTCCTGCAATAAAGACTCATCCTTATACACCCAAACCTCTCATGGCTTCTCCGCCTGCCCCGCCGCAGAGAAAGAATTGTCCTGCTGTCTAGTGAGCAGAGGATAAAGGGGGACTTGGCTTACGTTCCCAACAGTGAATGTAGTGGACAGGGTTTGAGAAGGAACCAGCCCTGGCACAGTCAGAGCAGTGCTGAGCAGAGCCCCTGCTGGCTGACACCCTGTTACAGATAATGACAGTGAGGCTCAGAGTCAAGGGTGCAGAGTCACAGTTGAATGTGCAGCAAAATACATCTGTGAACAAGATAGGCTTTTCCCAAAAGGCAGCCCAGCTGACTCCGCACTATTATGCTGCGCTTTCTGCAAATTCACCTGCTTGTCAAACTCGGGCTTCAGAGATTCTTCCGTGAAAATGTGGAAGTGCATCTTCCTGTGGCTGAAAAGCACGGCTGACTTCAGCATGACCAGCGTCTCCTCCAGCCGGTTGCCGCAGGCCACCACAGCCAGATGCATCCAGAGCCTCGCGGGCAGCACGGCATGGAAACTCCTGGGCTCTCCAGGACTCCTGGAAGGGATACAAGTTAAAGCTATTCCTCAACTTATAAAAACAGCCAGTAAATGGTTGGAACATTTCAAAACATGTGCCTGCTCACTTACAAAGTGATAAGTTCAGAGAACAAGACCATGTGTCCAGCATTGGCCCTGGCAGCGGCAGGATGTCACGGTTGGGGCTGCGGGAGGGGTCTGGGACTCCCATGCCAACATGCAGCTGTCTGGTGCCTGCCCGCGACACTGGCCCGCTGGGAAACAGCATTGTAGCCTTGTCAGCTGTAACAGGGGCTGGGACGCTCCCCTCACGGGGGCCGTGGAAATTAGATTTGAATGCAACTTGAGTAAGAGGGTGGGACATGGCTTTTCTCGTGTGAAATGAGCAACTTTCGATCTCATCTGGGTGGCGTTAGGAGGTGGGGTGCGTGACCACGGAGCCAAAGGAAAAGCACCGAGTCCGGGAGGGGAGCACAGGAGCCACACAGCACTCTGACACCTGCTGAGAGTCATGAAGAAACAGCGAAATCTAACCATCTCACTCACGATGGCGGAGGGGTATGTGTGAAATTCAGCTTTCAGTATGAAACTGATATCAGTGAAAAGCAGGCAGGAGAGGGGCAAGTTAAACAGAAAATTACCAAGAAATCAAATACCCAATTAACAGCTGAGCGGGGACTAAGATCCAAGAGTCCTGCTACTTCATCATAACAAAGGATTTGTTCCAGACGAGGGGGTGATGCTCGCTCAAACACAGCGCTGAGAAACAGTCTAGGCTTGTGGGGAAAGGAGGCCTGAGCGGGCCTGAGACAGAGGGAACTAACGTACTCGAGCAAAAGAGCAAAAGTCGCAGACAGTGAAGCCTGGACGCGGAGACCCCGCCTTCTGAGACTTGAGCACAGCAAGCAGCGCAGCGAGCTGCCCATGGGAGGAGGGCAATTTGCTCCCATTACTTTCCCCAGAAAGAAAGTTAATGACGTGGGTGGAGCTTGCTGGGCAGCTTCTTAATCTGATCGCTCCGGAGCATGCTCAGCGAGCCAGGATGCAGAAAGTCCCTCCGAGTCCACTAGTTTTGGTGATCACCGGAAAAGACAGCAGTGAGGTCCTAAGTCTCTCCCTAGATTATCTACTTCTCTTCACACTCCCGTTGAAGGCCGCCGTCTTCCCTCCCCTTCACACCTGGGGCGCTCCCCTGTGAGTGCAAAGGTGACTGCAGCACAATAAGGTATTTTGAGAAAAAGACAGACCACACGCACTTTTATTACAGTACTAGAGGCCGGCGCCCTCCCCAATCCCGGTGATCAGGGAGGGCCAGATGGGGGGATGGCCAGCCAGCCCCCTGGTCGAACTTTCAGTGGAGGGGACATTTTGCATATTAGCCTTTTATTATATAGGATATTTTTGTAATTGTTCTATTTTATTATTTGTTGTTAATCTCTCACTGGGCTGAATTTATCAATTAAACTTTATCATGGGCATGTATGTACAGGAAAGAATGTGTATAAGTAGTCCCTCTCTAGGGCAGTTATGCTCTAAGACCCCCATGGATGGTGAAAACCATGAGGAGAATTGAACCCTATCCATGTGTTCTAAGCACTTCACAACACCTCTTTGGCAGATCCAAATTGCCAACATCACTTCTCTTGCATTTTGGAGGCATTATCTATACTAATGAAAGAGAAAAATGGTCTACTACACCCACGGCCAATCAGAGCATGTATGCAAATTAATCCAACAAAGATGGCAGTTAATTTGCATACACTTAGGGAGGGATGAGTGAAGACTGAAGACAGCATAGAAGGAAGAGGGAGGGAAAGTGGAAAGCAAGGCGTCTGCTGGAGGGAAACCACTGCTGCACTCTCAGCCTGCCCTGCCTGCCCCGCCCACTGCAGCAGAAGAGGTGGGGGGGGGGGGCTGGAGAGGTGATGGTGGCGGGAGGGAAGCCCGCAGGAAGCCCTGTTCTTGCAGGAATCTTCCTGCAACAGGCCCCTAGTCCATAATATAAGGAGCCAGCCACCAGAATGCCATAATGAGCAGAATGACCGGTCACTTTGATGCCCACTTCCTGCCCTTGCAGAGTCACATTGACCAGCCCAACTGGGGGATAGGGCCAGCATCCAACCTCCTGCAGCCTCTCCCCCAGTTGATCCCACCCCTGACTGGACTCTCCCACCCCAATCGAGGGTGGGCAGCTGGCCTACCACCCCTTGGCCCTTCCACCATGGGTGGTTATCCAGCCAACCCCGCCCCTGATCACACCACCAATTCGGGGTGGGGCTGGATGGCCAACCTCCCATGGTACCTCCTCCAACCGCTGACCCCCAATTGGCTCCCTACCCCAATCACCCAAGGCCCCTCCTCCCAGCTGGCGCTCAATCAGGGAGGGCCGGCCAGCCAAACTCCTGCCATCTCCTCCTCCAGATGGGCCCAGCTCTGATCTGCCTCAATTGGGGCCAGGCTGGGTGGACCCCACCTGTGCACAAATTTGTGCACTGGGCCTCTAGTCCTATATAATAAAGAGGTAATATGCAAATTGTCTGTCATGTCCTTGCACAAGATGGCCACCCACATATGATCACAAGATGGCCACCACAAGATGGCCTGCAGGGGAGGGCAGTTGGCGGCAACCAGGTCTACAGGGGAAGGAAGTTGGGAGCACCCAGGCCTGCAGGAGAGAAAAATTGGGGGTACCCTGGCCAGCAGTGGAGAGCAGTTGGGGGAACCAAGCCTGCAGGGGAGGGCAGTTGAGGGCAACTGGGCTAGCAGGGAAGGATAGTTAGGGGCAACCAGGCTGGCAGGGAAGGGCAGTTGGGGGAGACCAGGCCAGCAGGGGAGAGCAGTTAAGGGTGACCAGGCCTACAAGGGAGGGCAGTTAGGGGGACCAGGTCTGCAGGAGAGGAAAGTTGGGGGCAACCAGGTTGGCAGGGAAGGGCAGTTAGGGGTGACTGGGCCAGCAAGGGAGAGCAGTTGAGGGGGACCAGGCCAGCAAGGGAGGGCAGTTGTGGCCAACCAGGCCTGCAGGGGAGGGAATTTGGGGGCAACCAGGCTGGCAGGGAAGTTAGGGGTGACTGGGTCGGCAGGGGAGTGCAGTTGGGACAGTAGGAGAGGGCAGTTGGGGGCAATCGGGCTGGCAGGAGAGCAGTTAGGCATCAATCAGGCTGGCAGGGGAGTGGTTAGAAGGTGATCAGGCTGGCAGGCAGAAGTAGTCAGGGTCAATCAGGCCGGCAGGCAGATGAGCAGTTGGGAGCCAGCAGTCCCAGATTAGAGAGGGTGCAAGCTGAGATGAGGGACACCCCCAGTGCACTAATTTTGGGCACCGGGCCTCTAGTTAAGTATAAGAAGTGCTACTTGAATACAAGCATTTTGATACCCTTATGGTCAATCTGATGACCAAGACGGCTATAAGTAACTAATGAACATCTATTATAATAAAAGCATTATATGCTAATGAGACCAGACAGTAAAACAACTTTCTGGACAAAGCCAAGGCTGCAAGGGCCAAGGCAAGCTCTCATGGCTGTGAAGTCTGAGCCCCTTGCACAAAATTCATGCATTGGGCCTCTACTATAACATATACAGCATGGTTAAGCTGGACAAAAGGATGATGCATGTCAAGGGTGGGATGGAGAAGGACACCAGGAGAGTTCATCATTGTATGCAATTTAAAACTTTTGAATTGTTTATTTTTGGAATAATTATTCTATATAATAACAGTGTCCGACCATTCATTCAACTGTTCGTTCAACCATTCCACCAGGCACTATGATGCACACTGACCACCAGGGGAGGCAGATGCTCCAAACAATAGGTTAGCTTGCTGCTGGGGTCCAGCTGATTGAAGACTTGGCAAGACAGGCCAAACACGCCCTGGAGTCCTTTCACAATCCCTCCCTGGTCGCCCAGCCCCATTCAGCCCCGATCAGGACTGAACAAGAGAGCTCTGATCACCGGCCAGGCTGAGAGACCCCACTGGTGAATGAATTCATGCACTGGGTCTCTAGTATCTAATATTTTCAGACCACAGGACCTGAAATAATGGATAAGGAGGGACCACTATAATGAATAGAATAGAGCAAATTGCCTGCCCTTGCAGAGTTACATTCTACAGGTGGTAGGAGAAGGACAAAGAAAGAAACAGCAGTCAAAGCAAATAGTAAGTAATTAATTTACATAGCTACTGATTTGGTGGTATGCACTATGAAGGAGATAGAGCAGGAAAAGATACAGGAGCAGCTGCTGGGCTAGCACACTTTACAGAGCCCCACTGAAAAGGTGATACCTAGAGAAGATGAGGGGTGACTATGGGAATTTCTGGGTGAGGAACAGCCAGAGCAAAGGTGCTATGAAAGGAACATGCCCAGCGAATTGGCGATACCTGTCTTTATGCCGCAGATGTCTGTTCACTTCCTCAGCTTCATAGCTGGGTTTTCAGACCTGCTGTTAAAGCCAACTCCCAATTAACTTATGTAATGAGCTGGGAAGAACATGCCACAGATAATGCCAAATTCACAAACAACTAGCTAAAATAGGCTACAAAGATATTTAATACAAACTCATCTACTTAAAAGAACTACATTAAATTAAAACCTCCTGCATAGAAAAAAAAAAGCCATAAACAAAAGAAAAGGAAGCCCACTGCATGGGAGAACATATTTGCCAGTGATACATCTGATAAAAGGTTAATTTCCAAAATACATAAGGAATGCATACAACTTAACAAAAAGAAGACAATCCAATTTAAAAATGTACAAAGGTCCTAAATAGACACTTCTCCAAAGTGGACATACAATGGTCAAAAGACATGAAAAATTCTCAAAGTCATTAATCAGAAGAGAGATGCAAATAAAACGACAATGAGGTATCACCTCACACCTGTTAAAATGACTACCATCAAAATACCAACAAACAACAAGTGCTGGTGAAGATGTGGAGAAAAGGGAGCCCTAGTGCACTGCTGGTGGGAATGCAGACTGGGGAAGCCATCATGGAAAACAGCATGGAATTTCCTCAAAAACTTAAATTCGGAGCTGCCATTTGACCTAGTGATTCCACGGCTAGTAATAGAGCTTAAGAAACCCCAACACATCAAGCATAAGAATAGAGACACTCCTATGTTCATAGCATCACAACTTACAACAGCTAAGATCTTTAAACAGCCCAGCTGCCCATCAGTAGATGAGTGGATTAAAAAAACTGTGGTGTATTTACACCATGGAATACTATGCATCATTAAAAAAAAATAGCATCTCTTACTTTTTGAGACAGCATGGAGGGACCTGTAGAGTATCATGGTAAGTGAAATAAGCCAGTCAGAGAAAGACAAGGATCACATGTCATTCACATGTGGAATAAAGTCAACAAAATAAACTGGTGAATGGAGTGTGTCTCTAGACTTGGAAGCATGGAACAGAGTAAAGAATTTCAGAGGGAAGGCTGGGGAGGGTGGGTCGGTGAGTGGGGATGGATTAACCAAAGAACTTGTATGTACTGTATATACACATAACCCATAGGCACAGACAAAAGTATGATGAGGGCCTGCAGGAACAGGGGAAGGAGCCAATGGGGGAAAAATAAGAGGGCATCTGTAACATTTTCAACAATAAAGATAAATTTAAAATAAGAAAAAAAAAACAAATAAAATACACAATTTTACACTTTCAATTAAAAATATAAATCTTGCACTAAACATATGAAGGTGGTATACTTTTTCTTCTCTTGCATTATTTTCTTAGACTAAATCCCCAGAAATGGAATTACTGGGTTAATAGCTATTATTCTATCAATAATGTAGTAATTCTGCGTGTCTCTGATTTACCCGAGAGTTCTCAGAAAACACCAGGTCATGAGAAAGAAAACAAACAAACAAACAAACAAAAAACATAACAAACACAACTCCAACCACCTCTGAGTTACTTGTATGACAAAGCCATGCAGCTGACGTAAGAAACAGGCTTGCATATGGCATATTGCCTCATATCTGTGTGTCCCAAAGGAGGTGATGCAGACATTGTTTTTACAATTTATACGCTGCATCAAATGACAGTGAGATTCATAGTAAGAAAGTCATTCCATTTTCAGTTATTTTTCAACAATATCAACAAAAAACTCTCAGCTTGGTGCTAATATGAACACTTTTTAATGTTGCTCAATCCTCTTTTTCAACTAAAAGGGCAGCTGACTTAAGGCATAGAACCTTCAGTAACAAAAATACTAAGATAGAAATGAATGATGTTGTTTAGTTTTCTCAGTGTTTGATTCAGCATTTACCTTCTATTTATGTTATTGCTGACAAGTTAGGGCAGTGATATAAAATTTCTCCACTTGGGATGTACAGAAATTAGAAGCCTCAATCACTGTGGTGAGATTTTAAGATGAGGCAGCCACTTTGGAAACCAGATCAGCAGTTCCTCAAAAGGGTAAATGTAGAACCAGCATGTGATTCAGCAGTTCCATTCCTGGGTGTGTTCCCAAGATAAACACAAACATGTTCACACAAAAACTTGTACAGCCGAAACCGGTTTGGCTCAGTGGTAGAGCGTCGGTCTACATACTGAAAGGTCCCAGGTTTGATTCTGGTCAAGGGCATGTACCTTGGCTGCTGGCACATCCTCGGTAGGGGGTGTGCAAGAGGCAGCTGGTCGATGTTTCTCTCTCATTGACGTTTCTAGCTATTTCTCTCCCTTCCTCTCTGTAAAATATTAATGAAAAATATTTTTTTAAAAAAAACTTGTACAGAAAAGTTCATAGCAGCATGATTCACAATAGCCAAGAAGTCACACCCAAATGTCCTTCAACTGATGAATGAATAAATAAAATGTGGTATATCCATATAATCCTACCTAATAAAAGAGTAATATGCAAATTGACTGCACCTTTACTACACCCAAGCCACACCTGCCAGCCAATCAGGGCAAGTATGCAAATTAAACCAACCAGGATGGGGATTAATTTGCATATCAAGACAGTGTAGAAAGAAGCCAAGTGCTGCAGAAGGGAGCAAAGCTGCGGAGAAGCATGCAAGTGGGGTGGGGAGAAGGAAGGGAAGCAAGCGGGGCAGGGGAGAGCGCAGCAGGAAGCCCTTTTGCAGGAATCTCCCTGCAATGGGCTACTAGTGCTATCTAATAAAAGAGTAATATGCAGATTGACCATCACTCCACCACACAAGATGGCTGCCCCCATGTGGTCAAAGATTCTGCCCCCATGTGGATACAAGATGGCCAGCAGGGGAGGAGAGTTGGTAGGGACCAGGCCTGCAAGGGAGGGCAGTTGGGGGAGATCAACCCTGCATGGGAGGGCAGTTAGGGGTGACCAGGCCAGCAGAAGAGGGAAGTTGGGGGCAACAGGCTGGCAGGGGAGCAGTTAGACATCAATCAGGCTGGCATGGGAGTAGTTAGGGAGTGATCAGGATGGCAGGCAGAAGCAGTTAGGGGCAATCAGGAAGGCAAGCAGGCGAGCAGTTGGGAGCCAGCAGTCCTGGATTGTGCAAGGAGATTGGGCCTAAACGGGCAGTTGGACATCCCTCAAGGGGTCCCAATTTGGAGAGGGTGCAGGCTGGGCTGAGGGGCACCCCCTCCCATGCTTGAATTTCATGCACCAAGCCACTACTGTAATATTATTTGGCAATAAAAAGGAATAAAGTACTGACACCTACTACAACATGGATGAACCTTTAAAACAGTGAAATGTGAACCTTGTAAAAATGCAACAAACCACATATTTTATGATGAAAAGTCAGGAATAGGAAAATCCATGAAATCATAAAGCGGATTAGTGATTACCAGAAGCTGAGGGAAGAGGCAAATGGCAAGTGACTGCTTAATTAGTACAGAGTTTATGTTTGGGGTGATGACAATGTCCTGAAATTAGTTAGTGGTGATGGTTGCATGACTCTGAATGAACGAAAAGCCCCTGCATTGCACAGCTTTACAGTATATTTGAATTATATGATAATAAAGCTGCTATTAGATAAATAAGAAATAAATAAATGCACTCGTTTATGAGAAGAATAGATTTTTTTTTAATCTTTTAACTTAGCAATAGTAGTGTAGCCATATTATGAGTCTAGAGGTCTGGTGCACGAAATTTGTGCATGGGGGGTAGGGGGTCCCTCAGCCCAGCCTGCACTCTCCCCAATATGGGACATCCCTCTCACAATCCAGGACTGCTAGCTCCCAACTGCTCACCTGCCTGCCTGAGTGTCCCTATCAGCTTCTGCCTGTCAGCCTGATCACCCCCTAACCACTCTCCTGCCAGCCTGATCAATGCCTAATTGCCCTCCCCTGCCAGTCTGGTCACCCCTAACTGCCCTCCCTTGCTAGCCTGGTCGCCCCTAATGCCCTCCCCTGCCAGCCAGGTTGCCCCCAACTTCCCTCCACTCTAGGCCTGATCACCCCAAGCTGTCCTCCCCTGCTGGCCAACTTATGGTGGCCATCTTATGTCCACATGGGGGAAGCCATCTTTGACCACATGGGGGAAGCCATCTTGTTTGTTGGAATAACAGTTTGCATATTACCTCTTTATTACATAGGATGCTGGTACTAATGTGGAAAAGACTGAAGTTTGGTAAACCCTACCAATTGTCATGCTCAATCTCCCCACACACAAATGAAAAATGATATTCAGAACAACTCAAGAGCTCAGAAGAAATTCACCCTTGCTACCTCCTCGCTGCCCAAGACAAGGTGTCTCCTTAATCACTTAAAAGTCTCAAGTGTTTGACTTGATTAAACTTCAGTTTCTGGAGTGTATAATGAAATCCAACATTCATGTGCAGTGTTGTTTACTTTGTAGCCTATTACTACAAAACTCAAGGAATTAGTCCGGGGAGTAGTTCTCCTCGGGCCCTCTTCTCCTCAGCTCTGCCACCCCTCCTGTCAGTGCTTACCCTGACTGAGGAGCTGTGACACAAGCAGGCAAGATTGGCAGACATGGCAGGTCTTTATTTTTTTTTCCTTTTTATTATTATTATTATTATTATTTTTTTTTTTTTTTTTTTAGCGGCCGGAACAAGCGCCCGTCAAGTCACGGGGGCGGGCCTTGCACCGGAAGCAGAGCCAAGCCCCGGGAGCTCCTTAAAAGAGCCTCAGGCAGCCCTGCTGGTAACTAGACATAAGGAAGCAAATGCAGAAATATTGGGAGAAACAGGGTAGAAGATTAATTCCAAGAAGTTGAGTACGCTCAGCTTGGAGGAAGAACAGATTATCGCAATCCCCTCCCAAGTGGAGTCGGTTACAAGAGGAAACCTTAGCTGTTTTAACATGGAGGAGGTCTGCAAAGAGGCCAGAGTGGATGCCGGGGAAAAGAACCACCAGACAGACCCGCTAGAGGAGACTGGTGTGAAGTATGGGCTGCGAGAGGCATTTCCCTGCCTGGAAGTGTCCTCGCTGCAGTGTGAGGAGAACTTCACTTTGCTGACAGTGAAATCCCTTCTCCTGGCCCAGGGTCTGGAGTTAAATCGAACTCATTAATCTCCCAAGATAGCCAGAAAAGCTGACATTTTCACTGAGGTCATGGTATTATATGAATTGTGTCAACATAGTGCCCAAATACCGCCAAGATGGATGCTCACTACAATTGTTAGTTAAGTATTTAGTTTGGACCATGATATTTGAGACATGGCTGTGCTAAGCAAAGTCTAATCTAGCACTCAATAAGGTGCCCTATTGGAACATGAATTTATTCATCTTTTTTAAAATAAATCTTTATTGCTCAGATTATTATAATTGTTTCTCCCCCCCCCCATAGCTCCCTACCATATGGTTCCCATCCCACACCTTCCCCCCCAAACCACTCACACCCATTTCCCCCTGATAATTATCAATCCACTCCCTTTCTTTGCCCCTGATTCTATTATATTCACCACTTTAATCTGTTCCTCAGATTTTTAATTCACTTGATTTTTAGATTCACTTGTTGATATATATGGATTTGTTGATCATAATTTTTATCTTTTTTTTTTTTCTTCCTCTTCCTCTTCTTAAAGAATACCTTTCAGCATTTCATGTAATGCTGGTTTGGTGGTGATGAACTCCTTTAGCTTTTTCTCATCTGTGAAGTTCTTTATCTGCCCTTCAATTCTGAATGATAACTTTGCTGGATACAGTAATCTTGGTTGTAGGTTCTTGCTAGTCATCACTTTTAATATTTCTTGCCACTCCCTTCCGGCCTGCATAGTTTCTGTTGACAAATCAGCTGATAATCGGATGGGTACTTCTTTGTAGGTAACTGCTTTTCTCTTGCTGCTTTTAATATTCTCTCTTTGTCTTTTGCTCTTCGGATTTTAATTATGAGGTGTCTTGGTGTGGTCCTCTTTGGATTCCTTTTGTTTGGGGTTCTGTGTGCTTCCTGGACTTGTAAGTCTATTTCTTTCATCAGGTGGGGGAAGGTTTCTGTCACTATGTCTTCCAATAGGTTTTCAGTATCTTGCTCTCTCTCTTCTTCTGGGACTCCCATAATTCTGATGTTGGTTCACTTGAAGTTGTCCCAGAGGCTTCTTACACTACCTTCAACTTTCTGGATACTCTTCTCTTTTTTTTTTTTTTTTAATATATTTTATAGATATTTTACAGAGAGGAAGGAAGAGAGATAGAGAACTAGAAACGTCAATGAGAGAGAAACATTGACCAGCTGCCTCTTGCACACCCCCTACCGGCGATGTGCCCACAACCAACGTACATGCCCTTGACCGGAATCGAACCCGGGACCTTTCAGTCCACAGACCGACGCTCTATCCACTGAGCCAAACCGGTTTCGGCTGGATACTCTTCTCTTCTTGCTTCTGCAGGGAAGTGTCTTCTGGCTTTTTGTGTTCCAAATCTTTGACTTGATTCTTGCAATCTTCCATTCTGTTTTTAGGACTCTGTATAATATCTTTTATTTCAAATCATGTATTTTTTTATTTCTAGTTGATCCCTTTTCATATCAGCATAGGTCTCGTTTATTTTATCGGCCTTTTCTAGGAAATTCTTGAAAAACCTTATAATCGTGGTTCTTGAATTCTATATCCAGTCTTTTATTCTCCTCCCTCTCTTTCATTTGAAATCTGTTTCCTGGTCTTGGCATTTTCTCTGCTCCCCTAAGTTGGTAGGGTTGCTTTGTGTGTTTGGTGTCCTATATGGCCCAGTGCATCAGCCTCCCCAGTTACCTGAGGTGGACACTCTTGATGCTCCCCCTTATGGCCTGTGTGTACAGCCTTGTAGTTAAATCATTTTTTTAAAGGCAATTTTTTTATTTTATTTATTCCACCATTTTTTAATTAAGGTATTATATGTGTACATAGCTTACCATTGCCCCCCCCCCAACTCCCATACATGCCCTACCTCCCCAGAGTTCTGTGTCCATTGGTTGTACCTATATGCATGCATACCAGTCCTTCGGTTGATCTCTTATCTCCCCTAGATCACCCTCCCCTCCCCACTGTCATTTGACAGTCTGCTTGTTGCTTTACTGTCACTATATTTATCTTTCTGTTCATTAGTTTATAATATTCTTTATTATCCATAAATGAGTGAGGACATATGGTGTTTCTCTTTCATTGACTGGCTTATTTCATTCAGCTTGATGTTCTCCAATTCCATCCAGGTTGTTGCTGATGAAAATTCCTTCTTTTTTATGGCAGCCTAGTATTCCATTGCATCGATGTACCATAGTTTTCTGCTCTAATCATCTGCTAACGGGCACCTAGCCTGTTTCCTAATCCTAGCTATTATAAATTGTGCTGCTATGAACATAGGGGCTCCCCCGGGTCCCACCACTTCCCCGGGGCACAGGGCTCCCCCGGGGTACAAGGCTCCCCGGGGTCCCACTGCGCCCCTGGGGCATACAGCTCCCCCAGGGGACAAGGCTCTCCCCCCCCCAGGTCACACTGATCCCCCCGGGTCCCATCGCTCCCCTGGGGCACATGGCTCTCCCTGGTCCCACTGCTCCCCAGGGGCACAAGGCTCTCCCGGGGCACACGGGTCTCCTGGATCCCACTGCTCCCCCAGGTCACACAGCTCCCCCTGGTCCCACCGCTCCCCCAGGTCACACAGCTCCCCCTGGTCCCACCGCTCCCCCAGGTCACACAGCTCCCCCTGGTCCCACTGCTCCCCAGGGGCACAAGGCTCTCCCGGGGCACACGGGTCTCCTGGATCCCACCGCTCGCCCAGGTCACACGGCTTCCCCTGGTCCCACCGCTCCCCCAGGTCACACGGCTCCCCCTGGTCCCACCGCTCCTTTGGGGCACTCAGCTTCCCCTGGTCCCACCGCTCCCCCAAGGTACAACGCTCCCCCCCCCCCAGTTACTCAGCTCCCCTGGATCCCACTGCCTTCCCCCCCCCCCCCCCGCCGCAGGCACAGAGGCCAGGCTCCGAGGTGGATTGCTCCCTGGGCCTGGGGCGGGGCGGGCTCCGCTCTCAGTGGGCCTTCCTCACTGGTGGCGGCTGCGGCTGCAGCTTTAAATTCCACATGGTGGCAGGGGCACCTCTCCTTCTTTTAGTTGTAGATTTCCCCCTCTGCCAGCTCTCCTGCGATTCAGATAGGATCCTTTTCAATTCTCCCCCGGGGCCCTGGCCTGCTGCTGCCGGGCGAGCAGGAGGACAACGAGGAGGAGGAATGGGGGTGGGGGCTTCGGCCGCCTCTACCACAGTGTTCTCCGCCACCCACACTTCACACATCCTGGCTTTCAGAGTCCCCCGGGTTTAGGTGTCCAGAGTCCCAGGCAGCAAAGAGTGCTCTGGGCACAACCTCTCGGTCCTCCGTTACACTCCACAAGCAAGTGGGCCAGCCTGGTGGGGGGCTCGCTGGGGCCGAGAGCAGAAGATGCGGCTGTGGCCCTGCGCCGGGCTACCTCACTAGCACGGCAAGTGAGCTGAGAAGGCTGCGGGCCAGGAGGCCAGGCCGGGAAAGCTGTGTGTGCAGAGGCCAGGCTGCCAGGCGGCTCGCTCTGGTTCTTAAACTGGACTGGAGGGCTGGAACAATAACAACCTGACTATGCTGCCACTCTCATCTTGGGCTTCTGGTAAAGGAGCAGAGGGGAGAGCAAGAGAACCCTCTGCTCTTTTGGCTCTGTGGGCCGGATAGAACAGCTGAACAGGCCGGATCAGGCCCACAGGCCATAGTTTGCCCACCCCTGATCTATCCACTGAGCCAAACCAGTTTCAGCTATTTTTCTTGTTCTTTAAAAGCAAAATATTTCCTGTTGGGAGACAGAAACAAGATGGCGGCCTAGGTAGTCTCCTAAGCTGCCACCTCATCAACAGTTTTGAGAAAAACAACAGCTAAAATCGAAAGAGATCGCACCAGACCCACAGGAAAGCGGGCAGAATGGGAAGGCCACATGTAGACACAAAGCAGGGCGCCGTTGCTGCCATGTGGAGTTTAAAACTATGGCGGAACCGGACCTGCCAGACCTGCTGCCGCCGGGAATGAGGGAAGCCAGACCTTGCTCCACCCCGGGGCCCAGGGAGTGGGCCAGCCCTGCCGGCCCGCCGTGGGAGAGAGGGAGCTGATGCCGGGCCTCCACTGCGCCTTCAGCTCCTGCCCGGATGAGAAGCCTTTGAGCGCGGTCTCCACGCCCACAACCACCTCAGCCCGCAGCCGTCCCAGCCCGCCCGCTGTGCTGGTGAGGAGATGGCACAGCGTCTCCCCGCCCACAGCCATCTCAGCCTGGCCTCCACGCACGTCGTGCTGGTGAGGAGCTGGTGCAGCGCCTTCGGTTCTCGGTCCCAGTGAGTTCTTCCTCTGCCGCCACATGGCCGGGCTGAAGCTTCCGCCACTGCCACCATGTGGACTTTAAAACTACAGGGGATATTGAACCACAGGAGCGACCTTCGCTGCCACACCCGCTGCTGCACCTGCCGCCACCTTGAATAAGGGAAATCCACAGAAAACAGAGTCCACTCCGCCCTGGGCTCAGGGAGTGTGCAGCTTCAGAACTTACCTTCCGAATCCACAGCAGATCCACATCCGCACCGAAAAAGACACCTTTGAGGGTGCTCTCCCCGCCCGCATCCATCTTAACCCGCCCACAGCTGTCCCAGCTCGCCCGCCATGCTGGTGAGGAGATGGCGCAGTGCCTTCCTTTTGTGGCCCCGGCGAGCCCTTTGCCCTTCAGGCCCACTGCCACAGGGCTGAGCCAGAGTCTCTGCCGGGACCCCAAGGAGGGGCGCCACTGCCGCCATGTGGATTTTAAAAATACAGTGGAAATTGAGCCACAAAAGCCACCGCCTCCAGCGCACCCGCCACCGCTGCCGCAAGTGATGGAAGTCCACCAAGAACAGAGCCCACTCCACCTCGGGCCTAGGGAGTGGGCGGCTTCAGAGCTTGGCCTCTGAGTCAGCAGCCATTCCGCTGAGAATCCTTGGAGCATGGTCGCTCCGCTCCCAGCCATCCCAGCCTGCCCGCCGTGCTAGCGAGGAGCTAGTGCGGCGCCTTCAATTCGAGACCCCAGTGCCCCAGAGGGGCCATGTTCCCCAGGTGAGCCGTTGTCCAAGGAGGCCATGTGCCACGGGTGAGCCATGTGTCCCAGGGGGCCATGTTCCCCGGGTGAGCCATGTGTCCCAGGGGGCCATGTGTCCCGGGAGAGCCGTGTGTACCAGGGGGCCGTGTGTCCTGGGTGAGCTGTGTGTCCCAGGGGGCCGTGTACCCCAGGTGAGCCGTGTGTCCCAGGGGGCCGTGTTCCCCGGGTGAGCATGTGTCCCAGGGGAGACATATACCCCGGGTGAGCCATGGCTCCAGGGAAGCAGTGGGACCTGGGGGAAGGGGTGGTGTGAACCAGAGGAGGAGTTGATTCTATTCATGTGGTCTTGAGATAGCCACCATAAAACAAGCAGAATGCCAAATGAGGAGCAGATTCTATTCATGTGATCCTGAGATAGTCACCATAAAACAAGCAGATTGTCAAATGACAGCGGGGAGGGGAAGGTGACCTGGGGGGAGATAAGAGAACAACTGAAGGATTGGTATGCATGAATATAAGTACAACCAACGAACACAGAACTCTGGGGAGGGAGGGCATGAATGACAGGTGGGCGGGGGGGGGGGCAATGGTAAGCTATGTACACATATAAAACCTTAATAAATTTAAAAAATATTAAAAAAATATTTCCTGTTGCACACACAAACAAGTCAGTACAAGACTAATTATGTGGCAATCAGTTGCTAACATATCTGCTGCTAGTGTTAATGGAGAGAAATGATGCACCTGCAAGAAATAAATAAGGACAATGAATGCAACATGATTATAATAATCAGTCATTACCAAATGTTTTGTTCATTATTAATAATCCTACTATATGAAAACCCAGGGTCCATAATGACTGACGGAAGGCTTGACCGAACACCAGAAGTCAGTCTGCAGTCAGTGCTGGGTTGCCATGGCGACCCAGTTCGGACTGCAGAAGGGGCTGCGGACCATGCTGGGAGAGAGCCCCGAAGAGAGAAGCAGGGTCTGATCCTCAGCCTCCATGGCAGCTGTTGACCAGCCATTGCCTCTCTCTCCAGGCTTCACCAGCAGCCACGTCTCTGTTTCTCTCCGGGTCTCCAGGACTGCTGCTGATCAGCCCCGCCTCTCCAATCAGGCCCAGAGATAGGCCTTGAGACACTTACTTGCATAGAAAGCAAACAATCAGAACCAAATTGGCCAGCAGGGGAGGGCCGTTAGGGGCGAGATCAGGCTGGCATTTTGAATTGCTAAAAGAGAAAAAGAGGAGGTGAAGCAGGCGGGCATCAACACCTTCAAACGGACTGAAGTCACTCTTGACTGGAACCAAATCCTGGGTCTCAAATAAGATAGCAAGTTTAAGAACCTCCTCTTAGGACCGAAACAAGATGGCCTAAGGAGCCTCCTAAGCTGCCACCTCATCAACAATTTGGAAAAAAACAACAGCCAAAATCGAAAGGGATTGCACCAGACCCACAGGAAAGCTGGCGAAATGGGAAGGCTACAACTAGACACCAAGCAGGGTGCCACTGCTGCCATGTGTTTAAAACTACGGCGGAACCGGACCTGCCGGAGACTCTGGCACCGGGAATGAGGGAAACCAGACCTCACTCTGCCCTGGGGCCCAGGGACTGGGCCAACCCGCCGGCCACCGTGGGAACCAGGGAGCTGATACGGGAACTCCGCTGAGCCTTCGGCTCCTGCCAAGAAGAGAACCCTCCCCGCCCGCAACCATCTTGGCACACAGCTGTCCCAGCCTGCCCGCCGTGCTGGTGAGGAGCTGGCGCGGCGTCTCCAGGCCCGCGGCCCGAAGGGGGCTGGCGCGGCACTTTCCATTTGCGCCCCAGTGGTTTCTTTGGCAGCCGCCGCAGCAGCTGCCACCGCCTGGCTCCGAGCTCCACGGTGGAAAACCGGAGTGGGGGCGGCTTCCCGCCTGGCAGCCCGGGAAAGTCTGGGGGCGGCCGCCAGGGATCTCCGCACGTCCTTGGCGAGGCAGCATGACCTTCCCGCCCGGATGGGAGTCCCTGACCAGGCGCATCGGCTCAGCCCCTGCCTCCCACTTCTCTCCGCAGAGAGCCCGCCGCAGCCGCCCGCTGGTCCTTCGGCCGCTGCCACCGCCGCCCCTGCCCACACACGGCTCAGCCTGGCCTCTGCGCACTGGCGGGGGGATGGCACAGTGTCTCCCAACCAGCGGCCGGCTCGGCCCACCCTCCACACACCGTGGCGCCTTCCGTTTGCACCCCGGCAAGTCCTTCAGCCGCCGCCGCATGGCTGGGCCAAAGCATCCGCCACTACCGCCATGTGGATTTTAAAACTACAAGGGAAATTGAGCCACAGGAGCTACTGTCGATACCGCACCCGCCGCCGCCCCCCGCGAATGGGAATCCACCGAAATCAGAGCTCACTACGCCCCGGGCTCAGAGAAAGTGCAGCTTCAGAACTTAGCCTCTGCGTCCACAGCAGCTCCGCTTCCGCACCAAAGGAGACACCATTGAGGGCGGTCTCTCCAACCGCAGCCATCTCAGCCCGCCCACAACCTTCCCAGCACACCCGCCGTGCTGGTGAGGAGATGGTGCATGCTGGTGAGGAGCTGGCACAGCGCCTTCTGTTAGCAGCCCCGGTGAGTCCTTCCTCCGATGCCGCATGGCTGAGCCGAAGCTCCCACCACTGCTGCCATGTGAACTTTAAAACTACAGTGGAAATTGAGCCACCGCCACCTGCCACCACCGCCATGAATAAAGGAAATCCACCGAGAACAGAGCTCACTATGCCCCGGGCTCAGGGAGTGGGCGGCCTCAGAACTTAGCCTCCGTGTCCGCAGCTGCTCCGCTTCTGCACCGAACGTGACACCTTTGAGGGCAGTCTCCCCGCCTGCAGCCTTCTCAGCCCTCCTGCAGCCGTCCCAGCCTGCCTGCCATGCTAGCGAGGAGCAGAACTCTGGGGAGGGAGGGCATCAATAGTAGGGGGGGGGGAACAATGGCAAGCTATGTACACATATAATACCTTAATAAAAAATATAGAGAAAAAAAAAAAGAACCTCCTCTTTCAGAGGCAGTTTTCAGAGTTTCATAATCTAAAATAATTCAAGTACTGAGGATAATTTGGAGATGACTGTAAAATGAATTACATCTTCAACAAAAGTCTTCTATTTTCTATTTTAAAATGTATTTAAATAATGATAAAATATGTTACATAAAATTTTGTCTTAGTTTATTTTTCCCCTATTTTTATTTTTTATTTTTTATAATTATTATTTTTTATTAAGGTATTATATGTGTACATAGCTTACCATTGCCCCCCCCCCACCTCCCATTCATGCCCTCTCTCCCCAGAGTTCTGTTCGTTGGTTGTACTTATATTCATGCATACCAGTCCTTCGGTTGTTCTCTTATCTCCCCCAGGTCTCCTTCCCCTCCCTGCTGTCATTTGACAATCTGCTTGTTTTATGGTGACTATCTCTGGATCACATGAATAGAATCCACTCCTCATTTGGCAGTCTGCTTGTTTTATGGTGACTATCTCAGGACCACACGAATAGAGTCCGCTCCTCCTCTGCTTCTCACCGCCCCTCCCCCTGGGTCCCACTGCTTCCCCTGGGACACACGGCTCACTCGGGACACCCGGCCCCTTTGGGGGACACGGCTCACCTGTGGCACACGGCCCCCTGGGACACACGGCTCACCAGGGGCACACGGCCCCCTGGGACATATGGCTCACCCAGGGCACTCGACCCCTCTGGGGAGCTGGGGTTGCGAACTGGAAGCACCGCGCTAGCTCCTTGCTAGCACGCCGGGCAGCCTGGGACGGCTGCAGGTGGGCTGAGATGGCTGCAGGCGGGGAGACCATCCTCAAAGGTGTCTCGTTTGGTGTGGAACTGGAGCAGCTGCGGACACGGAGGCTAAGTTCTGAGGCCGCCCACTCCCTGAGCCCGGGGCTTAATGAGCTCTGTTCTCGGTGGATTTCCTTTATTTGCGGCAGCGGTGGTGGGTGGCGGTGGCGGGTGCGGCAGCAACGGTCACTCCTGTGGTTCAATTTCCACTGTAGTTTTCAAGTTCATATGGCAGCAGTGGTGGGAGCTTCGGCCTGGCCATGCGGCGGTGGAGGAAGGACTCTGGGGCTACTAACGGAAGGCGCCACGCCAGCTCCTCACCAGTACTCGCGATCTCCACACCAGCAAGGCTGGTGTGCTGGGAAGGTTGTGGGCGGGCTGCGATGGCTGCGGGCGGAGAGACCGCCCTCAATGGTGTCTCCTTTGGTGCGGATGCAGAGCTGCTGTGGATGCAGAGGCTAAGTTCTGAAGCCACACTCTCCCTGAGCCCGGGGCGTAGTGAGCTCTGTTTTCGGTGGATTCCCATTCGCGGGGGGCGGCGGCGGGGGCGGCAGCGACGGTAGCTCCTGTGGATCAATTTCCCTTGTAGTTTTAAATTCCACATGGCAGTAGTGGCGGATGCTTCAGCCCGGCCATGTGGCAGCAGAGGAAGGAATGGCCGGGAAGGAAGGCACCGCACCAGCTCCCCATCAGCACGGCGCCCACGGAGACCAGGCCGAGCCGGCCGCGGCCCAAAAGACTCCGAGACAGCTCCTCACCAGCACAACAGGCGAGCTGGGACAGCTTCGGGCCGGGATGGTTGCAGGCAAGGAGGCCGCGCTCACAGGCTTCTCCTCTGGGGAGGAGCCAAAGGCGGGGTGGAGGCCCCGTATAAGCTCCCTGGTTCCCATGGCGGCCGGCGGGCTGGCCCACTCCCTGGGCCTCGGGGTGGAGCGAGGTCTGGCTTCCCTCATTCCCGACGGCAGCGGCTCCGGCAGGTCCAGTTTCGCCGTAGTTTTAAACTCCACATGGCAGCAGTGGCGCCCTGCTTGGTGTCTAGTTGTAGCCTTCCCATTTCGCCAGCTTTCCTGTGGGTCTGGTGCAATCCCTTTCGATTTTAGCTGTTTTTTTCCAAATTGTTGATGAGCCATCTTGTTTCGGTCTCTCCCCTATTTTTAATTTCTTCTATTACAGTTCAATAGTATTTTATATTAGTTTCAAGTGTACAGCATATTGGTTAGACATTTATATAATTTACAGAGATCTGCACCATACATAATTATCACAATATTACTGACTATATTCCCTAGGCCAGTGGTTGGCAAACTCATTAGTCAACAGAGCCAAATATCAACAATACAATAATTGAAATTTCTTTTGAGAGCCAATTTTTTTTTTTTAACTTAAACTTCTTCTAACACCACTTTAAAATAGACTCATGGAGGCCGTGCTATTTTGTGGAAGAGCCACACTCAAGGGGCCAAAGAGCCTCGTGTGCTGCAGTTGAAGAGCACAGCCCTAGGCTGTAATTCATCCAACTACGATACAAACTTCTTAAGCTTGTCTCCATTTTCACCCCACCTTTCAATTCCCCTCCGTCTGGCAACTATCAGTTTGTTCTTTGTATCTAGGGGTCTGTTCCTGTTTATTATTTATTTTGTTCTCTAGCTTCTACATTTAAGTGAAATCATATGGTATTTGCTTTTCTCTGTTTGCTCATTCCACTTAGTGTAATGCCCTCTGGGTCCATCATGTTTTCATAAATGGTAAAATTTTCTTTTTATGTCTGAGTCACACTCCATTGAAGTCTTTTGTTTCCATATGAACTTTTGGATTATTTGTTCTATTTCTGTAAAAAAAAAATGCCATTGGCATAGGGACTGCATTGAATACATAGAATGCTTTGGGTAGTATGGACTTTTTAATGATGTTAATTCTTCCTATTATGAACATACTAGTATACTTCCATTTAAGTTTATCTTCATTTTTCTTCAAGATTTTATAATTTTCCAAGTACAGGTATTTTATCTCCTTGGTTAAATTTATTCCTAGGTATTTCATTTTATTTTTTAAGCAGTTGTAATGGAGTTTCCTTAGTTTTCCTTTCTGAAAGCACATCACTGGTATATAAAAATGTAGCTGATTTCTGAATATTAATTTGTGTCCTGCTACTTTATGGATTCCCCTATGCTGTAGCGTATAACCCTGTGACTGCTTTATAACTACCAATCTGTACTTCTTAATCTTGCCCCATTTTCACCCCACCCTCCAACTCCCCTCCCATCTGGCAACTATCAGTTTGTTCCCTGTAGAATTTATCAATTCTAGTCGTGTTTTGGTGGATCTTTTAGGGTTCTCTATAGACACTATTATGTAATCTGCAAATATTGACAGTTTTACTTCTTCCTCACCAATTAGAGTGCCTTTTATTTCTTCTTGTCTAGTTGTGGTAACTAGGACTTCCAGAACTGTTGAATAAGAGCAGTGAAAGCAGCCAAAACTGGTTTGGCTCAGTGGTAGAGCGTCGGTCTACAGACTGAAAGGTCCCAGGTTCGATTCCGGTCAAGGGCATGTACGTTGGTTGCAGGCACATCCCTGGTGGGGGGTGTGCAAGAGGCAGCTGTTCGATGTTTCTCTCTCATCGACATTTCTAGCTCTCTATCTCTCTCCCTTCCTCTCTGTAAAATATCAATAAAATATATTTAATTAAAAAAAAGAGCAGTGAAAGCAGACATCCTTGTCTTATCTTATTCCTGATCTTAAGGGAAATGCTTTTAGTTTTTCCATGTTGAGTCTGATGTTGACTGTGGATTTGTTATATGTGTTCTTTAATTAGATTGAGGTATATTCCCTCTGTTCCAACTTTGCTGAGAGTTTTTATCATAAATTGGGACTAGATTCTGTCAAATGCTTTTCCAACATCTATTGAGATGATCATATGATTTTTATCATTCATTTTATTTATGAGGTGTATTGATCATGTTAATTGATTTGTGGATATGGTACCAATCCTGCATCCCTTGAATAAATCCCACTTGGACATGGTGTGTGATTTTTTAATATATTGTTGTTTTTAATATAATATATAAACAATTTGCTAATGTTTTCCCCCTCCCCCATAGGAAAACAAATGCACTTTGTTTATTTTTAGTAAGTTTAAATCCTACGTTTCTTGTAGCACCACTTTGAATATTTTGAGGGGTACAACAGTACACGGATTCTGTGTCCAATGGCCTTGCAGGAAGGTTGCTTCAGAAGTTAGCATTAACCCTTTGTTCCACTGTTCCACGGGGGAGGAGTTACCTTCCCCAGATAACTCGGTTTGGTTTGGTTCACCACCAGGAGTCGCTGTGGTATTGTTTACTTTGTGCACATGGCACATCTCTTGCCTAGAGGGAATTGTTTCATCTGGAGCATAAACATCTTCAATTTTAAGAAGAGCTGTGTGCTCCCTCTAGTTTTGGAGACCCTGTTTATAGCCAGCAAAAATGGCCTTGGGAAACCAAGACAGCCTCACCCAACAATTTCAAAAAAAATTCAACTAAAATACAAAATGGACATTATCCATAACTACAGGAAAGTTGACTGACTGGAAATTCTACAACTATAAGGAAAGAGAAACCAGAAGGAAAATCAGAGGAGCTGTAAAAGCCCAAGGTACAGAGACACGGTGCTCACATGGGGAGAGGACGGAGCCAGAGAGGAGGGGAATCTGTGTGCCCGGAGGCATTCCCTAGTGAGAAGGAGATAAAAGCTCCATACTGTGCTGAACCCCAGTTCCAACAGCACTGAACCCCAGTTCTGGGCAAGACCCTGGGGACCCAGCTCATACAGAGAGAGTCTGGGCTGTAAGGCGGAAACTCAGGGGAGAGCGGCAAAAGGCAGTCCCAGAGTCGTGCACATTACGAGCAGAGGACGGACTGTTGACTCTGCTGCTAGATTGCCCTAGCTCTGGACTGTGTTGAGCCCCACTTCCAACCCCACTTCCAACTGCACTGAACCCCAGTTCTGGGTTCATTGGGGGAGAGCCTTGACTGTTTGGTAGCGGGTAAAATTCGAGGGCACCTTTCTCTCAGAGGTGCTTGCAGCAAGTACCAAAGGACACTGAGAGACACTGAGACTCAGGAACCTCATAGGGCGGGGCTGACAGGAAGTCAAGGCTGTAGGCTCCACCCTGAAACTCCGCCCCATCCAAGCTGAGCAGAGGCTTTTGCAATTTTCCAAGTCTAGTCGAATAAGGCTGTCTCCTGGCATAGACACAGCTGATCCTCACAGCCAATTGGCCTGGGGGTCAGTTCCTCCCAGTGATACCAACAACAATCAAGATTTAACTAAAGCCGAAACCGGTTTGGCTCAGTGGTAGAACGTTGGTCTGTGGACTGAAAGGTCCCGTGTTCGATTCCGGTCAAGGGCACGTACACTGGTTTCGGGCACATCCCCAGTGGGGATTGTGCAGGAGGCGGCTGGTCAATGTTTCTCTCTCATCGATGTTTCTAGCTCTCTATCTCTCTCCCTTCCTCTCTGTAAAATATCAATAAAATATATATATTTTTTTAATTTAACTACAACAAGGCTATACACATAGTCCACAAAAGGAGGCACCCAGAATGTCTACCTCAGGTAACTGGGAGACTGACCCACTGAACCATATAGGACACCTTAGCACACAAAGCCACCCTACCAACTCAGGGAAGCTGTGAAAATGCCGAGACAAGGAAACAGATCACAAACAAAAGAAATGGAGGACAAAAAGTGACTGGATATAGAGTTCAAAACCACACTTATAAGGTTTTTCAAGAATTTCCTAGAAATGGCAGATAAAATAAATGAGACCTATGAGGATATGAAAAGGGATCAACTAGAAATAAAGAATACATTGTCTGAAATAAAAAAATATTATACAGAGTCCTAAAAACAGAATGGAAGATCACAAGAATCAAGTCAAAGATTTGGATCATAAAGAGCCAGAAGACATTCCTCCACAGAAGCAAGAAGGCAAGAAAATCCAGAAAGTTGAAGATAATGTAAGAAACCTCTGGGACAACTTCAAGTGAACCAACATCAGAATTATGGGGGTCCCAGAAGAAGAGAGAGAGAAATATACCAAAAACATACTGGAAGAAATAGTGACAGAAAACTTCCCCCACCTGATGAAAGAATTAGACTTACAAGTCCAGGAAGCGCACAGAACCCCAAACAAAAGGAATCCAAAGAGGACCACACCAAGACACATCATAATTAAAATCCCAAGAGCAAAAGACAAAGAGAGAATATTAAAAGCAGCAAGAGAAAAGCAGGTAGTTACCTATAAAGGAGCACCTATACGACTGTCAGCTGATTTCTCAACAGAAACCATGCAGGCCAGATGGGAATGGCAAGAAATATTCAAGGTGATGAATAGCAAGAACCTACAGCCAAAAGTACTCTACCCAGCAAAGCTAACACTCAGAATCGAAGGCTAAAGAGCTTCACAAATAAAAAAAAGATAAAGGAGTTCATCACCGCCAAACCAGAATTATATAAATTGCTGAAGGGGGTTCTCTAGGAAGAGAAAGAAAATAAAGATAAAAATTATGAACAGCAAATATGTAACTATCAACAAGTGAATCTAAAAACCAAGGGAATTAAAAAATCTGATGAATATTAACTGGTGAATATAATAGAATCAGAGGTATGGAAGGTATGGAACTGACGATTCTCAGGGAAAAAAGGAATGGGGGGTGTGGGAAGAGACTGAACATAAACTGTGCACCTATGGGTGAGGACAATGGGAGGTGGGGAAAGGGCAGAGGGTTAGGTGAGAACCTGGTGGAGGGGAGCAATGGAGGGGGGAAAAAATGAGGAACATTTGTAATGATATGAACAATAAAGATTTATTTTTTTAAAATGGTCTTCGGCCACAGCCTTCCAGACATATTTGTCCTTACAGAAGTCCTGTTCCCAGCAGCCTGGGATCCTCTGTGCCCCGCAGTGCCTCTTGGAGAGAGATGGTGGAACCCACCCATTATTTTTCCCAATTTGCTAATGTTTTGTTGAGAATTTTTATGCCTATGTTCATCAGAAATATCATCCAATAATTTTCTTTCTTTGTAATGCCTTTATCTGGTTTTGGAATTAGGGTATGCTAGCCTCATAAAATGAGCTTGGGAGTCTTAATTTTTTTTGGAATAGTGAGAATGTTTGGTAAAATTAACATGTGAAGCCCTCCAGTCCAGGACTTTTTTTTGCTGGGAGTTTTTTTAATTTGTTTTACTACCACTTTGATTTTGTTATTATAATCAATCTGTTCAGATTTTCTGTTTCTTCTATATTCAGTTTTTAGAAGCTTGAATGTTTATAGGAATGAATTCATTTCCTACAGATCATCTAAATTTTGGCATATAGTTCATATTTTAAATTTTTTGTATTTTTATAGTCTCTTTTATTTCTGATTTTATTTGTGTCCTCTTTCTTTTTTTCTTAATGAGTCTGGTTAAAGGTTTATCTTTTTGAGAAAACTGTCCCTAGTTTATTGATCTTTTGTATTGTTTTATTGGACTATTTTGGTTATTTCTGCTCTGGTCTTTATTATTTCTTTCCATTTGCTCACTTTAGTCTTTGTTTTCCTTTCCTAGCTCTTTTATGTGCAAAGTTAAGTTGTTTATTGGAGGTTTTTCTTGCTTCTGGAGGTTAGCCTGGATGTGAATTCCTCTCAGGACTGCTTTCACTGAGTCCCCTGATCTGAGTTGTTGTGTGCTCATTTTCATTTGTCTCAGGTAATTTTTCATTTCTTTCTTGATCTTACCAGAAACCCATTCATTGTTAAGTAGCATGTTATTTAGCCTCATGTATTTGTTGTTATGTTTTAGTTTCTTTCTTGCTATTGATTTCTAGTTTTACACCATTATGTGTGGAGAAAATGCATGACATAATTTCAATCTTCTTAATTTACTGAGAATTGTTTTGTGTCCTAACATGTAGTCTATCCTAGAAAATGTTCTATGTGTACTTGAAAAAAAGGTATATTTTGCTGCTTTGGGGTGAAATGCTCAGAAAATATCAATTCAACACTTCTGTTCTGTGTGTAGTTTTCTTGTTGATTTTCTGTCTGAAAGATCTATCCAGTGATGTCAATGGGGTATCCTATGACAGTATTCCTGTCAATCCCTTCCTTTATGCCTATCAATATTTGTTTTTTATATGTGGGTGGTCTTATGTTGGATGCATAAATGTTTGTAAGGGTTATATTCTCTTATTTAACAGATCCCTTTTTCATAATCTAATGTCCTTATCTCTTATTATAGCTTTTACTTCAAAACCTTTTTGTCTGATACAAGTATTGCCACCCAAGCTTTTGTCTCCATCTGCATGAAATCTCTTTCCATCCATTTACTTTCAGTCTGTGTGTCTTTCGATAGGTTATGGGTCTCTTGTAGACAGCATATACATGACTCTTATTACCCTATTCATTCAGCCACCCTGTATGTGTTTTTATTGGAGCATTTCACCCATCTACATTGAAAGTGAATATTGAGAGATACATAGCTATTGCCATTTTATTATTCATATCTATGTTTTTTTCTTTTCCTTATTCTTCTTAAAGAAGTCCCTTTAACATTTCTTATAGTATCAGTTTGTTGGCAATAAATTCCTTTGGCTTTTTCTTGTCTGGGGTGCTCTTTAATTCTTCAATATTACATAATAGCATTACTAGGTAGAATAGTATTGGTTTTAGGTCCTTGTATTTCATCATTTTGAATATTTTGTTCTAATCACTTTGTGCCTTAAAAATTCCTGTTGAGAAATCAGCTGACAGTTCCTTTGTACATAACTAACTGATATTCTCTAGGTGCTTTTAAGATTCTCTCTTGGTCTTTGATTTTTGCCATTTTAATTAAGTCTTGGTTTGAACTTGTTTGGGACTCTGCATTTCCTGGACTTGTATTTCTATTTCATTTCCTAGGTTAGAAAAGTTTTCTCTAATTATTCTGTCAAGATGCCTTGATTTTCCTCTTCTCCTCCTGGTATCACTATGATGCAAATGTTGTTATGCTTGATATTGTCCCAGAGGCCCCTAAAACTATTCTCATTTTTAAGTTTCTTTTTGATGTTTTAATTGGGTATTTTCTACTATCTTGTCTTCCAAATTGCTGATTTGTTCCTCTGCTTCATTTTATCTGTTGTTCTATGTTTAACTTAACATAAAGATAGCTCCAGCTATCTTCATTTTATACCTTCTAGTGTATTTTCTTCATTTCAGTCATTTTCATTTCTGACTGATTCTTTTTTATTGTATCTATGTCCTTTTTTTATGCTTACATTTTAGGGTTCTCACTGAATTCTTTGAGCATTCTTATAACAAGTGTTTTGAATTCTGCATCTGTCAGAATTGCCTCCATTTCATTTAGCTTTTTTTCTGGAATTTTCTCCTGGTCTTTCATTTGAGACCTGTTTCTTTGTCTCATTTTGGCTGTCTCTCTGTGTTTGTTTCTATGTATTAAACATATCTGCTATGTCCCCTAATCCTTACAGGATGGCCTTATTATATAGGTGTGCTGTGTTGCCCAGTGGCCCAGTCTCCCTGGTCACCTAAACCACATACTCCAGAAGTGCGCTTTGTACAGGTTGTATGTGCCCTCCTATTGTAATTGAGCCTTGATTGCTATTGGCATGTCAGTGGGTGTGATTGTCCCTCAGGCCTACTAGCTGTAAGAACTGGCCCCAACCATGGCATATGAGCTACAATGCGGGGCCTGACCCAAAGGAGCAAGATTAACTGACACCTGAGGCAGGAGCATCCTATGGGCTCTGCTACTTGCCAAGACCACCTTTTGGGTGTGCTTCTTGTGGAAATAAGTGGATGGTTTTCCTTTGGGGTTTGAAATCAGCCGTTAGGTATACTGGTTCTGAGGACACTTGGTAGTGGCTCCAGTGTAGATGGAGGTCAGTCATTGCCTGTGACCAGCCCTGGACCGCCTTATAGTGGCTACAATGTGACGTATGGTTGGTAGCTGCATTGCTGAACATGGAGGCATGTCACAGAGGCCACACTGCAAATGACAGCCGGCTGCCACCGGCACCAGGCCTGGCTCCACTTAGTAAAAGGTGCAGGGCCCCCTGAGACCTGCCACTGCATACCAACTGCTGTAAGGTTCAGCCATTGAAAGAGCCTCAGGTGGTTCTTGAGTTGTGTGAGGAGGGGTCTCAAGGAGTCCTCAGGGTGGGGTGTGTGGTGTTCACTGGGCTAAGGCAGACTCAGATTGATCCCACTGCAGAGAGGGAACGCCACAGGAAAGGTGGCACCTGCCTGGCAGCTATGTGGAAGGAGGGTTCAACACAACACAATGGTGGATGTTCATCCAGCCCTTGCCTTGAAGCCACACAACTTGTCTCTCTCTGTATGTCTCTGCTGACTCCCAAGCCACTGTCCCTCTTCTGGAGACCAGAGTACGTGCCCGTGAGAGAGTGAGTCTGTGCATAAGCTCTTCAAGAGGCAGCTTCCTGTTTCACCGGACAGAACCCCCACTGATTTTCACAGCCACATTTTATGGGGTTCCTCTCTCTAGTGTTTCATGTGAGGGCACCCAGTGTGAAACTGAGATGCCTAGGTTCTTGGAGGATCCCTGCAGCTGAGATATCCCTACAGATGCTCAACTGCCATGTGTGGGTGTGGGGCCAGCCCATTTCATATCCCTGCCTCTCCAGCCAGTCTTGATGTGGCTTTCTTATGTCCTCAATTATACGATCTCATTCATCTAGCCTTCCGATGGATCCCCAGCTTGACTATTCTCTAATTTAGTTGTGATTTTGATGTGCCAGCACCACATTTACTTATTCTCCCATCTTTATGGGAGTCTCTCTTATTTTCTTACAGTGAATTATAAACAAATCTGTTTTTAAATTTTCTTCCAAAGAATCTCACCTTTGAGTTTGTATGTGGATAAGAGTCAGTAAGGCTATTATTTATTGAACTTAATAAAGGTGCTAAAATCAGGTGCTACACTTCGAATTTAGTCAAGACACTTTGGCAATGAGTGACAAAACTCAATTCCTGAAATCTAGGAGAAGGATGAACTCATATAGCCAACAAATGACAGCGCTGGTCTTGGAAGCTATGTCGGGACCTGTCCTCCACTCAGCATTGCTTCTCATCTGCCCCATCACTTTGGCTCACATATTCTTATGTAGAAAGCCTTCTCCACATGGCAGAGACATAGCTCCCAATTCCCGAGCTTCATACCTGATAGTGTCAACCACTAGATAGTCTGTCCTTATACTGTCTCTGAGCTTGGGTCTTGGCCTCACCCCTACTTTAAGGCGTGGACTTTGCTTGGTTTAAATCAATTAACTAGTCCTATCTGGCGCCTCCACTCCTTTCCATTCCCTCCACCATGCAACAGGCATTTAAACCAACCAAAGCAAATTGGTTGAGAGATAAGCAGGTGAAGGAAGCTTGAATGATCCATGTAAGTAATAGACACATTAGTATGATTCTATGTTTAACTTAACATAAAGATAGTTCCAAATGGAAATATTTATAGGTATGTGTATATACATAGGTTAGTAAAAAGACACATGTTTTGCTCTGTCAGCCATGAGGAATTTTTTCAAATGACTGCTCAATAGCAACAAGTATGCTGAGTGCCCAAATCTTTGTTTCTAATACCATTTTCCAACATGATGAATCAGGGTTCCTTGAAGAAATGGCTAATTCTATGACTGAGGCAGGAGCATCCTATAGTGCCAGACAGCAGGAAAGTGTTCAAAAAAAAAAAAAAGGAAACAAAAACCCATTGTTGGGGTATGTCATAAATTGACACAAACTAAAAGAGCTAGTAATGACCAAAACTGAAAACTGTTCTATTCAGTAACAGAATAGAGTCATATTAGATTGTATCTCAAAGTATAAAATAACTATAACTAATACTGATACAGTGACTGAAAAAAATAAATGAGGGAAAAGAATCAAACCTCCCATGCAGAAGAATTTCAAATAATGTGTATAGGTCTTCTAGCCTCAAGGAGGCTGCACACAGTGGCTTCCTTCGAAGTGTGTAGCCTGGAGGTGGGGAGAATCCGACACACACACACACACACACACACACACACACACACACACACGATGACTAGGCCAATAATAGCAGTCGTAACTCATGCTGACAGCACATATAGTTGATATGAGGTGATGAAATGGTACTTTGCCTCTATGACTTTCCTCCCCCAAATCCATAACCCCAGTATTATCATGAATAAAACATCAAATACATTCCACTGGTGGAGTATCCTATAAAATATCTGACAAGTCTCCTCAAAGCTCTCAAGGGCATGTAAAACAAGGAAACTCTGTGAAATGCCCAGATTCAAGAGAAGCCCAAGGGAATGCTACAACCAAATGTGATGTGGTATCCTAGTTGGAATCCTGGCACAGAAGAATAGCATTTGGTCAAAAAGGAAGAAATCTGAATAAACTAAACATTAGCAATCATGTTTGTATTAGTTAATTAATTATAACAAATGTATCGTATTAGTGAAAGGGTGAGCAACAGAGGAGACGCATAGAAGGCATAGAGAACTCTGGGCTGCTCTCTCAATCTTTCCATAAATCCTAACTGTTCTAAAAATGGAAAGCCACTGAAAAGAAAAAATCCCTCTTCTAATGATATTGTTACTACAGCTCTCACTGTTTTCCTGAGTGGTGTGGCTGTTTTGCACACTATTAACCACGTGTGATGTGACAATGGGAGTGCAGGGTCAGCACTGGGCTGGCACCAGGCAGATGCTGCAGCTGTTCACTGGCTCATTCAACAAATTATGGATTTGAGAACCTGCTTTGAGATCACCTCTGTTCTATGTGCCAGCAACACATGAAGTGAACACGGAGGAGGTGGGAGAAGCACATAAAATACAATGTTCATAGGATAATAAGTACCTTAAAATATACTAAATAGGTAAAGGGGTAGGTTCTGTTTCTCTAGGACAGCTGGGAAGACCCCTCTGAAGAGAAAAGCTGAACACACAAACCTGAAAGAAACGAGGGAGTTAGTGATACAGGATTTAAGCAAAGAACATTGCAGCACAGGAGACAACTAAAAATGCTGAAGCAGGAATGAGCTCAGTGTACGTGAGGCCCGGGTGGCTGACCTGGGTGAATGAAGCAGGGAGGCTTGGAGAGCAGGTCAGAGAACTAAATAGGTTTGAGATCAGGCAGCAGCTTGAAGGCCACACTAAGAAACTAAATTTTATTCTTAATGTGATAGAATGCCTGTCACGGTGTGGCTTTAATAAAGAAAGTGACTCCATGTGTTGCACACATTTAAGATTATTCTAGCAGTGGCATGAAGAATGGACTGTAGGGGGGCGCTACATTGAAAATATGCAAACCAGATGGCAGGCCATGGTAGATGTCCAGATGAAATGACCGCGGTTAGGAGATTGGTGGTACCACAAAGTGATAGAAATGGTGGGAATGGGAATGTTTTGAGATAGAACCAATGGACTTACTGATTGAGTACATGTAGAGATTTTTTTTTTTTTGGGGGGGGGGAGGAAGAGACTTATGGACTAACCAACAAAAATGAATGTGAATAGAATCAACACTCATAAGACATCATATCATGGGACACAATAGCTGGTACCCAAGCTCAAGAGATTTTATATTTTTAAATTGATTTCAGAGAGGAAGGGAGGAGAGAGAGATTGAAACATCAATGATGAGAGAATCATTGATTGGCTCCTCCTGCATGCCCCCTACTGGGGATAGAGACCACAACCTAAGTATGTGCCCTTGACCAGAATCAAACCTGGGACCCTACAGTCAGCAAGTCAATGCTCTATCCACTGAGCCAAACCAGCTAGGGCTCAAGAGATCTTAAATGTGCTCTGGATTTACCAGCTAACTGGGATGGCCACAAACTGCATTTTGCTATCTATATATATAAAACCCTAAGCCATCTTTCGACCATTCGACCAGTCACCATTACACTCACAGACCACCAGTGGGCAGATGCTCAATGCAGGAGGTGCCCCTGGTGGTCAGCATGCTCCCACAGCAGGAGCGCTGCCCACCTGACAGCGTCAGACACTAAGCTCATGGCTGGCAAGCACAGCTGCAGTGGCATGAGCCTCTCCTGCAGCAGCAGCACTAGGCACAGCTAGGGGCTGGGATGAGCAGGAGCACCCAGCCTGGGCTCAGGCTCCTCCCTGGCCACCTGCCGCTCTCATGCACTACATCCCTTGGCAAATGGAACTGCTGGTTTTGGCCTGATCCAATCTGGCAGTCCAACATCCCCTGAGGGGTCCCAGATTGCGAGAGGGACCAGGCCAGACTAAGGGACCCCACAGGTGCCTCTAGTCCTATATAATAAAAGCCTAATATGCTAAGTGTCTAGTCATCTGTTCAACCAATCAAAGCATAATATGCTAATGATATGCTAAGGCTGCTCAATGCTTGCTATGACAGGCACCGACCACCAGGGGGCAGATGCTCTGATCAGCAGGTTAGCTTGAGGCTGGGGTCCAACCAATTGAGACTGAGTAAGAGAGGCTGGGCACGCCCTGAAGCCCTCCCACTGTCCCTCCTCAGCTGGCCAATCTCCCGTGTCCTTCCCCGGCCCCGATCATGCACTGATTGGGTCCCTCGGCCTGGCCTGCACCCTCCCACAATTCAGGACCCCTCAGGGGATGTCAGAGAGCTGGTTTTGGCCTGATCCTGCAGGCCAGCAGAGGACCCCCACTGGTGCACAAATTCGTGCATGGAGCCTCTAGTATATAATCCCTCTGTAGTGACCTTTATTCAGGCTCTGAATCTCTGAGAAGACTTATCTCAGAGATCAAAGGGAATTGCAGGAAATTGTGCCTCTTGATGAGCAAGGAGGTGTGCTTCCTTTCTCTAGGGCAGAACTGCCTTCTCTCCTCAACTTTCCCCCCAAAAATTCTGGGAGGGCAGCACTCATCCACTGTTGCAGACCGAGTGCCTGGCCCAGGAGATACCGCAGCAGACGCCTGCTGAAAGCTGTGGAGAAAGCGGCACCAGCGCCAGCGATGGAGAGGGGCCTGATCTCCCTCGGAAACCATGTTCTAAGAGAAAACAGCACTATCCAGGCCAACACAGAAGAAAAACAATGACGTCAAATAATCACCGAGTCCTGGGCTAGCGCCGACAAATGAGAAACGGTGCCTCTGCAGAGAAGCACAAAGGGCTGACAGCGGTCTGCTGGTGTTTTGCAGTTAAACTGGATGATCTCAACACAGAATCACCAGATATCGGAGCTGGGAGAGATTTTAGGGAATTTTGGATCAATTCGCTCATTTGACAGATGAGACAATGCAGATGAAATGCCGGGGGCCCGGTGCCGGCTGTTTCGACATGTCAGGGCCAGCAGTTGGTCCACTTCCTTCCCCACATGTAGGCTCAAAAGAGAATTTTCAGAAGCTGGAGAGACATGCTTCTTTTTTTTTTTTTTTTTTATATATATATTTTATTGATATTTTACAGAGAGGAAGGGAGAGAGATAGAGAGCTAGAAACGTCGATGAGAGAGAAACATCGACCAGCTGCCTCTTGCACACCCCCTACTGGGGATGTGCCCACAACCAAGGCACATGCCCTTGACCGGAATCGAACCCGGGACCTTTTAGTCCGCAGACCGACGCTCTACCACTGAGCCAAACCGGTTTTGGCGAGAGAGAGACATGCTTCTAAAGTGTGCAGTTTGTCCCCAAGTTAAAGTCCCCATTGAAAACTCTCTCCGAGAAAAACAAGCCCTCCCTTGATGAGCGTGTCCTCTTCTCGGAGGAAGGGGCGCCAGGCCGGACACGGCCTTTCACCTGCTGCCAGGGAGCTCGCCCCACCAACACTCAGCCCTCGAAACAGTAACAGCCCCGTTTTTGAAAAACATACTTATTTCCCCTCCTCTTTATGTCTTTTCATTATTTTACAACTATTTCAATGGCTTTATTGTATATGCAGTTTTCTATTGTAAGTCACCTCAAATTCTGTTTTGGAAGACAGCCAGGTGTAAATCACCAATAAACCAAAATAGAAAGATTTTCCTTCTCTTGTGCCCTGCAACTGCTGCCAGCTGTGTGTCTATTTCAGATCCCACCCTTGACCTAAAACTCGGACTCACCTCCCGACTTTACATTCACTCAGGGGAAAGGCCACCACAGGGCAGACTGCACACACATGGCTAATTACAAAATGCAGGGTCTGCCTGCTAACTAGAAGAGGCCCCGGAAACTTCTCTGGAATTAAAACAAGATGTGGAAGGAGATGTGCTGACGTGGCAGGCCTTCACCAGCAGCCGGTGGGGCAGCCGCCCCTGGCTGCTCGCAGGTGGTGAACCCTTTCCTGACCAACTCCAACCTCCGCTGGCTGCTCCCCGCCTGGGACGCGAGATCCCGCAGCCTTCATCTCTTCTGGATTCTGGCCACGTAGAGATTAAAGCACTCATTTTTCTGAAAACATGAGGCTTTTTTCCTCCCTAAAATAAAATTCCCCTAAACCACAAAAATTTAACCCAGGCAGGATTAGAAATGCAACAAAGAAGTCTATACCGAGACCCTTCCCCCACTCCCTCCCAGCTGCAGTCTTCCGTCCCCATCTCTGCCGGGCAGTGAAGGAAACGTTAATAAGTCCCAGAAAATGTCAACTTCTCCAGAGGGCACTAGACTTTCATGTTTATGCATTTGACCTTGAGACTTCCTGTGTCAATTTTATTTTTCACTCTTCCCCCGAGTTGTACAATTTTGTTCTTTATTCCTAATGGTGTTGGCCACAATTTTCATGACAGACTAAGAGATAGGTTAAACAAGATGGGTCCAGAGGTCCTCTCGCCTATGGAAATACTAGTAGTCCTCCCCTGCAACACCCATCTAGATTCTGTTCATTGATCTCTTCCTAGCCAGAGCCAATTTGTTCAGATAGAGACAAAAATGCTGCTCCAACACCTTAAAGAATGAGACAGTTACAGAAACCCAAGTTTCTCCGGAAACATCTCTGGGAAAGTATGAAATGCAGACAAGACTAGCATATGACATCAGCCTAACATGGCAGAGCTCACCTGGCCCAGGCTGCCCCTGTGTCCTGATCTGTCATGTAGTACCTGTGAGCTCCGGACAAAACGCCAGACTGCATACTGTCCTCATCCGAACGAAGCAGCAGTGGTGCCGGTGTGTGCTGCACAGAGCAGGCTCGCAAACTTGGGTGCATCAGAAACTATGCAGGGCTTTTTAGAACACAGGTCACAGAGCTCACCCCATGGCCTCTGATGCAGTGGGTCTGTGCAGGTGCCCGAGTCTGAATTTCTACAAAGGCCCCACGTGACACTGGTGCTGCTGGTTGAAGGCCATACTCTGAGAGCCACTGTCTCAGGGCTATGGGGAGATGACAAAGTCAATGCACATAAACTCAGCGTCAGCAGTGGCTGTTTTTATAGCTGTTGAGCACTGTGCCTGGTTAGCTATGTCAAATGGTGACAGTTATTATCTTACAAGTTAATATCTTACAAGTTTACTATAATTTGTAAGTCCACCAACTTACAAATTATAGTAAATTTGTAGTTGAACTGTGATATAACCTATAATAATAAAAGTGTGATATGCTAATTAGACGGGACACCCTTTCAGATGATCTTCTGGACCAAGCCAAGGTGACAGCCAAGACAGAGGTGGCAGAACCCCTGCTCCCCTCCGCCCCCACCGCTTGCACAAATTTCGCACATTGGGCCTCAAGTCTGTTATAGGAAACCTCAGTATGAAAATACTGTTAAGCTCCTAATAGAAATACCCTTATTATAAAAAGCATATACACGCATGAGGGATTGTAAGTGGTTTTAAATACCTAAAAGCAATTCTGTAGATCACTGACACCCCCCCCCCAAAAAAAAATATTTTGTCAGAAACCATCTATACATTTACTGAGGCAAAAGAGAAGCAGACACAGCTACTTCTTGGGGTTTCGTTTTTCTCTTAGTTACGTTAAAAGTGCCAAAACTCATTTAGTTATCATGCTCAAAAAGAATCCAACTCGCTTCCAGTAATTAAGAAGCCAGCAAATGCGGGACTTGCAAAAGCAACTAGAACCGTCCAGGGACCTGAGGGGCCTGGGACATGCAGGGTCTTCGAGACCAGAGGTCCTTAGGCAGCTCTCCACAGCAATGGACAAAACACAGCCCCTGACCTGTGGCGGCCCGCAGCCTGCACACACAGACAGCGCTCCGAGGGAGAGCTGGGGGTGCCCCGCTCTGCGCGGAGAACACCACGCCCGATGTGGAGGAGCCGGAGGCTCTCTCGGGGGCTCTGGCTTGAGTCTGCCGTAGACCGAGGGGCAGGGAAGCCCAGTGTCCTCTCTCTGCCACGCACCACTCCCAAGGAGAAAACTTTTCAATAAACTTGGGTCCAGTGCCTCTTCCTTCTAAGAACAGCGATTCGAGATTCAGACAGGCAGCCAGTCTTGGTAAATATGTACCTTCTACAGTTCAATCAGATTTACGCGTTTGTTGAAAAGTCTCCAATGAAACATGAGAATTAGGAGGCTCTTGAAAATTTACACAAAGGGCACGTTTACCAGAATGCAAGCCGAAGCCTTGCTTCGTCGGCTCTGTCAGCTCCCGGTGTGAAACAGAGCCCGGCCCTGACACTTCTCCGGGGCGTGTGCGCCCCGGCTCCGGGGTCCCGGCGGGCCGCCGGGCTCGGGCCGCCGGGGCGGCCGGGGCGCTCTGCCCTCGCGCCGCGGCCACGGCCGCGCCCGGCCGGCGGACTCGGAGCTGCCACGACTCACCTCGCCAACTTCTCCGGGCTCTGCGCGCCCCGGCGGCGGCCGGCTCGGGGGCGCGGACGCGGGGGCCGGCGCCTCGGGGCGCCCGGGCCGGCCCAGGCGGGGGCGCCCCGGCCCGCGGGGCGCGCGGGGGCCGGCGTGAGAGGGCGCTGCGGGGCGGACGCGGGGCGCGCGGGCGGCGGGGGCGCAGGGCCGGGGCGCAGGGCCCGCAGCGCGAGCAGCAGCGCCCACAGCGCGAGCAGCAGCAGCGCGGCCGCCCGGCAGCGGGACCTCATGGCGCGGCTGCCCGTGGGCCCCTCGGAGCGCGGCGCCCGGGGCGGCGGCGGCGGGAACTGGCGCCTCCCCCGCCGGCCGGGCCCGGGGGCGCGGGCGGCGGCGGGGAGGAGGCTGCGGGCGAGGCCGAAGGAGGAGCCCCCACGCCTACCGTACTGTGTGGAATAGCTGCCCTCGGCGCTCCGGGCGGGCGCAGGTGGCAGCCTCGGAGCCTCCTCCTACTCAGGCGCCATCCTCCGGCCTTCCCTCACCCGCTCACCCGCGCCTCCGCTCCCTGTACTTACTCCTTCGCTCCCTCATCCTCTCACTGCCACGCACTCTTCCATCTGACTACTTACTCCAGGCATTTCCCCTGTAATTTCGTTCCATCCGGCCATCCAAGCCTCTCCAAACATCCACCAGGCAAGCCGGACGCTGATGGATAGCTGTTGGATAAAATAGACTCAGGTCCATGTAATCTAAAGAATTTACAGAATTCATGTCAGAGTCTAGGTTTGAAATCTGACTCTGCTGCTTACTTGGTGAGGCTCAGCAAGTTGCACGATTTTTCTGATTTCAACCTCTCTGCATGCAAGTGGGGATGCTGGCTGCTCTCCATGAGAGCTGTGCAGTTACATTAAATAATGACTCAAAGAAACCCGACAGCGCCACCAGTGCCCAATAAGAGCTCTGTGGTAGTTAGCACAACGTAATGTAGCTTGTTCATCCTATATTATAAAGGACTAATATGCAAATCAACCAAATGGTGGAACAACTGGTCGCTATGATGCACACTGAACACCCGAGTGCAGAAACTCAATGCTGGAGCTGCCCCCTGGTGATCAGTGTGCATGCACCAAGGTGGCCAGAGAGGGCCTAAACCAGTTGTGGGCAAACTCATTAGTCACCTGAGCCAAATATCAACAGTACAACGATTGAAATTTCTTTAAAGAGCCACATTTTTTTTAACTTAAACTTTTTGTAATGCCAATTCTTCAAAATAGACTCACCCAGGCCATGGCATTTTGTGGAAGAGCCACACTCAAGGGGCCAAAGAGTCTCATGTGGCTCGTGAGCCACAGTTTGACGACCACAAGCCTAAGCCTTCAGTCAGACATCCTCAGAGGGCACCTGGACTTCAAGAGGGCTTAGGTCAGACTGAGGGACCCCCCTGAGTACTCTAATTTCTTTCTTTTCTTTTTAAAAAAATATATTTTATTGATTTTTTACAGAGAGGAAGTGAGAGGAATAGAGAGTTAGAAACATCGATGAGAGAGAATCATTGATCAGCTGCCTCTTGCACTCCCCCACTGGGGATGTGCCCGCAACCAAGGTACATGCCCTTGACTGGAATCGAACCCGGGATCCCTCAGTCCGCAGGCCGACACTCTATCCACTGAGCTAAACCGGTTTCTGCCAGTTCTCTAATTTCATGCACTGGGCCTCTATTCCTATCTAATAAGAGAGTAATATGCAAATTAACCATCACTCTACTACACTCACACCCACCAGCCAATCAAATTAACCCCAACCAAGATGGCTGTGGCCGCAGAGAGCAGGAGGGAGGCTTGGGTTTCCCTGGCAATGGAGGAAGCCAAGCTTTTCCTACACCCTGGCAGGCCCAGGCCTCCACTCAAGGATACAAAGTTTTAATTATAGAAGGTAAATAAATTCCAACAGAAATGGTGGCAGCCATGGAGCTGGAAGAGCAGGTTGCCCTGGGTGATGGAGGAAGCCAAGCTTCTGCAGCCCTAGCCAGCTCAGGCCTTCACTCCAGGCTACAAAGTTTCAATTATAGAAAATACATAAATTCCAACAGAAATGGCTGCTGCCACAGAGTGAGCAGGAGGCTTGGCTCTGCTCCAGACTACAAAAGATAAATAAATCTCAGATATCTCCACTTGGGATGCCGGGCCTGCAAACCACCACAGGCTCCTCACCCATGCTGCCCCACGCCCCAAGGGAACCCCCACCCTGATCCAGGATATCCTTCAAGGCAAACCAGCTGGCTCCCTCCCATGCACCAGGCCACTATCCTATCTAATAAAAGAGTAATATGCAGATTGACCATCACTCCAACACACAAGATGGATGCCCCCATGTGGTCAAAGATCCTGCCCCCTGTCCACACAAGATGGCCACCACAAGCTGGCCAGCAGGGGAGGGCAGTTGTGAGGGACCAGGCCTGCAAGGGAGGGCAGTTGTGGGTGATCAGGCAAACAGGGGAGGGCAGTTGGGAGGCACCAGGCCAGTAAGACAATCAACCCTGTAGGGGAGGGCAGTTAGGGGTGACCAGGCCAGCAGAGGAGGGAAGATGGGGGCAAACAGGCTGGTAGGAGAGCAGTTAGACATCAATCAGGCTGGAAGGCAGAAGCGGTTAGGCACAATCAGGAAGGCAGGCAGGTGAGCAATTGGGAGCCAGCTGTCCTAGATTGTGAGAGGGAGGTCCGACTGCCCATTTAGGCCTGATCCCACCTTCCCCCAGACAAGGTTATCAGTGCTGGCGTCAGGCCAGGCCTCTGGTTAAGGTCTCAAGGTCCCAGTACATATGGGCTCTTTAAGAACTTGCAAAAGGGGGCAGGAAACACTCCATATTTGGGAGACAAAGAAGGTAAAATCATATAAATAGGGAGAATTCCTGCATGTTGGGGCCCAGAATTTGAGAGACATTTTCCTCTGGACCCGCGTGTAATAAATGTAACTCCATCTCTCTGGTATTGCTTTGTTCTTCTTCGGTTTTCTGTAACATTTATTGGTTCCCTGACCAGGAATAACTTGCTTGGCTTTTATTGGCCTCTGGTGAGTGGGCCATGTTTGGGGCCCCGGGGAGCCGGATAGGCCTCTGGGAGGTACCGCTCTGCTGCTTTAGTAGGATTGAACTGGGAGACGCCGGGCGCTCCCTGACCTCATCCAGCATCTGGAGAGCATGGACAGACACTTCTGGACCTGTCGCCCGAATCCGTAAGGTAGGGGCCCTGTCAGTTAAGCCCACTCCGAGTGAGTGGAAGGGGGAGCTTGATCATCTCCTCAGAGCTTCCTCAGGCAAATTAATCAGGAGTCAAGAATCAGGTGACTGTTTAAACTCTGGGTAAATATCTGGTAAAAGTCAAAAACTCAGACTAGCTAGTATATAAATGTGGGACTCTGGAGGTAAATGAAGGAATTATGAGTTCACTCTGCTGTTTGTTTGTGTGGGACTAGCCAATATGCTACTGAGAAGGGGGGATTGGAGGAATCTTAACTCCTCTGGTAGTTTCTCACCAAGACATTGGTCGAGAATTCTGTTCTGAGGCATGGGTGCCTGGAGTGCCCCCAAGCCCGTCTGGGGAGTTGGGCATTGTTTCATTTATCTGCTCAGCTCCAGTTTGGGGTAGTCTTCTGAGAGAGTGTGAATATAGATATTTGTCTGTCTTGGCATAATTATCTGCTTATTAACTGGTCTGTGTGAAGCCAAAGCTACTTTGTGCCTTCTGGCTGTACACATGAGAGTATATGTTATCTCTTTCTGTTGTTTAAATTGTTTAAAAATAGGACGGACTTGTGGTGATGGTCTGCAAAGGTCTCAAGCAGCACTGCTGAGTTATTTTTCTCAGAAACGATTGCTCTCTATCACAGTGGAGGGAATCAGCCCATTTAGCTAATAAAAATTTCTCTCTAATCTTGTATAAGTAATAGTTTTAGTTTGCTCTGATTTGTAAACTTGCTGTATTAAATTGAAATTTTAAAGTCCTAGGGTTAATTTAAAGGTATAAATTTGAGACATTTCAAAGAACAAAGAACTTTTATTTATGGCTTTGTTATCTCTTTTGGTGATTGGAGACTTTCAGGGACTTACAGCTCTGCAGGGTGGACAGATTTACAGGCCCTGTCCCTGCCTGTGACATCATAGTCCAACGTGGAACTAAGGCTGAAGTTATTAATAACTTAATAGCATCTGTAACTGGATTAAAGATCTTTTCTTTCAGGAGGCCATCTAGGCTTTCAGTTCCAATAAATCTCCCTACACACTCTTATCCTCATCTGTCTTTCCAGGCTGACTAATAGTCATTTTTCCCATAGGCTGGAAAACTTCAGCCTTCAAAAGGGAGAACTGCTACAGTGGCAGTCTGTAGTTTTCTCTGAAACTCCCACTGTTTCTATTTCTCTCTCTGTAGAAAGTGTCTTCCTATGACTCACAATCGGAAAGGGAGACAGGTAACTGGTCTGGGGATAGGACAGGTGGGGAGGGGGTGGTCGGAGAATCCAAGAGTGGTGAAAGAGGAGGATGTAAGATCCTCTAGGAGTCTAGGGGCTTAGAGTAAAAATCTATGAGGGGGAGACTGAAACAAGATGGCAGCCTAGGAAGTCTTCTAAGCTACCACCTCCTCAACAATTTGGAAAAAAACAACAGCTAAAATCGAAAGAGATCGCACCAGACCCACAGGAAAGCTGGCAAAATGGGAAGGCTACAACTAGACACAAAGCAAGATGCCGCTGCTGCCATGTGGAGTTTAAAACTATGGCGAAACCGAACCTGCCGGAGCCGCTGCTGCCAGGAATGAGGGAAGCCAGACCTCGTTCCGCCCTGGGGCCCAGGGAGTGGGCCAGCCCTGCCGGCCACCCTGGGAGCAAGGGAGCTGATACCGGAACTCCGCCACGCCTTCGGCTCCTGCCCGGACGAGAAGCCCGTGAGCGTGACCTCCCTACCCACAACCATCCCGGGCCGCAGCTGTCCCAGCCTGCCCACCGTGCTGGTGAGGAGCTGGCACAGCGTCTCCCAACCTGCAGCCAGCTCAGCCCAGCCTCCGTGCACGCCGTGCTGGTGAGGAGCTGGTGCGGCGCCTTCCGTTCTCGGCCATGGCAAGTCCTTCCTCCACTGGAGCACGGCCAGGCCGAAGCTCCCGCCACTGCCGCCATGTGAACTTTAAAACTACAGTGGAAATTGAACCACAGGAGCGACCGGCACTGCCGCACCCGCCACCGCCACCCACCACCGCCGCCTCGAATAAAGGAAATCCACCGAGAACAGAGCTCACTAGGGCCCCGGGCTCAGGGAGTGGGTGGCCTCAGAACTTAGCTTCCGAGTCCGCAGCTGCTCCACTTCCGCACCAAACGAGACACCTTTGAGGGCAGTCGTCCCGCCTGCAGCCATCTCAGCCCACCTGCAGCCATCCCAGCCTGCCTGCCGTGCTAGCGAGGAGCTAGCGCGGCGCCTCCAATTCACGCCCCCAGCGCCCCAGGGGGGCCGTGTGCTCCGGGTGAGTCCAGTGTCCCAGGGGGCAGTGTGCCCCAGGTGAACCTTGTGTCCCAAAGGGTCTGGGTGTCCTGGGTGAGCCATGTGTCCCAGGGGGCCGTGTGCCCTGGGTGAGCCGTGTGTCCCAGGGGGGCTGGGTATCCCAGGTGAGCCATGTGTCCCAGGGGGCAGTGTGCCCTGGGTGAGCCGTGTCCCCCAAAGGGGCCGGGTGCCCCGGGAGAGCTGTGTGTCCCAGGGGAAGCAATGGGGCCCAGGGGGAGGGGCGGTGAGAACCAGAGGTGGAGCGGACTCTATTCGTGTGGTCCTGAGATAGTCACCATAAAACAAGCAGACTGCCAAATGAGGAGCGGATTCTATTCATGTGGTCCTGAGATAGTCACCATAAAACAAGCAGATTGTCAAATGACAGTGGGGAGGGGAAGGAGACCTGGGGGGAGATAAGAGAACAACCGAAGGACTGGTATGCATGAATATAAATACAACCAAGGAACACTGAACTCTGGGGAGGGAGGGCATGAATGGGAGTTGGGCGGGAGAGGCAATGGTAAGCTATGTACACATATAATACCTTAATAAAATAATTTTTTAAAAAAAATCTATGAGGGAAAACAATGGTTACAGGTTACAGATTTGAATAAGAAAAAAGTATCCTTAAATGTAAAAAGCCTGGTTATACAAGATCTCAGACATCTTGCCTTATTCCCCCTGCTAAGGACAGAGTACATGGTTAATGCAGAGAAGGGGAGGGGGTGGTCAGTAGTTAATTATGAAGCTGGGAGAGATGGGTTTTTGTTTATTTTTACTGGCTGCAGACCACTCTGCTGGCCTAGGTGTCTTATCAGAACTTCTAGCTGCCCTGGTGATTTAAAACTGGTTGGCAGACTCATCCCCCAGAGCCAGATGAGAGAAGGGGATGAGGAGGGCTGGGTGCCTGAGCTGCCGGCAATGGCCCTGGGAGAAGCCACAGCAGCTGGCAGACATTTACCTGACACCGGAGCTGCCCTGCTGCTACATAGGCCTTTGGCTTGCTGGCGGCAGCAGTTAAACCAGACGCCAGTAGCTGCTACTAGTCTCCCTGAAGCCCCAAGAATCGAGCAGTGAGCCTGCGATCGATAAAAACAGCAGATCGAGCTAGTGAAAGCTCCCTGATGCCAATGTACTGAGAGGGTTCAGTACCTGGTGCTGCTGGAAGGGGAGGGGCTGAGATCCCTTCCAGTGCTCTCCCCGGGAGAGGCCTGGTCGCTGCCCTGCCACACAGGGGACTGGCGGGAAGACAGGGGGCCTAATACCCAAGCCACTGCCACAGGAGCGCTTTGCAATATGCAAGGCTGTTTCCAACTACAACTCTGGCTGTGTGGGACTGGCAGCTTTAAGTCAAAGGGCAAAGGAAAGGCGCTCTCCCTGGACTGGGGAGCCTTCAGGACCTTGAGATTCTCCAAGAGAGGAGGAGTCTGACTGAGGGGTGGCAGAGACCCTGTTGGGTTAGAAGGACCTAAGGTCACGTGTTAAACTTATAAATTATGGCTTTCTAGGCAGATGTCCAAGCCCAGATATGTAGGGATTAAGCTACCTGTTTACAGCAAAACAACTTTCTCCCATGCCAGAATAAAAATTTAGGAAAATTAGACAGGATGTTTTTGTGGCTAGAAAGAAGAACTGGCCACCATGCACAGCCTTGACCGTGGCCTGCGGGAAACTTTATAATAGATTTAGATAATACCTGTGACTTCAAGGACATGACTCCAGAAATATAAGGGCAATTTTGTTTTATGTAGGAGGGTCAACAATAGACCTTAACCACCTCCCTAAGATATTTGTATAGCCTTACCATGTGTCATCTATGGTAGCAGAAGATTTAGCTATGTAAGGCGGACGCAGGGCCAATATTATACTTCATTGTGCTAGGAACTGAGTAAGGCCTGTTTGGAACAGAGGGAAGTGATGAGTACCAGCCCTCTTTTACAGGAATTACAGCCCTGTGAGGTCCTGTGACATGTGAGACCCTGTAAAGCAATAAAGCTCCCTTCGTCCTTTCTGAGAGGGCATGTCACCCCTCCCAGAGGCCATATGAAATTTTAAGGACAGGTCAAGTAGGGGAGCCCTACTACAAGGACAGCTGTAACTGTCTACTTAAATATAGACATATTTTGATTGCTTCTTGTCATTTGAAGACAGTTATATTACTCTGAAGAATCCATAGAAAGGACTGACAAGGAAAATCAGAAGATCTTAAAGCAGATCAGTATATTTTTCTCCTTATATAATTCCTCTGAAATTTGGCAATGCTTAATAAATCATGGCAATATGTTTCTCTGCATAAATTCAATAAGACTGGTTTCTAATAGTGGTTTTATTGACTAGAAACTTTGACTGGAGTATCATATTTTAAAGAACCCTGTATGGACTCTGAAGACTTAAAGCCAGTGAGAGTGCCACAGAGAAAGCCTAGTATCCTGCTTGGTAGCCCTGAAAATGGCTGGTGCTGGAGCATCAGGCCCGTACCCTACCATCCAGGCGGTTGGTCAGAGAAGAAGGGGAGCAATAAGGGCGCCTCTGCGTCCCTGCGGGACTCCCATGCACTCTAGGCTGTGACAAAGAGGAGGGCTACTGAGATGGGCCTTAAAACCTAGGGTGTGGGCCCAGGTGGAGTCGCCGCAGAAGGATTCACCTAACTCAGCAGATACTACAGGCAGGCCTGACAGCAGCTGGATGGCTTGGCTTTCTGGCCCTATGGGCACAATAAGATTCAATCATGAAATTCCAGCAGAGGTAGACAGTTACTATTCTTGTTGTGTTTATGCAAACAATCAGGCCAAATTAAATACAATAGGTAAATTAGTCTTTATCTGGCTCTTTTGATAAACATAGAGGTAAATTTGAAGATAAAAATTCTATTTCAATAGAGGTCATTAAAATTGAAATGTTTTCTTTCCCTTCCACTGGATCATTTGTTACAGTTTGTCTCTGCCAGGTCACAAGCCCACTTCCTTCTGTGCCTAGGCTTCATCGACCCTGTGACAGACAGCAAGGATCTGAGAGAAAAACTCCATCCATCCTCAGCATGAAGCAGCTACAGAAGTAATCCAATGTCCATTTTCCCTAAAAAGAATTCAGAGCCAGGATCCTCGAGGAAATATATTAGGCAGTTAGACAGACATGAGCAGAGCAGAGATGATGGGCCAATTAGTGCTACCAGATATAACTAAGTCTTCCCACCTCTACGTATGTGAGACAAGGGGAATAGCCAAAGAAGTAGTCACCCAAAGTCTCAGCCCTTAGAGAAGGCCAGTAGCCTATTTGACACTTTGTATGTGGGTGACCTACTTGCCTCTGGGCGGTGCAGCCACAGCTGTACTTATTGTAAAAGCAAATAAGCTAACTCTGGCGCATTGGCTAATCCTAACTGCCCCACAGGAGGCTGAGGTTTTAATCCAGAATATACTAGAGCATTGGGTGTCAAATACTTGAGTTATCCAGTTTCAGGCTCTCTAGTGGACAAAAGAAAAACCAGTAACAACCGAAACAAGATGGCAGCCTAGGTAGTCTCCTAAGCTGCCGCCTTATCAACAATATGGAAAAAAAAAGATAAAATCAAAAGGGATCACATCAGACCCACAGGAAAGCTAGCGGAATGGGATGGCTACAACTAGAGACAAAGAAAACCGCCACTGCCACCATGTGGAGTTTAAAACTATTGTGGAATGGGAGCCGCCGGACCCACCAGACCGCCGGACCCGCCACCACTGCCACCACCGAGAGTGAGGGAAGCCCACCGAGAGCAGAGCTCGCTCTGCCCCGGGCCCAGGGAGTAGGCTGCTTCAGAGCCTGGTCTCCACGTCCGCAGCGGTCCCAGCCAGCCCGCCATGGGAGCGAGGGAACTGACGACAGGCCTCAGCTGCACCTTCCGCTCCCGCCCAGACGCCTTGGAGCGCAGTCTCCATGCCCGCAGCCATCTTAGCCTGGCCTCCATGCCTGCAGCCGTCCCAGCCCATCTGCTGTGAGCTGTGGGTCCTGGGGGACCCATGTGCCCCGGGTGAGCCGTGTGCCCCAGGTGAGCTGTGTGCCCCAGAGCGGCCGTGGGCCCCAGGAGAGCCGTGTGCCCCATGTGCCCAAAGGGGGGGGGGGTTGGACCCAGGGGAACAGTGTACACCCGGAGAGCTGTGTGCCCTGGGGAAGCGGTGGGACCCAGGGGGAGGGGGCGGTGTGAACCGGAGGAGGAACGGATTCTATTCGTGTGGTCCTGAGACATTTGGACAATCTGCAGCCATTAGCTACAGAACACTGTTGTATTTTCCTGCAAAAAAAAATGAGAGAGAATGTCCCACTTGAAATTCATATACGGAAAAAAGGAAAAGGGAAGGGGAAAAAAAATCTGAGGAACAGAATAAAGTGGTGAATATAGTAGAATCAGGGGCAAAGAAGGGGGGTGGACTGATAATTATCAGGAGGATAAGGGGGTGGGGAAGCAGTGAGAGACTGGTTGAAATCGTATAACCAATGGATGAAGACAATTGGGGGGAGAGGGGGTAAGGGCAGAGGGTGGGAAGGGAACTGGGTGGTAGGGAACTTTGGGGGAGAAAAAGTAGAAACAATTGTAATAATCTGAGTAATAAAGATTTAAAAAAAAGAAAAAAAAAGAAAAATTAGTAACAATTTATATTCATAGCAGGTACGCATTTACGACAAGGTACGGTTCTCCACAGAAGCAAGAGGGAACTGGGCCACAGATGAAGCTTCCCGGGAGGCTGCCCTAAAGCCAGTGGGGCCTCTACAGATTCTAGTGATGTTTCCAGATCCTCATCTACCCAATCTAGAAAAGCAAAAATCCATAACCAGTCTTTATTCAAGTTCTTCTAGGCTTTACAGTCTACCCAGGAAGCATCTGAGATGCTCTCCTTGTACCAACTTCTGATCTGGTTCATCCCTTCCACTCTGTTGACTCTGTTTGGGTAAAGGTATTTGCTATCCAAGGACTGACTCCTACCTGGAAAGGACTATCTCCATGGCAGTCAAGGTCAATGGACTCTCAACGTGGCTTCATCACACCAGCTTAAGACAGCCCAGGAAAAATTGAGAGTCCAGGACTCTTGGGACTCTTTAAATATTACTCCTAGCCCTCATTCTGGGCCCTTATCTAATAAGAATACCCACTTTAATAGGCAGAAAATCAATATTATAGTCCTCAGGGATAAATATATTACAATGACTAAGAGTCAATGATTTGACTCATGTACATAAAACCAGTGGGGAATGAAGCATCTATCTTGTATGAAAACTGCTGTTTGAAATTTTAACCCTGCTATTTGGCTTTTGTAAATTAAACCTCCCCTAGACAAGGTTATCAGTGCTGGTGCCAGGCCAGACGTCTGGTTAAGGTCTCAGGGTCCCAGTACATATGTGCTTTTTAAGAACTTGCAAAAGGGGGCAGGAAACACTCCATATTTGGGAGACAAAGAAGGTAAAATCATATAAATAGGGAGAATTCCTGCATGATGGGGCCCAGAATTTGAGAGACATTTTCCTCTGGACCCGCGTGTAATAAATGTAACTCCATCTCTCTGGTATTGCTTTGTTCTTTGGTTTTCTGTAACATTATCTGTAAAGCTCATTATAACCTAAAGCAGGGAAGCTTGGGCTCATAATGTGAAACAAGTTGGGTGATATTAGAGAGAGTCAGTTCCATAGAATTTTAGAGCCTGGGCCCAGAAATCAGAATCACTAGGTTTCAATTCCCCTTTTACCACCCACTAGGTGTGCAATCCTTTGCAAATCAGGGGACATATGCCTATTTTATAGACTTGTCAGGAGGGGGAAATAAGATCAGTATAAAGGACTGTTTATAGCTTGGCACATGTTACCTGGTAAGCATTCAGTTAAGCTCTGTGTTACACATGACCTCTTATTTTGTCTTTATCAAAACTTCCAGATGTTTTTAAAATTTTATTTGTTCCTGTTAATGTATTTTTTCTGAATCCTAGTTAGTTTCCACTCATGAAAAAATTGGAAGTTGACAAAGCTTTTGAGGTTATCTGGTCCACTGTCTGAGAATAGAACTTTCCCCCCTCCTTCACTTATACTTAAAGCCAGTGATACTGAATTTTTGCTGGAACCCAGATTCTTTGTCCACGGGAATTGAAGAATAAACCCACAGACACAAAGTGGTCTAGTAAAGGTGGAGATTTATAAAAGAACAAGTATAAACTCCCATGTGGGGAGAGGGAAGAGTCCCACAGAATGGACTCTCAAGTAGGGAGGGGAAAAGGGTCCCACTGATTCCTCTTCTAAAAGCCTTATAAAGGCTGAAGATGCTGGTGCCTTGATATCCCCTCTGATTGGTAATTATTCCCTTAGACTGGTTATCATAGAAACTCCTGGGCTTATGTGGGACATATGAGGTTCTCCCCCTCCTTCCTTCTTGTTTTCCTTTTCCCTTTGGGCTTTCTTCCTCAAATTCTGAATGAAGGGCTTCCTGCTCTTTATTCTGTAAATGTGACCTTTCTTGGTCACTTCCAGTTCCCTTGTCTATGGAAATACTAGAGGACCAGTGCACAAAATTTGTGCATGAGGTAGGCTGGTATCTCTCAGCCCAGCCTGCACCCTCTCCAATCTGGGACCCCTCAAGGGATGTTAAATTGCCCGTTTAGAACCGATCCCACCGGGTCAGACATCCCTCTCACAATCCAGGACTGTGGGCTCCCAGCTGGAACCCAGATTCTCTGCCTGCCCTCCTGATTGCTCCTAATCACTTCTGCCTGCCAGGCTGGTCACCCCCTAACCACTCCCATGCTAGCCTGATTGATGTCTAACTGCACACCTGCCAGTATGTTTGCCCCAAACTGCCCTCTGCCGGCCTGGCCACCCCTAACTGCCCTTCTCTGCAGGGTTGATCGCTTCCAACTGCCCTCCCTTGCAGACCTGGTCCCTCTCAACTGCCTCCCTAGCAGGACTGGTGCCTCCTAACTGCCCTCCCCACAACTGCCCTCCCTTGCAGGTCTGGTCCCTCTCAACTGCCCTCTCCTGCTGGCCATCTTGTGGTGGCCATCTTGTGTGTACAGGGGGCAGGATCTTTGACCACATGGGGGCAGCTATTGTGTGTTGGAGTGATGGTCAATCTGCATATTACTCTTTTATTAGATAGGATAGAGGCCTGGTGCATGGGTGGGGGCCAGCTGGTTTGCCCTGAAGTGTGTCCTGGATCAGGGTGGGGGTTCCCTTAGGGTATGGGGTGGCCTGAGCGAGGGGCCTGTGGTGGTTTGCAGGCTGGCCATGCCCCCTGGCGACCCAAATGGAGGCCCTGGTATCTGAAATTTATTTACCTTCTACAATTGAAACTTTGTAGCCTGGAGTGGAGCCAAGCCTCCTTCTCACTCAGTGGCTGGCAGCCATTTCTATTGGGACTTATGTACCTTCTATAATTGAAACTTTGTATCCTTGAGTGGAGGCCTAGGCTGGCCAGGGTGTGTGGAAAGCTTGGCTTCCTCCGTTTCAAGAGGCAACCCTAGCCTCTCAACTGCTCTCTCCTTGGTTGGGGTTAATTTGCTTCCTTGCTCTGATTGGCTGGTGGTATGGCTTGAGCAGAGTGATGGTTAATTTGCATATTACTCTTTCATTAGGTACGATACCTGTTGCTGCCTCCCTTGTCTTAGGGAAATGTAATTGCACCGGCTTCCTTGTGTTATGGAAATATACCTTCTCCCAGTTTGTAGCCCTGCACTTTTCTATGACCCCAATTCTAAAAAATCCCTGAGCCTGCCTATGTTCCCCTAAAATTCCTGCTTTAGGGAATTCCTATTTCCTGGATTATTATAAATATTCCTATTTCCTGGATTATTCTAGCTATTACTGGAATAACAGAAATAAAATGAGAGGAAATTGCATATATATATATATATATAATTGGAGAGGTCTGGGAGAGTATGAGGAGTTTAGACCAAAAGGAAAAGAAGGAAAAATGAGACAGGGAAGAGTACCTCAAACAAGTCTAAGGAGAAAATTCAAGTAAGGGGAAAGTATAGAGAGACTGTAATTTGTCAATACAGGAACTGGGTTTAAGAGTTAGACGTTCTGGGTTCTGATCATGTAAAATGCATGGTTATTATAAGACTAAAGGCCTGGTGCATGAAATTTGTGCACAGGGGTGTGTGTCCTTCAGCCCAAACTGCACCCTCTCCAATTTGGACCCCTGGACTCCCAACTGCTCCCTTCCAACTGCTTGCCTGCCTGCCTTCCTGATTGCCTCTAAACATTTCTGCCTGCCAGCCTGATCACCCCCTAACCATTCCCATGCCAGCCTGATTGATGCTTAACTGCTCCCCTGCCAGCCTGATTGCCCTCCCTTGCAGGCCTGGTCACCTCCAACTTCCCTCCTTTGCTGGCCTGGTCACCCCTATCCTCCCCTGCAGGCTATATCACCCCCAACTGCCCTCCCTAGCAGGTCTGGTCCCTCCCAACTGCCTTTCCCTGCTGGCCATCTTGTGGTATCCATCTTATATCCACATGGGGCAGCCATCTTTGACCACATGGGGCAGCCATCTTGTATGTTGGAGTGATGGTCAATCTGCGTATTACTCTTTTATAAGATAAGATGTATTGCTTAACTGCTCTGAGTCGTATTCTTCAGAGTTCATAGTGCAGATTAAAAGAGATTAGTTGGGCCTGGCCTTCATAGCTCAGTGGTTGAGCCTTGACCTATGAGCCAAGGAGGTCATAGTTGGATTTTGTGGACAAAAGGGGCCACGTGCTAACCTGACAAGCTCGGGAGGCCTGCATGACACTCTTGCAAACTTAGAGAACTAAAGTAACTGCAAAGGATGGTCTGAAATTAAACTAAAAGCAGTTATGGTGGGCAGTCACCTCCTAGGCTGGTATCTTTACTGACAAGGTCAACCTTTACCTTAACTGAGCCCATCTGTTTTTTTTTTTTTTTGCATCTATGATAACATATCCTTGAAATGTCTGGGTAACTTGTAACTTCCCTTTTTCTGGAGCCCTTGGGCACAACCTAATGCCTAATGCCCAGGCCAGAGACCACAAATTCCTCATTACCATGTTAATTGTCCCTGCACCCACCTAAGTAAGTGTCCATCATTTTACCTTTTATCCAATCCCAGGGGTTTCCCAGCTTTGCTTTCTCCCAACTCCTTACTCCATCACCAATGAATTTCATGTAACCCACCTACTCCATTTCCTTTGATGGCAATGTATAAATACAAATGGAGCATTATCTCAATTTGTTAAGGTTCTGCTTCCTGGCATATGTCAAGTGTTTGGCTCAAATAAACTTCAAAAATTCTTTACAGGTTTGAATGTGGGTTTTTTTTTTTAATAACAATTCCCACCAGGGTCCATGCCCAACTTCCCAGCTGGATTCCCAGTGTGCACAGCCCATCGATGATTCTCTCACCACTGCTGTTTCTATCTCTCCCTTCCTGTCTGAAATCAATTTAAAAAAATCAAATAAGGAAACTATTCAAATATTGAACTATAAGAGAGAGGAAGAAGGAGAGAGGAGTGGTGGGGAGAATTGTTAGCCAAACAGATGAGAACTAAGGAAAACCACAGTTGGGTGCTGCTTGGCTGCCGGGGTGACTGCTCCAGCATACCGACAACTGACAACTGGCCAGGCACATTCGTTCTTAGAGCTTACAGAACTCGATGTTATCCTCACAGTATTTCTATGAGGCTGACCTAGTGCTAGCCTCATTTGATAGACAAGAATGCTGAAGCAGAGGTTTTGTAATTTTCCCAGTCTTACAGCGGGGAAGTGGCCGAGAGCGATTCAAACGCAGGACTCTGCCTGGGAAGCCGATGCTATTAAATTCACCTCGAAGCATCGCGAAGGGTTGAGTGCCTCTGAGGCGGACGCATGCCCTGGTTTTTCCAAGTTGTGTCCGGAGCACGCTGCCTAAGCACAAAGCCCCGCTCTGGGCTTCCGCTCCACTCCACCTACACCGTCCCGTCTCCATGGAGAAGCGGTGGGGCGGGACTTCCTCTCCCACAGAGGAGCACTTCCGCCGTGGTCCGGAAGCGGTGGGGTAACCGGAGCGGCGGGCCATTTCTCGAGGATCTGAGCGGGGCCGCGGCGATGCTCACACCGGCGTTCGACCTCAGCCAGGACACCGACTTCCTGACCGTCGCCATCCGCGTGCCCCACGCCCGCGTCTCCGAGTTCGACGTCTACTTTCAGGGCGCCGACTTCAGGTTCTACGCCAAGCCGTACTTCCTCAGGCGAGTGGCCGCGCCGCGGTCTGACCCTCCGGGGCGGGCGGAGTCCGCGGTGCCCGCCGCTGCTCGGCGCCCGGGATCCGGGCCAGCGGGCGGCTGGACGCGGCGGAGCCCGCTTTCCCCTCCGCCGCACCGGGCCCGCGTTGAAGGGACTCCTGGCCGCGGCGCAGCGTGGCTTGGCGGCCACGCCCCTTCCGGTTTCCGTTCCGTTTCCGCTCTGCGCGTGCCCGCGTCTGACCCCGGTCCCAGCCACTCCGAGCCGCGTCCGGTCCCTGGACCCCTTCCCCGAGCGCCCCCGACGGCCCGCTGCCCTCCGGGCCTCGCCCCTCCTCTGCGCCCTGTCTGGCTCTGCCCTGGGGGTGGTGCGGCCGCCGGGAGGGCTCCGGGCACCCCTGACGGCGGGTCTGGCGGTGGCCCGAGTCTGGGCCCACTGCACCGAGGGCGCTGCAGATTCTTCCTCCAGCAGGGCAGGAGTCCTGCTGTCCGCTGGCTCTCGGAGGAGGGGACACCCACCCTCGGAACCTTTCATTTCAGCTTCCGCTGCTCAGTCCGCCTTCCCCCTGCGTACTTCCCAGTACAAACCTTCCTCTCCAGGCAAGCACGTGCCTTCCCTGGCCGAACCGGGATAACCATTGGCTTAACTGGGGTCCCCTATTTGATTATACTGCCTTTCCCCATTTCTTCACTCATCTCTTTGTCAAGTCCATGGTGTAGACCAGGCTGGGTTCTCAGCACGGGGATGTGGCGCAGCCTCGTGCAGGTTTCAGCGCATTGGGGAAGGGAAAGTAAGTAAACTAGCCACACATCCCAGCAGGTGCTCTGTAGGGAAACACAGGGTGCCGTGTTTATCTGAGGTGACACTGAACTCAGGAAGAACCATAAGATGATGGTGGTGCCGGCGAACATTTACTGCATTTTTACTCCAGGTTGGTGCTTTGTGAATGACCTCATTGGAATTTAGGAAAGTCCGGCAAAATAGATTACGGTATGTTATTTATCCCTGGTGCAATGAGGGATCAGAGGCTCAGAGAAAAGCTCTTAAACGGGATAGAGCTATACTAGTAAACAATAAATAAAAGTTTCCAAGTGGAAACCTCTCTGCTTACGTGGGCAGTGTTGATGAAGACAGAAGAGGAGGTGTGAAGCAGTTTAAGAAGGACTCACTCTTCACACAAAGGGGTCCATTCCTTGTGTAGCGGAGGCTTGGGAGTTGGGCATGTCTGAGTCTCAGCACAGGTAGAGCCCTGTGAATTTAGGCAAGTTATTCAGTCTGTTTCCTAATTTGTAAAGTGAGACTAATGTTAGCGATCTTAAAGAGCTGATAGGAGGACAGATAATGCATACATAGTCCTCATTATCATGCCTGGTATTTATCCTTGTGTTCAATAATCAGTCGGCATTGTTGATTTGTGGGCTCTCTGTTCTGTTCCTTTGGTCTATCTGTCTGTCCTTGTGCCAGTACCAGGTTGTTTTGAGAACAGTGGCTTTGTAATACAGCTTGATGATGTCTGGTATTGTGATCCCTCAACTTGTTCTTTTTTTCTCAAGATTTCTGTGGTCTTTTTTATTCCATATAAATTTTTGGAGAGTTTGTTTTAGATCTGTGAACTATGCCATTGGTATATTAATGGGTATTGCATTGAATCTATAGATTGCTTTGGATAGTATGGACATTTAAAAAATATATATTTTATAGATATTTTTCAGAGAGGAAGGGAGAGCAGTAGAGAGCTAGAAACGTCAATGAGAGAGAAACATTGACCAGCTGCCTCTTGCACACCCCCCACCCGGGATGTGCCCGCAACCAATGTACATGCCCTTGGCCGGAATCGAACCCCGGACCTTTCAGTCCGCAGACCGACGCTCTACCACTGAGCCAAACCGGTTTCGGCCGTATGGACATTTTGATGATGTTAATTCTACCAATCCATGAACATGGTATATTCTTCCACTTGTTTTATCTTCCTTATCTCTTCTTTCAACATCTTGTAGTTTTCCGAGTACAAGTCTTTTACCTCCTTAATTTTTTTGTTGCAATGGTAAATGGGATTGCTTTTTTAGTTTTTCTTTCTGACAATTCATTATTAGTGTATAAAAATGCCATCAATTTCTGGTAGTTAATTTTGTATCCTGCTACATTGTCAAATTTATTAATTAAATCATTTAGTTTTTTTGATGAAGTCTTTAGGTTTTTCTGTGTGCAATATCATGTCATCAGCAAATGACAGTTTTACTTCTTCTTTCCTGAACTAGTTCGGATGCCTTTTATTTCTTCTTGTCTGATCACTGTGGCTAGCATTTCCAGTACTATGTCAAACAGGAGTGGTGAGAGAGGGCATCCCTGTCTTGTTCTTGTTCTTGAGGAAAATGATTTAATTTTTGCCCATTGAGTATAATGTTGGCTGTAGGTTTGTCATATAGTAAGGCTTTTTATATGTCTCTTCCCACTTTGCTGAGAGTTTTTGTTTGTTTGTTTGTTTTGTTTTTGTTTCTTAATCCTCACTCAAGGATATTTTTCCATTGAGAGTTGAAGAGAGGGAAAGATTGAGAGAAACATCGATGTGAGAAAAACACATTTGTTAGTTGTCTTCTGCACGAGCCTTGACCAGGGCCAGTGCAGGAAGGAGCCTGCAATAAGGTATGTGCCCTTGACTGGAAATGCAGTCTGGGACCTTTTGGACAGTAGGCCAACTCTATCCCCTGAGCCAATCTGGCTCGGGCTGCTGAGAGTTTTTATCAAGAAAGGTGATAGATTTTGTCAAATGCTTTTTCTGCTTCAATTGATATGATCATGTGATTTTTGTCTCTCTGTTTGTTTATGTAATGTATCATGTTTATTGATTTGCAGCTATTGTACCAGACTTGCATCCCCAGAATATATTCCACTTGGTCATGGTGTATGATCTTTGTAATGTAATGCTGGATCTGATTTGCTAGAATTTTGTTAAGGGTTTTAGCATCAATGTTCATCAGGGACATTAGTCTAAAATTCTCTTTCTTTGTGGTGTCTTTATCTCGTTTTGGGGTAGAATAATTATGGCTTCATAGAAAGAGCTTGGAGGTGTTCCTTCTTTTTGAAATTTTTGGAATAATCTGAGGAGGATTGGTGTTAGTTCTTTGAATGTTTGGTAAAATTCCCCTGTGAAGTTGTCTGGACCAGGGCTTTTATTTGCTGAAGTGTTTTGATTACTGCTTCAATTTCATTGGTAGTTAGCTAGCTATTCAGGTTTTCTGATTCTTTGTGATTGAGTTTTGGAAGATTGTATTTTTCTAGGAATGTCCATTTCATCTACTGTATTTGCCGGCGTATAAGACGATTTTTTGGCCCTGAAAAAATACGTATTTGCCGGCGTATAAGACGACTGGGCGTATAAGACGACCCCTAACATTTCCACAAAAAATACAGAGTTTGTTATATACTCGCCGTATAAGACTACCCCCCACTTGGAGGCATATTTTTCAGGGCCAAAAAGTCTTCTTATAGCGGGCAAATACGGTAGGTTGTCTAATTTGTTGCAATAGAGTTGTTCATAGTATCTTTTTTCCAATCCTATCTATTTCTGTGGGGTTGGTTGTTACTTCACCTTTTTCACTTCTGATTTTGTTTATTTGGGTCCTCTCTCTTTGCTTCTTGGTGAGCCTGGCTAGATGTTCATCAATCTTGTTTATCCTTTCAAAGAACCAGCTCTTGGTTTTATTCTTTTGTATTGTCTTTTTGGTTTCTATGTCATTTATTTTCTCTCTGACCTTTATTATTTCTTTTGTACCGCTTACTCTAGCTTTTTGTTTGGCTCTTTTTCTAATTTTTTAAGTTGTAGGGTTAGATAATTTATTACCAGTTTTTCTTCTTTTTTTGGAGGTAGACCTGTAACGCTGCAAAGACTGCTTCCCTCTAAAGACTTCCCTTTGAAGACTGCTTTCACTGTGTCCGTGGATTTTGGATTGTTGTGTTTTCATTGCCATTTGTTTCCAGGATGCTTTTTATTTCTTTTTTGATCTCATTGCTAACCCAATCATTGTTTAATAGCATGCTTTTTAGTTGATTTTTAATTTTATGCCATTGTGTTCTGAGCAGATGCTTGATATGATTTCTGTCTTCTTGAACTTGAAGAGACTTTGCCTATGTTCCAAAATGTAGTCTGTCTTTGAAAATGTCCTTTATGCACTCAAGAAGAATGTATATTCTGTAGCTTTGGATTAAAATGTTCTGAAGATGTCAGTTAGTCCCATCTGATTTAGTGAGTTTTTTAAGATTGCTGTTTCATTGTTGATTTTTTTGTCTAGAAGATTTACCCAGTGATGTCAATGGGGTATTAAAGTTCCCTACTATGATAGTATTACTGTTGATCTCACCCTTGATATCTTCCAGAAGGTTTTTTATGTATTTGGATGCTCCTGTATTGGGTGCATATATGTTCACCAGACTTATATTCTCTTGTATCAGTCCCTTTAGTATTATGAAGTAGCCTTCCTCATGTCTTGTATGGCCTTCACTTTGAGGTCTATTTAGTTAGATATAAGTATTACCACACTAGTTTTTTGTTTGCTTTTTCATTTTCGTTTGCCTGAAAAAAATTGTTTTTATCTCTTGACTTTCAGTCTGCGTGAGTCCCTTATTCTGAGGTGGGTTTCTGGTAGACAGCATTATGTATGGGTCATGTTTTCTTATCCATTCAGCCACTTGGTGTCTTTTGATTGGAGAATTTAATCCATTTATTAAGAAATAACATTTAGCCGGGACTGGTTTGGCTCAGTGGATAGAGCGTCGGCCTGCGGACTGAAAGGTCCCGGATTCGATTCCAGTCAAGGGCATGTACCTTGGTTGCGGGCACATCCCCAGTAGGGGGTGTGCAAGAGGCAGCTGATTGATGATTCTCTTTCATCGATGTTTCTAACTATCTCTCTCTCTCTTCCTCTCTGTGAAAAATCAATAAAATATATGTTAAAAAAAGAGGCTTTTAATAAAAAAAAAGAAATAACATTTAAAGTTATTGATAAGTACTTATTTGTAGCCATTTTTATTCTTTATGCCTGTGTTCCTTCTTCCCTTCCTACTTCTTCTTTTTAAACTTTCCCTTTAGCATTTCTTGCACTCCTGGCTTGGTAGTAATAAACTCCCCTAACCTTTTCTTTTCTTTTTTTTCTGTGAGGCTCTATTTCACCTTCAATTTTTAATGATAGCCTTGCTGGATAGAGTATTCTTAGATTCAGACCCTTGCTTTATATACTTTATTCTATTCACTTCTGGTCTGCTGTGTTTCTGTTGAGGAATCATTTATAATCTAATGGAAGGTCCCTTATAGATAACTTTCTGTGGTTTATTTGCATCCCTTAAGATTCTCTCTTTGTCACTAATGTTTGCCATTGTAATTACATGTTGTGGTGTGGGTCTTTTGGGGTTCATCTTGTTTGGGACTCTGTGCATTTGTGACTTCCCCAAATTAGAAATTTTCTGTCATTATTTCTTCAGATAATTTTTATAATCCTTGCTCCTCTTCTTGTCCTTCTGGCAACCCTATTATATGAATGTTGCTTCTTTTCATGTTGTCCCAAAGCTTCCTTAAGCTATCCTCCTGCTTTTGAATTTTTTTCTTCAGTTACTGCTCAGCTTCTTCTAGTCTACTGTTGAAACCTTCCATTGTAGCTATATATTCTTCATTTTGACTTCGTTCTTATATATGTTATTGATTTTCTCATCCAACCAATTTTGGAACTTTATGGCCATTATGCAGAATTCTTTCTCTGACATATTGTTTACTTCCATTTCATGTAGTTCCTTTTCTGACTTTTCTTTCTTTTGGGGGTTGTTTCTTTGTCTCCCCATTTTTTCTGTCTATTTTTGGTCCTGGGCTCCCTAAGGGGTTGAAGCCCCTAGTACAAACATGTCAAACTCAAAAGGCCAAATAAATAAAGTTTAAGTTTGTATGGGCCGTAAAAAAACCAAAAGCTTCAGTTTTCATAGAAATGTAGGTTTATTTTGTTAGAGACATAGTGAATATAAAGGGCTGAAATAAATGAGTAACATTAACATAGAATAATAGGGCATTTTGTTAAAATTAATATTTTCTTAAATATTAACTTACCAGACACTGAATAACTGCGCAAATTAATAAGCATAATGCAAATAAACCTATTTTTCTTGTTCTCTGAAAGTGAAATATTTCCTGTTGTGCACAACCAAACAAATGAGTCCAAGACTTATGATATGGCAGTCGGCTGCTAAAGTATTCACTATTAGTATTTGTGGAGAGAAATGGTGTGCCTGTATGTAAAGGAAATAAATGCAACACGATTATAGTGATTAGTCATTAGTGAACATTGTAGTTTATTATTAATAATTATGTATGACAAGATATTATAAAAATTAAGTTGTGGAATTTTTATTAAAACGTTTTTTACATACCATTATATTGGCTGGACCACAAAAATATTTGTTGTGGGCTGCATGTGGCCTGTGAGCCACAAGTTTGACATGCTTCCCCTAGCTGGCCTGAGGGCTGGGTCTGTCTTGAGTTTCACACCTTTATTGTCTCTCTTCTGGGTTCTGTCTCCTCCCATGGTCTGGTACCTCAGTCGTCCACTTCAGATTCTTGAGGTCGGGGGGCGAGTGCACAGTTCCTGTGGTGTGGGACTCTGACAGGGCGAAAGCCCTCTGGTATGCACTGCACTGTGCGGCCCTAGCACCAAGGCAGGATGGTGCCCTCGATCTCTCTGGCAGTGCATTGCAGCGTGGCACTGTGACATGTGGCTGGGCACACCAGTTCGTACCAGCAGCTCTGACCTGAGCCTGGGATAGAATGCATGCCAGGGTGACAGCTCTATACTGGGACCAGGGATGGAGCGGGGTGTGGGCTACCCCTTGCTTGCACTCACAGCGTGAGGACCTGAAATGCGGGATTGGGCTCCTGTGAGGAGGCGCCCCTCAGCAGGTCTTTCTGGCATGCACTGGCTGTAGAAGTCTGGGACCCATGGTGTGGTACCTTGGCTGCTCACTGCCGGGCACTTAGCAGTGGTGGTTCCACACAGATTATGGCTGGCAAGTGGCTCTCTGCACAGGTCCAGGGATGGTATCTGAGGTCGTGTGGATGTTGGCATGGCTGTACTTCTAGCCCCTGTTGCTCCCCTCTACAAGATGGCGTGGGTTTGGAGCCAAAGCTACGCTGGCCTTGGAGTGCTGTCGGCGGTAGCCCATCTGGGAGAGCCCAGTCTGCCAGTCCCTGGGATTCCTGAGATGGCTGTCTGCCCCTCATTCACCCACACAGACCACCCTTGTCCACACACCCCTTATCCTTTATTCTGTCACACTCTTTCCCTCACTGCTGTCCTTTTGGCCACCATGTCCAAATTCCCTCTAGTCCAGACTTCTACTTTAGGAGAATTATTTTAGGGCCTCAGTGGAAGACTGACAGAACAAGAGTGAAACTGGAAACAGGAATCAGTTCATTTCCTTTAGTATGAAAGAAAAGAAAATCCCATATAGTAATTATAAGATTTGAGAAAAACTTTTTTTTTTCTCTCTTAGTAGTAATTTGCCCAGTGCAAACAATTGGTTTTGTTGTTCCTTATTGTCTTCCCTCACCCCTCTTTTTTGGTAGCCAATTAGTCTACTTTTATTGGGCCCATGCTGTGGCAGGCACCAGGCATATAACTAACTCATTCATTAGGGAGGTGGAAGTACTGTAACAATGGTGATAACTATATTGTGGCTTTCCTCTTTAAGTATTTATTTTATTGATGAGTAGTAGTATTTAGACAGAGAAGTCATCTCTAATTTTTTTTTATCTTGGCTAGGAAAGAAATCTGTTATTTACTTTCTAAAATGTTAAATAAATGCTGAGAGATTTCCTTTTATTTTGTAATTTTTAAAAATATATCTTACTGATTTTTTACAGAGAGGAAGGGAGAGACACAGTCAGAAACATCGATGAGAGAGAAACATCTATCAGCTGCCTCCTGCATACCTCCCACTGGGGATGTTCCCGTAACCAAGGTACACGCCCTTGACCAGAATCGAACTCGGGACCCTTGAGTCTGTAGGCCAATGCTCTATCCACTGAGCCAAACTGGTTTTGGCTGAGGGCTTTCCTTTTAAAATGATTGATAGTTTTCAATGTATACTGGTCACTTATATTGTGTAGTTTAAGGACTTCATGAGCTCTTATATTAAATTTGCAGATTAACTCTTCCTGGGAGAATTGTAGAAAATGGAAGTGAAAAAGGGTCCTATGATGCAGATAAAGGTATTTACTTTGGAGATTTTGTTAGTTTTGTTCTTTGGATTTTTCATGTTAATGTTACTATGTAAAAATCTTTCAAGACTAGAGGCCTGATGCATGAAATTTGTGCAAGCGTAGGCCCTCCCAGCCCTGGCTTTGTGTGGGAGGTTGTCTGGGTGGTCGCTCTGCTGTTAGGCCATTCAGTCGATTTGCATGTTATGCTTTTATTACTAGAGATACTGTGAGGACCTTTTAGGTGTATTGCAAGTGCAGTTTGTCCCTCTGACTAAAGTTTTTCAGTGTCCAGTGCTGTTATTCTTGGATTTCTTAAAATTTACAATTTTTTTAGTCTTTGAAAGTATTTCACAGTATTCTTCACAGTAAACTTAACATTATGCTTGTGTGAGGCAATAGACATAGATGATTTTACCTGTGAATCAAATCTTTCTTATACACTTATTTTTTCTTTTTTTAAAAAATATATTTTATTGATTTTTTACAGAGAGGAAGAGAGAGGGATAGAGAGTTAGAAACATCGATGAGAGAGAAGCATTGATCAGCTGCCTCTTGCATCCCCTACTGGGGATGTGCCCGCAACCAAGGTACATGCCCTTGATCGGAATCGAACCCAGGACCCTTTAGTCTGCATGCCGACACTCTATCCACTGGGCCAAACCAGTTTCAGCCTTTCTTGTACACTTTCAAACTTAAAATTTAGTTATATGTAGCTGAGAAAGCTGTTCATAGGTGGCATTTAAAGGCTGACAGAATTTTCTTCTTGTGAATAAGTTGTTCAGCTAGCCCTAAAACCATTTTTTTTTTATGTAAGTAATTTGTTATTGGGTAGGAATAAGAATACGCTATGTGCTCTTATGTAATTTACGCAGGGAGTATTATCTATTGCCTTCATGAACTAGGGAAAGGGATGAAAGATGGGATGACAATGTTAAATGACAATAGTGCAGTATAATTAACGTGGTAAAGAAGTATAATAAAACTGCCTTTCTAGGTTTAAATCTGCTTTTAATTGCACATAAGTTGTTATTACATTTTAAAAGGACATAGGACTTGAGGAAGGTTGCTATATGTGCAAATATTTTAGGTTAATTACATTTAATATATTTAGATAAGGTTTAGTTCACTGAAAGAATAAAGTGTTTTAAAATGTAAGAGTAGTAAATAATGTAATGAGTTCATAGCTGAGCCTAGTTGAAGTTTGATAAACCCAGTCAAGGAAAGAAAAGAAGTACATAGGTGTAATTTATATCTGCCTGAGACTAACTTTAGGAATGTAGTTCCTAAGATAGTAAAGGATTTTATTAAACTATAACTGCTTTTTGTGTATTTTTGAAATTTCTGCTATTCTGTATAGGATAATGTATCCTGATTTTTTTGCCTCCCTAGTCCAGAAATACATTTTATAAGTAGCTGCTATTACCCACTCAGGCTATTGAGTTTTGGACTTTTTAAAAAATATATTTTTATTGATTTTTCACAGAGAGGAAGGGAGAGGGATAGAGAGCTAGAAACATCGATGAGAGAGAATCATCGACCAGCTGACTCTTGCACACCCCCCATCGGGGATGTGCCCGCAACCAATGTACATGCCCTTGACCGGAATCGAACCTGGGACCTTTCAGTCCGCAGACCAATGCTCTATCCACTGAGCCAAACCGGTTTTGGCGAGTTTTGGACTTTTTGACTTGGAATTTTAATATTATCAATAGTTAGGATGATATTGCAGTAAGACGAAAGCATTCAGCAGCTTTAACTAATTAATTTATTATAGTGGTGACAGCTGAATTAGTGGTTCTGAAAAACCCAGTTGGAACTTTTCTGATTTTTAGTTACTAAATTTATGTAAGGCCATAGTTTTGGAGCTCTATAAGACAGAATTATATCTAAATATATATATTACATAGACATATTTGTGAAGTCTTTTAGTATTTTAATCTTGTTAACCATAAAACAAATTTATGTTTAAGGAATTTTTACCATTCAATTACCCAAAGAAACTCCTGGTCAGCATTTTGAGGGGCTGGACATGTTAACTGCGCTTCTGGCACCAAGAAAATCCAGGACTGCAAAACCACTTGTGGAGGAAATAGGTATGTTTATTGCAGTTGGAACAACAACAACAAAAAAGCAGAATTTTTGGAATGTTGTATATTTCCAGGGGAAAAGGAATATAGCAAATAGGAGATTGGAGAAAATACTTCAGGTGACAAGATAGGTTATGTGAAAATAGCTCATTTGGCAATATATAATTTATTTTTTAAAAATATATTTTATTGATTTTTTACAGAGGAAGGGAAAGGGATAGAGAGTTAGAAACATTGATCAGAGAGAAACATTAATCAGCTGCCTCCTGCACACCTCCTACTGGGGATGTGCCCACGACCAAGGTACATGCCCTTCACTGGAATTGAACCTGGCACCTTTCAGTCCACAGGCTGACGTTCTATCCACTGAGCCAAACTGATCAGGATGGCAACACATAATTTATTTTATTATTATTATTTTTAAAAAAATATATTTTATTGATTTTACACAGAGAGGAATTGAGAGGGATAGAGAGCTAGAAACATCGACCAGCTGCCTCTTGCACACCCCCCACTGGGGATGTGCCCGCAACCAAGGTACATGCCCTTGACCGGAATCAAACCCGGGACCCTTCAGTCCGCAGGCCTACGCTCTATCCACTGAGCCAAACCGGTTTCGGCAAAATATATATTTTATTGATTTTTTTTTTACAGAGAGGAAGAGAGAGGGATAGAGTGTTAGAAACATCGATTGACTAGCTGCCTCCTGCACATCCCCCACTGGGGATGTGCCCGCAACCAAGGTACATGCCCTTGACCAGAATCGAACCCTGGACCTTTCTCTATCCACTGAGCCAAACCGGTTTCGGGGCAACATATAATTTAAAGACATAAAGATCTCCATTGAACCAGTAGGTCAGTCATATTTTTTAATATATTAAAATAGCATCTTCCGCCGAAACTAGTTTGGCTCAGTGGTAGAGCGTCGGTCTGCGGACTGAAGGATCCCAGGTTCGATTCCAGTCAAGAGCATGTATCTTGGTTGCGGGCACATCCCTGGAAGGGAGTGTGCAGGAGTCAGCTGGTTGGTGATTCTCTCTCATCGATGTTTCTAGCTATCTATACCTCTTCCTTCCTCTCTGTGAAAAATTAATAAAATATATTTAAGAAATAAATAAATAAAATAGCATCTCTGTCTCTGGCAAAATATTGGCCACTTGAGCTAAAATTAGAATCTACAATTCAGTGAGCTACATGAAGTGAACACCAATATTAGAGTAGAAATGGAACATTTTAGTACCCTGGAATCCTATCTGGGCCTCCTCCCTTGTCCCTCCCCCTTTCCAAGGTACCCACTGTCCTCAGTTTTGCTTTTTGAATTGTATATAAATATAATTTCACAGTATGTGTTCATTTTTGACTGGCTTCGGTCACTTAACATTTTTGTGAGATTTATAAATATATGGATGAGGTCTGTTTGCTTTTACTGTATTTATTATTCCTATATCTTATCATAGGTGGATTGTGGGTTTTTTCCATTTTTTTGCTATCTAGTATATGAATATTCTTTTACTGTGTTTTGGTACAACACAGGCAGTCATTTTTCCTCCGTTTTTTTCTTCCCTGAGTTATACCTAGAAAATCCAGTATTTTGAAAAGTTAATATTTAACACATTTAGGTGCTTCTGAGATTTCTGAGGAAGGAGTAGAAGATGATGATGAAGACTTTGACTGGGAAATTGAACAGTCCCCTTATGAAGAGGTGCCAGAAAGCGCTCTGCACCTGCAGGCCCACTATGGCTTTGGAGGCCTGCGGTCAGGAGTGTTTCAGCGGTTACAGGTAGGCTGTCTTCCCGGAGACCTGGGCATCTAGGCTTTACACGTGGATATTGTAGTCTCAGTTCTGCTCATCCTGGAAGTGAGTTTATGAATGTTAGAGGTGGCCTGCTGAGTACACAAGGCTCAGCTCCTGTCCACACACATGATAGCTGCTCCTGCCTGTCCACTGCACGGCTGCTCTGCCCAGGCCTCCCGCCTTCAGGTAGATGACGCTCTCCACCTCTTTGTTCTGCACTTGGTTCAGGGTTCTAGACATTAGGTTTTAAAACACAAAGTGGAACCACCTCTCCTCATACTTCTGGAAAGCTTTGTGTTTTATATGAAAGTCATGTGCTTATGGCAGGTGTCCCTCAGCCCAGTCTGTGCCCTCTCTCGTCCAGGGACCCCTCGCTTCTTATTGCTCACCTGCAGCAGAGGTGGGAGAAGCTCCTGCCATTGCCGCTGTGCTCGCCACCCACGAGCCCAGCTTCTGGCTGACCGGTGCTCCTCTGTGGGAGCACACTGACCATGAGGCAACTCCTGTGTGTCTACCCCCTGGTGGTCAGTGCATGTCATAGTGACCGATTTGCGTATTAGGGTTTTACTAGAAAGGACTAGAGGCCCACTGCATGAAATTCATGCATGGGGACGTGGGGGTGGCAGGAGAGGACGTGGTGGTGTCCCTCAGCCCAGCCTGCACCCTGTCCAATCTGGGACCCCTTGAGAGATGTCTGACTGCCCGTTTAGGCCCGATTCAGGACTGCTGGCTCCAAACTGCTTGCCTGCCTGTCTTCCTGATTGCCCATAATTGCTTCTGCCTGCCAGCCTAATCACCCCTAACCACTCCCATGCCAGCCTGATTGATGTCTAACTGCTCCCCTGCCAGCCTGTTTGCCCCTGACTTCCCTCCTCTGCTGGCCTGGTCATCCCTACCTGCCCTCCCCTGCAGTGTTGATAACCCCCAACTGCCCTCCCTTGCAGGCCTGGTGCCTCCCAACTGCCCTCCCCTAATGGCACCTTGTGGTGGTCATCTTGTGTCCACATGGGGGTAGGATCTTTGACCACGTGGGGCAGCCATCTTGTGTGTTGGAGTAATGGTCAATCTGCATATTACTCTTTTATTAGATAGGATAGAGGCCTGGTGCACAGGTGAGGGTCAGCTGGTTTTCCCTGAGGGGTGTCCCGGATCAGGGTGGGGGTTCCCTTGGGGCGTGGGGTGGCCTGGGCAAGGGGCCTGTGGTGGTGTGCAGGCCAGCCATGCTCCCTGGTGACCCAAGTGGAGGCCCTGGTATCTGGAGCTTATTTATCTTTACAATTGAAACTTTGTAGCCTGGAGCAGAGTCAAGCCTTCTTCTTGCACCATGGCTGCTGCTATTTCTGTTTGGATTTGTTTACCTTCTGTAATTGAAACTTTGTAGCCTTGAGTGGAGGCTTAGGCCAGCAAGGGCAGGCAGACAGCTTCGCTTCTTTCATTGCCTGGGAAACCAAAGCCTCCCTCCTGCTCTCTGTGGCTGCAGCCATTTTGGTTGGGGTTAATTTGCATACTCACTCTGATGGGCTGGTGGGTATAGCAGAAGTATGGTCTATTTGCATATTGCTCTTTTATTAGATAAAAAGTTCCTGGTGATAGTGAGTTTGTGTTGTTTGATCAGTTTGTTTAGTTTTTGGTGTACAGTAGGCACTTTTGTCTCTTTACTCCTTTTTAAAAATATATATTTCATTAATTTTTTATAGAGAGGAAGAGAGAGGGATAGAGAATTAGAAATATCGACGAGAGAGAATCATCAATCAGCTGCCTCCTGCAACACCCCCCCCCCCCCCCCCCCCGGGGATGTGCCCTCAACCAAGGTACATGCCCTTGACCGGAATCGAATCTGGGACCCTTTGGTCTACAGGCCGATGCTCTATCCACTGAGCCAAACCGGTTTCGGCTGTCTCTTTACTCTTGATGGGGATTGAATGTAATCTCTCGTTAAAACCTGATTGTATGTCAGTTAGGCTAAACAAGAATGACATCACTTTCTCTTCCTCAAATGATGTAGGAAATTTGGCTTCATTTTAGGTTATCTAGGAATATTGAAATGAAAGAAATGGAGAGGAAATATTTTGGATTTCTTTCTAATACTGTTTTATAGAAAATGTATTCCTAGAATGCTGTGTGATGAAAGTGTTAATGAACCACTCTCTTAGGTTCTTACCTTTTTTAAAATGAAAGAAACAGCAATGAGCAGTTTTGTTTGTTTTATTTCATTCCTGTCTGAGCAGAGAATGTTAAAGCTGGTGTAATGTGGTTTTTTATAGTAAGACACATTTGAGTTTACCAAGGAAAGGTAAATGACTATGCTGCAGTCCCACTTCTACCTGTGTTTTAATTTGGGATGCCAGGTCACTTACTTGAGTACAAAAAAGTTTCATTTCCACTTTATAAAACAGACATAACTTTGTCCACCTCTTTATAAGGTATAGTGCCCATGTAATTTATTTCTAGAAAATTTAAGGGGGTGCTACATTGTGTAAACTCTTTGAAAACAACTATTAGATGCTAGAAAGACCTCTGCTCTTGAAAAATATAGAATTCTCTTAAGTTTCCTCAAAGGGAACAAAATTGGGATTTACTTAGGAACAAACAATGCTGATGCACTTTTTCCTTAAAAAACCCGTGATACTTTTCTGCTGAATTTTGATCTCTATTTTGTTACCAGAGATGTCTGAGATTTTGTTGCCTATGGTTTCTTCTAATATTTTTATGGTTTAATGACTTACATTTAAATCTTTTATCCATTTTGAGTATATTCTTGTATATGGTTTAAGGTGGTAGTATAGTTTCATTTTTTTGCATGTTGTATCTTCAATTTTCCCAGCACCATTTATTGAGACTGTCTTGACTTCATTATATATTCTTGCCTTCTTTTGTTAAATATTAATTGAGTGTAATGTCTTAGGTTGATTTCTGTGTTCTCTATTCTGTTCCATTGATCTATATGCCTGTTCTTATGCCAGTACCAGGCTGTTTTGAGTACAGTGGCTTTGAAGTATAATTTGATGTCTGGTATTGGGATTTCTTCAACTTTGTTCTTCTTTCTCAAGATTGCTGTGGCTATCCAAGGTCTTTTTTTGGTTTCATATAAATTTTTGGAATATTTGTTCTAGATCTGTGAAATAGTGCTGTTGGTATTTTAATAGGGATTACATTGGATATGTAGATTGCTTGGGTAGTATGGACTTTTTAATGATGTTAATCCTTAAACAAGTCCATGAACATGATATGTTCTTCTACTTCTTCATATCTTCCTCAATCTCTTTTTTTCAACATCCTGTAGTACAAGTCTTTTACAACTTCTTGTTTGAGTTATTCCTAAGTATCTTAATTTTTTTATTGCAGTGGTAAATGAAAATAATTGTTTAGTTTCTTCTTTTGAGAATTCAGTATTGGTGTGTAAAAATTCCATTGATTTCTGGGTCTTAATTTTGTACTTTGCTGCAATGCCAAATTCACGTATTAAATCTAGGAATTTTTTGATGGAGTCTTTAGGGTTTTCTGTGTACAATATCATGTTATCTTTAAATAATGACAGTTTTATCTCCTCCTTTCCAATTTGGATGCCTTTTATTTCTTCTTGGCTGATCCCTGTGGCTACAACTTCCAGGACTATTTTGAATGAGAGTGGTGAACGCAGACATCCCTATCTTGTTCCTGTTCTTAGGGGACATGATCTTAGTTTTTTTCCCATTGAGTATGATATTTGCTGTAGGTTTGTCATGCATGGCCTTTGTTATGTTGAGATATGATCCCTTTATTCCCACTTTGCTGAGAGATTTATCAACTGATTTTCTCAAATGAGTTTTTTTGTCTATTTATAGGATCTTGTGATTTTTATCTTTCAGTTTATTTATGTGATATGTCATGTTTATTGACTTGTGAGTTTTGTAACAGCCTTGCATTCATGGAATAAGTCCCACTTGGTCATGATCTTTATATATTGCTGCATCCAAATTGCTAATATTTTGTTGGGGGTTTTAGCATTCATGTTCATCTAGGGTATTGGCCTGCAATTCTCTTATAGTGTCTTTATTTGTTTTGGGGATTTGGATAATGTTGGCCTCATAGAAAGAAGTTCAAAGTATTGCTTCCTCTTGGAATTTTTTAAATAGTTTGAGTAGTATAGGTGTTAGTTTTTTGAATGTTTGGTAAGACTCCCCTGTGAAGCCATCTGGACCAGTACTTTGGTTTGCTGGGAACTTTCAAATTACTGACTCAGTTTTATCCATTGTTATTGGTCTATTCAGGTTTTTCTGATTCTGTTTTTAGAGGTTGTATTTTTCTAGGAATTTGTCCATTTCATCCACATTGTCAGCTTGTTGGCATATCGTTGTTCATAGTATTCTCTTACAATTCTTAGTGTTGCTATTGTGTCAGTTGTTACTTTGCTGCTTTCATTTCTGATTTTACTTATTTGGGTCTTTGTTTCTTGATGAGTCTGGCTAATGGTTCATCAATCTTATTTATCTTTTCAAAGAACCAGCTCTTTTTTTTTTATAATATGTATTTTATTGATATTTTACAGAGAGGAAGGGAGAGAGATAGAGAGCTAGAAATGTCGATGAGAGAGAAACATCAACCAGCTGCCTCTTGCACACCCCCTATCAGGAATGTGCCTGCAACCAATGTACATGCCCTTGACCGGAATAGAACCTGGGACCTTTCAGTCCGCAGACCTACGCTCTACCACTGAGCCAAACGGGTCTCGGCAAGAACCAGCTCTTGGTTTCATTGATCTTTTGTACTTTTTTTGGTCTCTATGTCATTTATTTTTGCTCTAATCTTTATTATTTCCTTCCTTCTACTTTGGGCTTTACTTGTTCCCTTTTGAGTTCTATAAGTTGTAGGATTAAATAGTTTATTATTTATTTATTTATTTATTTATTTATTTATTTATTTATTTTAGGTAGGCCCATAGTGCTGTGTACTTCCTTGTCAGGACTGCTTTTGCTCTGTCCCAGAGATTTTTGGTTGTTGTGTGTGTGCATTTTCATTTGCTTCCAGGAAGTTTTTAAAAATTTCTTCCTTGATGTCATTGGTAACCCATTCATTATTTAATAACATGCTATTTAGCCTTCATGTGTTTGAATGTTTTTACTATAGTTGATTTTTAATTTCATGCCACTGTGATCTGAGATGTTGATATTATTTCAATCTTCTTGAATTTGTAAAGACTTGTTTTGTATCTTAACTTGTGGTCTGTCTTTGAGAATGACCCATGTGCACTTGAGAAAAATGTATATTCTGTCTCTTTGAGGTGAAATCAATCAATCTATCTGTCTATCTAGATATATAGATATGACTAATATGCTAAGTTTCTTGAACATCTGACTGGTTGTTATGATGCGCACTGACCACCAGGGGGCAGACACTCAACTTGGGAGCTGCGAGCTGCAGTGACTTGGCAGCGGTGGTTCTCGGGTGACTCACCCTGAAACCAGAGAGGAAGGAGCCAGTTTCCTCGTGGGATTGCACATTTCCACCTTCAGCCATGGGTTATGTTGTTGCTGGGGCACTGTCTTTCAGAATCTGGTTTCCTGCACACTTGTATTTGCGTTCCACACCCTGTACAAAAACAACTATGCAGAGTGCCCTCTCACACTCCAGGACCCTTCAGGGGATGTTGGAGAGCTGGTTTCGGCCTGATCTCCACAGGCCAGCCCAAGGAACCCCACCTGCTAGAGGAACTCCACACATTCTACAGATGCGGAGAGGGACTGTGGGAGGTTGGCTCCAGGGTGGGCCTGGCTCATCTTGGCCAGTCCTGCCCTGCTGGCCACCTTCTAATTAATTTCCTTTCAATGTGTACGAATCTGTGCACCGTGATTTATAAATGTCGATTAAATCCAGCTGATCCAGTGTGTCATTTAGAGTTACTGTTTTCTTATTAACTTTTTTTTTTTATCTGGGAGATGTATCCAGTGAAGTCCGAGGTGTATGAACAATATATGACTACTAGAGGCCTGGTGCATGAAAATTAGTGAACTCTGGGGGGGAGGGTCCCTCAGCCAGGCATGTGTCCTCTTGCAGTCCAGGACCCCTCAGGGGATGTCCATTTGCCAGCTTAGGCCCTCTCCCCCGGGGATTGGGCCTTAGCTGACAGTCATCCTTTGGCAGCAGAAGCAGAAGAGGCTCCCACTACCGCTGCTGTGGTTACTAGCCATGAGGATGAGTGGCACTCCCTGTGGAAGCACACTGACCTCCATGGGACAGCTCCTCTGTTGAGCATCTGCCCCCTGGTGGTCAGTGTGTGTCGTTTTGTCGTTAGGATCAATTTGCATATCACTCTTTTATTATATAGGATGTTTCCTTAAAATCCTCCAGAAGTTCTTTTATGTATTTACTAGGTGTAGCGGTTTATAATGCGGATTTTTAAAAATAGATGGAGTTACACATATGTTGCTATGTATGTGCGATTTGATATGTATGCTATTTTGTTGTATTGACAACAAATTTGAAAACTTTATATCTCAACATTATAGATATTTTTATACTTAAAAATGTCAAATTTTGTGCCAAAAAAAGAGCACCTGCAGGAAGTTTTAATTCATTATTTTGAAGAAAAATGCTGCTGAAAGTTATTGTATACTTTGGTAAGCTTATGGTGAACATGCTCCATCTCAAGATACTTGTGAACTCTGGTTTAAACACTTTAAAAGTGATGATTTCAGTGTGAAAGACAAAGAATGTCCAGGTCAATTTGAACCAGGCTTTGATTGTAAAAAGACCAGAATGGGCCAGAAGACGCAGCCAAGTAATTTTGCTTCATGATAATACACCATCACACACTTCAAACCCAGTTAAGACACGTAAAAAGATCTTGCCTGGGAAATATTAACCCATCCGCTTATTTCACCAGACCTTGCTACTTCAGATGACTACTTCTCCCAATCAGTGGCACATGCACTTTCTGAGCAGCACTTCAAAACTTATGAAGAAGTTGCCAAAACCGGTTTGGCTCAGTGGATGGAGCATCAGCCTGCGGACTGAAGGGTCCTGGGTTCGATTCCGGTCAAGAGCATGTACCTTGGTTGCGGGCACATCCCCAGTGGGGGACGTGAAAGAACAGCTGATTGATGACTCTCTCTCATCGATGTTTCTATCTCTCTCCCTTCCTCTCTGTTAAAAAAAAAAAAATCAATAAAATATATTTTTAAAAAACACAAACTTATGAAGAAGTGGAAAATTGAATCTCTGAATGATTTGCCTCAAAACAAGTAAAATTCTATTGGGATAGTAGCCACAAATTACCTGAAAGATGGGGAAATGTGTAGCTAGCAATGGACATTACTCCGAATAAAGCACTTTTTTTTAAATACATTTTATTGATTTTACACAGAGAGGAATTGAGAGAGATAGAGAGTTAGAAACGTCGATGAGAGAGAAACATCGACCAGCCGCCTCCTGCGCACCCCCCACTGGGGATGTGCCCGCAACCAACGTACATGCCCTTGACCGGAATCGAACCTGGGACCTTTCAGTCCGCAGTCCGACGCTCTAAACTGGTTTTGGCTGAATAAAGCACTTTTGATGTTTCTCTTGAAATTATCCTGTTTTTATCTTTCCCAGTCCTTCATTTCCCAAATATGGGCTTTTCTGGTCCCCTTTGCAAGCTCTTTTAAAAAATATATATATATTATTTATTTATTTATTTATTATTTTTTTAACAGGAAGGGAAAAGGATCGTTAGAAACATTGATGAGAGAGAGAGAAACATCGATCAGCTGCCGCCTGCACACCGCCTACTGGGGATGTGCCTGCAACCAAGGTACATGCCCTTGACCGGAATCAAACCTGGAATCCTTCATTTTGCAGGTAGATGCTCTATCCATTGAGCCAAACTGGTCAGGGCCCCTTTGCAAGTTCTTAAAGAGCCCTATGTGCTCGGGCTTTGATACCTCAACCAAAGGCCTTGACCTGGTGCCAGCACTGATAATTTCATCTGGGCATCATATATATAACCTCTCTAAAATGGGAGTAAACAGGTCTTGCAGGACCATACAGTTAAAGGTGCAGTGACTAGATTCAGATTGCTAGGCCCCCCCCCCCCCAATGTCTCTTTCCCCCCATCACACATATGTGTACCAAGGTTATGTCTTCTTGCTGGGTAAATCCCTTTAGTATTATGTAGTGACCTTAGTGTTCACTTGTGATGGCCTTCATTTTGAAGTCTATTTTTTAAGATATAAGTATTGCTACCCCAGCTTTTTTTTTTTTTTCCCCCCATTCCCATTTGATTGGGAATATTTTCCCCATCCTTTAACTCTCATCCTGTGAGGCTTCTGTTTTGAGGTAGGTCTCTTGTAAATAGCATATAATTGTTTTCTTTATTCATTCAGCTACCCTATATCTTTCGATTGGAGCATTTATTCAATTTACATTTAAGGTTATTATCGAAAGGTACTTATTTATTATCATTTTAATTCTGTATACCATGTTTCTCTCTTCTTCTCGTTATAGCAATCCCTTTAGCATTTCTTGTAATGCTGGCTTGGTGGTGATGTACTCTTTTAGCCTTTTTTTGTCTGGGAAGCTCTTTTTTTTTATTTAAATATTTTATTGATAATTTACAGAGAGGAAGGGAGAGAGATAGAGAGCTAGAAACGTCAATGAGAAAGAAACATCGACCAGCTGCCTCTTGCACACCCCCTACTGGGGATGTGCCCGCAACCAATGTACATGCCCTTGACTGGAATCGAACCCGGGACCTTTCAGTCCGCAGACCGAAGCTCTACCACTGAGCCAAACCGGTCTCGGCGGAAGCTCTTTTTTTTTCAACATCTATTTTGAAAGATAACCTTGATGGATATAGTAATCTTGGTTTCAGATCCTTGCTTTTCATTACCTTGAGTACTTCATGCCATTCCCTTCTGGGCTATGGAGTTTCTGTTGAGAAATCAGCTGAGAGCCTTATGGGAGCTCCTTTATAGATAATAAATTGCAATTTTCTTGCTACCTTTAAGACTCTCTCTTTGTCTTTAACTTTTAGTGTCTACATTATGATGTTTCTGGGTGTGAGCATGTTTGGGTTCTTCTTGCTTGGGACTCTCTGTGCCTCCTAAACTTACCGTATTTGCCGGCGTATAAGACGATTTTTTGGCCCTGAAAATAACGTATTTGCTGGCGTATAAGACGACTGGGCGTATAAGACGACCCCCTAACATTTCCACTCAAAATACAGAGTTTGTTATATACTCGCCGTATAAGACTACCCCCCACTTGGAGGCATATTTTTCAGGGCCAAAAAATCGTCTTATACGCCGGCATATACGGTATGTGACTTTTTCCTTAAACAGGTAAGGGAAGTTTTCTGCCATTACTTCTATAAACATGTTCTCTATCACTTGCTAGTTTTTTCTTCTTCTGGTATTCCACTTAGTGAATATTGTTCTGTTTCATGTTGTCTTACAGTTCCCTTAAGCTGTCCTATTTTTTAATTTTTGGTTTTGGTTTTTTAAGGGATTTTTTTCCCCACCCTGTCTTCTGATTCACTGATCTTATTCTCAGCTTCTCCCAATCTGCTGTGTATTCTTTCCACTGTGTTCTTTATTAGTGCTATGTCATTATTTCTGACTGTTTTTTTTGCATAGTTACTACGTCTTTTCTCATGCTGTTGAGCATATTTGCCACCATTATTCTGAACTCTATATCACATAAATTTCTTATCTCCATTTCACTTATCTCTTCTTGGAATTCTCTTGTTCTTTTATTTGGGGCTTGTTTTTTATCTTCCCATTTTGGCTGCCTTTTGTGTTTGTGTCTAGGTAGTATGTAGATCTGCAGGACAGTGGTTCTTGGCCTTCCTAATGCCTTTAATACAGTTCCTCATGTTGTGGTACCACCAACCATAAAATTATTTTTGTTGCTACTTCATAACCATAATTTTGCTACTGTAAATGAATTGTAATGTAAATTGTCACAACCCACAGGTTGAGAACCGCTAGCAGGGTTGCCTGTGGAGCCCCGGGTGAGTGGCTGCATATGAGATTTTGTGCATTGGCCCTTTAAGAGGGTGTCTGCATTTCCAGCCCTCTCTCCCTAAAAAGCAGCATGTTGGTTTCACCGCCAGATGTTACTGGGTAGCCCTCTGAGTTCTGGCGCTCTCTGCTGGGGCACCTAGCCTGGGGATTAGGCCCCAGAGTTCTCAGTGGGAATCCCCCCATAGCTGAGATATCCCTCTGAGACTTCAGCTGCTGTCTATGGGAGCCCAGCCACCCCTTTTTTGTCTCCACACTTCCTACCAGTCTCTGTGAGGTCTCCACTTTCTGTTCTTGGTTATCAGGGTTCTCTCCAGCTAGTCCTCAGTTGATCTGTCAGGATTGTTTTTCTGCATTTCAGTTGTATTTCCAGTTTGGTCCTGAGAGAGTGTCAGTGTAGCTTCCACTTACTCCACTGCTATTTTTAATCATCTATTTTTTATTAGATTCCATATATATATATATAAAACTATATGGTATTTGTTGTTCTCTGTCTGATTCATTAGACAGATACCAAAGAGATGGTTATTAGAGAGGAAAGGGTGAGGAGATGGATGAAAAGGTGAGGGGTAACATAGTCAATAATACTCTTTAAGTTTGCTTGGTGACAGATGACTACTAGAAATAGTGGGATGATTACATTGTAAGATAAAAAAAATATCAGATCACTGTATGGTACACCTGAAACTAATATAATCAGTAATATAACATTGTATATGAACTATCTATAATAATAAAAGCGTGACACACTAATTAGACCAGAAGTCCTCCCGGATGTCCTTCCTTTGGGACAAAGCTGCAGCGGACATCCTGGAGGAAGCTGGTGCTGTGAGGGAAGCCTGGGTCCCAGGTGCCTGCCAGGGGCTGGGAAGGAAACCCGTTTCCCCAGGGTCAGGGAAGCCGGCAGCTGGGGGAAGGCCTAATATTGCACAGATTTTGTGCACCAGGCCTCTAGTCTATAATAATAAAAGCATGGTATGCTAATTAGACTGGATGACCTTCCGGATGTAGCTGTCTCAGTGGGGGCTGAGGCAGAGGCAGCTGCTGCAGCGGCTGGAGCTGAGGCCCTTGTATGAATTTTGTGCATCGGGCCTCTAGTACTTAAATAAAAAAAATAAAAAATAAATAAATACAGCTTTGTCTAATTTCAAAATCATGTTTTTCTACTTCTTCATGTTGCTTTGAGAGAGTGTGTGTGTGTGTATGTGCGTGAGCGTTCAGGGAACTTCTTGGGGCTAGAAGGAAATAAAGCAGTGACTCAAGGGTGCTAAGAAGAGGGACTTGGGGCTCAGGGGCGGGAAATGACTCTTTTTTTAAAATTTATTTTTATTTTTTAAAAATATATATTTTATTTCCATTTTACAGAGAGGAAGGGAGAGAGATAGAGAGCTAGAAACGTCAATGAGAGAGAAACATAGACCAGCTGCCTCTTGCACATCCCCTACCGGGGATGCACCCGCAACCAATGTACATGCCCTTGACTGGAATTGAACCCAGGATCTTTCAGTCCGCAGACTGACACTCTACCACTGAGCCAAACCGGTTTTGGCGAAATGACTCTCTTTATAGTCATCTAGTTGAGGTAATCCTGCAGGTAAAGTATAACTGGTCTCCTCCAAGCCCTACAACAGCGCCCTTTCCAGCTCTGTAGCTGGAGGAGCTAATTTTCAGCAGACGAGGAAGGTTGAGTCTAGGTTACATTACTGGGGAAGAGATGTTTCTGGTGGATTAAACTGGAACTTTGAAAGTATTTTCCCATGAAACATTGTTGAGTACTTATTAAACAACTAGAGGCCCGGTGAATGAAATTTGTGCTTTGGGGGGGATGAGGTCCCTCAGTCCAGCTTGCATCCTCTCCAATCTGGGACCACTAGAGGGATGTCTGATAGGATTGGGCCTAAACGGGCAGTCGGACATCCCTTTCACAATCCAGGACTGCTGGTTCCCAACTTCTTGCCTGCCTGCCTGATTGCCTTTAACCACTTCTGCCTGCCATCCTGATCGCCCCCAACTATTCCCCTGCCAGCCTGATTGCTCCTAACTGCCCTTCCCTGCAGGCCTGGTCACCCCTAACTGCTCCTCGCTGCAAGCCTGGGTTCCCCCCAACTGCCCTTCCCTGTAGGCCTGGTCGTCCCTAACTTACCTCCTCTGCTAGCCTGGTTGTCCCTAATTGCCTTCCTCTGCAGACTTGATTGCCCCCAAATGCCCTCCCCTGCAGGCCTGATCCCTCGCAACTGCCCTCCCCTGCTGGACATCTTGTAATGGCCATCTTGTGTGTTGGAGTGATGGTCAATCTGCATATTACTCTTTTATTAGATAGGATAGAGGCCTGGTGCATGGTGGGAACTGGCTGGTTTTCCCTGAAGGGTGTCCTGGATCAGGGTGGGGGTTCCCCTTGGGCGGGATTGCCAGGGGGCATGGCCAGCCTGCAAACCACCACAGGCCCCTCGCCAAGGCCTTCCCACACCCCAAGGGAATCCCAGTGCAGAGTGGGTTTGGTGTTTGGGGATTGGCTGGCTGAGGGAATATACTGTATTCTGGTCAAGCAGAGCACTTACAGGGACATGAAAGTTATCACCTAATTTCTGATTAGTTTACATGACACCTAGGATAGGAACACTTTCATCTTGAGTCTAGAAATTTATTTCAACAGTAGAGACCCAGTTGTGCACATTGAAAGGAAATTAATTAGAAGGTAAGGTGGCTGGCAGGGCGGGACTGGGCGAGATGAGCGGGAAACCTCCTGCAGTCCTTCCTCAGCTGGCTGCACCTGGGTTGGTATTGTGGCTTGAAGGACGACTGCAGAGTGAGCAGGGTCCCTTCAGTAGGTGGAGTTCCTTGGCCTGGCCTGTGGGGATTGGGTTGAAATTGGCTCTCTGACATCCCTCGAGAGGGATTCCAGAGTGTGAGAGGGCACTCTGCAAAGTTGCTGTCGTACTGGGCAGTAAACCCACAGTGCCTGAGCAACAACATAACCCATAGCCAAAGGCGGAATTGCATGGCCCTGTGAGGTGGAATCTGGCTCCCTCTTCTCTGGCTTCAGAATGTGTCAACTGAGAACCACCGCTGCCAAGTCACTGTAGCTTGCAGCTCCTGTGTTGAGCGTCTGCCCCCAGGCAGTCAGTGTGCATCATAGTTACCCATCAGATGGACACTTAACATATGAGCCTTTTATATACATAGACGAGTGGCATAGTGCACAGATTCGTGCACATTGAAAGGAAATGAATTAGAAGAAATATGTTAATGTTGCTATATAATAAAACTATCAACGAAATTCACAATCAACAATGACAGATTGGAACATACACGTGATTGGCATAAGGATTAAATCAGGTACTTTTTGCTTGGCACATAGTAGGTGTTTAACAAACATTTGCTGGATTTGAATCAAAATGTCACAGGTAGTTTCATGGCTTACTGATCAATTAGATTCTTCCTGTGTTTTGACAATTTCTGCAAAATTAGACTTGCCAGTGCTAAAATAAGAGATAGTAATTGCCAAAACCGGTTTGGCTCAGTGGTAGAGCATCAGTCTGCAGACTGAAAGGTCCCGGGTTCGATTCCGGTCAAGGGCATGTACAGTGGTTGCGGGCAACTGGTCTATGTTTCTCTCTCATCGACATTTCTAGCTCTCTATCTCTCTCCCTTCCTCTCTGTTAAATTTCAATAAAATATATATTTAAAAAAAAGAGAGAGATAGTAATTATTCTTTCTTGGTATCCTCAGGAGGAATTCAGTGATGTCATCGATATTAAGGATCCAGATTTCACTCCTGCAGCTGAACGCAGGCAGAAACGCCTGGCTGCTGAGCTGGTCAAATTTGACCCTGATCATTATCTGTGAGTATTGAGTTTTTTGAGGATTAAATAATTTACTTGACATTTGTTTATAAATTTTGAGTGTCTTTTTAACTGTTAGGTATGTGCTTTTTGGATTCTGGAAATTAGCGAAGGCTTAAAGCCTTGACATATGAATTAACTTACCACTGTAAGAACCTTTGTGATATTTGTAGAACATTGCTTCTTAGAAGTTCATTCTAGCAGAGAACGCATCTAACGTGCTGCTTTGTTGTTTTTCTATCTAGGCTTAAAAATAGAACACTGAATCCGAACATAGTTGTACTTTTTAAAGTAGGCTTTTTGTTATGATTAATGGTCTTTATGAATTTAAATCTACATTTACTGCATTTCTTAGCTGATCCAGGATTTTCATCTACTAGCAACAGTATCTGGTTTCAAATTAATAAGTAGTTACTGTCTATAGTAGGGTATAAATAAAATCTAGTTGTAAGTTTTGTTGCATTTTATTCCCTACTTGCATTAATTGTGTCTTTAACCACAGTGCATCTCTATGAGGTTTACATTTGCCCAAGAGCCTCATCTAAGTCTATCTAATAAAAGGGTAATATGTAAATTGACCATCACTCCAACACACAAGATCCCTGCCCCCAAGAGGACAGAAGATGGCCAGTAGGGGAGGACAATTGGTTGTGACCAGGCCGGAAGGGGAGGGCAATTGAGGGGTGACCAGGCCGGAAGGGGAGGGGAACTAGGGGTGACCAGTCAGCAGGGCACAACAGTTAGGGTCAATCGGGCTGGCAGGTAAGCAGTTAGGTGTTGAACAGGCTGGCAGGGGAGTGGTTAAGGCATGATCAGGCTGGCAGGCAGAAGCAGTTAGGGACAATCAGGCAGGCAAGTAGTGTGGAGCCAGCAGTCCTGGATTGTGAGAGTGATGTTGACTGCCCGTTTAGGCCCAATCCCACCGGGACTCTGTAAAACTGGCTGGACACACCCTGGAACCTTCCCTCAGTCCTTCCCCAGCCCTGATTGTGCACCGGTGGGGTCCCTCAGAGGCCTGGCCTATGCCCATGCAGGTGTCTGTTCTAATAAAAGAACAATATGCAAATTAACCATCCAATATACCTACAAGCCATGCCCACCAGCCAATCAGGAGCAAGTATGCAAATTAACCCAACCAAGATGGCTTTGGCCACGGAGGAAGCAGGAGGTTTGGGTTTCCCTAGCGATGGAGGAAGCCAAACTTTCCGCCCTCTCAGCCCTGGCCTTCGCTCACCGCTGCAGTTTCAATTATAGAAGATAGATAAATCCCAACAAAAATGGCTGCGGCCACAGAGAGCAGGAGGGAGGCTTGGGTTTCCCTGGCAATGGAGAAAGCCAAACTTTCCACACATCCTGGTGGCCCCAGGCCTTCACTCCAGGGTACAAAGTTTCAATTATAGAAGGTAAAGAAATTCCAACAGAAATGGCCGCAGCTATGCAGGTAGAAGAGCAGGAAGCTACAGTTTCTCTGGACAATGGAGGTAGGCACGCTTTTGCAGCCCTGGCCGGCTCAGGCCTTGACTCCAGGTTACAAAATTTCAATTATAGAAGAAAAATAAATTTCAAGAGAAATGGCTGCTGCCACAGAGCGAGCAGAAGGCTTGGCTCTGCTCCAGGCTACAAAGTTTCAATTATAGAAGATACATAAATCCCAGATACCAGGGCCTCCACTTGGGTCTCCGGGGGGCATGGCCAGCCTGCAAACCACCACAGGCCCCTCATCAGGCTGTTCCATGTTCCAAGGGACCCCCCCCCCCCCACCCTGATCCAGAACATCCTCCAGGGCAAACCAGCCGGCCCCCACCTGTGCACCTGGCCTCTATCCTATCTAATAAAAGAGTAACATGCAGATTGACCATCACTCCAACATACAAGATGGCTGCCCCCATGTGGTCAAAGATCCTGCCCCCATGTGGACACAAGATGGCCACCACAAGATGCCAGCAGGGAGGGCAGTTGGGAGTGACCAGGCCTACAAGGGAGGGCATTTGTGGGTGATCAGGCCAGCAGGGAGAGCAGTTGGGAGGTACCAAGCCTGCAAGGGAAGGCAGTTGGGGGTAATCAACCCTGTAGGTGAGGGCAGTTAGGGGTGACCAATCCGGCAGAGAAGGGAAGTTAGGGGCAAACAGGCTGGCAGGGGAGCAGTTAGGCATCAATCAGGCTGGCAGGGGAGTGGTTAGGGGCGATTAGGAAAGCAGGCAGGCAAGCAGTTGGGAGCCAGCAGTCCTGCATTGTGAGAGGGATATCCGACTGCCTGGTAGGATCGGGCCTAAACAGGCAGTCGACATCCCTCGACGGATCCCCTGAGGGGTCCCAGATTGGAGAGGGTGCAGGCTGGGCTGAGGGACATCCCCACCCCCTCCATGCATGAATTTCATGCACCGGGCCTTTAGTGCATATATAAAAGTCTAAGTGACCGTTTTTTTGACTAGTAGCTATGATGCACACTAGCCACCAGGGGCCAGATGCTCAGCGCACAGACATGGAAACATGGAGCAGACTGATGAATCTCAGAGGGAAAGGGAGAGGAGGGAGGATAGAAATAGATTAACCAAAGATCTTATATGCATATTAGGGGCCTGTTACACAGATTCCTGCACTAGTGGGCTTCCTTGGCGTAGCTTGTGGGAATTGGGCTGAAACTGGCAGTCCTACACCACTTGCCATTCCTGCTCATCCTGACCCCACTGCACCTGCTGCTGCCACCACTTGGTAGACTCCCTGCTGCTCTGCTGCAGTCTCCGGACTGCAGTGGCCAGCCGTGAGCCCTGTGTCTGGTGCTCATTAGTCAACTGAGTGGCGCTCCTGCTGTGGTCGCGCACTGACCACCCAGGGGCAGCTCCTGCGTTGAGTGTCTGCCCCCTGGTGGTCAGTGCACATCATAGTGACCAGTTGACTGGTTGTTCAGTCACATAGACTTTTATATATATAGAGTAGAGGCCTAAGGTCCCTTGGCCTAGCCTGCAGTGATAGGGCTGAATCACAGCCTGGTGCACAGATACATGTGCTGGTGGGGTCCCTGGACTTGGCCTGTGTGAATTGGGCCAAAACTGGGAGTCCAGTATCCTCCGTGGGGTCCCAGATTTCGAGAGGAGGCAGGCGAGGCTGAGGAGCTCCACTGGTGCATGATTGGGACTGGGGAGGAATGTCAGAGGTTGGCCGCCAGGGCAGAGACTGTGGGAGGGCTCTAGGGCATGTCCGGCCCATCTCGCTAAGTCCCCATCAGCCAGACCTCAACAGCAAGCTCACCTACTGGTAAAATTCACTAGTAAATCCATCTGGTCCTGGACTTTTGCTTCCTGAGAGGTCTTGAATGGTAATTTTAATTTTCTCACTGTGACTGGTCTATTTAGATTTCCACAAGTTTTCATGATTTAGTCTAGGAAGGTTATATATTTCTACAAAGTTGTCCATTTCTTTAGGTTATTGAATTTGGCAGTGTTTAGTCTTTCATAGTATTTCTGTATAGTCCTTTGTATTTCTGTGGTGTAGGTTGTAACTTTGCCTCTTTCATTTCTGATATTGTTTGAGTCCATTCACTATTCTGATACTAGTGATTCTAGCCAGAGGTTTGTCAATTTTATTAATCTTTAAGAACCAGCTCTTTGTTGCATTAATTTGTTTCAATTGCCCTTTTGTTTTCTATTTTGTTTAATCCACTCCAATTTTTAATATGTCCTTGTATTGAATTGGGGCCTTGTTGTTTCTTTTATAGCTCTTCAAAGTGATACATTACATTATTTGTTTGAGATTTTTGTTTGGGGGGAGAGGACATCGGATGGAAGAGGGGGAGAGAGAAACATTGATATGAGAGAGAACATTGATAGATTGCCTTCTCTTTGTGCCCAACCAGAGATTGAAACTGCACCCTAGGTATGTGCCTTGATTGGGAATCAAGCCCATAATCTTTCCACATATGTGACAGTACTCCAACCAACTGAGCCAACCTGACCAGGGCAGTAACATGTTGTTTAATCTTCATCCATTTCTATTTTTCTCCCACTTTCTTCTTTCAGTTTATTTCTATTTGAAAGCATTGTGGTTGGAGAATGTGTGATATGATTTCAGTCTTCTGAGGATAGTTTTGTGTCCAACAGATGGTCTATTCTTGAAGATGTTCTGTGTACATTAGAGGAGATTATATAACCTGTTTTCTGGGATGGAAAACTCCAATTATCTCCAGTTGCTCAGTGTGTCACTTAAGGTCAATATTTCCTTATTTATTTTCTGTTACAATGATCTGTCCATTGCTGTGAATGGGATATTTAAGTTCTCTACTGAAATTGTGTTTTTGTCAGTTTTTCCCTTTAGTTTTGTTAGTAGTTGCTTTATATATTTAGGTGTTCAATATGTATATTGAAAAGTGTTGTCTTGATTTATTATTCTTCCCTCTATAAAATGTTCATCTTTGTCTCTTCTTACCTTTTCTTATCTTGAAATCTGTATTTTATTTTATTTTTAAAATATACATTTTATTGATTTTTTACAGAGAGGAAGGGAGAGGGATAGAGAGCTAGAAACACTGATGAGAGAGAAACATCAACTAGCTGCTGCCTGCACACCTCCCACTGCGATGTGCCCGCAACCAAGGTACATGCTCTTGACTGGAATTGAACCTGGGACCTTTCATTCTGCAGACCAGCGTTCTATCCATTGAGCCAAACTGGTTTTGGTGAAATCTATTTTTTAGATTTAAGTGTAGCTAGAGTCACTTTTCTTTGGCTGCCTTGGAGTATTTTGTTTTCCACCTCAGATCACTTTGAATCTTTGTCCTTGCAGCTGACATGTATTTCCTTGGAAGCAGCATGTAGATAGGTTTTTGTTTTGATCCAACCCTCTACTCTGTGCCTTTTAATTGGTGAGTTGTTTTACATTTTCTATAACTGTCTTTATTCCATTTTTTCTTGTATTTCTGTCTTTAATTTTTAGTTTGGTGTTATTCTATGATTTTTATGTTATGTATCTCAGTTCTAGACTTTATTTCTTGGTTATAATTAGGTTTATGTAAAAGAAAGTTTCATACATGCACACTGCCCTTTTCCTTCTGTGCATCTTATCTCCAATAGTTTCCCACCCCCCACCCCCCGCCAGCCTGTTTGCCCCTAACTGTCCCCTAACTGCCCCCCACCTCCCACCCACACTGGCCTGGATGTCCCACGCAGCCTGCTGTTCAGTTGTTTGGTCATCCCTCACTAACCCCCCTGCTGGCCTGGTTGTAGGCAGCCATCTTGTGAGCTGGTGACAGTCAATTTGCATATTATCTCTTTATTATATAGGATTATTACTGAAAAGCTTTATTAATCCTTTTAGTTATATCTATGTTTCATCAATTTTGAGATGCTAAAGGAAATTATTACCATTTAAGGCATTTATTTTGGCACATTCTGTAACAGATAATTTACTGACTTTTTAGCAGACTTAATGTTAATTCTGTAATGTGGTTCATTATTATTTAAAAACTGCTCTGTATTATGGAAACACTAATGTTGCCCAAACTCAGCCTGTATTCTTTCTCCTTGGGTCATTTCCGCCATCTTTATTTTGAGAAAAAAACAGCTTTGGGTTATTCCATAGCATTCGTGGTTGTAAGTTCTCACTTTTCACTACTTTTAATATTTCTTGCCACTCCCTTCTGGCCTTCATAGTTTCTGTTGATAAATCAGCTGATAACCGTATGGGTGCTCCCTTGTAGGTAACTAACTGTTTTTCTCTTGCTGCTTTTAATATTCTCACTTTGTCTTTTGCTCTTGGGATTTTATTTTATTTTATTATTTTTTTAATTTATTAAGGTATTATATGTGTACATAGCTTGCCATTGTCCCACCCCACACCTCCCATTCATGCCCTCCCTACCCAGAGTTCTGTGTTCGTTGGTTGTACTTATATTCATGCATACCAGTCCTTTGGTTGTTCTCTTATCTCCCCCCAGGTCTCCTTCCCCTCCCCACTGTCATTTGACAATCTGCTTGTTTTATGGTGACTATCTCAGGACCACATGAATAGAATCCACTCCTCATTTGGCAGTCTGCTTGTTTTATGGTGACTATCTAAAGACCACACGAATAGAATCCACTCCTCCTCTGGTTCACATCGCCCCTCCCCCCGGGTTCCACTGCTTCCCCGGGGCACACAGCCCCCCTGGGGCACACGGCTCACCCAGGCACATGGCCCCCTGGGACACACAGCTCACCCGGGGCACACGGCCCCCTGGGGCACACGGTCCCATGGGGTTCATGGCTCACCCGGAGCACTCGGCCCGCTGGGACACACGGCTCACCCGGGGCACACTGCTTCTCTTGGGATTTTAATTATGAGGTGTCTTAGTGTGGTCCTCTTTGGATTCCTTTTGTTTGGGGTTCTGTGTGCTTCCTGGACTTGTAAATCTATTTCTTTCCCTAGGTGGGGGAAGGTTTCTGTCACTATTTCTTCCAATAGATTTTCAATATCTAGCTCTCTTCTTCTGGGATCCCCATAATTCTGATGTTGGTTCGCTTGAAGTTGTCCCAGAGGCTTCTTACACTACCTTCAACTTTCTGGATTCTCTTCTCTTCTTGCTTCTGCAGGGGAGTGTCCTCTGACTCTCTGTGTTCCAAATCTTTGACTTGATTCTTGCAACATTCCAGTCTGTTTTTAGGACTCTATATAATATTTTTTATTTCAGTCAGTATTTGCTTTATTTCTAGTTGATCTCTTTTCATATTCTCATAGTTCTTGTTTATTTTATTGGCCTTTTCTAGGAAATTCTTGAAAAACCTTATAACCATGGTTTTTGAATTCTATGTCCAGTCTTTTATTCTCCTCCCTCTCTTTCGTTTGAAATGTGTTTCCTTGTCTCGGCATTTTCTCTGCTTCCCTGAGTTGGTAGGGTGGCTTTATGTGTTTGGTGTCCTATATGGCCCAGTGCATCAGCCTCCCCAGTTACCTGAGGTGGACACTCTTGGTGCTCCCCTTTGTGGACTGCGTGTACAGCCTTGTAGTTAAGACTTGATTGTTGTTGGTATCACTGGGAGGAATTGACCTCCAGGCCCATTGGATGTGAGTATCAGCTGTGTCTACTCCAGGACACCAAGAATCTGGTGTCTTCTCACACTGACCACTTCTGTATTGTAGACAGTCTTATAGGATCAGACTTGCAAAATTGCAAAAGCCTCTGTGCTCAGCTTGGATGGGGCGGAGTCTCAGGGGTGAGCTGACAGTCTTGGCTTTCCATCAGCCCTGCCCTTGTGCGCAAGCCTCAGACTTCCGCTTTCCACCCTGAGTTTCCTCCTGACCGTCCAGATTCCCCGTGCAAGAGTGTGGGTGCCCCAGAGGCTTGGCCAGAATTGGGTTGGGTCTCTGTAGTTTTGAACTTCTGGCTCCTTCCGTTATTGAGAGGCTGTGACAACCTCCGGGGTCAGACCTCCCTGCAGCGCACTCACTCGCACGCGACTGTAGACCCTGCCTGTTGCGGCTCCCAGCTCCCCCAGTCTCCTAGTTTGTGAGTCTCCAGGTGCCTTTCTCTACAGTCTGGATTCCATCCTTATGAGCCTGGGTCCACGGGGTTTCGGCTGGGTTTGGGGGAGTCTGTCTCTTGAACGTGTCCCTTATGAGAGTAGTTGAAATCTGGTGTCTCCTCACACCGACCACTAGGTACACTGGATCTGCAAAGGGGTGCAATTAAGCTACTGTCTGAGGCCACCCAGCAGCAGCTACTGCAAGAACTACAGTTTTGTCCTTTTTGCTAGGGACTTGGTGGTTTTGTTGCTGGAGCTGCAGTTTATTTCATTAAGCTGCCACAATACAGGCCATTTATATGCAAAAGCAGCTGTGTGGTGCCTTGGTGGGTCTGTAGAATGTGGGGGCAGGGTCTCAGGGCGGGTTCTCAGGGTAGGTTGGGGTCTCAGGACATCACTGGGGCGTGGCTAACAGCGATAGCTGCCGTCAGCCTTCTCTGCCCTTCTGTGTTTCCACGTCCCTGTGTCCCTGCACTCCAGCTCAGTAAACAATGATCGCTGCTCACCCTCACTTTTGGACCTGATGGCCGACAGACCAGCTTTTCCCCATAGGCATCTGGGTCCCCCATGTGACCCCAGAAACTGGATTTCAAAGTGATTGAGAGCTTGTTTCCCTATGGGTTGAAAAAAGCCTTGCATGCAGTCTCCTGCTACCAGCCGGATTTGCGTGCCTCCATACCTAGGCTTCTCAGCTTTTCAGCGCTTGTGCTCCTTTCTCTTTCAGCCAGCCTTCCTGTGGTTTTGGGTGATAGATGTCCTGTATATTAGTTTTGATTTTGAAATTGTTGTGTGAGGAGGCAGACCAGTTGTTTACCTATGCCACCATCTTGGTTTCTCTTCCTCTTTATTTTTAAAAAATATTTTAGTTCAAGTTGACATTTAATATTAAATTCATTTTAGGTGTACAACATAGTGGTTAGACAATTATACAATTTACAAAATGATCCCCCCATAAGTCTAGTACCCACTTGACACTATACATGGTTATTGTAGTACTAAAGACCCAGTGCATTAAATTCTTGCATGGGGGAAGGGTGTGTGTCCCTCAGCCCAGCCTGCACCCTCTCCAATCTGAGATACCTCTCATAATCCAGGACTCCTAGCTTCCAACTGCTTTGCCTGCCTGCCTGCCTGCCAGCCTGATGACACCCTAACCACTCCCCTGCCAGCCCAATTGCCCCTAACTGCCCTCCCTGCAGGCCTGGTCATTCCCAACTTCCCTCCTCTGGCGGCTTGATCACCCCCAGCTGCCCTCCTCTGCTGGCCTGGGCCCTCCCAACTGCCCTTCCCTGCTGGCCATTTTGTGGTGGCCATCTTGTGTCCATATGGGAATAGGATCTTTGACCACATAGGGGCAGCCATCTTTTGTAGTGATAGTCAATCTGGATATTACTCTTTTAATAGACTAGAGGCCTGGTGCACAGGTGGGGGCCAGCTGGTTTGCCCTGAAGGGTGTCTCAGATCAGGGTGGGAGTTCCCTTACGGGTTGGGGTGTCCTGGGTGAGGGGCCTGTGGTGGTTTGCAGGCCAGCCACGCCCCCCCACCATCCAAGCAGAGGCCCTGGTAAGTCAGATTTATTTTTCTTCTACAATTGAAACTTTGTAGCCTTAACTGGAGGCCTGCCAGGGTGTGTGGAAAGCTTGGCTTCCTCCATTGCCTGGGAAACCCAAGCCTTCCTCCAGCTCGCTCGCAGCCATCTTGTTTAATTTCCATACTCGCTCCTGATTGGCTGGTGTGAGTGGCTGGTGGGTGTAGCAGAATGATAGTTAATTTGTATATTACTCTTTTATTAGATAGGTTATTATTATATAGGATTAATTACCAGTTTCCCTATGCTATACTTTATTATCTCTGTGACTATTTTGTATTTCTTAATTCCTTTTCTGTTTTTACCCACCCCCCTCTTCACAACTGGCCATCAATTTTAATTTTTCTTCACTTTAAAAAGAGATGGTTAGGAACTCTAATCAGAGTATACGTGATGTTCAAGGCTAACTTTCTATATGCAGGTGCAAAAGCAAGGACACAGCCATCTTTCTGTGTGCACTACACAGGCGTACCTTTCTATAGCCAAACATTGATGTCACTGTTTGACAAGAAGCCTCTTTTGTCTGAGTTAGTATGAAATGTATAACTGACCAGCCAGTGGCTGGCTGCTTGGTTGGACTGCTGTGTTAGGAATGGCTGCTATGTTTATAAAGGCTCCTGTGTTTGCTGCTGTATTAGCCAGGGCTGTTTGCTGCAGCTACTTTGGGAGACTGCTTTGAAGAACTGTTTTGTCTGATGGCTCCTTGGTAGCAATGGCTACTTGGTCTGCAATAAAGACTCTCCTATAGCCAATGACTTCTCATGTTTTCTCCATCTAACGCCTGGTGGCCACGGGAATACAGCTCCTAGGAGGCCCTGACCTCCCACAGATGGATAATAAGAGACTCTTCACAGGACTGGTTTATAAAGCAACTACTTCATCCTGGCCCCAAATGCTTTGTGTGCCTGAAAATTGATATTGAGAATTATTGTTTCAACATCATTGCTATTCAGTTTTGTCCAATATGTACTTTATTTTCTTAAGCATAAAGATAGAACACATATTTTGGTTGCTAGTTTGGATTCTGGAGAAAGACTTAATTAAGTGGGTCTAAATTCAGGCCACACTTCGTACTGTTTTTTTTTATCATAGCCATGATGTACAACTTCACTTTCCACCCATGTAAAATGGGCAGAGTGTATCCCCTGCTCATTGGGACTGTGTGAAGATTCAAAAAAAATAATGAATGAGAAGTACTTAGTAAAGTACTTGGCACATATGAAGAATTTGTTATCTGTGATATTTCTAATTTTTGAAAGATTTCAGTATCTCACTTGAAAGAAAAATGTATTTAAGGTCATAAAACTATCAGCTAGAAATTCAATTTATTGAAACCTCAATCTCTTGAGTTTCTAATTAACTAAAATATAAATGAACTTTTCACTATAATACTTTTTCTCGTTGTTACCCCAAGAATACCAGTTTCCAACTTTGAATGAGGGATAGCATATTTTCTGAACAAGTGTCCTCCAAGGATGTATTTCAAATATTGCAGTTATTTTTCCAGTTAAAACTAAGAAAGTGAAGTGAAGAAAACTTAATTTTCTGTTCTCAACAAAGGTTATTTTTATCTTTTTCAGTAGTTTTAATTTACGGACCTATTAAGATTAGCATAGCTAAATGAAGTAGATTGTGTGTTGGTAAGAAAATATGAGTGCAGAAACTAAACGGTGACGTGTGTATAGCCTGCGAGTGGATATTCAGTATCCTAAATTTTCTACTCACGTGTTTAGTTTTTTTTCTTTTTTATTTGTTGGTGGAGTTAAAAGATCCTTTTCTATGTTGTAATTTTACCAGAATCTGTGATATTTGCAAATCTAGGTCCATTGTGTGTTCAGTTTCCCATCATCCCACACCACTGTAGAGCAGGGGGTAGGCCGTTAGGGCAAGACTGGTCTACCGTGTACACCCATGTAAGAGATCAAAATGTCAACTATCCTTTTAGTTAGTTGCTTACTTTTCATTTTATGATTATTACTAAAGTAAATTAAATGTAGTGCTCATCTTTCTTTGAAATGTACTCTGAATTTCTAATGCAAATGTAATGAGTTATAAATCAGAAAGCATTAAACCCAGCCAAAGCCTGTACAGAAGCACAGCTAACATTCATTGTTTTTTCCAGAGCCGACTTTTTTGAAGATGAGGCAGTTGAACAGGCTTTGCAGTATAACCCTTGGTGGACTGATACATATTCAAAGATGATGGCCTTTATGGGAAAGAGTCAGGAGCAAGAAAATCATGCAGCTTTAGGTAAGAAACTAAAAAATAGGCTCTCTCTCTCTCTTTTTTTTTTTTTTTTTTTTTAACGTCCTCATAGTGTGAGTAGGTATTTTTTTGGTTTGCTACTTTTGGAAACAGGATCTTCGACCTGGGTTGGAAAATGCCACTTAACATTAGACTTACTTGTCTAAATTGTTCTGGAATGTTTTACCTCTGAATCATTGGAGTCCTTTTAAAATATGTATTTAGTAAATTTCGGAGAATTAGCACATAGGACATTTGTAGTTGTTGAGGAAGCAGCTTGAGAGATCTGAACATTCCTTTGTGGGAAGGGCATCTGATTGTTAGAGTGATGGGAGAAGACTGGTTTTTATTCCCTTTGTCTGTTGTATGAATGTGATATGTCCTCCTAGTTTTTTTTAAATGGATTTATGCAGAGGTTGGAATAATTATCCTTATACCTGGATCAGGTGGACCAGTTTTTACCAATGATAGCTGAACTGGGGTTGGGAGTCGGTCATGAATCACAGGAGATGGCTATGCCATGTTTAACATTAAGCAAACATTATCCACAGTGTCCTTTCTTAGGTGATCAATTTATTACTGCCTTCTCTAGTGGGAGGCTGGTATATTAAGTATAAATTAGAATTATAACAGTTTCAGATAGATCAAGAGTAGAAGGCCCATGTTTCCTGTCATACTGATTTGGCTTTATGTATATATTAAAAATAAAATTTCAGTGTTTAAATTAAAGGAGTACACACACTCATATATCATATATGTATACACATTAAATAGAATATAGAATCTCCCCTTAAAATTCCTCTTCTGAAAGTATCACTGTTAATGTTTAATCGTAATCTAAGGATATTTTTCCATTGATTTTTAGAGAGAGTGGAAGGGAGAGGGAGAGACACAGTGAGAGAAACATCAATGTGAGAGAGACACATCAATTGGTTGCCTCCAGCGCAAGCCCTGACCCAGGCCAGGGATTGAGCCTGCAATTGAGGTTCGTGTCTTGACCCAAATAAAACCCTAGACATTTCAGTCCACAGGCCAGCGCTCAAACACTGAGCCAGACCAGCTAGGGCTATATTTTTAATGGATATGCCCACATCTAAACATTTGCTTTAAGAAATTTATATACATAGATTCATATTCTCTTCTTACCTTGTCTTTCTCAAGTTTGTGGTATACGTTGTATATCTTAAATTAGCACAATTGTAGCTGGTACTTTTCATTTCTCTTCAGTATTCTGTCATATATTTGTATCATGATTGGTAGACATTTGTGCTGTTGACTACTGATGGAACTTTGGCTTGTTTACAGGTTTCTGGAGTTGTCTTCTTTGATTACTAAATTCAGAGTAGCTATAGGGTCTCTATTGCATGTCTTATTTTGATTTTCTGCATAGAAAAGCAATAGCCCATTATATGTCCTATATTTAGTGTCTAACTTTATGCATGTTACAAAATAGGTACTCAGTAAATAGTTACAGAAAAAATTTCTATTGCAGAAATTTTTTTTGTAGTTAGGTGATTTCTACCAGATTGAAAAATTGCTACTCTGATCTTTTAGAATGGACTCTGCTGCATAAAGAAACTCATTTTTAAATAATGATTCTTGTTACATTGTTTTCAGTAAATTCTTGGATTTATATTTGAGTTTAAGCACAATATAGGTAGTAACTGTATATGCCATGTAGCTCAAACTTAAGCATATCCACTGGTTTGAATCAGTTTCCCTAGTTTTAGTGCAGTGTTTTAATGAGGTGGTGGTTGTGTAGTTATGTTTTCTGTCCACAAGGGTGAGCTAGTTGCTCTATAAAAATCAAGAGAAGGCATTTTTGCCATTGATTTAAATTCTAATTTTTTCTACTTTGATCATTGGTGACTGTTCTGAGTTAGTTCTCTATGTATAATTCTAACAGGTTAAGCCGGGCTATGTATTTAACCACTGCCCTCTTGACCCTTCATCTTCCTCTGACCCATAGCATATATCCAGTCTGATGCTTCAAGAAAAAGCACAATCTGCTAAGCTAGTGTGGTGATTTAAAGACAGCAGGAGCTTCTGATCTAAGTTAGAACAACTCGAGTGCTGTGTCATATAGAAAATGCCTCTTTTACATGTGTCAAGTATGGGATTAAGGATTGAATATAAGCTAAATACAGAGCTTGAGGTTTAACACCTTGGTCCACGACAGGCTGGCAGTGTGATCTTGCTGTGGAAGTCCTGTAGCTACTACATAAGAGTTGTCATGAGGATTGAATAAGATGATGTGTTTAACATTCTTGCTATATTGTAGTAGTTAGAAGTTGTTATTACTATTATTATTAAGTAAAATCTCTGTTGTTGAAGGTATTACATATGTCCCATTTTTCTACCCACTGAACCCTTCTAGCCCGCCCCATCCGCAAGCCTTCCCCACGCTGTTGTCTGGGTCCATGGGTTATGCATATCCATACAAGTTCTTTGGTTGATCTCCTCCCACCCACCCTTCACCACCTTCCCTCTGAGATTTCACAGTCTGTTCTGTCTCTGGATCTACTTTGATCATCAGTTTAATTTGTTCATTAGATTCCACATATGAATGAGATCGTGTGATATTTGTCTTTCTCTTACTGGCTTATTAAACTTATTATAAAGCTCTCCAGACCCCTCCATGCTGTCTCTATGGTAAGAGATCTTTCTTTTTTTTACTGCTGCATAGTTTTCCATGGTGTAAATGTACCACAGCTTTTTTTTTTAATCCCCTCATCTACTCATGGGCAATTGGGCTGTTTCCAGATCTTAGCTATATTGTAAATTGTGCTGCTATGAACATAGGGATGCATATGTTATTTCTGATGGTTTTTGAAATTTCTTAGGATATATTCCTAAAAGTGGAATCACTGGGTCAGATGGCAGTTTCATATTTAATTTTTTGAGAGAACTCAACAGGGTTTTCCATAATGGCTGCACCAGTCTGCATTCTCACCAGCAGTGCTCGAGGGCTCCCTTTTCTCCACATCCTTGCCAGCACTGTCATTTGTTGATTTGTTGATGGTAGCCATTCTGAAAGGTGTGAGGTGATACCTCATTGCTGTTTTAATTTGTATCTCTCTGGTGATTAGTGAGTTTGAGCATTTTTTCATGTCTCTTGGCCTTCTGTATGTACGCCTTGGAGAGAAGTATCTATTTAGGTCCTTTGCCTATTTTTTAATTGGAATGTTTGTCCCCCTTCTGTTAAGTTGTGTGAGTTCCTTATATATTTTGGATATTAGTCCTGTGTCATTGCTCCCACCCAGCTCGATCACCTACAGATGTATCATTGCCAAATATGTTTTCCCATGCAGTAGGCTCTCTTTTTATTTTAATGCTGGTTTCTTTTGCTGTGAAGAAGCTTTTTATTTTGATGAAGTTGCATTTGTTTATTTTCTCCTTAATTTCCTTTGCCCTAGGACCATGGTCAGCGAACTGCAGCTCGTGGGCCACATGCGGCCCTTTGACCCCTTGAGTATAGCTCTTCCACAAAATACCACGGCCTGGGCGAGCCTATTTTGAAGAAGTGGCATTAGAAGAAGTTTAAGTTGAAAAATTTTGGCTCACCAAAGAAATTTTAGTCTTGTACCATTGATATTTGGCTCTATTGACTAATGAGTTTGCTGACCACTGCGCTAGGAGATGTATCCATAAACATCTTGCTGTGAGAGATGTTGGAGATTTTGCTGCCTATGGTTTCTTTTAGGATTTTTATGGTTTCACAATTTACATTAAAGTCTTTTATCCATTTTGAGTTTATTCTTATGTATGGTGTAAGTTGGTGGTCTAGTTTCATTTTTTTTGCATGTACTTACTCTATTTTCCCAACACATTTTATTGAGGGGACTCTCTTGACTTCACTGTATGCTCTTGCCTCCTTGTCAAATATTAATTGAGCGTAATGTCTTAGGTCGATCTCAGGGGTCTTTGTTCTGTCCCATTGATCTATAAGCCTATTCTTGTGCCAATACCAAGCTGTTTTAATTACAGTGGCTTTGTACTATAACTTGAAATCTGGTATTGTTAGCTTGGAGTGTTGCTTCCTCTTGGATTTTGGGGGAATAGTTTGAGGAGTATCGGAGACAGTTGTTCTTTAAATGTTTGTTAAAACTCTCCTGTGAAGCTGTCTGGACCAGGGTTTTTCTTTGCCAGGAGTATTTTTTTACTGCTTCTATTTCATCTTTTGTTATTGGCCTAGTCATTTCCTGATTCTTCTCAATTCAGTTTTGGGAGATTTTTTTCCCCCTATGAATTTGTCTATTTCATCCACATTGCCCAGCTTATTGGCATACTAGGGGCCCAGTGTACGAATATGTGCACTTTGAAAGGAACTGTGGGCATGATGTTTTGGTGGGCACAGGGGCAGGTCTCAGCCCACCCTGCGCCTGGCCCCTCCTACCACAGCCCCAGGATCCCTGTCTGCCATCAGCCCAACCACTGCTGAAGGCGCTGGCCCCACTCGCCACTGGGCCTGGCCCTGCTGCCCAATCACCCCTCAGGAACAGGGGGAGGTGGAGAAGCCCTCGGATGATTGGGCCAGCAGCTGCTCCTCGCACCCATTGACGGCGTGGAGCAATCGGGACTGACTCCAGTCCCGGGCACTGGCTGCAGGTGTGATTGGGGGCCAGCGCCAGTAGCGGGTGTGAGCAGGGTTGTCACCAGCAGCGGGTACGAGGGGTGGCTGCCAGCTTCAGTTGTCCCTCAGGAGCAGGGGGAGGTGAAGAAACTCTGAGGGGCAATTGGGGCTGGCAGCCATCACTCGCACTCACTGTTTCGTTTTTTTTTGTTTGGTTTTGTGTTTTAATATATTTTATTGATTTTTTACAGAGAGGAAGGGAGAGGGATAGAGAGCCAGAAACATCGATGAGAGAGAAATATCCATCATCTGCCTCCTGCACACCTCCTACTGGGGATGTGCCCGCAACCAAGGTACATGCCCTTGACCAGAATCAAACCCGGGACCTTTCAGTCCTCAAGCTGACACTCTATCCACTAAGCTATACTGGTTACGGCTTCACTCACTGTTGATGCTGAGTGATCAGGGCTGGCGCCGGGGGCTGTCAGTTGGTGCGAGTGGAAGCTCTGACACCAGCAGCAGGTGCAAGTGAGCCATTGCCAGCAGCAGGTGTGAGCACTGGGTGGGACCGTGGCAGGCAGGAGCAAAGAATTTTTTGGTAACTACCAGAGGCTCACCCCTATGTCAGCAACCAGCGCTCTTCCTTTGTCTGGCGCCCCTGCTCACCTGCTCCACCATCCCGCCGTGGCCAGTGTCCTCCCTGTTTCCCGCTCTGCCGCCTGCTGCTGACGCCCGCCATGTTCCGTGCACTCTACCTGGTGGTCAGCACACATCATAGCAACTGGTTGTTCAGTTGTTCTGCCTTTTGGTCTATTTGCATGTTAGGGTTTTATATATAGAGACTAGAGGTTCGGTGCATGAAAATTCATGCACTGGAGCAGGGGTCCATCAGCCCGTACTCCTCCTCACAGTCCGGGAGCCCTCAGGGGTAACCAGGGGAAGGCAGCGCTCCATTATACCTCTGCTACTGCCATTGCCGACAGTGCAGGCCTCGGCCAGCCCTGGTTAACTGAGCCTCGGTCGGCCCTGGGCATCTGGGCAGCTGCCATCCGAGGCTTACATGTGCTTCGCGTGTCAGCTGGTCAGCTGCCATCTGAGGCTTGCCTGGGCCTTCAGCTGGCCCTGGGCAATTGGGGGGCTGAGTAGATTGGGGACTCCAGAGGCAGGCGTGCAGAGTCACACCTGCACATGTCATGTCTGCCGCCCCAGTGCAGTTGAAGGGACTGGGTACTGCCCTCTTGTAGCTGTGGGCACCGCCATCTTTGTGAGGGCGTGATGGTCAATTACCATATTCCCTCTTTCTTAGATAGGATAGTTGTTCATAGTATTTTCTTACAACTTTCTGTATTTCTGTGGTGTCAGTTGCTACTTCAATGCTTTTATTTTATTATTTGGCTCCTCTCTCTTTGTTTCTTATGAGTCTAGATCAGTGGTTGGCAAACTCATTAGTCAGCAGAGCCAAATATCAACAGTACAATGATTAAAATTTCTTTAGAGAGCCAAATGTTTTAAACTTAAACTTCTTCTAACGCCACTTCTTCACAATAGACTTGCCCAGGCTGTGATATTTCTGGAAGAACCACACTCAAGGGGCCAAAGAGCCGCATGTGGCTCGTGAGCCACAGTTTGCTGACCACAGGTCTAGATAATAGTTCATCTATCTTGTTTATCTTTTCAAAGAATCAGCTATTAGTTTTATTGATTTTTTTTCTTATATTTTTAAAATCTCTGTGTCATTTATTTCTACTCTAATCTTTATTATTTCATTCCTTCTTATTCTGGGCTTCTCTTGATTTTTAAAAAAATATATTTTTATTGATTTCAGAGAGGGAGAGAGATAGAAACATCCATGATGAGAGAGAATCATGGATTGGCTGCCTCCTGCAATTGGCTGCCCCACTGGAGATTGAGCCCACAACCCGGGCACTTGCCTCTGACCGGAATCGAACCTGGGCCTTTCAGTTTGCAAGCTGACCCTCTATCCACTGAGCCAAACCAGCTAGGGCTTGTTGTTCCCTTTTTAATTCTCTCAAAGTATAGGGTTAAATATTTTATTATTGGTTTTTGTTGTTTTTTTAGGTAGGCCTGTAGTGCCGTGAGCTTCCCTCTCAGGACTGCTTTTGCTGTGTCCCAGAGATACTGGGTTATTGTGTATTTACATTTGTTTCCAGGAAGTTTTTTCCTGAATCTCATTGATATCCTATTCTTTAATAATATGCTATGTAGCCTCCATAGGTTTTAATGTTTTAGTGTTTTTACTGTAGTTGATTTTTAATTTCTTGCTATTGCTATCTGAGAAGATGCTTGATATGATTTCAATCTTCTTGAACTTGTAGAGACTTGTTTTATGTCCTAACATGTGGTCTATCTTTGAGAATGGCCCATGTGCACTGAGAAGATTGTATATTCTGCCTCTTTAAGGTGAAATGTTCTATAAATGTCAATGAAATCCATCTGATCCAGTTTGTTATTTAGAGTCTCTGTTTCCTTGTTAATTTTTTGTCTGGAAGATCTGTCCCATGAAGTCAGTGGAGTGTTGAAGTTTTCTTCTATGACTGTATTATTGCCAATGTCTCCTTAAAGTCCTCCAGAAGTTTTTTTATATGTTTAGGTGCTCCTATTTTGGGTGTTTATATGTTTACCAGAGTTATATCTTCTTTAAGGATTGATCACTGTATTAGTTCTCTTTATTGTCTCTTGTGATGGCCTTTATTTGGAAATCTGTTGTGTCAGATATGAGTCTTGCCACATCAGCTTTTATTTCATTTCAATTTTTATGGGAAAAATTTTCCATCCTTTCAGTCTCATCCTGTGTGAGTCTTTTGTTCTGAGGTGGGTCTCCTGCAGACAGGATATAATTGGATTATGTGTTTGTATCCAATTCAGTTGTCCTGTGTCTTTTGTTGGGGATACTTCATCAATGACATTTACTGTTATTATTAAAGGTACTTCTTTATTGCCATTTTAGTTCTGTATACCTATGTTTCTCTCTCTCTATTTCTTTTCATTAGAGCAGTCCCTTTAGCATTTCTTACAATACTGGTTTGTTGGTGATAAACTCCTTTAGTCCTTTTTGTCTGGGAAGCTCTTTATTTCACCATCTATTTAGATTGATAGCCTTGCTGGATATAAAAATCTTGGTTTCAGATCCTTGCTTTTCATTACCTTGAATAGTTCATGCCATTTCCTCTGGCCTATAGACTTTCTGATAAGAAATCCACTGACAGCTTTATGGGAGCTCCTTTTTAGATAACGTATTGCTTTTTCTTGCTGCCTTTAAGATTCTTTCTTTGTCTTTATTTTTTGGCATTTTAATTATGGTATGTCTGGGCATGAGCATATTTGGGTTCTTCTTTCTTGGACTCTATCTCTTCTGAACTTGTGTGACTTTTTCCTTTACCAGGTAGGGAAGTTGGCTGTCATTATTTTTTCATACCCATTTTCTACTCCTTGCTCACTTTCTTCTCCTTCTGGCTTACTGATAATGTGAATGTTGTTAATTTTCATGGTTTCCCACAGCTCCCTTAAGCTGCCCTCCTGTTTTTAAATTATTTTTTCTATTTGGGTTTCTGATTGAGTGCTTTTTTTTTTTTTTTTTTGCTATTCTGTTTTCTAATTCACTGATCTTGGATTTTTCCAATCTGCTGTGTGTTCCTTCCACTGTGTTCATTTTTAGTGCTGTGTCATTCTTCATAGTTACTATGTCTTTTCTCAATCTGTTGGTCATCTTTGCCATCATTATTCTGAGCTCTATGTCTGATAAACTTCTTATGTCCATTTCATTTATCTCTTCTTCCAGATAATTCTCTTGTTCTTTCATCTGGTGTTTGTCTTTTTGTCTCTCCATTTTGGCTGCCTGCTTGGGTTTGTGTCTATGTATTAAGTAGATCTACTAGGACGTCCAACCTCTAGTGCAGGACAATGTCAGATGCTGTTTGACTGACCCTGAGTCCCCTGTTTGGAGGTGTCAGCAACCCATAGCCTGTGGCTCCTCTGCTGGGGCTAGGTGCCTTTGGGGAGGACCAAGATGTGCGCCAGGGTCTGCTTTTCCTAGTCCTGGGCTCAGAAGGAGATCAGGCAAAGACTCAAAGCCTCCAGAGACCCTCCTCTGCCAGCAATCCGATTGTTCTCAGTCTTTTTTTAAAAAAAAATAAATTTATTTTCCTTTAACATTTTCAGGTAATGTCCTTGAAGTAGTTCATTATTATTATTTTTTAAATATATTTTATTGATTTTTTACAGAGAGGAAGAGAGAGGGATAGAGTTAGAAACATCTATGAGAGAAAATCATTGATCAGTTGCCTCTTACACACCCCCCACTGGGGATGTGCCCACAACCAAGGTACATGCCCTTGACCGGAATCGAAACTGGGACCTTTCAGTCCTCAGGCAGACGCTCTACCACTGAGCCAAACCGGTTTTGGCTGTTCTCAGTCTTGATTAACTTCAAGCTACCAACCACTGGTTGGGGAAGAGATCTTCCAACTGCATGGGACATCTGCCTTTCCCCCAATCAAAAACCTCCTGGTGAACAAAGATCCTCAAAGGCTGCCTTGGGCACATCACCACTGAGCAAAGCCAGAGGAAGAAGTAGGACCGATCACTCACACGTGTCAGCCTCTGTTCACATAGTTTTCCAAACTCACTCTGTCCTCTCGGAGCAACCTGAAGTTCAACCCGGCGTGTTTGGTCCTAAGGTTTCCTTCCAGCAGGTTTGTGACCACAGGGCCAACCAAGTAATTACTGAAGTCACAAAAAGCAGTACTCTTCTGCTCATTAAAATACACAGTTCAAAAAACGTCTAATTATTTGTAGAGGGAGGGGAATATAAACTCCCATGGATATATGTGTGTGTGTCTATGTGATTACATGGTTGTGAAGAAAATGTGGAGGCACCCCTGGGCCTTGGACTATACCTGCTGCAGAAGGGGGCAGGGGGCTGCTGTGTTTATAAAGGTGGGGGGGGGGCGCCACAGTGAGAGGCAGAGCACAGCCTGCAGGGCCAGGCAGGGCCAGCTGTGGGGACGGGGAGGGGCCTGGCGGAGGAGCCGCGGGCGCTGTGGCCTTGGAAGGGAGCTGCCAGCCCTCGAGGAAGACAGGAAGGGATGATGGTCGAGTCCGGCAGAAACCGGAGGACAAGGGGCTCAGCCCCTGGCCACCGAGTAGGGGTTCGGGGAGAGCGGGTCAGGGCAGACACGGAAACAGGGGCGCAGAGCCCCCCAAAGGAGGGGCCAGACTCTCCCCCACGTCTGACCCTGGGGAGCGCGTGGCTGGCCTGCCTCTCAGCTGTATCCGGCCGTTTCTGCTCCCATTGCTCAGATCGCGGGCGGGCGGAGGGGGGACGGCCGGCGTGGCCAGTGGGCTCAGACCTGGCCTGGAGCGCAGCCTGGCCCCCGAGTCCTGCTGGGAGGAACTCGGAGCCAAGACGCCCTGAGAAGCGTTCCCTGGGAAGCCACGGGGTGGGTGAGCCGCGGGAGAAATGGCCGGGGAACGAGAGAGACGGAGCAGGACACGCCCTGGGGAGGGACGGGGAGGGCCCGGCCGCCTCCAGAGAGCAGCACTGCCCTGTCCTGAGGGGTCTCTGCGCCCTCCGGGGAGGGTCCCCGAGATGCGTCAGCTCCCCGGTGTGTCCTTTCAGGCCCTTCCTGGGGCAGCTGGTCCGGAGGCAGCCGCGGGGCTGCTTTTGCTGTTTCTGGGCCTGGAGGTATCTGATGCGTCAGAACCTCACTGTCCTGGGGCTTGATGCCAAAGGGCTATTCTCCAGCCCCTGTTCCTTCCCCACAGAGGGTCTTACCCGCAGGACTAGCAACATGCCAGGGGAGGAAAAGGGAGGGGAGGGTCCAAACCACAGGACCAGCCATGTGAAAGGTCAGGGGTCTAAGCCACAGGACCAGCCATGTGCAAGGTCAGGGGTCTCACTTATAGATAATAAAGAACATTGTAAATTGTTGAACAAAAATAGACAGAGGCAAAGAAGTATCGAACAGACTATCAAACTACAGCGGAAGGTAGGGGAGGGTTGGGAGGAGTAAGAGATCAACTGAAGTACTTGTATGCATGCTCAACCAACAGACTCAAGACACTGAGGATAGGGGGATGAGGGCAAGTGCCAGGGGGTAGGAGAGGTTGGGTGGGTAGGGAGGTCAGTGGAAAAAAAAAAGAGACATTATGTACTAATATTTGTAATATCTTAAACCAGTGGTCGGCAAACTCATTAGTCAACAGAGCCAAATATCAACCCAGATGAAGAAAATGTGGAGGCACCCCTGGGCCTTGGACTATACCTGCTGATACAACGATTGAAATTTCTTTGAAGAGCCAAATGTTTTAAACTTAAACTTCTTGTAACGCCACTTCTTCAAAATAGACTCGCCCAGGCCATGGTATTTTGTGGAAGAGCCACACTCAAGGGGCCAAAGTGCCACATGTGGCTCTTGAGCCACAGTTTGCCAACGACGACCTTAAACAATAAAATTAAAAAGAAAAGAAAGAAAAATTAGTATATGCTACATGTAATAATGTGTAATAATTAGTATATATACTAAATTTTAACTTGGGGCTATTGATGAAGATGAAAAGAGGGTGCCAAGCAGAACAAGAAAAAGGAAATAACTGTTATAAAGAAACATCCTCTTTCCATAAGTGTCATGTGTGATATGGTCACACTTATATATTTATGTATAACTTTGTTTCTTTTTATAGAGAATATTAATACTATGATCTTAAATGGACTAATATATGAGAATATTCCTACTTTTTTATATAGAACTTTAAAAATGAATAGTGAATATTTAAAGAGTGCTTTACTTAGCTATATTATACTAGAGGCCTGATGCATGAGATTCATGTAAGTGTAGGCCTTCCTTCCCCCAGCTGCTGGCACCTGGGACCTGGGCTTCCCTCACAGTCCCGGCTTTGTGCAGAAGGTCATCCGGTCTAATCAGCATATTAAGCTTTTATTATTAGAGATGCTTTCTGTTGTCAAAATATGTTATGGTAATTTTAAAGTCAATAACTCTGACATTCAGATGCCTTGAATACAGAACATTTTAGCAAGAAGAGATGTAAGAGATCTGGTAATAGCAATAGATACTGTTTAGACATTTCTGCTTTAGTTAGCCCTTGTAGGATTTGAGCAAATGCAAAGCTATTAATAACATGGTAAAGTCTAGCTCAGTCTATGGACTCACCGGTGGTCTGTGAGGTCTGAACGGTTGGTGACCGCTGGCTTAAGGAAACTTTTGGAGCAGTGGTCGCCAACTGGTGGTCTCTGGACCATTGATGGTCAGTGAGGTCTGAAAGGTTGGCAACTACTGGACTGAAGGGTCCCGGGTTTGATTCCAGTCAAGGGCACATGCCTGGGTTGTGGGCTTGATGCCACGCAGGGGGCGTGCAGGAAGTTGCCAATCATTGATTCTCTCTCATCATTGATGTTTCTATCTCTATTTCCTTCTCCCTTTCTCTCTGAAATCAATAAAAATATATTTTAAAGAATAAAAAAAAACCGGTGAAGTATAATTTAAAAGTTATGTATCTATAATTAAATGTCTATTTCAGTTTCTATAATCAAAGTTCTAATTTTGACAGATCTCAGCATTGGGGACTCTACAAAACTGGATGGAACATCTAATTTTTAAGTACATTTTTTTCTAGTACCTTTCTCTGAAGAAGAGAAATATCAGCTGCGAAAATTTGTCCATAAGTCTTATCTGCTGGACAAAAGAGCCCAACGTCAAGTATACTACAGTCTGATTGATATCCTTCTGGCCTATTGCTATGACACTCGTGTCAATGAAGGAGAGAAGAACGTAAGTGCATGTGTGCCTGCTTGTTGACCTAGACTCCTGCACCGAGTAAACTGTATCAGTACTTCATGCTTCTCGTGGGGGAAGACCTGTGGTGATCACTACTTAGGGCAGTGTTTCCCAAACTTTTGACATATGTGTACCCCTTCTATAATTTTTGTAACGCTGAGTACCCCTCATCAAAAAAAATGGATGTATTTTAATAACAATCAAAATAGATTTATTTTTTATTTTTTTGGTACAAACACAAATAATAATAAACGAAAAATAAAATTATTCATAATAAAATATAAATAAAAGTTATATTATAAATAACATTTATTTGCACACTGGACCATCTCACGCCTCACAGGACTGTCTTGACTCACGAGAATGTAGAATTAGGCGCAGCTAAGCACGGTGCAGTGCATATCCCCACCAAACTGGTGCAATGTGTACCCCCACCAAACTCTTCCTGTACCCCTGGGGGTTCGCATACCACACTTTGGGAAACACTGACTTAGGGAATGCTTGGGGCAGAGTTTGTTGGTGGTGGGTATCAACATGGAAGCATAATGCTTACTTGTTGTCTTTCTTTTCTCTCTTGGCATCAGTCTTTACACATAGCAAAGAGGGGAAGCAAAATTGAGGTTAAGAAAAAGAATCTTTAGGAGATAAATCACTCAAATAAGACACTTGACATTGGCAAGGGGCAAACTAGCAACCAGTTTATATTATTTCTCTGAGCTGTCAATTAGCAGGTGCAAAGTATAGGAATCTTTTAAAGAAATCCTATATATAAAAGGCTAATATGCAAATCGACTGAATGGTAGAACAACACTCAACACAGGAGCTGCCCCTTGGTGATCAGTGTGCTCCCACAGGGGCAGTGCCGCTCAGCCAGCAGCCAGGGCTCACAGCTGGCACGTGCAGGAACCCCCATTGCCTCCGCGGCAGTGCTAAGGGTATCCGACTGAAGCGGCCTGAGCCATCAGTTGGACATACTCAAGGGCTCCTGGTCTGCGAGAGAGTGCAGGCTGGGGTGAGGACACCCCCCCACACACACACACACACACACAAGTGGATGAATTTTGTGCCGAGGGCCACTAGTCCTGTTCTAAAAGTAAGTCCTTTTGTGAAGTACATCAGTATTCTTAAATTACATTCTTCTTAAATAGCGTAGACTTTGTTGTAGCTCTCCTTAAACCACATTTGATTTTGTAAATGAAGTGCTAAACATTTTTCTCACCTCTACTTTTTAAAAAAATATTTTATTGATTTTTCACAGAGAGGAAGGGAGCGGAATAGAGAGTGAGAAAATAGATGAAAGAGAAACATCAATCAGCTGCCTCCTGCACACTCCCTACTGAGATGTGCTTGCAACCAAGGTACATTCCCTTGCCCGGAATCGGTCCTCAGGTCTACACTCTATCCACTGAGCCAAACCGGTTAGGACCTCACTTCTACTTTTAAAAAATCTGGGAAACAACAATAAAAAGTCTTTCTGGTTAGTGTACCTTGCAGCTATTTTTGTTTATCTTTGCTCAAAGGGCTTTTCTTGAGCTGTGCACATGCTTTCTTAAAAATTCAAATACACAAATACTCTGTGTCATTGTAAAGGGAAATGCACACAAGGTTAAAAGTCATTAAAATCTCCTGTGTCCGGGCCGGCCTGGATCTGTGGATAGAGCGTCAGCTTGCGGACTGAGGGGTCCCGGGTTTGATTTTGGCCAAAGGCATATGCCTGGATTGCGGGCTCAATCCCCAGTGGGGTGTGCAAGAGGCAGCAGGTCAACGATTCTATCTCATACTTGATGTTTCTATCTCTCTTTCCTTCTCCCTTCCTCTCTGAAATCAATAAAGAAATAAAATAAATTTCCTGTAATCTGAGCCCAGGAAAAGCCACTGTAAAAAGATGATGCATCTCTTTCACTCTTTCATTGTGCACATGTATGTTTGCATGTATGTGTATATTGGGCTGTGATATATGCATTATTTAATCTGCTGGTCTCAGTTAACATCATAGTTTTAGGATTATAATTTTATATGTGCCAAGATTATTTATATTGTCATGATTCTGAAAATTTCAAAAGAGACTCTTGAGATTTTAATTTCATTCCAAAATGAATATAAATGAGTGTATCCAGGGCCTAATATAACTGAAAATGGTTTTTGTTTACAATCATCTTTTTAAGATACTACAATTAGAGAAAATGTTTTCTTTGGCAAAAAAAGTGATTCATATTATTGCTTGAGATAAGTGAGTGTTTAGTTTTACTCAGTAAATTTATTCTTTAATCTTTTAAAAATATATATATATATTGTTGATTTTTTACAGAGAGGAAGGGAGAGAGATAGAGAAACATTGATCATCTGCCTCCTGCACACCCCCACTGAGGATGTGCCAGAAACCAAGGTACATGCCCTTGACTGGAATCAAACCTGGGACCTTTCAGTCTGCAGGCCGACACTCTATCCACTGAGCCAAACTGGTTTCAGCTATTCTTTTTTTTTTTTTAAATATATTTTATTGATTTTTTTTTTTTTTTTACAGAGAGGAAAGGAGAGGGATAGAGAGTTAGAAACATCAAAGAGAGAGAATCATCGATCAGCTGCCTTTTGCACACCTACTGGGGATGTGCCCACAACCAAGGTACATGCCCTTAACCAGAATCAAACCTGGGACCTTTCAATACGCAGGCTGAGCCAAACTGGTTTCAGCTTGGCTATTCTTAATATTGTATTTACATATTTGAAACAATGAGGTCTTGAACTTCAAACCCTCCTTTATTTTTATTTTTTTTAAATATATTTTATTGATATTTTACAGAGAGGAAGGGAGAGAGATAGAGAGCCAGAAACGTCAATGAGAGAGAAACATCGACCAGCTGCCTCCTGCACACCCCCTACCGGGGATGTGCCCGCAACCAATGTACATGCCCCTGGCCGGAATCGAACCTGGGACCTTTTAGTCCGCAGACCAACGCTCTACCACTGAGCCAAACCGACCTTGGCCAAACCCTCCTTTAGAATCTACTTAGTAGTCTCACAAGCATTCTCTGAAGGCCAGGTTCTTGAGCAGCTTTCCTGTGTGCCACAGACACACATTCCTACTATCTTTGTGTCCATTGGTAGCAGGTTGGGAGGTGGTAACTTAGCTGAAAAGGACAGAACTTGAACAACCATCACTTTCCTTTAATTTTACTTCCACAGCTATGCTCATTTGCTCTTGTGCCCTGGGACTCTTGCTTTGCTTTATAAAATCTAAATAGACAGAAACTTGCCTTTGATAGCACCTACATTTAGTAAAGCAATTATTATTATTATTATTATTGCAATCATAGACACTTCTTAGTTTTTATATATAATGCCAACACTACTTACATGCTATTTGAATAAATGGATATTTATTTTTATATGACTTTATCTCTCATGTGACAGTATTCTTTTTTTCTAAAACAAATAAAGGTTGAATCTGCATGGAATATCAGAAAACTGAGTCCAACACTGTGCTGGTTTGAGGTATGATTTTTAATTGCAATTATTTAGATTTATTTGTCCAGAAATGTATTTTTTTTCATTGTCATTAGTTCAGTTTGGGTAATTCAACTAATTTCTTGACTTTTTAAAAATGGAAGCTTTATTGTACAAGTTTACTTTCCATCTTTTTAATAAAATTCTGATTCCATTTGTTACTCTTATTCTAATTATAGTATACTAATGAATAGGTGGGGTATTTTGGAAATCAGGAGAGGGAGAACAAACTTTAGAGAAAGAATCGGTATGTGGTCTGTTGGGGGTGACTGTGGGTGGAGTTGAGGCATGTTTGTGAGTTGGCATATATTGGGGCTCAGAGCTCAAAGATGGGAATCACACCCAGTGGTCCTACCACTGGCTGTCACTGACCACCAGGAGCTGTACATGCATTCCCTCACTAACTCCTTCCCATAGTCTGTGAGAAGTACTATTCACATTTTACAGACCAGGAAACTTAGCACATGTAGCTTAACTAACTTCTCTTAGGTCCTAGAATTAGTATAGTTAGAACTGATAAATCTTTTAATATAGTGATACTTGTATTTGCATATATTTTCTAGAAAATAGTTGTGTAGGTTTTTATTGAAAATACCAATGGGTGATATCTTTAAATTTACCTGTTTTGGACAATCTGTTATACATCAAAACAGTAATTAAGAGTAGAAACTTTAAAAAGTGTCCATTTAAATTTCCCCCAGTTAAAATTCCACATATAGTACATTTTAAGTTATAAAATCAAAGTTGTTTCATGGCATCATTTGATTAAAGTAAAAGGTAAGTTGTAAACAGGAACTGAAACACTTACTTTATCACAGAATCTTCCTGCTCCCAGACTGGTCCATGGACCAACAGCTTGACCAGCATCCTTGGCTGGGAGCTTGCTAACGGCACACAACATGAGTCCAGACACACTGAGTCAGAATCTGTAGCTAGATCTCCAAGGTTTTATGTGTATATTAGAGGCCTGGTGCCTGAATTTGTGTACCAATGGGATCCCTCAGCCTAGCCTGCAGGATTGGGCTAAAATCGCCTCTCTGAGATCCCCCGAGGGGTCCCAGATTGGGAGAGGGCACAGGCCAGGCTGAGGGACCCCAATGGTGCATGATCGGGGCCGGGGAAGGACACAGGAGGTTGACCAGCTGAGGAGGGGTAGCGGGAGGACTCCAGCGCATGCCTGGCCCACCTTGGTCTGTCCCAATCAGCTGGATTCCAGCAGCAAGCTAACCTACATGTCAGAGTGTCTTCCCCTGGTGGTCAGTGCACGTCATAGTGAATGGTTGAGCAGCCTTAGCATATCATTAGCATATTACACTTTGGTTGGTTGAACAGCCAACCTGTTGACTGGACATTTAGCATATTAGGCTTTTATTATATAGGATTAAATATAGAGAAGTGCTGTTCACTAGATTTCATTTAGGTTCTGCATATTTCCATTAGCATATATTGGAGAAACCTGTTTTTGTAGTAATTGCATTCATTATGGAGTTGGTGATCAATTTTATAGTTTGGTTATTAAAATCTACATGAATAACATCACCTATATGTGATTTTATTTTGAAATTTTTAGTTTTTGTGAAAACTTGAAATTGCCAGATGTGTTAATAACCATCAAACTTTTATAAGTATTTCATTTTTTGCTAGAATTTTTTAAAAAGTTCTAGCTTGCTCTAGCTGGTTTGGCTCAGTGGATAGAGCATCAACCTGTGGACTGAAGGGTCCCTGGTTTGATTCTGGTCAAGGGCATGTACCCTGGTTGTGGACACGTCCCCATTGGGGAGTGTGCAGGAGACAGCTGGTCGATGTTTCTCTCTTCGATGTTTCTGACTCTATCCCTTTCCTTTCATCTCTATAAAAAAATCAATAAAATCTATATTTAAAAAGAAAAAGTTCATAGCTCTTTTTAGCTAAAAACTCTTCTTTGTTAGATACTCAATATTCTTTTTTGAAATAAATCTTTATTGTTCATATTATTACAAATGTTCCTCATTTTTCCCCCCTCCATTGCTCCCCTCCACCAAGTTCCCATCCCACCCTCTGCCCTTTCCCCATCCCCCATTGTCCTCATCCATAGGTGCACAGTTTATGTTCAGTCTCTTCCCACACCCCCCGAACCCCATTTTCCCCGAGAATCATCAGTCCACTCCCCTTCCATACCTCTGATTCTATTATATTCAACAGTTAATATTGTCCATCCCTTCGTTTTTTACTTCCCTTGGTTTTTAGATTCACTTGTTGATAGTTACGTATTTGTTGTTCATAATTTTTATCTTTATCTTCTTTCTCTTCCTAAAGAACTCCTTTCAGCAATTCATATAATTCTAGCTTGGTGGTGATGAACTCCTTTAGCTTTTTTTATTTGTGAAGCTCTTTCTCTGGCCTTCAATTCTGAGTGATAGCTTTGCTGGGTAGAGTATTTTTGGCTGTAGGTTCTTGCTATTCATCACCTTGAATATTTCTTGCCATTCCCGTCTGGCCAGCATGGTTTCTGTAGAGAAATCAGCTGACAGTCGTATGGGTGTTTCTTTATAGGTAACTACCTGCTTTTGTATTGCTGCTTTTAATATTCTCTCTTTGTCTTTTGCTCTTGGAATTTTAATTATGATGTGTCTTGGAGTGGTTCTCTTTGGATTTCTTTTGTTTGGGTTTCTGTGTGCTTCCTGGACTTGTAAGTCTATTTCTTTCACCAGGTTGGGGAAGTTTTCTGTCACTATTTCTTTCAGTATTTTTTCGGTGTCTTGCTCTCTGTCATCTTCTGGGACGCCCATAATTCTGATGTTGGTTCACGTGAAGTTGTCCCAGAGGGAAAGACAGAGAGAAATATCAATGTGAGAGAAATACATACCTAGATTGGTTGCCTCCTGCATATGCCCCAACCAGACCCCATGCTGTGGAGGAACCTGTAACCAAGGTCCATATTCTAAAACAAGCTAAGTGCCACATTTAAATCACTTTGTAATCTTGTTTTTCATGGGTGCCTATAATTTCTAGGTACTATGCTAGAACTGTGGGAATAATAATACATAATAAGAGTCCCGAATTTGATGCCCTTGACCGGAATTGAACCTGGGACCCCTTGGCGCTTTATCCATTGAGCCAAACCAGCTAGGGCCATACTTGTAATTTTTAATGGGCAGTATTTCATGATGTACTTTTGTTTGTGTAATATGGAAATGTTTACTTATTTAACTGATACTTCATAGACTTGGACTAATGTTCATGACATCCTGGTGTCTTTTGGAAGAAGAGTTTTGTGCTACCCACTTTACCGCCATTTCAAGCTGGTGACGAAAGCCTGCAGAGACACTATAAAGATACTGCAACTAGGTGAGGCATTTTGTGCTTACAGAACTGAGAATGAAAAATTACAAGTTTTTAGTCTGAGGAAATAATACTCTTTTTTTCTATACATAATGAAAATGATTCATCCAACCACTTTTTCTCCCAGGTATATGTAAAGTAATAGTCTCTCTATACAGATATATAATCACACAAATCAGGTGTTTTTGAAAGGATTGGGAAGGTAAATAAGGAAGTTACACATCATATTCCAAACCACTTTGTATTCTAGTAGATTTCATCATTCAGTTTTTCTTGGGTGCTTGTAATTTCTAAGTACTATGCTAGGACTGTAGGTATAAGCCTATCTAATAAAGAGGGACTATGCTAATTGACCATCATGTCCTCACAAAGATGACAGCACCCACAGCCAATAGGAGGGAATATGCTAATTGATCGTTACACCCTCAAAAGATGGCGGCACCCACAGACACAAGATGGTAGTGTCCAGTCCCCTTAGTCCCGCTGGGGCCGCAGGCTCACTGCATGGCTGGGCCCGCCTCGGGGTGGGTGCACCCATCCCACGCACCTACTTCTGGAGTCCCCAAGTTTCCTCAGCCCCCCAGCTGCCCAGGGCTGGTCTGAGATGCAAGCAAGCCTCGAATGGCGACTGCCCAGCTGCTCAGGGCCACCGAGGCTCAGGTAACCAGGACCGGCTGAGGCTTGCTCTGCCAGCAGTGGCAGCGACAGAGGTGTGATGAGGGCATTGCCTTCCCTGGATTGCCAGGTCGCCACCTGCCCCTGAGGGCTCCCAGACTGTGAGAAGGGGCAGGCCAGGCTGAGGGACCCCCCTCCAGGGCATGAATTTTCATGAACCAAGCCTCTAGTAATAAATAAGATAAATTTCCTATTCCTGTGAAGTTTACAGTTTTACCTGGATGACACATGATAAATAATAAACAATTTCAGAATAGAGTGAAATGCACTTTGCTTGGGGAAGTACAGTGATTCACTAGGAAGAGGCAGGGGACCTGGAATTGCGAGGTCAGGAAAGGCTTTCCAAAGAAAAGCACAGCTACTCTGAGGACTGTGTTTTTGTTGTTAACTTTTTTTTTCTCTATTGATCTTAGAATAAGGGAGGGAGGAACAAACAGAGAGAAAGAAAAAAGAGAGATTGAGAGAAAGAGATATATTGATTGCCTCCCACACAAGCCCCAAATTGGCAGGATGAAACCTGCAACCGAGGTATGCACCTTGGCCAGGAATCGAACCTATGACCACAAAGCACTCCAGCCAGGGCCCAGTTAACTTTCACATTATTTGTCACAAAGCATTCTTGAAAATAGGATGAATAAGACTTAAAATGAAAGCAAGGTTTTTAAAGAGTATATAAATTCCCTTTTCAAAACTGTTTCATAATTTTTGTAAATTTTCTAAAACAACTGACCAAAATATTGCTTTTCAGTTGTTCAATGTTAAAGAAACTGTTCAAGTATGAATTTAAATGTTTAGCATTTTTTTTATCAGTATTTTAAGGCTTAGTTATATAGTCTGTTGTTTTTTTTTTTTTTTTTAAACAAATAAATGTTTATTGTGGAGAATTTTGAAAATAAGAGAAGTGCAAAGAAGAATAAACAACTGTATTCCTCATATAAAGTAATGCCAAGCACACATCACATATTTGTTCAATGTCTGTAGAGACAAACACACACACACACACACATATATATATTAATATATATGTATATATTGTCTGTATACATATAAAACTTCCCCCCCCTACGTATTTATCTTTTTTAAACAAAATAGGGATAAAAAATATGCAAATACAATGTAACTTCTCTTTAAATTAAAAATACGGAATACAGCCGAAACCAGTTTGGCTCCGTGGTAGAGCGTCGGTCTGCGGACTGAAGGGTCCCGGGTTCGATTCCGGTCAAGGGCATGTACATTGGTTGCGGGTGCATCCCCTGTAGGGGATGTGCAAGAGGCAGCTGGGTTGATGTTTCTCTCTCATCGACGTTTCTGGCTCTCTATCTCTCTCCCTTCCTCTCTGTAAAATATCAATAAAAATATATATTAAAAAAAATACCGAATACTTTTGACGTCTCTCTTTTTTTTTTTTTAAAGATATTTTATTGATATTTTACAGAGAGAAAGGGAGAGAGATAGAGAGCTAGAAACGTCGATGAGAGAGAAACATCGACCAGCTGCCTCTTGGGCACCCCCTGCCGGGGATGTGCCCGCAACCAGGGTACATGCCCTTGACTGGAATCGAACCCGGGACCTTTCAGTCCGCAGACCGACGCTCTACCACTGAGCCAAACCGGTTTCGGCTTTGACGTCTCTTTTATTATTCTTTTGTGATAATAAATCTGCCTGTAGCCCTTAGCAAGGGGGCAACCTTGCTTTTGTCATGACTGTTAAATGAAGCTATATAATTTCATTAGGTGATATTGCTGTGAATTCTCATTTGTGGCCTTACTTCCATAACTTTCTTGATAAAATCTCTGGAATAGAGTCTTTTATTCCTGCTGCAGTCACCTCATTTAGACCTCTCACCGCAGGACTGTTCAATTGCATTAATCTCCTCCTTGTCACAGTCTGACTTCTACCAAACTCACCTGTTTACTCTCCTACTTTCCTACTGGAGCCATCTGCTCCAACTAAATAATTTTTTTTTTCTGTTATTCCATGAATTACCCCATTTTAAGTCCACGGCTACTCCTTTCTATGCCGCCTGCCAGGCTGGCATACCTACTTTTTCTTCATGCACTGCATGATTTGCAGCTTCAGACCCTGCATTGTCTGCTAGCCTGGCAGTGTCAGGGAGCTGTGAGAGGCAGTATCCAGGGTGTCACACTGTAGAGGCACTTAGACAAGTTACAGGTGAAGAGTTTTAGGTTTTTTTGGTAAAGGCTTATTGTTGACTTTTAAAATGTTAACTTGGTAGTTATAAAAATAAACGTCTTTCCCTGAATCCCACCCCCCGAGAAGAGAGAGAGAGTGGCATATGTTCTGCCTGTATTTTCTTCTCTATGACAATTAAAACTATTCAAAAAATTTTTATAGTTTAGTTAGTTCTTCTGGGAATGTTTCTATTTGGGTAATATGCCTAATTTGATTTCCTTGCTTCTGTGAGTTTTGATTGTTCAGTGAGTCCTCACTTAATGGAATCAGTAAGCTCTGTGACTTGAAGTGGAAAAGAGAGAAGAAAACTAGTTTTACCACAGGTGACTTGATATGGACAAGCATTCAGATTGTACACAGTTGCAATGAAATGAAGTGGAACAAAAGTTATTTAAGAATGTGCTCCTCCTGTCATCAAATTCTGCCTTCAACATTGCCTCCTTTTAATTGAATTTGGCCTGTAGGTTGTACAGGGTAGTCTACACTAATCTTATCCAATAAAAGAGTAACATGCAAATTAACCATCATTCCCCGACACCCACAAGCCATGCCCACCAGCCAGTCAGGAGTGAGTATGCAAATTAACCCAATCCAGAAGGTTGTGGGCACAGAGAGAGCAGCAACAGCGGAAGCCAAGCTTTCCACCTGCCCTAGCTGGCCCAGGCCTCTGCTTAAGGCTACAAAGTTTCAATTATAGAAGATACCATCCATGGAGCTGGAGAGAGCAAGAGGCTAGGATTGCCCCCAGCAATGGAGGAAGCTAATCTTCTGCAGCCCTGGCCTGCTTTGGCCTCTGCTTAAGTCTACAAGTTTCAATTAAAGAAGATGAATAAATCCTAACAGAAATGGCTGCCACCATGGAGCGAGCAGAAGGCTTGTCCAGGTGGCCCCACGCCCCAATGGAACCCCCACCCTGATCTGGAACGTCTTTCAGGGCACACCAGCTGGCCCCCACCCAAGCACCAGGCCTCTCTCCTATCTAATAAAAGAATAAGATGAAGATTGACCATCACTCCAACACACAAGATGGCTGCCCCCATGTGGTCAAAGATCCTGCCCTCATGTGGACACAAGATGGCCACCACAAGCTGGCCAGCAGGGAAGGGCAGTTGGGAGGCACCAGGCCTGTAAGGGAGGGCAGTTGGGTGATCAAGCCTACAGGAGAGAGCAGTTAGGGTGACCAGGCCGGCAGACAGGGAAGTTGGGGACTAACAGGGTGGCAGGGGAGCAGTTGGACATCAATCAGGCTGGCATGGGAATGGTTAGGGAGTGATTAGGCTGGCAGGCAGAAAGGATTAGGAGCAGTCAGGAAGCCAGGCAGGTGAGCAGTGGGAGCCATCAGTTCTGGATTGTGAGAGGGATGTCCAATGGGTAGTTGGACACCCCTCGAGGGGTCCCAGATTGGAGAGGTGCAGGCTGGGCTTAGGGACACACATATACCCCCGCCTCCATGCATGAATTTCATGCACTGGGCCTCTAGTTATCTATAATGATAATGGGGTAATATGCTAATTAGATCAGACATCTTCTGGACATCTTTCCTGATGAAGCTGGGGCTGGAGGGAAGCCAGCCCGGGTCCCGAGTGCCAGAGGGAAGCTGGTGCCAGAAGCAGAGAGAAAGAAGGCCTACTTTTGGACGAATTTTTGTGCATCAGGCCTCTAGTTTGGTATAGTTATCCTGGGCCATTTTGACAAGCTAGCTCGCTGACCTTGACTTAAGTAAATGTAGCTTTAGGGTTTCTAATCATGGTTATGCACCTAATAATGATGTTTCAAAGATGGACAGAGGTCCCATAAGATTAAAATGGACCTGAAAAATTCCTGTAGCCCAGTAATAGCAAACTCATGGTAACATCGTAGTGCGATGCATTGCTCACATGTCTCAGTGCTGCTGCTAGTCATATGAAAGGGTAGTATATACAGTGTGTACAGTATGCAGTACTGGTGATGCTGATAGGATGTTACTGGTTAATGTATTTACTGTTCCTTATTTTAGACTGGACTCTTCCTACTCATTACAATAATTGCTGTAAAACAGTATAGCTTGTGAACCTATGCTCACCACTACTCTGGATTGCGCCATCTCCTCTGGCGCTGGAAGCTTCTCGTGTGGTGTGGGTGACATGCTGCGCAGGCGTGCAGCCCGGGAGTCGTGGGCTGCACGTGTGACTGGATGCACGGCAGGCAAAGCCGTCCTGGCTTGTGTGTGTGTGCTCCACCCCTGATTATCTTCCCCACCCCAATAGGGGGCATGGCAAGCCAGCCAACTTCCTGCAGCCCCTCTACCCAGCCAGCCCCACCTCTGATCAGCCCCTCCACTTTGATCAGGGGCAGGGCCTGTCAGCCAACCACAAATAAATTGAAGCTAAAGCAGTTCATCACCGCCAAGCCAGAATTATATGAATTACTAAAAGGGGTTCTTTAGGAAGAGGAAGAAAATAAAGATAAAAATGAGGAACCACAAATACATAACTAGCAACAAGTGAATCTAAAGACCAAGGGAAGTAAAAATCATGATGAACAATATTAACTGTTGAATATAATAGAATCAGAGGTATGGGAGGGGAGTGGACTGATGATTCTCGGGGAAATGGGGAGTGGGGCGGGGCGGGAAGAGACTGAACATAAACTGCAGCACCTATGGATGAGGACAATGGGGGATGGGGAAAGGGCAGAGAATGGGATGGAAACTTGGGGGAGGGGAGCCACGGAGGGGGGGGAAATGAGGAACATTTGTAATAATATGAACAATAAAGATTTATTTTAAAAAACAAAACAAAAAACTTAGCCTACTATATTTGGTCAAACATTTCATTACTCACCCCTAATTCCTTGGCAGGGCCAGACCAAATGATTTTGCAGGCCTCTCTTGGCCCGTGGTCCAGATGTTCCTCACCCCTCATCCATGTGGTCTCTGCTTTGTGTCCTTGGGTGTCATGGTTCTCTCCAGCTAGTCTTCAGTTGCTTATTCAAGATGGTTTTTCTACATTTTAGTTGTAATTCCAGTTTGGTCCTGGGCGAAGGGCAGTATAGCTTCCACTTAATCTACTGCCATTTTGGATCCTCATCCCTGCTCATTTGAAGCTTACTTTCTAATGGTAACTGTGTTAAAAATTTAGTGACAGCTTTTATTGGGTGTAAAAGTCAGGTGGAAAATGTTAATGACAGCACATCTAGTGTCTTCATGAAATCAGTATACTGTGTTTTAGGACCATAATGATAAGAGTGAAACAGTTAAACTGAAAATTCTATATTTTTCAGATCAAAGTAAGTGGTAGTACTATAAATTTAGTAATTTGGCTGATAGTTAATAAATTTCAGGGAAAGTCATGAAATTTAGAACACCTAGGAAATTGTTGTGAAATTAGAGTGAATAAGAGGGTAGTGTTTGATGGCTTTTTCCAAGTGGTTTTGTCGCTTTGTGTTTGAAGCAGTGCTATGATGTTACTGTTTCCAGTCTGGCTTTTCTTCATTTCTTTAAGGTGAAAAAAATGTAAGTTAGTACTAGATAATTCCTTGACAAAAAAAATATTGACATAAAGAAGTTGAAAACTGAAATATAATTACCAATGGTGTTTTGAACGTTTGAATTAAAAGAACATTATCTAATTAAAGTTATGGTGCATGTAAATCTTCATTTAATCTGGGTTGCTTCTTTTTATTTAATGTATCTAGTTGTGTTCATGGTAACCACAGTAGTTAGCTATAGCAATAACTTATGCAGCTTTCTCATAATTCTTAAAGAAAATATAATGAGCTTTGGGCCTAATAGTATGGTATAAATTTATGCAACGGTATAAATTAATGCAACGAAGAAATATGAAAAATATTTTAAAGAACAATTTAAAACTCTGAACTGCTATGTATTACCTCTTAGTGTCTGAAATTCTCAGTTTAAAAAAATCAGATATATCATTCATTTAAGGATGATTTTATTTTTTAAAATTTCCTTTAGGTAAAAGTGCAGTTTTAAAGTGTCTACTGGATATTCACAAAATTTTTCAGGAAAGTGACCCAGCTTACATTCTCAACGATCTCTATATCTCAGACTACTGTGTGTGGATTCAGAAAGCCAAGTAAGTTTTGAATTACATATGAATTTTGTATGTTCCCATTTCTGGAATACCTACTACCCCTGAGGAAGAAAATTAAATAGCCTGGGAGATAAGTTTTAATGAAAGAGAAGGCTCATTTACCAAACATTTTAATAAGTGGGTCAACCTGGGTAGCTTGGTGAATTTGCTTAGGGAGGAGAGGCAGATGTTGAAATGCTAATTTTACTTTTAAAAAAATTGGCACTGCTTAGAAAATAAATGTTAAAAATACAGTTATAAATCACATTTGGTGCAGTGTGCCTACAGTTCTTTTTAAAGCATTATATTTTGTCTTTTTCTTTAAATTAACATTGTTTAAAAAAGGAATGTGAGATTAAAGTGTTGGCAGCAGCATTAGTTACGATAATTATATTATCGGAAAACTGCAAGGGAACCAGGAGAAAGTCCTAGGTAGGAAATTGTGGCTTCAGTCCAACTGCTCTGCCACTCTCTGTCAGTTTCTCTCCAGAATGGAATCATGGGAAATTCGTGTGTGTGTGTGTGTGTGTGTGTGTGTGTGTGTGTGTATTTGTGTGTGTCCTATGTGTGATTTCCGAGGATGGGTTGTTGGAACATGGAATTGCACTATTTGATAGATATCTAATTGTATTAGAATTAGGGTTAGGGGAGGAAAGGGTGGGTTTTAGATAGGTGCCAATCTTAGAGTCAGCCTATTAAAGGATTACTCCTTCCTCCCACCCCATCCTCTCCTATATAATAAAAGCCCAATATGCAAATCGACTGAATAGCAGAATGGCCAGTTGCCATGATATGCACTGACCACCAGGATACAGATGCTCCTGTACAGGAGCTTCCACTTGGTAGTCAATTCCCTCCCACAGAAGCTTGGCTCATGGCTGAAGGAGTGCAGTGGTGGTGGCGAGAACCTTTCCTGCCTCCGCAGGAGTGCTAAGGATGTCCGACTGCTGGGGAGCGGGCCTAAGCCATCAGTTGGACATCCCCTGAGGGCTCCTAGACTGCGAGAGGGCGCAGACTGGGCTGAGAGACTGCCCCCAAGTGCACAAATGTTGTGTACTGGACCTCTAGTACAATATGAAATCTCAAGCCTAAGGATTGGAACCTGTTGACAGTTTACTTCAGTGCAGTGTGCCTGTGCCTGTGCCTGTGTCTGTGTGCACCTGTGTGAACATTCAGGGCACAAACCTAATCATTGCTGATCACAAAGCTGTGCCTTCACTGGCTAACTACTGGCTAGTATAATCCATTGTTCAGAGCATTAAAAAATGCAACCCTCAGAGCTGAATCACATGATTCCTGGTAACACGAACTTAAGGGTCTGAACACTCACAAGTGGGATGCTTGCACTTGGTATGTGAACTTCGGAAAGGGTTTCCCATTGCCTCACTTAGGACTACATGAAGTTTGACAAAGTAGTGAATTTTCATTTGTGAAAGGGTTCTTAGACCTGATTCTTACCACACATGCCCAAGTATCCATTTCACTATCAAGAAACTATTAATTGAGATCTCTCAAAGAGAACACTTGATCATAATGATCTTTAGGTGTAGAAAATGATGGCGCAATATTTGTTACTTAGAAGAAAAATGATGGTGATATTTTTTTCTATTACTGTGGCTGGTCAATTAATGTGCTATTATAGCTTTAATGCCTGTTTCACGAGAGCCATTATATAGAACTTACTTCTTTTTTCTGTTTGTGGGGAAGCAATTATATTGCAGAGTAAAATAATAAAATCTTGGAGCTATTACCTGTTGTAAAGAAAATGCTAGGGGACTAGGCAAGGTAACCCCTAATAATACTCAGCAGGCGGTGTTAGCATTTGTGCTGGAAATGTAGATTTTGCCAGATGGGAAGTTGTCTCCTCAGCCCTGAGGTCCTGATGGGATGGCGTCACTGCCTTCAGTCCTCAGCCGATGGAGCTCATCATGCTGTGCTGCCATTGCCGCTGCTTTCACAGCAAAACGGAATAGAAATCGTCTATTTGTGTGGATTTACATCTTTCTTTTTTTTCTTTGAGGGAAAGAGTTTTATAAACATTTAATGGACATTGATAAACATTGAGATTTGTGCTAAGATCCCATTTCTTTGAGTTGCATTTCTTATTAACAAGAGAGATCATATATCTCCCTAAGTAGAAGGGTGCCCTCGGGTTGATATGGGGAGTGTTAGATTTTCTCTTTAACATTTTTTCCCTTTGGTTTTAGGTTGCAGAAAATGTTATTAAATTTTCTTTTTTTAAAAAATATATTTTATTGATATTTACAGAGAGGAAGGAAGACAGATAGAGAGCTAGAAACGTCAATGAGAGAGAAACATCGACCAGCTGCCTCTTGCACACCCCCTACTGGGGATGTGCCCGCAGCCATGGCACATGCCCTTGACTGGAATCGAACCCGGGACCCTTCAGTCCGCAGGCTGACGCTCTATCCACTGAGCCAAACCGGTTTCGGCAAATGTTATTAAATTTTCTAATTTCATTCTTAAATTTTCAAGTACAACATACTTGAACTTTTCAGTATCTTCTGTGGATTTTCTTGGCTCTGGATTAATTTTATTGCAGTCAATATCCATGATTTTCATAACTGATTTCTTTCTTACCTTTCACCTTCTGGTTTTTTTCTTTTCCCTATACTTTATCCTTGAAAGCTAGCACCTTATTTTAAAATAATTCTGTATTTTTCTCACTTCCTCACTTCATCTCATACAGCCGTGAACATTCTAGTTTGCTAGTTAATTTGCGTTTTAAGCTAATGGGAACAATTGCTTTAAAATGTACAGACCATTTATGGCTTATTTTTCCTATAATAGTGCCCCATCGATAAATTTTTATCACATGATATCGATAGCAGAGTGGGGTTCTTTTAAATACTTTTTATTGTTGACAATATTACAGATGTCTCCCGTTTCCCCTCAATTTCCCCCACTCCACGAAGCCCCTGTATTCTTATTGAGTCCCACACTTTGCAGGAACCCCCCCAGGTCTTCACCACCATATTGTCCATGTCCATGGGCTCTGCATGTCTATATATGCAAAAGCTAATATGCTAAGTGTCCCTCCAACTATCCGACTGGTCGCTGTGATGCACACTGACCACGGGGGGGGGGGGGGGGGGGAGGCAGATACTCAACGCAGGAGCTGCCGTGACCTGCACTGGCCATTTACAGAGAAACAGCACCGCGGACCTGGTGCACACAAAGCAACACTTGGCTTCCCCCAAGTGGGACCCAGGCCCCACCACCACCCTGGAGTGACATCCCACCAAATCGCAGCCAACGCTGCCAAGACCCCATGGCGCAAAGTGCAGCCCACAGCCCAACCCAGCCCAGCAACACTGGCTGTGGGCACTGAGTGTTGATGTCACGTAGCAACACTTGGCTTCCTTGCCATAGCGATGACTAACCTCCTTGTAGTTTCTTCAGCCCAGGAACATGATTTTCTGGCCAGGTGCAAATATTTCACACTTTAACCAAATGTCTGTGAAGCGTTTTCCCATGCCTCATCTCATTTGATCCTCACAGAAGTCCTGCAGTAGGTAGATAGGAGACTTGGTAGAATCCTATTTTCTTTTCATTAGCCAGAAAATGGAGATTTAGAAAGCTTAGAAACTTGACCTGAATGAAAAGAAGAAATGGTGGACCTTGCAAATGACTTCAGGTTTTCTCACTGCGCAGAATATAGACAAACACTGCTAAAATTAAATATTTCATCTTTTGTTCTCCCCATGTGATCTACAATAATAATTTGCTTCATGTTGCTATTTGCTGCTGTGTTGCTGACAATTACCTGAAAGAGAAGTTGGGATGCTTCACTGGGCTGGGAAAAGTTTAGCTACATCAAAAAACCAGTCTTTAAATTAAGTAAGGTGATCTGTATATATAAAGCTCTCACTGGCATCAATCACACTTTGGGAAACACTGCATTAGGCCAACATGGCAGCTACCATGCTTGCAGTCCAGCATGGCGGCTGCCTAAAATGTTATTTGACAGAGAAGATGATTTGTTCTCACAGAAGACAGAGCATTGGCCCTTGGACTGAAGGGTCCCGGGTTCGATTCCAGTCAAGGGCTGCAGGTCTGGTTGGAGAACATGCAGGAGGCAACCAGTTGATGTGTCTCCCTCTGTCTCTCCTTGTCCCTTCCACTCTCTCTAAGAATCAGTGGGAAAATATCCTTGGATGAGGATTAACCAAAAGAAAAAATTAAAAAGAAAAAAAGAAAGCTTGTCATTATTTTTAGTTTGCAAAGAGTTTTTATCCCAAATGGTCATTGAATTTTATTTCATATGTTTCTTCATCTTTTGAGATGATTTTAAAGGTTTTCTCCTTTAATCTGTTAAGTCAGAATTTTATAAATGCCATTCATTACATTAAGTAGACCTTGTGTTCCTGGGGTTATGAGCTATGATGCACAAATAATGCTGACTTTGGTTTGGGATGTGTGTGCATCACACACTTCAGGAGAGAGAGACAGACAGAGGGGAGGGATGGACGGGAGGTCTTCCTTTTCGTCACCCTTTTCTAGGTTTGTCATCAGGTGTGCCAGGTGACAAAGTGAGTTAGGGGTGGGGTGGGGGCCTTTTCTTCTCTCTGAAATAGTTTAAACTTGAATTGATCTCATCAGTAAAATTCACCAAAAAAGCTATCTTGACTTTTTTAAATCTCTGAGAATATTTTTAAATTATTCATTCACAAATTTTGATTGTTATAGGACTATTCTAGTTTGTGTTTTTATATTTCTCCTTGAGTCAGTTTTAGTAGGTTATGTTTCTCTAGAAATTTGTCTATTTCATCTAAATTTTCAAAAGTTTCTAGCATAAAGTTGTTCTTATTTCCTCTTACCTCTTTTTGTCTGTAGGGCATCTATAATGTCTTATATTTGTGCTTTCTCTTTCTTGTTTCTTTTTAAAAATTTTATTGTGATATCTTTGTTATTGATTTCTAACATCATTGCATTTCTTTTTTTTTAAATATATATTTTATTGATATTTTACAGAGAGGAAGGGAGAGAGATAGAGAGCTAGAAACGTCGATGAGAGAGAAACATCGACCAGCTGCCTCCTGCACACCCCCTACCGGGGATGTGCCTGCAACCAATGTACATGCTCTTGACCGGAATCGAACCCGGGACCTTTCAGTCCACAGACCGACGCTCTACCACTGAGCCAAACCGGCCTTGGCACATCATTGCATTTCTATCAAAGAATTTAATTTTTTAATATTAATTTTATGCCTAGCATGTATTCGTTTCTTAAATTTTAAAACTCAAAAGTAACGTGTACTCTTTCACCATTAGCTGCTGTGTTTTATGTCTTTCCATTGGATAAAACTTGTCATTGATTTATTTAAGTTTTTATATGCCCATTGGTTTGGCTTTTTCAAACCTTTTTAGATTCAAAAAGGTTTGAGAAAAATCTCTAAAACGTTGGTTATCTTATTATTCTCTTCCTTTAGACCTGTAGTCAATTTTCATTTTATATTTTAGGGCATATTGTTTGATGTTTTAGTTTGAAATTGTTATATTTTTCTGGCAAATTGCAGTCTGTTTTGCTGCAACTTTCTTTATCACTAATAATGCTTTTTCCTTCTGCTTTGATATAAATGTAGAGACCCTAGTTTTCTTGTGATTGGTGTTTTCCTGGTGTGCCTTCTTTCTATCCTTGGAGGAGTTAAATTATGTGAACATTGCTTCAGTAAACTTTTGGTGACTGGTTTCAAATTCAAAGATAACTATCATTTTTTTGTATGTGGAAAATATGCTATGAACAAGTGATCTGAAGCTGTAATGAATAGGCAATTTGGGGACTACTTATTTAGAAGTTTGGGGGTTGGTCTTACTGCTTGACAGGTTGACATATCAGCATTCCCTGATTCTGTGGTCTGTCTTTGATTCCCCACTCTGTACTGTCAACCACAAATCCTTTTCACTTTTCCCACATAACCTTTTCTATTTAAATTTCTCTTTTTGGTCTCACTACAATCTCTTTAATTTGGTCTGTCCCCCTGCCATAGTGTCCTGTTTTCCTTGCCACTAGAGCATCAGTCTCCGTCTTGTTTTTCCCACACGTACTGGTCTGATTACTCTGAAATGTCATTTTGACCATTGCTGTCCTGCTGACAAGTTCTCAATGACTTCCCCTGGCCAACGGGCGAAAAGCCTAAGTGCCTCACTGGGGTCAAGGCCCTCTTCACCTTCCTCATCTCTACGCTGCTCACCATTTCCCAAATTTGCCATGAACTTCAGCTTTTCGTTGCCTCTGCACATTGCACATTCTCTACTCAAAAGTGTTAAATTTTGCTGAATCTTTCTCTACTGACCTCAGCAAAATCATTAATCTTATATAATAAAACCCTAATATGCAAATTGATCGAAAGGCAAATGACCTGTCTCTATGATGTGTGCTGATCATCAGGGGGCAGACGCTCAACGTAGGACCTAATGGTCCGTATGCTCCCACAGGGGGAGCGCCGCTCAGCCAGAAGTTGGGCTCATGGCTGGTGAGTGCAGTGGTGGTGGTGGTGGTAGCCTCTTCCACCTCCACTGTAGGTGGGAGGTAAGGAGCAAGGGGTCCTAGACTGCTAGAGGATGCAGGCTGGGCTGAAGGACCCACCCACCCCCACCTCGCCCCAGTGCATGAATGTTGTGCACCAGGCCTATAGTCTATTATAAGGCTTCAAGCTAACACTGGCATCCTTTTTCTTGGTGCTAATCATCTGTAAAGTCATTCAAATAATTGAAATGTATGGCAAACTCTTCTTTGCGAGTCTTGACTGCGTGGATCATCCCTGCGCACAGCTTGCTGAGCCGGGTCACAGAAGCCTGGGGCGGGAAGCTGGCTAATGGAGGAGGGGCATGTGCTACTCGGAGGCATCTTTGAAAGTTCCCCTTTCAGTTGGATTGAAATCTACTTTGGTCACATTAATTTTCATTTTTAAAAAAATATATTTTATTGATATTTTACAGAGAGGAAGGGAGAGAGATAGAGGGCTAGAAACGTTGATGAGAGAGAAACATCGACCAGCTGCCTCCTGCACATCCCCTACTGGGGATGTGCCCGCAACCAATGTACATGCTCTTGACCGGAATCGAACCTGGGACCTTTCAGTCCGCAGATCGACGCTCTACCACTGAGCCAAACCGGTTTCGGCTAATTTTCATTTTCAATCCACATAGTAAATACATTCTTGTCACATATCTGTTTTGAACTATGTAGAGAATTGTTACATTCTTTCTGAGTCTTCCAAATCGACTTGTTCTGCCTTTAAAGCATTCTTGAAGGTTCACAATCCCCCTTCTTTGCCTTTCCTTCTGGTCCTTTTTTAGGCAAACGCTGCTTGTCAGTGCTTCCATCTCCCCTGCCTCCTTTGGCTCCATGCCCTTTTAACTGTTCTTCAGGTTAATATGATGCTCCAGGTTGGTACTGTTCAGGGTGAGCACCGAGGCTGCTGTATGCGTGTGATCACGGAGCTCATCTACCATTGGCAACCTCAGCACACTCGTTGCCCTGAGTTTGCTGTTCGCCACAGCCCTGCAGCAGTCGTCTCTGGCGTCGGGTAACTGCTGTTAGCTGTTAAAGAACTGTGTCTGTCCTCCCTGTCCGCATTCAAATTAGGGATTCGGTTTGTCTCGTACACCTGTTTTAATATTTTTTGGAACTTGAATATGTCATCCCAGCTACTTCCTGACCTTTTCATCTTTGCAAAGCTATTAATAAACTTCTGAAATCAATCAGTAATTGTTTTTTGGAGCACTTTCTGTATGTCAAGCATAAGTCAAGGCATGGAGAGTGGAAAAATTGTATAAGGCTTCTGCCCTTAAATTAGAAGAGCGGATTGGGAAACAAGATGGCGGCCTAGGTAGTCTCCTAAGCTGCGCCTCATCAATAATTTGGAAAAAAAACAACAGCTGAAATTGAAATGGATCACATCAGATCCACAAGAGAGCTGGCGGAATGAGATGGCTACAACTAGAGGGAAGGAAAAGCACCACTGCTGCCATGTGGAGTTTAAAGCCAAAGTGGAGCCGCAGCCGCAGCCGCCGACAGTGAGGGGGGCCCACCGGGAGCAGAGCTCGCCCCGCCCTGGGCCCAGGGAGTGGGCTGCCTTGGAGCCTGGCCTCCCCGCCCGCAGCTTTCCCTGCCTGCTCACCATGGTATTATGGAGAGACCCCCAGAAAAGACCACCCGGGACACCAGATCAAAATTTATGCCTTTATTAAACGAATTCGAATCTGGGCTCCCCCTACTGTCGCAGCTGCAAGAAAAAAGAAAGAAGAGAGCCCCGAGCACACAGGAAAGCCTGCTTTTATCCTTTATTCGAGACTGGTCTATTTTGCAAATTCTAATTGGTTAATTTTTATAAACACTAGTCTGTGAGCTAAAGTTTACATATCAGGAAAGCTGAAGGCTATTCCTCTACCATTATAGTTTTGTTTTGAGACCTTGGCTAATAATTGTGATTTAGGCTAGCTGGCAGTTGTTTTGCAATGGTGGGGGGAGGTATAGCTGACTAGGCAGAGTTCTCTGTCTGTCTTAGGGTCATGATAACCTATCACACTATGAGCTATGAAAAATTCCACTAGTACAGTAACATCATTAAAAGTTTGCACAATACCTGGGGTGGGGGCTTATTTTCAGTTTAAGTGGTTTCTGTCTGACCTGGTCTGTTCTGTTTGTGCTGCCTTGCGATAACTTGGAACAGGACATGCCTGGGGTCGGGGATTGTAGACAGAATCAGCTTAGACTAACATAATGGGCATCATGCTACATCATTCCTCCCCTGGGCTGGAGCCCTGCCTCGACAGGGTCCTGCCGGCTATAACAGTGGGAACGGAACCGGCACTGAGCCACGGCCGCACCTTCCGCTCCCAACTGGAGCGAGCCACCTTGGAGCCCGGCCTCTGCGCCCGCAGCCCTCCCAGCCTGGCCTCTGCTCCCGCAGCCTTCCCAGCCAGCCCGCCGTGCTAGCCAGGGAGCGCGGCGCAGGGCCACGGCTGCACCTTCCGCTCTCGGCCCCAGCGAGCCCTCCGCCGGGCCGGCCCACTTGCTTGTGGAGCGTAACTGAGGACTGAGAGGTTGTGCCCAGAGCACTCTTTGCTGCCTGGGACTCTGGACACCTAAACCCGGGGGACTCTGAAAGCCAGAAGGTGTGAAGTGTGGGCGGCGGAGGACACTGTGGCGGAGGCGGCCGGAGCCTCCCCATTCTTCCCCCCTCGTCGTCCTCCTGCTCGCCCGGCAGCAGCGGGCCAGGGCCCCGGGGGAGAATCGAAAAGGATCCTATCTGAATCGCAGGAGAGCTGGCGGAGGGGGAAATCTACAACTGAAAGAAGGAGAGGTGCTGCTGCTGCCATGTGCAGTTTAAAGCCTCATCGGGGTCGTCGCCGCCAGTGAGGGGGGGCCCACCAAGACCGGAGCCCGCCCCCTCCCCCAGATGCAAAACCATGTCCCTGAACTGACCCTGAGAGGACCCTGTGTACAAAATGAGAACAGAGGCCAGACACAGCATGCCCCCTGCTAGACCTCAGCGGGAGTGTGCGTGCTGGCTGACAAGACAGTGTTACTGGTGTGTGCATGTCTGTGAATGACCACAAAAATGCTGAGGAGTATTGATTTGGAGGTTACAAATCAATTTTGGCAAGCAGACGAATTCACAAATGTGGGCTCCACAAATAATGAGGAGTGACTTTACGTTGTAGACGGACTACTCTTAATATTTGAAATGTCAACCTGGGCAGAATTAGCGTGTTGGTGGACTTCTGGCCCTCGTTTTGAGGCACGAAATAGTTTTCCTGTCACATGGCGTGAGGAGACCACTTCCTCGGAGCCCAGGGCTCCCAGAGCCGCTGTGCCGGGAGCCTGTGCTGACTGGTCGCCTAGATGTGCTTGGCTGGCGTGGCGGCATGTTCCTTACTGGCCGGAGGCTGGTCACCATTGTGCACAGCAGATCCGCCACGTGGTGGGTAAGCAGAAGACTGACCTTGGACCTGGGGTTTGATCTGTGAGCCAGCAGATCAGTCTGCTTGCTTCTGGTCCTGGTCCATAACTGCTGTCCACAGTGCTGAAACCCAGAGAGATTTAAAAGCACAAGAATTTTCAGAGCAATTGGTAGCAAAGCCTGACTGACTGACCTGAACTCATCTGGTGACATGAGATTGTTTTTAATCTTTATTTTTACCACTGGAAGTGACTAATGGTACATTTTTTGCTACAGAAATATTAGTATATTCGTGTATTTGATTACAGGTTGGTAATTACTGGGGGTATTGGGTAATCCTAACTAATAAAAGAGTAATATGCAAATTGATCATCACTTCAACACAAGATGGCTTCCCCCTTGTGGTCAAAGATGACTACCCCCATATGGACACAAGATGGCCACCAGGGAGGGTAGTTGTGGGGGACCAGGCCTGCAAGGGAGGTCAGTGGGGGGGAGGGGACCAGGCCTGCAAGAGAGGACCAGGTCTATAGGAGGAGACAGTTGGGGGTGGGGGGACCCAGGCCTGCAGAGGAGGGCAATGGGTAGGGACCCAGGCCTGCAGGGGAGGGTAGTTGGGGGGACCAGGCATGCAAGGGAGGGCAGTTGCAGGGGACCACTCCCCTTCTAGCCCACTCCCACCCCAGGCCTTCACCACCCTATTATCTGTGTCCATGGGTGATGCATATATGCATATAAGGTCTTTGGTTGATCTCTTCCCACCAACCCACCCAACCGTCCATTTCCTCTGAGATTCCACAGTCTGTTCTATGCTTCTGTGTCTCTGGATCTATTTTATTCGTTAGATTTCAAATATGGAGTGAGATCACGAGATATGTGTCTTTCTCTGACTGGCTTATTTCACTTAGCATGATACTCTCTAGGTCCCTCTGCTGTCTCCAAGGTTATTCTCTTTTACTGCTGCATAGTACTCCATGGTGTAAAAATGCACCATCACTTTTTAACCACTCATCTACTGATGAGCATTTACACTGTTTCCCAACTTAACTAATGTAAATTATACTATGAACATAGGGGTGCATACATTCTTTCTGATTTGTGTTTTGGGTTTCTTAGGATATATTTCTAGAAGTGGGATCACTGGGTCAAATGGCAGTTCCATATTTAATTTTTTGAGGAAACTCCATACTGTTCTCCAAAATGGCTGTACCAGTCTGCATTCCCACCAGCAATGAACTAGGGTTCCCTTTTCTCTGCATCCTCGTCAGCACTTGTCCTTGATTTTTTTTTTTTTTTTACAGGTGAACCTCTTTTCTCTCCTTCCCCATGGCCCCCCTCCACCTGATTCCCAATTCCACGCCATGCCCTTACCCCCGCCCCTGTCTTCATCCATAGGTGTAAGATTTTTGTCTAATCTCTTCCTACACCCCTCAGACCCCTTTCCCCCTGAGAATTGTTAGTCCAATCCCTTTCTATGTCCCCAGTTCTATTATATTCATCAGTCCATTTAGTTCTTCAGATTTTTTATTCACTTGATTTTTAGATTCATTTGTTGGTAGGTATGTATTTGATGTCTTTTTGTTGTTCATACTTTTTACCTTTACCTTTACCTTTTTCTTCTTCCTCTTCTTAAAGAATACCCTTCAGCATTTCATGTAATCCTGGTTTGGTGTTGATAAACTCCTTTAACTTTTTCTTATCTGTGAAGCTCTTTATCTGACCTTTAATTCTGAATGATAGCTTTGCTGGGTAGAATAATCTTGGTTGTAGGTTCTTGTTGTTCATCATTTTGAATATTTCTTGCCACCCCCTCCTGGCCTGCATAGTTTCTGTTGAGAAATCAGCTGACAGTCATATGGGTACTCCCTTGTAGATAACTAGCTGTTTTTCTCTTGCTGCTTATAAGATTCTCTCTTTGTCTTTTGCCCTTGGCATTTTAATTATTATGTGTCTTGGTGTGGTCCTCTTTGAAATCCTCTTGTTTGGGGTCCTGTGCGCTTCTGGACTTGTAAGTCTATTTCTTTCACCAGGTAGGGAAAGTTTTCTGTCATTATTTCTTTCAATAGGCCTTCAATATCCTGCTCTCTCTCTGCTTCTGGCACCCTAAAAATCTGGATGTTGGTACACTTTAAGCCATCCCGGAAACTCCTTACACTATCCTCACACTTTTGGATTCTTCCTTCTTTCTGCCTCTGTGGTTGGGTGCTTTTTTCTTCCTTATATTCCAGATCTTTGGTTTGATTCTTGGGATATATTGATCTATAGCTGAGTTTCTGTATATTCTTTATTTCAGACATTGTATGCTTAATTTCTGACTGGTCCTTTTCCATTTTTTTCGTATTCTCATTAAGGTCCTTGAAGGTCTCACCAAGCTTCTTGGAGGTCTCATCAATTTTCTCAAAGGTTTTTAGAAGATTCTTGAGTAATCTTATAAATGTGATTCTGAACTCTGTGTCATCCAGTAGTTTACTTTCCTCCATATCTCCCATTTGTGACATGCTTCTGTGTTTCCTCATTTTGGCTGCCTCCCTGTGTTGATGGAGTAGCTTTGTGTGGTAGGTGACCTATAGGGGCCAGTAGCTCAGCTTCCCCAATCACCTGAGGTGGTCGCTTTTGATATATCTCTTTGTGGGCTGAGTGCAAAGTCTTAGTGTAATTAAGCCTTGATTGCTGTTGGTACACTGGGAGGAATTGATCACCAGGAAAATTGTCTGTGAGAACCCACTGTGTCTATAAAGGAAGAACTGCTATGCTGGAGACACGCCGTGTTTCAGTTGGGCTTTGGTGCTCACTGAGATCGTCTCCCAAATATGTCACTTATGGGTGTGAGGGGTTGAAACTGACCACTAGGAACACTGGCTTCTGGGTCTCCAGTGGAGAACGGTTCAGCTACTGTCTGAGGCCACCCTGCAGGAGCTACCGCAAGTACTACAGTTTTCTCCTGTTTACTTGTGACTTGGCAGTTTTGTTCCTGGAGCTGCAGTTTATATGGTTGTACTTGATTTGTTGATGATAGCCATTCTGACAGGTTTGAGGTGATACCTTATTGTCGTTTTAATTTGATTTATCTGATGATCAGTGACTTTGACCTTTTTTTATAGGTCTCTTGACCATCTGTATGTCCACTTGTAGGTGTTCCCTGTAGGTTTGTCATATATGGCCTCTATTATGCTGAGATATTGCTCCCTCTATTCCCTCTTTTCTGGGAGGTTCCTCAAAAATGGGTTTTGGATTTTGTCCAATGCCTTTTCTGTATTTATTGATATGATCACGTTTTTATCCTTCAAGTTTGTTTAGGTGATGTGCCACCTTTATTGATTTGCAAATATTGTACCAGCCTTGTGTCCCTGGAATAAATCCTACTTGGTCATGGTGTATGATCTTTTTAATATATTATTGGATGCGATTTGCTAATATTTTGTTGAGGGTTTTAGCACCTGTGTTCATCAGGGATATTGGCCTGGAGTTCTCTTTCTTTGTAGTGTCTTTATCTGGTTTTGTAATTAGGACAATGCTGGCTTCATAAAAAGAGCTTGGAGGTGTTCTTCCTCTTGGAATTTTTGGAACAGTGTGAGCAGGATAGGTGCTAGTTCTTCGTTGGATGTTTGTAAAACTCACCATAGGGGTGCATACGTTTTCTTCAATTCCCTTTAAAAATAAAGATGATGAACTGTTTGTTCCCAGATAGAACCTGGGATTGTGTGGGTGAAGCCATATGGGTGAGGGCTTTTGTTTGCTGGGAGTTTTTTTTATGACTGTGTCTATTTTATCAGTTGTCATTGGCCTATTCAGGTTTTCAGTTTTGGGAAATTTTATTTTATTTATTTATTTTTTTTAAATATTTTATTGATATTTTACAGAGAGGAAGGGAGAGAGATAGAGAGCTAGAAACGTTGTCAATGAGAGAGAACCATCGACCAGCTGCCTCTTGCACACCCCCTACCGGGGATGTGCCCGCAACCAACGTACATGCCCTTGACCGGAATCGAACCCGGGACCTTTCAGTCCGCAGACCGACGCTCTACCACTGAGCCAACCCGGCTTCGGCAAGGGAAATTTTATTTTTTATGAATTTGTCCATTTCACCTATATTGCCCATCTTGTTGGCATATAGCTGTTCATAGTATTTTCTTACAATCCTTTTTATTTCTGTGGTGTCAGGTGCTTTGTTTCTGATTTTATTAATTTGGGCTTTTCTCTTTTTTTAAAAAATATATTTTATTGATATTTTACAGAGAGGAAGGGAGAGAAATAGAGAGCTAGAAATGTCGATGAGAGAGAAACATCGACCAGCTGCCTCTTGCACACCCCCTACCAGGGATGTACCGCAACCAATGTACATGCCCTTGACTGGAATCAAACCCGGGACCTTTCAGTCCGCAGACCGACGCTCTACCACTGAGCCAAACCGGTTTCGGCTTTTTCTCCTTTCTTGATGCAGCTGGCTAACTGTTCATCGATCGTGTTTACCTTTTCAAAGTACCAACTCTTGGTTTCATTGATCTTTTATATATTTTTTTAGTCTCTGTGTCATTTGTTTCTGCTCTAATTTTTATTATTTCCAACCTTCTACTTTAGGCTTTTCTAGTTCCTTTAGTTGTAGGGTTAGATAGTTAATCAAAAGTTTTTCTTGTTGTTTGAGGTAGGCCTGTATGTTAGGAACATCCCTCTCAAGGACTGCTTTTGCTATGTCCCAGAGATTTTGAGTTGTTGTGTGTTTCTTCTTGTTTTAAGAGTTTTTTTTATTTCTTCCTTGATCTCATTGGCAACACATTCATTGTTTAATAAAATGCTGTTTAGCCTCCATGTGTTTGAATGTTTTTGAGTGTTTTTACAGTAATTTCTAATTTCATGCTATTATGAACTGAGAAGATGCTTGATATAACCTCAGTCTTCTTGAACTTGTAGAGACTTGTTTTTGTGTCCTAACATGTGATCTGTTTTTGAGAATGACCCATGTCACTTGAGAAGAATGCATATTCTGAAGCTCTGTTCTATAAATGTCAATTAAATCTATCTGATCCAGTGTGTCATTTAGAGTCACTGTTTCCTTGTTAATTTTTTATCTGGCAGATCTATTCAGTGAAGTCAGTGGGGTGTTAAAAGTCCCCTACTGTGACTGAATTGTTGTCCATCTCTCCCTTAAATTCCTCTAGAAGTTTGTGTTTGTTTTTTAATATATTTTTATTGATTTCAGAGAGAAAGGGAGAGGGAGAGAGAGAGAGAGAGAGAAACATCGTTGATGAGAGAGAATCATTGATAGGTTGCCTCCCGCACGCCCCCTACAGGAGATTGAGTTTGCAACCCTTGACTGGAATCGAATCTGGTTCACAGTCGGGCACTCTATCCACTGAACCAAACCAGCTAGGGCTATAAGTTTTTTGTTTATATTTCAGTGTTCCAGATTGGGTGCATATATGTTTCTCAAAGTATTATCCTCTTGTTGGCTTGATCCCTTTAGTATTATGTAGTGACCTTTGTTGTATCTTGTGATGACCTTCATTTTGAAGTCTGTTTTGTCAAATATGAGTATTACTACCCTGGCATTTTTGTTTTGTTTTGTTTCCATTTTCATGGAAAATTATTTTCCATCCCTTCACTCTCATCCTGTATGAGTCTTTTGTTCTGAGGTGGGTCTCTTATAGATAGCATATAGTTGGGTCATATTTGTATACATTGAGCTACCCTACATCTTTTAATTGGAATATTTAATCCATTTACATTTAAGTTTATTATTGCTAGGTACTTATTGCCATTTTAATTCTGTGTGCCTAAATTACTCTCTCTGTCTCTGTCTCTGTCTCTATTTCTTCTTCACCTTTACCACTTTTTGCAGTGCTGCTTTGGTGGTAATAAACTCCTTTAGCCTTTTTTTTTTTGTTTGTTTTTGTTTTTTTTTTTGTTTTTGGGTCTGGAAAGCTCTTTATTTCTATGTCATTCATGTATTTTGAATGACAGCCTTGCTGGATATAGTAATCTTAGTTTCAGATACTTGATTTTCTTTACCTTGAATACTTCATGCCATTCCCTTCTGGCCTGTAGACTTTCTTTTTCTTTTCTTTTTATTTAAATTTTAAGTAAATCTTATTGTTCATATTATTAAAAATGTTCCTCAATTTTTTTCTCTATTGCTCCCCTCCATCAGGTTCCCACCCCACCCTCTGTCCTTTCCCCATCTCCCATTGTCCTCATCCATAGGTGCACAGTTTATGTTCAGTCTCTTCCCACACCCCCCATTCCCCTTTTTGCCGAGAATCATCAGTCCACTCCCCTTCCATACCTCTGATTCTATTATATTCAACAGTTAATATTGTTCATCAGATTTTTTAATTCCCTTGGTTTTTAGACTCATTTGTTGATAGTTAAGTATTTGTTGTTCATAATTTTTATCTTTATTTTCTTCCTCTTCCTAAAGAACCCCCTTCAGCAATTGATATAATTATGATTTGGCGGTGATGAATTCCTTTAGCTTTTTTTTATTTGTGAAGCTCTTTATCTGGCCTTTGATTATTTTTGGCTGTAGGTTCTTGCTATTCATCACCTTGAATATTTCTTGCCATTCCTATCTGGCCTGCATGGTTTCTGTTGAGAAATCAGCTGACAATCGTATGGGTGCTCCTTTATAGGTAACTACCTGCTTTTCTCTTGCTGCTTTTAATATTCTCTCTCTTTGTCTTTTGCTCTTGGAATTTTAATTATCATGTGTCTAGGTGTGGCCTTCCTTTCGTTTGGGGTTCTGTGCACTTCCTGGACTTCTAAGTCTAATTCTTTCACCAGGTGGGGAAAGTTTTCTGTCTCTATTATCTTCAACTTTCTGGATTCTCTTGTCTTCTTGTTTCTGCGGAGGACTATCTTCTGGCTCTTTATGTTCCAAATCTTTGACTTGATTCTTGCGACTTTCCGTTCTGTTTTTAGGACTCTGTATAATATTTTTTATTTCAGACTATGTATTCTTTATTTCTAGTTGATCCTTTATTATTTCTAGTTGATTCCTTTTCATATGCTCATATGTCTCGTTTATTTTATCGGCCTTTTCTAGGAAATTCTTGGAAAACCTTGTAAGCATGGTTTTGAAATCTATATCCAGTTGCTTTTTTTAAAATATATTTTATTGATTTTTTTACAGAGAGGAAGAGAGAGGGATAGAGAGTTAGAAACATCGATGAGAGAGAATCATCGATCAGCTGCCTCTTGCACATCTCCTACTGGGGATGTTCCCGCAACCAAGGTACATGCCCTTGACCGGAATCGAACCTGGGACCTTTCAGTCCGCAGGCTGACGCTCTATCCACTGAGCCAAACCGGTTTCAGTTCCAGTTGCTTTTTGTCCTCCATTTCTTTCATTTGTGATCTATTTCCTTGTCTCGGCATTTTCGCTGCTTCCCTGATTTGGTAGGGTGGCTTTGTGTGTTAGGTATCCTATATGGTTCAGTGGGTCAGCCTCCCAGTTACCTGAGGTGGACACTCTTGGTGCACCCCTTTGTGGACTGCGTGTACAGCCTTGTTGTAGCTAAGTCTTCATTGTTGGTATCCCTGGAAGGAATTGACCTTCAGGCCAATTGGATGTGGGTATCAGCTATGTCTACTCTGGGATACCTTCTGTATTGGAGACAGTCTCTTAGGATCAGACTTGCAAAACTGCAGAAGCCTCTGTGCTCAGCTTGGATGGGGCGGAGTCTCAGGGCTCAGCTGACAGTCTTGGTTTCCCCTCAGCCCTGCCCTTGTGTGCTCCCCTGGGTTTCCGCCTGACCGCTGCCTTCCGAGGCTCCTCTAAGTTTCTGCCTGACTGTCCCCGATTCCCTGTGCAAAAGCATGGGTGCCCCAGGAGCTCGCCCTGAATTGAGTTGGGTCTCTGTAGTCTGGAGCTTCTGACTCCTTCCGCTATGGAGAACCTCTCCGACTTCAGACCTCTGCACGTACTCACTCGTGCATGACTGTAGACCCTGCCCACTGTGGCTCCCAGCTCCCCGGTCTCCCAGGTTCTGAGTCTCTGGGTGCCTTTCTCTACAGTCCAGACTCCACCCATATGAGCCTGGGTCCATGGGATTTCAGCTGGGATTGGGGTTCAGTACAGTCGGAAGGGTTCAGTGCAATCTGGAATTCCTCCACTCCCGCCAGGCAGGCATTCGGCCGCACTTCCTTTCTGCGTGAGCGGCTCCCAACCCGATCCGTGAGCCTCTCTCCTTCTTTCTAGTTGTAGATTTCCCACTCCTCCAGCTTTCCTGTGTTTTTCGATAGAGTCCGTTCTGATTTTAGTTGTTGTCTTTTTAAATTGTTGTGTGAGGCGGCAGCTTAGGTGCTTACCTAGGCCACCATCTTGGTTCTCCTCGCCTGTAGACTTTCTGATAAGAAATCATCTAACAGCCTTATGGCATCTCCTTTATAGATAACAAATTTTTTTTTCTTGTTTCCTTTAAGACTCTGTCCTTGGTTTTTGACATGTTACAATGTTGTGTCTGGGCCTGTTGGGTTCTTTTTGCTTGGGACTCCCTATGCCTCCTGGACTTATCTGACTTTCCTTCACTGGATAAGGGAAGTTACCTGCCATTATTTTTTCATACATGTTCTCTATTTCTTACTCACTTCCTTCTCTTTCTATCACACCTATGATGCAAATATTGTTATGGTTTCATGTTGTCCCACAGTTCCCTTAAGTTGTCCTGATCCAGTCCTCATCTTCTTCCAATTTTCTGTGTATCCCTTCCAATGTGTTTTTTATAGTTCCACTAGTAGCCTGATGCATGGAGATTCGTGCTAGAATGGGCTTTCCTTTCCACTCCGGCCCAGCCCCTTTCTGCTCAGGCCCTGGAGCTGCCAGAGGCCCTGAGAGACTGGGGGTGGGGCAGAACACCTGCATTGTCGCAATCTTTGTTATGTTAATTTGTATATCACAACTGATTGGCTGGTGGCATACAGAGGTACGGTCAATTTACATTTCTGCCTATTATTAGGTAAGACTAGAGGCCCAGTTCATGAATTTATGCACCTTGGAAGGAACTGTGAGCCATGAGACTGTGGTGGACATAAGGGCAGGTTTTGACCCATCCTATGCGCCCTGCCTGGCCCCTCCCACTGCAGCCTGTAGTCCCCTATTTGCAAGTAGCCCTGCTCCTGCCACCACTGCTCCCACATGCTGACAGGGATGACCCAGCTTGCACCGGTTGACCGTGCAGAGCGATTGGGACCAGTGCCAGCAGTGGGTGCGATGATACTGAAAATAATTTCTAGTAACCACCAGAAGCTCACCCTGACAACAGCGACTGGTGCTCCGTCTTGTTCTGGCACCCCCGCTCACCTGCTCCACCACCCTTCCGGGGCAGATGCCCACCATGTTCCGTGCTCTGCCGCCTGCTGCTGGTGCCCGCATGTGCCACGTGCATTCCCTGGTGGTGAGCGCACGTCATAGCTATGGGTTGTTCCACCATTCAATCTATTTGCATATTAGGGTTTTATAAAGAGATATGTCATTCTTCATAGTCACTTTATTTTTTCTCATGCTGCTGAGCATCTTTGCAATCATTATTCTGAACTCTACGTCTGATAAGTTTCTTATTCCATGTCATTTATCTCTTCTGAAGAATTCTCTTGTTTTTCATTTGGTACTTTTTTTATGTTTTCTCATTTTGTCTGCCTGTTTGAGTTTGTGTCTGTGTAATAAGTACATCTGCTAGGACTTCCAATCTCTAGTGCTAAGTTATCTGTGGAAAATAATTGAATAGAAACAAAACCAACTTTCATTCTTCAAACTGTTAGGACACAGTCTACACCAATGGTATTTGACATTTTTAATCACTTTATCCTAGCGTTCTTTAGGAAGAGAGTTCAGAATGCTTTTTCTATAAACTGTTTCTATGAGAACCTTAATATTAATTTAGGAAACTAGCCAACTTCAAGTAGTAAAAGGAGAATAATAAAAAATAGAGATGAAGCGGCGTGATGAAGAATCGGAAAAGAACGTAGTCTGAGCAAGGTCAGGAGGCGAAGGTCCATCTTCCGTAACTGCTTCTAGCTGAGAGGAGGCGTCGATAGGAGCGTCTACCTGGGGTCTCAAAGATTCTGGTGTTCACCTTTGAATTCAGTGCCAGATAGATCTCTCCCACCTTCTGGTTGGCGAACACCTGCATTCTGTTCTGCAAGAAACTAGTGAAACAATGCATGAGACAGAAGCCAAAGAGCAAAATTAAGAGTACAAATACCAGAGGGCCTAATAGTGGGAGGAGCCATGGGGTACGTGAGCAAAAATCAGGTAGTGTTTCCTTGTTGGACGAAGGGTGCACCAGCATGATTTCTCTAAGAGACTGGTCGGTGAAGTCTTGAGAGTGATCCTGTTGAGTCACTTGGGAGGTAAAAGCTGGTCCTGAGACTGCCAGTGTCACTTGTCTGGTTTTGCTGCTTTTCTGGACCTGGAGCTGAAATACAACTGAGACCTAGATGTTATTTTTAGGAGGGAAAAGAGTAGGAGTCTCAGTTGCCTCATCAGTGATATGAAAGGGGAAAATAGGTTACCCTAAGGGTAGGTTCTTGCTTTCCAAGTTTGCCCCTTGCTGGGCATCCACATGTTTCTTGTAGGTCCTGAGACAGGGTTTCAAAGTAGGTAGAGCAGTGGTTAAGTTCCCTGTGGCTGTTCCAACTCCTGCTGTGATGCTGAGGGTGATGAGGAGAGGGATGATCTGGACTGTCCTTTTGTGTCAGACATGGTGGGTGACGGGGTCAGGTAAAGACTGGTTATTGGGGCTGCATCTACATTGGATTGAGAGATGGATGAGAGTACAGGTTCCTGCCCAGCTGATGGGGAGGCAGATGTATGTGTTCTCCCCACAGAGGAAGAAAAAAATCCCTGATCATGGAGACCAGCTGAAAGGTGTAAGGAGAAGAGGTGGACTAAAGGGTATGAGATTCCTTTTCCCAGTTCCGCACTCCAAGCTGAGAGAGTAGTCACCATGGGGCTACCAATGAGGGTGACAGATGAGTGACTGAGATTGTACTGAAGTTAAAGTGGGAGGGAAAGGGAAGGAACGGAGTAGTGAGAGCCAGGGACCTGATGGTTGGATAAGAGGTTAGACGCTGAATATTCTGGTTTCTCTTAAGAAGTACCCAGCAGCCTTGTCCTGCCAGGCTTGGGGACTGAAGCCTCAGTTTCTTGCTGAGAGTCTTTCATTTCTCTGTCCCTTTTTCCTTCTCTTCTCCGTCTCATCACATATACAGACCTTCAAATTAGCCTTCAAACCTTCTTTCTATGTCCTTCAAAAATGCATAACCATGCTTCAGACCTTCTATTAAGTATTTCTAAAAGGCAAGGGGAGAGGGGAGGCGGGAGGGAGGGAACAGGCTCCGCAGCAGCGTTCCCAGGCTAGCCAGGCCTCTAGCCGCTTGAGTTCCAAAGGGCGCATTCTTCCTAGAGATAGGGGAGATGAGGAGATAAGGCGTTCACGATCCAAGGAATGGGTTGGCCTTTTGGTTCCAGAGAGTGACACTGAGGCGGGTGACTGGTTTGGGACAAATGGGATTTATGAGGGGAGGCATGGCAGCCCTGGCCGGGCACCGAGGTGGATGAGGAAGGAGTGGACGGGGGAATTGGTAAGATGCAGTGTAGACGTGAGGTGGCTAACGGCTGTGAGACTAGTCCATCAGCCCCCATAATAGAGACTGAGGAGGGACAAGGGTCCCAGCGAATTCAGAGAGGGCAGAATGAGTGGCCCCGGTGTCGATTAAAAAGGAGATCGGCTTACCTGCCACCACAGTCATACCCCAAGGCTCTGTCCTGGTGACGTGAGTCTGTGGGGCCCTGGCCGGGCCTGGCAGCTTCTTCCGCGGCCAGTCCCAGGGGGTCTGGGAGCGCCAAACCCGATCCGGAGGACGGCCATGCTGGACTGGCTGAAGCCTGACCCGAGGGGCCAGACGACAGTCTGATCTCCAGTGGCCTTCCCTTCCGAGCCTCGGGCAGGGCCCACGGGGGTGTCAGGTTTGAGCAGGACTTGGCCTGTGTCCTTCCTTGCTGCATGTGAAGGAGGGCCTGCAGGAGGCTTAGCCCCCGACTTACCTGCAGTTGGAGGACCGGCACTTCGTTTGGGGCTCAGGAGAGTGATGGCTCAGAGCTGGAAGGCCTTCTTCTTGACCTCAGCCTTGGCCTGATCCCGCCTTTGATTTTGGATTTGGGTCTCCTTGTCTCTATTACTAAAGACCTGAAAGGTCAGGTTAACGAGATGTTTTGAGGGGTTTGTGGACCTGCATCTATTTTTTGAAGTTGCGGTGTATGTCGGGAAGTAAAGGTGGTCAGTAAAGTCAGTGGAAAAAGAAACCCGAGATGCCTCTCAATCTGTGAGGCTGGGCATAGAGAATGGGACGAGGACTCAGATACACCCTCAGTCCCTGCTGCCTCCCTCAGGGGTAGCGTGGATGAGGGAATAGAAGAAGCTGCTGGGGAAGGCGGTCTTTGGGCCTGCGAAAGAGTGTTAAATGGGAAAGGCTGTTTTGGAGCTCAGGTTCTCAGGATTTGAGCTCTCAGGGACTGGGGAGAAGGTGGCTGCTGCTTCAATTTGAGAAAGATCAGAGAGTGAGAAGGGAAATGGCCAGCCTCCTATGAATTCTGTTGCTGGAGGCCACAGGAGCAGAGATTAGGTGGAGAGCACAGGGGAAGGTGGGCGCGGTTAGAATCCTCAGAGGTAGGAATGCCCCACCCTACAAGGGCAGGACCCAGAGGGGCTGTGCAGGGAGGGGTGTTCAAGCTCCCCCATCACTGGTCATTGCCGCTGCAGCCTCTGCAGCCACAGTGGTCGTGGGCAGGACCAGTGTGTGTTAAGGGAAAAATAAATAGCCCTGCAAACTCAACTGCCCCACCGCAACCCCGCCAGTGGGCAGGACCGGTGTGTGTGGAGGAAAAGTTAAAACTCCAGGAGTCCTGCACTCCAGCGCTGCTGACCTGGGAGAAAAAGTGCCTAGTCAGAGAGGGACAGGTTTCAGGGTTGTAAGGAGGTGACAGGAGTGAGCCACGTGGAGAAAAATGATCCGCTGGGTCTAAAGAGTCAGAAGACAGAGAGAATGGGGTTTGAGAGCGCAAAGAGGACTTCCAGAGGAGGATCAGATGGTGGAACATGAGGAGTAAAGCGAGGGAGGAGAGCGGGAGGGGGGGGGGGGAGCTTGTTCATAGGAATCTCTGAGGCTTCCTTGTCTGGTGGCAAAAATTACCTAGATCTCGGAGGATATTGGAATGCCATTTTACGGGGCAGTTTGGCAGAGGATATGAGAATAGAAAGTGCCGTTTTAAATGAGCTTTTTTGGTTTGATTTTGCCAGAATGGAATCGAAAGTGCTGGTTTTTTTTAGGGGGTTTGGATTGAGAAGTTCCCATGACTAGAGGCGAAAGGGCCACCGAGAAGTTGGGGAGGGAATAAGAAGCGGCCTTCTTTCCCCCCCAAAGCCAACCTGTAGAGGGAGCGGAGAAAAGGTACCCAGGTTGTCACCCCGAAACCTTTCCCATGGAGTGGAACTGAGTTTTCCTGGCCAGGCGCCTGGGCTTTCATAGAATGCAGAACGCATAACACAAAGCCGAGTAGAGAGGCAAACTCTGAGGCCCTTCCAGGTCCAGGGAACCAGGGGAGATCGGGAAGGTTCCTGAGGCCTACCGGTAAGAAAGCGACGAGATTCCCACGTGTCCTGGCAAGGCAGGATCCAAGAGCAGAGCCAGAGAGGGAGTCAGAAGCTCGGGGCTAGGCCTGAGGACCACCCAGATTTCAGCCCCAGTATGAAAGATGAAACAGGGGGCCGGAGACCGGGATGCCAGGACACAGGCCTTATTGAAGAAGAGTGCCGCTGCGGCTGCTTCCAGAGAACGTGAGCGATGGCCGAGGTTCAGGCGCCTTTTAAGGAGAGGAAAGAGAGGGGACGGGGTAGGGCACTCAGCACACGCTGATTGGTGGTCTCATGTAAGGCACATGATTAGGGACCTATGGACTTAGGAATCGGGGCTTAGGGTATTTGGCAGGTGTCGAGTGAGGGTTCAGTGCTCAGGAATGTCCGGCTGCAGGTGGAGTTTTCGTCACTCTCAGTTCATCAGTTGGAGGAAGGGAGGATCTATCAGGCCCTCATGCCTCAAAGCCACTAAATGTTTTATACACTCATTTAACCTTTGGAGTTAGGGAACATAGAGCCATGCCCTCTTCACTGACCCCCCCCCCCCCTCCTCTGCTGGGTAGTCACACCAAATTGCCTCTATAGAGCAGTGGCAACCACTTGTGGAGAACTGCAGTATGCTTTGTATTGCTTCTTTCAAACACAAAAATCTCAGTACTTCCAAGTTAATGAAAAAGTTTATTTACTCATAGAATGTGACAAATTTAGAAAAATATTCTCTGAACTAATATGAAATGGTTTAATGATTAAAAAAATAAAAAGCAGCCGAAACCGGTTTGGCTCAGTGGTAGAGCATCGGTCTGCGGACTGAAAGGTCCCGGGTTTGATTCCGGTCAGGGGCATGTACATTGGCTGCGGGCACATCCCCGGTGGGGGGTGTGCAAGAGGCAGCTGGTCGATGTTTCTCTCTCATCGAAGTTTCTAGCTCTCTATCTCTCTCCTTCCTCTCTGTAAAATATCAATAAAATATATTTTTAAAAAATAAATAAATAAAAACTAAAAAAATAAAAATAAAAAGCACTCTATGCTGCTCTCTAATATATATATATATATATATATATATATATATATTTTTTTTTTTTTTTGTAATTTAAAACTTTTGAGTAGGTATTACATTCACAGAGGCTTAAAAATAAACAATGTGTCTTGGTTGGCCGATGGAGTGCTTTATTCCTTATGCATCGATAGACGTAAGTCCTTTGTCAGCGGTGCCTTCACTAGTCCCTGGTCCCGATTCGTGGACATTTGGCTGTTCCTTTTGGAGCACTAAAAGCCGGGCCTGTGCTGGGTGGCACGGGTTAATTTCCAGAGCGGTTCTGCTGGTCAGGGCTGTGAAAGCCGTGGCCAAGCGCGCCTTCATGGAGCTGTGCCTCTTCCTCTTACACCAGCGTGGAGGCACCTCCCACAGCTGGGCAGGTGAGCAAATGCTTGGATTTCCGCCAGTTTGTTAAGTGAAAATATCTCAGTGTGACTTCGATTTGTATTTCGCTCATTTGACTGAAGTTAGAAACCTTTTTATATATTCACAAGGCCTTAGTGTTTCCTTCCGGTTCCTCCGCATCCCGGTGGCGGTGGGTGCTAGGCCCGTGCTGTGTTTCTGTCAGTGTTGGTGTTGCCTGCAGATGCTGTTGTCTCTGTGAGGTGAGGTTAGCCATCTTTTCTTTTCTTTTGTGGCTTCTGGGTTTTGAGTCTTGGCTAGAAGGCCCTTCTTCATCCTGGGATCCTAAAGGAAAGCTCGTGGACCGGCTCCATGTCAGTGACTGCTGGGGCGTGTCCGGGATGTCATGTGAAGGGTGCATCCGCTTTAAGCACTGCCTCCTGTCCAAGGCCGGTTAACGAACACCTTCCTCTTTTTTCTTACAGGTCCGCCAGGCTGGCAGCCCTGGCAGACGCCTTGAAGGAAGCGCCCCTGACCAAGGCGCAGCTGGGCCTGGAGGTGGACGAGCTGGAGGCGGCCGCGCTGCTGGTCCGAGAGGAAGAAGCCGCCCGCCCCACCTCACCGGCCTGCAGCTCTGAGGCCAGCGGCTCCGAGGACTCGGACGGCAGTGCCTCCTCAGCCGGGACCGCAGACCCAGACTCAGAGCCAGAGGGGCTCGCGGGCAGGGGAGCCGCGGGAGGAAGGTCCTTACCAGGCCCCGTGCTGGAGGAAAGCAGCGCCCTGCGTACTGATGGCCCCGGGCTGTGCGGCCACTGGCCCGTCCCCGGGGCTCCTGTCTGCCGGGGGGCGCTGTGGGCCCCCGCGCCGGCCCCTGGGAGAACGGGGCCCCTGGTCGAGGAGCTGGGAGAGCAGCTGGAGGCCGTGGTTCAGCTCTCGGAGCCCGAAGGCCGCTCTGGGCCCCGCAGGGCGCAGGCTGGGACGGGCGGGGAGCAGGAGGGCTTCACTGGCGGGGTGAGTTACTGACTGAGGACCCCTGTGCTTTTCCTTGTGCTCTTCCTCGGTGTGTACAGCATGTCTCCAATGAGCGTCCTTCCTGCTCCTTAAAAAGGAAAGTTCTAGAGTACTTTCACCAAAGCATAATTCACATCTGAGAAGGAAAGCAATGGCTCTGCGAGAACCCCTAGAGTGTGGAGCCCGTTGATGTGTTCACAGCTTTACCAAGTCACATGGGCACGCAGGAAGCTGCACACGCTCCCCGTATAAGATGCGATCCGCGTTGATGACAGGTGCCCACATCAGTCCTCTGCGATCAAGAGGCTGTACTTACACCATCTCCCAGTGTCTTCCTGACGCCCTCCCCACTGCCTCCCAATAAAGCTGTCATGAATGTTTCTGTGCAAGCCTTTGTGTGGGCATGTGCTTCCTTCTCCTGGGAGTGGGCTGACTGAGCAGTCAGGGTCAGTGTCGGTGTGTGTTTAACAATGTAAACAACTGCTAAACTGCTTTTCTAAATGGCTGTTCCATTTTACATTCCCCCCGCTGTGTATAGGAGTTACAGCTCTGCTGAAACCAGTTTGATTCAGTGGTAGAGCGTCAGTCTGTGGACTGAAAGGTCCCAGGTTCGATTCCAGTCAAGGGCATGTACCTTGGCTGCAGGCATATCCCAGGTGGGGGGTGTGCAAGAGGCAGCTGGTCGATATTTCTCTCCCATCGACGTTTCTAGCTCTCTATCTCTTTCCCTTCATCTCTGTAAAATATCAATAAAAAAATATTTAAAAAAAAAAGAGTTACAGCTCTTCCACATTCTTGTCATTACTTGGTATGGTCAGCTTTTTAAATATTTACCATTTTAGTAGGTGTGAAACTGTATCCCATTGTGGTTTTAATTTGCCTATTTTAAGACTTATAATGTTGAGCATTTTTTCATTTGTGTACTTGTCATTTACATATCTTTGGTGAAATGTCTGTTCAAATCTCTTGCCAATTTTTTTAACTGGGGTTGCTTTCTTATTTTTGAGTTTTGAGAGGTTTTTATAAATTCTGGATACAATTGCTCAGTATGAGTCATCTTTGCATGCCTTGTAATTTTCTATTAGAATGCAGACATGAATTTTATCTCATGGGATACTGAGCATGTATTACAGATATCCTGTACTTTGTTTGGGGATGCAGTTAAGTTACTTGGAAACAGTTTGATCTTTATGGATGTGAACGAAAAGAGCCACATGCTAACCTGACAAGCTCAGGGGATGCCTGCGTGGCAGTCTTGCAAGCTCAGAGACCTAAAATGACCACAAAAGATGGTTTGAAAATTAAATATCTACAAACAGGTTATAGTGGGTAGTCATGTCCTACGTAGACCGATATTTCACCTGACAAAGATCAACTTAGATCTTTACTGAGCCCATTTGCCTTCCTGCCTCTAAGATAACATATCTGTGAGATGTCTGGGTAACTTGTAACTTCCTTTTTACCCTGGACCCCTCAGGGCACAACAAATGGCCTTGAAACATTCCTTCATTGTTATTGTTATCAAGTTAATTGTCACCTATTAATTACGTTAAAGTATCCTGTATCCATCTCTGTAAAAGAAGCACATGTTGCAGAAACTGGTTTGGCTCAGTGGATAGAGCATTGGCCTGGGGACTGAAAGGTCCCAGGTTTGATTCAAGTCAAAGGCATGTACCTTGGTTGTGGGCACATCCCCAGTAGGGGGTATGCATAAGGCAGCTGATCGATGTTTCTAATTCTCTATCCCTCTCCCTTCCTCTCTGTAAAATATCAATAAAATATATTTTTTTTTAAAAAAAGAAGCAGCACATGTCCATCATTTCACCTTTTACCCTATCCCAGAGGTTTCCCCGCTTCGCTCTGTCCCACCTCCCTAATCCATCACCAATGAATTTCATGTAACTCACCTACGTCCCTTTCCTTTGATTGCAATGTATAAATAGAAATGTAACCCGCCATTCTCCGGAGCATTGAGGCTCTGCTTCCCAGCATATGTCGACAGTTTGGCTCAAATAAACTCACTAAAGTTCTTTACAGGTTTCAATGGTTTTTTTGTTAAAATGGGTCTTGCTTTTGTAATTTTTTAGGCAGGCCTAGAACAGGGCTCAAACTATGGAACAAACTATGTCACTGGACTAAGGAAAGCGTTTCCCATGCCCAATGACATTACGAGTTTTCCAGTCCAGCCGGTGGGAACAGGGCCTGTGTGAGTGCTGAGTGCTGCTCTAGCCTCACTGCATGCCTATCAGCAGGTATTCCCTCCTTGTACAGGAATTCTCCTAACTCCAGGCCAGTGTCCGAAGAAGTCCCTCTACAGCGCTCTGCACTGTCTCCTCTCGGTGCTCAGACCTGCCAGTTCCCGCTGCCTTGCTCAACCCAAGCCCTCGCCTCTGACCCCTGTACCCAAGCCACTGCTTCTGCCTGGTTGCCCCTCTCTGTGCAGCCTGGACAGTCCTAACCACAAGTGGACATTTGGCCCTGTCTCTGACATCTCAAGGATGAGGAGGGAGAAGGTAGACAGCCATCCCAAGACGTCAACAAGGCCTGTGTGCTCACAGATTGCTGCTGCTCAGACTTTGTTCTTATGTCACCTACTTGTTAGTGAATGTATATGAAATAATTTTTATATTGTTATTATCTTCCTTATCGATTCCTAGTGGAAACAACATCTGTCTCCCTAGATTCCTTTCTCTATCTGACATGAAAAATTTAACTTGGTTACCTGCTAATCTTGCTCATTTGATTATCAGCTGTGATAATGAAGTTAATGTTTTGTTGTCCACACATTGATGGTCTCCTATCAATGTAAGGTTTGGTACATTTTTCAGGCTGTCTAATAATAGGGTAATATGTACATCGGTTGGGATCCCGTCATATAATGACCCATCAGCAGTCTGTGTGCAGCAGGGACAGGTGGGCGGAGACTCGCAGCGTCGGGAACGGGTAGGGGAGGTGGGACCCAGCGGAGGGCAGCCTGTGCTCCCCACATGGTGGTGGCGGCTGTGGCCACTGCTGCTTGCCCAGGGACTGCCCAGGCCTCTGTCAAGCCACCAATGGCTGCTGCCGCTTCAAGGGCCTTAGGCTCAGGCAGTGAGGTCTGGGCAGGGCTGTGGCAAGCCACAATGCTGCGATGGCCGAGGCTCAGGCAACCTCGCGGCCAGTAGTGGCAGCAGCAGAGGCGTGATGGGGGCGTTGCCTTCTCCTGATCACAGGATCGCCTCCTGCAGAGGGGGCAGTGCCTTCACCTGATCAGCCAGTCACCTCCTGCATAAGGAGTGGGCCTAAGCCATCAGTAGGACATCCCCTGAGGTCTCCCAGACTCTGAGAAGGGGAAGGCCAGACTGAGGGACTCAACCCCCCTTCCAGTGCATGAATTTCATGCATCAGGCCTCTAGTATCCTATATAGTAATCCTATGTTATAAAGAGGTAACATGCAAATAGCCATTACACCTTGACACGTAATGACTGATCACCAGGAGGGTGGGGCAGCATGCTATGAGCTGCAGAGAGCTACAGCACCAATGGGCAGGGCAGCCAGCTGAGGCAAGTGGCAGCGAGCTGCTTGCACACAGATTAATGTGCAGGGCCACTATTCTATTATAAAGGGCCTACCATGGACAAACCTCTCCAAGAAAACCTCCCTAATAATTCCCCTTAGAATTATATATAGATCTAATCTGGATGAGGATTTTAGATGAATATTGTCTAAATTTAGGAATGGATGTAATTAACTGCCCAGAAGAAAAATTGGAACTTCTGGTTAATAGCAGATAATTATTTTCCCTCATACTTTTCCTTGTCTAGTTTTAGACATTTTCTGTTCCTAATCAGTATTACTGGTTTATTACTGTTACTTTTGTTCCTGGTATGTAAATGTTATACTAGATGCAAAAAAAATAAAACTTGACAAACAGCAAAAAGACTTGGATCATGGTGGCACAAAAATTATAAATGATCCAAAATATATATATTTTAAATATATTTTATTGATTTTTCACAGAGAGGAGGGGAGAGGGATAGATAGCTAGAAACATTGATGAGAGAGAATCATCGACCAGCTGCTTCCTGCACACCCCCCACTGGGAATGTGCCCATAACCAATGTACATGCCCTTGACCGGAATCGAACCTGGGACCTTTCAGTCCGCAGACCGACACTCTATCCACTGAGCCAAACCAGTTTCAGCGATCCAAAATATTTTTTAACAAGGACATAAAGGATCTAACTGCCTCCCATTTACATGCTCTTTTTTAAATTAATAATAATAATAATTTCACCTTAAATGCCATCTAAGGTTATGGTCTTGCCCCATCCTCTGTGGTCTACCCTGTTCAGCAAGACAAATGTTGACAGTGAGACATCCTAGGAATGAGCCTTCCTAGCACCGTGGGACTCCAGACTCCATTATCCAACGAAAAGGTTGGTCATGAGTGCATCCTTTGGATTGATTTATGACCAAAAGGGGGATGGGTGGACAAAAGGGGCCACATGCTAACCTGACAAGCTCAGGGGAGGCCTACATGACAGTCTTGCCAACTCAGAGACCTAAAGTAACTGCGAAGATTGGCCTGAAATTAAATTTAAAAGCAGCTATGGTGGGTAGTTACCTCCTATGCCAGTATCTTCACTGACAAAGGTCAACCTTTAAAATAAAAATTTTATTGATTTTTTTTACAGAGAGGAAGAGAGGGATAGAGAGTTAGAAACATCGATGAGAGAGAGTCATCAATCAGCTGCCTCTTGCATCCCTTCCCCACCAGAGATGTGCCCGCAAACAAGGTACATACCTTTGACCGGAATCGAACCGGGACCTTTCAGTCCGCAGGCTGACGCTCTATCCACTGAGCCAAACTGGTTCTGGTGACAAGGTCAACCTTTACTTTAACTGAGTCTATCTGCCTTTTTTGTATCTAGTATAACATTTACTGGGTAACTTGTAACTTCCCTTTTTCTGGAGCCCCTGGGGCACAACCTAATGTGCTAGGCGCCAGGACAGATGGCACAAATGTCTTCATTGTTATCGTGTTAACTGTTCCTGCACCCACCTAAGTATGTGTCTATCATTTTACTTCTTATCCAATCCCAGGGGCTTCCTGCTTTGCTTTCTCCCGCCTCTCTAGTCCATCACCAATGGATTTCCTGTAACCCACCTACGCCCCTTCTTTGATTGCACTGTATAAAAATAGATGTAACCTGCCATTCTCTGGAGCATTATCTCAATCCATTGAGAAGGCTCTGCTTCCCAGCAATTGTCAACAGTTTGGCTCAAGTAAACTCAAAAATGCTTTACAAGTTTCAATGTTTTATGTTAACACTAGAGGCCCTGTGCACGGATTCATGTGCCGGTGGAGTCCCTCAGCTTGGCCTGCATGGATCGGACTGGAATTGGCTCTCCAATATCCCCAAAAGGGTCCCAAATTGGGGGAGGGTGCAGGCCAGGCCAAGGGACCCCACTGGTGCACAGTTGGGGCCAGGGAGGGCTCCAGAGCATGTCCAGCCTGGTTCACCCAGTCCCGAGGGTCAGTCGGGGTCATCTCACCCAGTGCTGATTGACCGGACCCTAGTTGCAAGCTAACCTACCAGTTGGAGTGTCTGCCCCCTGGTGGCCAATGTGCATCATAGTGACTGGCTGAACAGTTGTACATTTAGCATATTAGGCTCTTATCATGTAGGCTAAGATTGTAAAACCTGCATGGGTCAGGATGCATTTGGACTCAAGTTACAGAACCCTCAAGGACAATAAAGCACTTCACTGCGTGGGTACTTAATGGTGCGGGTGAAGTGGTCTCAGTGGCTAGGACCCCACTGGCATCCACCTTGGCTGGCCTGTCACTGCCTGCTCATTGGCCCCATCCCCCGCCACTGGGGGTTGAGGCCTGCGGGCTAGGGACAGCTCCTGCATTGAGCGTTTGCCCCCTGGTGGTAGATGTATGTAATAGCCACTGTCATTCTGCCATTCAGTAGATTTGCATATTAAGCTTGTCTTATATAAGATTATTTTTTACTATTTAACCCAGCAATGCTCCAAAGCTCTTAAGTTACCAGTTAGGCATATGAGGGTCAGACGAAGGGGGAAAGGGAGCAGGCCCTGCAGCTTCTAGGACTGCAGTTCCAGGCCCCCAGCTGCTTGGATTTACAACTGCCACATTTTCCCTTAGGGACAACATGCTAAGGTTTGGGTGATAATGAGCTCAGCTTCAGTGAGCATCAAGACTTTTAAGAAAAGAAATTGCTCTTTGGAGAGGGGGTGAGAATGCTGGCCTTGGGATCAAAAGGCTCTGTTAGGGGTCCCTTTTTCTGTATGACCCATATGCCCCCTCTCTTTTGGAATGCCCGTATTGTTATGGCTTCTGTTTCTGGGCCTCAGGCCAACCCTTCCCTGGGCCACTTGTTCTACCTTGTGAGCATTGTTAGCTTTCTGCTTCTGCCTCTCTCATCTGTTTATAGATCTCCTGAGCCTCTTTGAGCAACCTTCGACACACCTGTCCTTCCGCTTCTCTAACTTTTGCAGTTTTCTTGAGATGACAGGCCAGCTCTTGGTGACGACACGTAATATTACTGTTCCTTGTCCAATGGTCCTCAGGGTCCAGCCCAGAGCACTTTCTCGTTTGATCTTTTAGTCTTGGTGCAATTCAGAAGGCCCTTCTTTGCCCTGCTGAATATTGAAGACTTTATTTAGGTTCCAAAACGGGAGAACTGCTCCCCTAATCCATTTGATTATTAGTTCCCTGAGAGCTCTCATGTCTTTTATAGGCCTCATTGGTACGGTCCCACTGGGGTTCCCCGGTTTGGAAATTTCACATCTGCTGGAAGCACATCAGGCCAGCCAGGTGCCGACTTCAAATCACTCCCCTTCTTCTCCTGAGAACAATATTCCCAAGATAGACATTAACATGGTCTTCTTATACACTGTGGTCTAGCTGGTCAGCTAAGCCACATGGCTCTTCCAGCAGAGGTTTTAACTCCTTGCTATTTTTAAAAATATATATTTTATTGATATTTTACAGAGAGGAAGGGAGAGAGATAGAGAGCTAGAAATGTCGATGAGAGAGAAACATCGACCAGCTGCCTCTTGCACACCCCCTACCGGGGATGTGCCCGCAACCAATGTACATGCTCTTGGCCAGAATCGAACCTGGGACCCTTCAGTCCGCAGACCGACGCTCTACTACTGAGCCAAACCGGTTTCGGCTCCTTGCTATTTTTTAAAGAGGGAATATGCTCTACTTTTACAACAGGCCCCTTCCTCCAACAGAGAGCAGAGTCAGTCTCCTCTTGAGTGACTGGACTTTTTATCATTAACATATTTATAATTATCACTGAAAAGCTATCATAAACCATTCATTTTATTTACACCTATTTATTCTAATCTTATCAGCTTTGCCATTTTAAAGCAAATTATTACCCAAAGCATTTTATTGACCCTTCCCCCATTTTTTTTTTAATTTTTAAAACTGAAAATTCACAAGCTTATTCTTCTTTACAAAATGGGAGTGCCCTCCAACCCTTACCATTTCTGCAGCCTGCAGAGCTGGTAAACAAACAAACAAACACACCCTATGGTAAATAACAAGTGCTCTCAAAAGAACGGATGGAGATTAGCCTTAGAACCTTAGCATGTTGAGCACCCAGCCTGTTTTGTCTTCCGGACAGAAAGTATAGTGTCCGTCACTGGTGATTGACATGGGGCTTAATGTGTTAACCCAGCACGGCAACATGACCTTTGCTTCTGAGCGGCACCAGCCCACACAGCAGAGACAGAGGGTTCCGTGTTCATAAGACACGGAGAGAAGGCTCAGCTGGCAAAGATGCCTTCACATCCCCACAGTCCCTGCCACGTGTTGGACCTGCCCACAAGCAGCTGGGCCCCATGCAAAGCGGGAAGTGATGTTATCACTATCACCCATTTTTTTATTTAATTTTATTTTTTAAAATAAATCTTTATTGTTCATATTATTGCAAATGTTCCTCATTCCCCCCCCCATCCATTGCTCCCCTCCACCAGGTTCCCATCCCACCCTCTGCCCTTTCCCCATCCCCATTGTCCTCATCAATAGGCGCACAGTTTATGTTTAGTCTCGTCCCTCACCCCCCCACTCCCCCTTTCCCCAAGAAATATCAGTCCACTCCCCTTCCATACCTCTGATTCTATTATATTCAACAGTTAATATTGTTCATCATGGACGGGGAAATCTCGCCATCTTGACAGGAAGAGGTTTGTGTCAGAGGTCTGAATATCCACAGCGGCAACAACCACCAAGCAGCTGTGAGCCCCAGAATGCTGACCACAGTCAGCGTGAACACTTGTACTCAAAGGAGCCCTCCACCCCAGGGCGAAAAGGTCAGATTTCGAGAAGATCCTGTGAGTCCCCCATCGTGTGGCAGCAGAAGACAGGCACACGGAGGCTAGAGGACTGGGCCGGGGATTAAAATAAACCCCTGGGTTATGGGCTGGTGGCGCCCCTGACTGTGGAAAGGGCTCCTAAGTGGGGGGATATCTAAGGAGCAACACGTTTGGATCTGATTCTGAGGCATATCCGGAGACTTACAGGGGAGTGCAGTCGGCTCGGTCCTGCCCCACCCCCATCCCTCCACAGATCAGTGTCACAGAGAGGGGAAAAAGGCTAGAAAAGCTTCGGAGCCCTGGAAGTCAACCCAGAAACACTGCCACCCAAAGGCTAAATCACATATGGACTCTAGAACTGCTTAAAGATCAGGGCCTGATTACAACACAGAGGAGCAGGGAAACACAGGGAACTGCAATTACTGCCCAGACTGGGAACAGATGAGCCAGACAGAACAACAGAGAAAGTGAATGACCTTCATTACTGCAAATTTTATTTAATTTTTATTTTTTAATTGTTTAATTTTTGTTTTTTATTTTCATTAGTTGCAACGTTTACTCAAGTAATTGTTTTTTCATCTTCCCTCACTTGATTTTACCCTTTTAATTAATTCATTTTTATATGTAATCAACATTATTACTACTACTATTTTACCTTTTTATCTTATTTCTTTTCTTATTTTTATTATTATTTTTAAGTGTCATATTATTTACCTTTTTTTCTTGTTTTCCCCACTTCGGGACTACTATTCTACAGACTATTTATACCTTTCCTTCTCCAATGTACTATTCTATCTCAACCCTACCTTTATGCCATCACTCTCTTCCTAACCCTTTCCCTTTGGTGTCCTGCTTATCTTAACCATATACTGCTCTAGATTTTCCCTACTCTTTCTGTTTATCCCCTCCTAAAATTTCACCCTACCTGTGTATATCTAATTCCTAACGCCCCTGCTCCAAGCCCATTCACACCTACATTGTCGCTGTCCTAAAAAAAAAAAATCCTTCTCTCTACCCCTTTGTAGTTGTGTGTTGAAAGCTAACTATATTGAAGTTTTATGCTTTTTTTTGTAATATTGGTTTGCTTATTCTTTTTATTTGATTGTATGTTTTGTTAGCAGGGTTCTAGACACCTTATTGGAGGATATTAATAGTGCAAACACATTTCTGTTCAGTACCTTGTGTGTTGTGCCTGGTTGTGTTGTATTTTGTGCCTTTAAATCAAAGCAGGAGAGAGAGAACTACATAACCAGACATCCTAAACAGAGAGATCGTGGGGGGAGGCAAAGAAACAACCTGCATATGAAAGAAAAACAGACATCACCAGAAAAGGAAGTAAACGAGTTAGAGGCAAGCATCCTACCAGAGCAAGAATTCAAGTAATAATCATAAGATGGCTAAAAAGTATGGAAGACAAATTTGACAATATGAGTATGACCCAAGAGGAAATGAAGAAGAACCAAGAGGATCTGAAGAAGAACCAAGAGGAAATGAAGGGGAACCAAGAAGAAATGAAAAATGACATCGCTATTATGAAGAGCTCAACAGAAAGCATCAAGAGTAGACTAGAAGAAGCAGAAGACCGCATCAGTGAGCTAGAAGACAAGATGGAAAAAAATACCCAATTAGAGCAGCTGCAAGGAAAAAAAAAATTAAAAAACAGGAGGAGAGCCTACGGGAGCTTTGGGACAATACAAAACAAAACAATATTAAAATAATAGGGGTTCCAGAAGGAAAGGTATGAGCAAGATATGGAAAAAGTATTTTAAGAAATAATGACAGAAAACTTTCCTTAAATAGAGAAGAAAAAACCCACACAAAACCAAGATGCTTGCAGAGTCCCAAACAAAATGAATCCCAAAAGAACGATACCGAGGCACATTATAATTAAATTAGCAAACACCATAGAGAAAACCAGAATCTTAAAAGCAGCCAGTGAGAGACAGAAAGTTACATATAAAGGAACCCCCATCAGACTAGCAACTGATTTCTCAACAGAAACTCATCAGGACAGAAAGGAATGGAACGACATATACAAAGTCATGCAAAGGAAGGGTCTGAATCCAAGAATACTATACCCAGCAAGGCTATCAATCAAAATTGAAGGTGAAATTAGGAGCTTCACAGACAAAAAAAGACTAAAGGAATTTATCTCCAACAAACCAGCAATGCAAGAACTGTTAAAGGGTCTACTGTAAAAATAACAACATAGGAAGCGAAGAAGGAACACAGGGGTATAGAATAAAAATGCCATCAAATACCTACCTATCAATAATAACTTTAAATGTAAATGGTTTAAATGCTCCAATCAAAAGACATAGGGTAACAGATTGGATAACAAAGCAAGACCCATACATCTGCTGTCGACAAGAAAACCACTTCAGAAAAACAGATGCCCACAGACTGAGGGTGAAGAGATGGAAAAAGGTTTTCCAGGCGAACAGAAATGAAAAAAAGGCTGGGGTAGCAATACTTATATCAGACAAATTAGATCTCAAAGTGAATGACATAAAAAGAGATAATGAAGGCCACTTAGTAATACTAAAGGGAGCAATCCAACAAGAAGAAATAACCCTGGTAAACATATATGCACCCAATACAGGAGCACCCAAATACATAAAGAAACTGCTGGAGGACGTTAAGGGAGAGATTAATAGCAATGCAATCATAGTAGGAGATTTTAATACCCCACTGTCACCTTTGGACAAATCATCTAAACAAAAACTCAGCAAAGAAACATCAATGCTATATGACGTACTAGACCAGATGGAATTAATTGACATCTTCAGAACATTTCACCCCAAAGCCAGAGAATACACATTCTTCTCAAGTGCACATGGGTCATTTTCAAAGATAGACCACATGTGGGGACATAGGCAAAGTCTCTTCAAATTCAAGAAGATAGAAATCTTATCAAGCATTTTTTTCAGATCATAGTGGCATAAAATTGGAAATCAAGTACAATAAAAATAATCCAAAGAAATCAAACACATGGAGACTAAATAGCATGCTAATGAACAAAGACTGGGTTACCACAGAAATCAAGGAAGAAATAAAAAACATCATGGCAACTAATGACAATGAAAACACAATAATCCAAAATCTATGGGACAGAGCAAAAGCAGTTTTGAGAGGGAAGTTCATATCTCTACAAGCCTATTGCAAAAAAAAGCCAAAAAACAAAACAAAACAAAACAAAACTAGAAAGAATGGTAGCAAATTATCTAATCCTGCATCTCAATCAGTTAGAAAAAGAACAGCAAGAAAGGCCCAGTGTAAGTAGAAGGAAGGAAGTAGTAAAAATCAGAGTGGAGATTAACGACATAGAGACCAAAGAAACAATACATAAGATCAAGAAAACCTAGAGCTGGTTCTTTGAACGGATAAACAAGATTGATGAACCTCTAGCCAGGCTAACCAGGAAACAAAGAGAGAGGACCCAAATAAACAAAATTAGAAACAAAAGAGGTGAAATAACAACAGACTCCGCCGAAATACAAAGGATTGTTACAAAATACTATAAACAACTCTATTCCAACAAACTGGACAACCTGGAGGAAATGGACATATTCCTAGAAAAATACAACCTTTCAAAATTCAATCAGGAAGAATCTAAAAATCTCAATAGACCAGTGACTTTGGAAGAAATTGAATCAGTCATCAAAAAGCTTCCAGCAAACAAAAGCCCAGGGCCAGATGGCTTCATAGGAGAGTTTTACCAAATATTCAAGGAAGAACTAAAACCTATCCTCAGACTTTTCCAAAAAATTCAAGAGGAAGGAACCCTGCCAAACTCCATTTATGAAGCCAGCATCACCCTAATACCAAAACCAGATAAAGACAACACAATGAAAGAGAATTACAGGCCATTTTCCCTCATGAACATAGATGCCAAAATCCTCAACAAAATTCTAGGAAATCGGCTCCAGCAGTACATCAGAAAGATCATACACCATGACCAAGTAGGATTTATTCCTGGAATGGTAGGATGGTACAATACCTGCAAATCAATAAACGTGATACATCACATAAACAAATTGAGAGATAAAAATCATATAGTCATATCAATCGATGCAGAAAATGCATTTGATAAAATCCAACACCCTTTCCTGATAAAAACTCTCAACGATGTGGGAGTACAAGGATCATACCTCAACATAATAAAAGCTATATATGATAAACCCACAGCCAACATCATGCTCAATGGGAAAAAACTAAAACCATTCTCTCTAAGAACAGGAACAAGACAGGGGTGCCCACTCTCACCACTCCTCTTTGACATAGTACTGGAAGTACTTGCCATTGCAATTAGACAAGAAGAGGAAATAAAAGGCATCTAAATTTGAAAAGAAGAAGTAAAGCTGTCCCTATTTGCAGATGACATGATGTTGTACATAAAAAACTCAAAAGACTCTATCAAAAACTAATAGACTTAATAAATGAATTTGGCAATGTAGCAGGATACAAAATCAACGCCAAGAAATCAATGGCATTTCTCTACACCAATAGTGAACTTACAGAAACAGAGACTAAAAAAGAAATCCCATTTACCATCGCACCAAAAAAATTAAGATACCTAGGAATAAACTTAACGGAGGAGGTAAAAGACCTATATGCAGAAAACTACACGACACTGAGAAAAGAGAAAGAGGAAGATGTAAACAGATGGGAGATTCTACCAATCCATGAACATACCATGTTCATGGATTGGTAGAATTAACATCATCAAAATGGCCATACTTCCCAAAGCAATTTATAAGTTCAATGCACTCCCCATTAAAATACCAACGGCATACTTCACAGACCTAGAAAGCACTCTCCAAAAAATCATTTGGAATAACAAAAGACCCCGAATAGCCTCAGCAATCTTGAGAAAGAAGAGTAAAGTAGGAGGGATCTCAATACCAGATTTCAAGTTGTATTACTAAGCAACTGTTCTAAAAACAGCCTGGTACTGGCACAAGAAGAGACATATAGATCAATGAAATAGATTAGAGAATCCAAATATCAACCCAAATCACTATGCTCAATTAATATTTGACAAAGGAGGCACGAACATACAATGGAGTCAAGACAGTCTCTTCAATAAATGGTGTTGGGAAAACTGGAAAAATACATGCAAAAGAATGAAACTAGATCACCAACTTACACTATACACAAAAATAAACTCAAAATGGTTACAGGACTTAAACATAAGATGGGAAACCATAAAAATACTAGAGGCATCTACAGGCAGCAAAATCTCAGACATATGCCTAAAGAACTTCTTCACTGATACTAACCCTTGGGCAATGGAAGCTAAAGAGAAAATGAACAAATGGGACTACATCAAAACAAAAAGCTTTTCACAGCAAAAGAAACCATCAACAAAACAACAAGAAAACCCACTGTGTGGGAGAACATATTTGCAAATGAAATCACTGATAAAGGTCTAATTTCCAACATCTACAGACAGCTTATACAACTCAATAAAAGGAAAATAAATGAGCCAATTAAAAAATGGGCAATGTACCTCAATAGAATCCTCTCAAAATAAGACAGAAGGAAGGCTAAGAGGCACCTGAAAACATTATCAAGTCATTACTTATCCGAGAGATACAAATCAAAACAACAATGAGGTACCATCTCACACCTGTCAGAATGGCCAACATCAACAAATCAACAAACGACAAATGTTAGCGAGGTTGCAGAGAAAAACTAACCCTAGTGCACTGCTGGTGGGATTGCAGGTTGGTGCAACCACTGTGGAGAACAGTATGGAGCTTCCTCAAAACACTGAAAATGGAACTCCCATTTGACCCAGTAATCCCACTACTAGGAATATACCCCAAGAAACTAGAAACACCAATCAGAAAGAATATATGCACCCCTATGTTCATAGCAGCACAATTTACAATAGCTAGGATTTGGAAACAGCCAAGGTGCCCCTCAGCAGACGATTGGATCAGAAAACTATGGTACATCTACAAAATGGAAAACTATGCAGCCATAAAAAAGAAGGAATTCTTATTATTTGCAGTAACCTGGATGGAACTGGAGAACATCATGCTGAGTGAAATAAGCCAGTCAATGAAAGAGAAACACCACATGACCTCACTCATTTATGGATAATAAAGAACACTATAAACCAATGAACAGAAAGATAGATATAGTGACAGTAAAACAACAAGCAGACTGTGACGTGACGGTGGGGAGGGTAGGGAGATCTGGGGGAGATAAGAGATCAACTGAAGGACTGGTATGCATGCATATAAGTACAACCAATGGACACAAAACTCTGGGGAGGGAGGGCATGTATGGGAGGTTGGAGTGGAGGGCAATGGTAAGCTATGTACACATATAATACCTTAATAAAGTTTAAAAAATATTGTTCATCATGTTTTTTACTTCCCTTGGTTTTTAGATTAACTTGTTGATAGTTATGTATTTGTTATTCATAATTTTTATCTTTATCTTCTTCCTCTTCCTAAAGAACCCCTTTCAGCAATTCATATAATTCTGGTTTGGCGGTGATGAACTCCTTTAGCTTTTTTTTTATTTGTGAAGCTCTTTATCTGGCCTTTGATTCTGAGTGATAGCTTTGCTTGGTAGATTATTTTTGGCTGTAGGTTCTTGTTATTCATTACCTTGAATATTTCTTGCCATTCCTGTCTGGCCTGCATGGTTTCTGCTGAGAAATCAGTTGACAGTCATATGGGTGTTTCTTTATAGGTAACTACCTGCTTTTGTCTTGCTGCCTTTAATAGTCTCTCTTTGTCTTTTGCTCTTGGGATTTTATTTTATTTATTTTATTTATTCATTATTTTTTTCATAAAAATTTTTATTAAGTTATTATATGTGTACATAGCTTACCATTGCCCCTCCCTCCCATTCATGCCCTCCCTCCCCAGAGTTCTGTGTTCGTTGGTTGTACTTATAGTAATGCATACCAGTCCTTCGGTTGTTCTCTTATCTCCCCCCAGGTCTCCTTGCCCTCCCCGCTGTCATTTGACAATCTGCTTGTTTTATGGTGACTATCTCAGGACCACACGAATAGAGTCCGCTCCTCCTCTGGTTCTCACCGCCCCTACCCCTGGGTCCCACTGCTTCCCCTGTGACACACAGCTCTCCCGGGGCACACGGCCCCCTGGGACGCACGGCTCACCCAAGGCACTCGGCCCCCTGGGACTCACGGCTCACCCGGGACAACAGGCCCCTGGGACTCACGGCTCACCTGGGGCACACGGCCCCCTGGGACATATGGCTTACCTAGGGCACACGGCCCCTCTAGGGCGCTGGGGTAGAGTATTGGAGGGGCAGCGATAGCTCCTCGCTAGCACGGCGGGCAGGCTGGAATGATTGCAGGCGGGCTGAGATGGCTGCAGGTGGGTAGACCGCCCTCAAAGGTGTCTCGTTTGGTTCGGAAGTGGATCAGCTGCGGACGCGGAGGCTAAGTTCTGAGGCCGCCCACTCCCTGAGCCCGGGGCGTAGTGAGCTCTGTTCTCGGTGGATTTCCCTTATTCGTGGCAGTGGTGGCGGGTGGCGGTGGCAGGTGGGGAAGCGACAGTCGCTCTTGTGGTTCAATTTCCACTGTAGTTTTAAAGTTCACATGGCGGCAGTGACTGGAGCTTCAGCTCGGCCATATGGCGGCTGAGGGAGGACTTGCCGGGGCCGCTAATGGAAGGCACCGTGCTGGCTCCTCACCAGCATGGTGGGTGTGCTGGGAAGGTTGTGGGTGGGCTGAGATGGCTGTGGGCGGAGTATCAACCCTCAATGTTGTCTCCTTTGGTGCAGAAGCAGAGCTGCTGTGGATGCAGAGGCTAAGTTCTGAAGCCACACTCTCTCTGAGCCAGGGGCGTAGTGAGCTCTGATTTCAGTAGATTCTCATTCGCGGGGGTGGTGACGGGGGTGGCGGGGGTGGCAGCGATTGTAGCTCCTTTGACTCAATTTCCCCTGTAGTTTTAAAATCCACATGGCAGTAGTGGCGGAAGCTTTGGAGCCTGCTGCTGGCGGTGGCAGCGGAAAGACTCACCGGGGGGCAAATGGAAGGCACTGCACCAGCTCCCCACCAGCACGGTGCGCGGAGGCCAGGCCAAGTTGGCCGAGGGCCGGGAGACAGTGTGCCATCTCTTTTCCAGCACAGCGCATGGAGACTGGGCCGAGCCGGCTGTGGGCGTCGGCATCAGAGCTAGGACTTGCCGGGGGTCGCAAACGGAAGGCACCGCCAGCTCCCCACTGGTAAGGAGACTGGGCCAAGCTAGCTGCAGGCCGGTAGACGCCGCGCCAGCTCCTCGGATGGTTGTGGGCCAGCGCCAAAGGCGCGGAGGAGGTCCCATATCAGCTCCCTGGTTCCCATGGCAGCCCGCGGGCTGGCCCAGTCCCTGGGCCCCGGGGCGGAGCGAGGTCTGGCTTTCCTCATTCCTGGCAGCAGCGCTCCGCCAGGTCCGGTTTCACCATAGTTTTAAACTCCACATGGCAGCAGCGGCGTCCTGCTTTGTGTCTTGTTGTAGCCTTCCCATTTTGCCAGCTTTCCTGTGGGTCTGGTATGATCTCTTTTGATTTTAGCTGTTGTTTTTTCCCCAAATTGTTGATGCAGTGGCAGCCTAGGAGTCTGCCTAGGCTGCCATCTTCTTTCGGTCTCTCCCTGCTCTTGGGATTTTAATTATTATGTGTCTTGGTATGGTCCTCTTTATATTCCTTTTGTTTGGGGTTCTGTGCACTTCCTGGACTTGTAAGTCTATTTCTTTCACCAGGTGGGGGAAGTTTTCTGTCACTATTTATTTCAATATGTTTGTCATCTTCTGGGACCCCCATAATTCTGATGTTGGTTCGCTTGAAGTTGTCCCAGAGGTTTCTTACACTATCTTCAACTTTCTGGATTCTCTTGTCTTCTTGGTTCTGCAGAGGAATGTCCTCTGGCTCTTTGTGTTCCAAATCTTTGACTTGATTCTTGTAATCTTCTATTCTGTTTTTAGGACTCTGTATAATATTTTTTAATTTCAGACAATGAATTCTTTATTTCTAGTTGATCCTTTATTATTTCTAGTTGATCCCTTTTTATTTTTAGTTGATCCCTTTTCATATCCTCATAGGTCTCATTTATTTTATCGGCCTTTTCTAGGAAATTCTTTAAAAACTTTATAAGCGTGGTTTTGAACTCTATATCCAGTTGCTTTTTGTCCTCCATTTCTTTCGTTTGTGATCTATTTCCTTTTCTCGGCATTTTCGCTGCTTCCTTGAGTTGGTAGGGTGGCTTTGTGTATTAAGGTGTCCTATAAGGTTCAGTGGGTCAGCCTCCCAGTTATCTGAGGTGGACACTCTTGGTGCACCGCTTTGTGGACTGTGTGTTCAGCCTTATTGTAGTTACGTTTTGATTGTTGTTGGTATCACTGGGAGGAACTGACCTCCAGGCCAATTGGCTGTGAGGATCAGCTGTGTCTATGCCAGGAGACAGCCTTATTCAACTAGCCTTGGATAACTGCAAAAACCTCTGTGCTCAGCTTGGATGGGGCAGAGTTTCAGAGTGGAGCCTACAGCCTTGGCTTCCCATTTGCCCCACCATATGAGGTTCCTGGGTCTCAATGTTTCTCAGTGTCCTTTGGTACTCACTGCAAACACCTCTGAGAGAAAGGTGCCCTAGTTTCGCCTGCTAGTCCAGGTGTGGGCAAACTACAACCTGCGGGCTGGATCCGGCTCATTCGGCTGTTCTATCTGGCCCTTGGAGCTGAAAGAGCGGATGGTTATCTTTCTCTCCCCTCAGCTCCTTCACCAGCAGCCCAAGATGAGAGTGCCAGCATGGTCAGGTTGCTTTTGTTCAGGCCCTCCAGTCCAGTTTAAGAACCTATTATGGCCCTCAAGTCAAAAAGTTTGCCCACCCCTGGTCTAGTCTCTCCCCCAGTGAGCCCGGAACTGGGTTTAGTGCAGTTGGAAGTGTCGTTAAGCATAGTCTGGAGCTTATGTCTCCTTCCCACTCGGGCAATCCAGCGGCTCAATCAACAGTCTGCCCTCTGCACACAATGTGCACGACTCTGGAGCTCTGCCTTTCGCCGCTCCCCTGAGATTCCGCCTTTCAGCCCAGATTTCCTGTGTATGAACCTGGGACCCCAGGGTCTCACCCAGAACTGGGGTTCAATGTAGTCAGAACTGAGGTTCAGCACAGTCCAGAGCTTCTATCTCTTTCCCGCTAGGGAATGCCAGCCAGGCACTCAGCCACCCCTCCTCTTCAGCTCTGTCCTCTCCCCACGCATGCACCGTGTCTTTGCACCTTAGGCTTTTACAGCTCCTCTGATTTTCCTTCTTGTTTTCTCTTTCCTTCTAGTTGTAGAATTTCCAGTCATTCAACTTTCCTGTAGTTCTGGATAATGCCCATTTTATATTCTAGTTGTATTTTTTGAAATTGTTGTGTGAGGCTGCAGTTAGGTTTCTCTTGGTTTCTCTTCCAAAATAAAAAAAACCGACTATCACCCATTTTTAAACAGGTCGATCCAAACAACAAGACACAAAACATCAGTATTTGAAAGTGTGCACAACCCACAGGCCCCACAGAATTCTGTGGAGAAACAAACATATCACACCAGCGCAGAGCAATGCCTCCTGTCCTGTGTGGGGACTGCCCCATCTGCACCTCAGCATTCTCTCCATGGGCTCTCGGGGGAAAGTGTTCCCTAGGCCAGAATTTCTGTTTCTGTCTTCGGCAGGTCTTCTGTGGCCTTTTGTGCTCAGCCTCCCTTTGTCTAGTGCAGTGGTCGGCAAACTGCGGCTCTGTTGATTAATGAGTTTGCCGACCATGGCATAAGGCATTACCCTTACCCAGAAATTTTGACTTCAGGTTAAAAACATTAGTACGTTATTAAAATGATTTTTATGTGTTTTTCCCTAAGGCAGTTGGCTGCAAACTCAGTCAGTAGAGCCACAAACCATGGTCGCAAGCCACATGTGACTCATGAACCACAGTTTGCTGACCACTGGTCTAGGGGATTCATCCCAGGACCTGTGCCATTGCCACGTGTACCCCTCATACCTTCTCCCCACCCCATATCCTGTTTGCTCTGGAGAATTCAGTCATGGCTGGCCACATGCTGTTTCGTTCTGTGGAGATAAATCAGGCATGCTTCCTACGGGTGGGGGTGGAGGGGGGAACCAGGTGTAGGCATTTATTAACTTCAGAGTAGTTCTGAGAAGTCTCTGAAATTTCTTATTTCCATCTTTTATGGGAGAATTTTTTTAATGCTTTTCCTTAGAAGCTTCTAATTTCCAAATCAAGATATGCCTTCTGCCAAAACTGGTTTGGCTCAGTGGATAGAGTGTCGGCCTGGGTACAGAACGGTCCCCGGGTTCGATTCCAGTCAAGGGTATGTACCTTGGTTGTGGGAACATCCCTAGTAGGGAGTGTGCAAGAGGCAGCTGATCGATGTCTCTCTCTCTCATCGATGTTTCTAACTCTCTATTCCTCTCTCTTCCTCTCTGTAAAAATCAATAAAATATATTTTAAAAGAAAGATATGCCTTCCAAATAGTCATTCAATTTAATTTCAGAGCCAGCATTTTTTCTAACTTCTTCATGCAAAATATTAATGTAGGTACCCAAAATAACTCCATTTTGGCCATTTCTAAGTTGATGTTTTCTAGTTAAATCTTCCCATTTCTATAAAGTACTTGCAAGTAAAGGCTTTCTACTAGATGAGGGCTAGGGCTTGGGAGCCTTGAAGGGCATTCTGTGGTGTCTATGCTTGTAATTTTTTTTACTTTTGGATATCTGTAATCTGAGCTAATATCTTAGACATGTTATGAAGTGGGTGCCAAGTCCTATAGTGGCCCCCTAGATGAGCCAGTGAGTAATTACAGTTGAGTTGGGACTTCCCTATGGGGCTCCTGCACTCTGACATCTCCACAAAGACTCTTCGTCACCTAAGAACTCCCCAGAATCAGCCTGGAGGGAGGATGTACCCCTTTATCTTTGGGGTGAATGAATTCAGCTCATTTATATGGCATAGATTCTTTCTCAGACTCCCAGAAAGCAATCCTATCTAATAAAGAGGGAATATGCTAATTGACTGTCAAGCCCTCACAAAGATGGCAGCACGCACAGCCAATAAGGAGGGAATATGCTAATTGACTTCCACGCCCTCAAATATGATGATGGCCACATCCACAAGATGGCAGCGCCCAGTCCCTTCAGGCCAGCTGGGGTGGCAGTCGCACAGCATGGCCAGGCCTGCCCCCAGGTGCACTGGCCGCTCTGTGCACCTGCCTCCAGAGTCCCTCAGTCCCCTCAGCCACCCAGAGCCAGACAAAAGAACAGGCAAGCCTCAGATGGCAGCTGCCCAGTCGCCCAGGGCCACCCAAGGCTCAGATAACCAGGGCCGGCCAAGGTTTGTGGCAGTGGCAGCAGCAGAGGTGTGATGGGGTGTCACCTTTCCCTGATTACTGGGTTGCCTCCTGCCCCTGAAGGCTCCCAGACTGTGAGAGGGGACAGACCGGGCTGAAGGACCCCCCCCCCCTTCAGTGCATGAATTTTCATGCACCTGGCCTCTAGTTGCAATTGAAAAGCCAAAATCAAAACTAGACACCCATTGTTTCTCTCCAGTCCCACCTTAGCCTGGGTTCTGTCAACCCTCAACCTGGGGTCTGTCAACCCTGGTTCCACCTTGAGGATTTTAAAACAGCTCAAATAAACGCAGACCCTCTACTAAAAGCAAGTGAGGTTACTGGATCCAAGAGACAACTCACCCACGATCACCCAATGGGTGGAGAACTGGTGGGCTCAGTGGGCCCTTTGCTGGATCATAGCACCAAGTCCAAGTCCAGAGGATGGTCCTGGATGAGTTTCTTTGGAATCATGCCACCACTATCCCATGTAATGTAAAAACATTCAAACCTGTAAATAATTTTTTGTGAGTTTATTTGAGCCAAACTTGACAATTGCCGGGAAGTAGAACCTCAATGGATTGGGATAGTGCTCTGGAGAATGGTGTTCTTATATCTATTTTTATATATTGCAATCAAAGGGGGGATGTAGGTGAGTTACACGAAATCCATTGGTGATAGGTTAGGAAGGCGGGAGAAAGCCAAGCAGGGAAATTTCTGGGATTGGATAAGAAGTAAGATGATGGACATACTTAGGTGGATGTGGGAACAATTAACACGATGACAAGGAAGGAGTTTGTGGTCTCTGTCCTGTGCCCACCACATTAGGTTGTGCCCCAGGGGCTCCAGAAAAAGTGAAGTAACAAGTTACCTAGACATTTCAAGGGTGTGTTATCATAGATGCAAAAAGACAGGTGGGCTCAGTTCAGGTAAAGGTCTTGCAGGGGAGATCTCGGCCTAGGAGGTGACTGCCCACCATCACTGCATTCAGTTAAAGTCATTTCAGACGGTCCTTTGTGGTGACTTTAGGTCTGAGTTTGCAGATCGCCATGCAGGCCTCCCCTAAGCTGTCAGGTTACCATGTGGTCCCTTCCGTCCACACTAGGCACAGTGGGTCCCTCTTGGTACCTGGCCCATTTCACATGATTTTCAGTGCCCTCCACTGTGACCTTGGACATAGAGCCACTTGCCTGGGCCACTGGGAGGCTGGTACCTGAGAGCAGGTGCAGTGGGTGTGGCCTCTGCCCACAGCCCTGCTTCGGAGGCCGGCAGAGGGTAGCCTCAGGCCTCCCCACCCCCCAAGTGGATGACAGACATAAACTTGAGGGTGGCTTGCTAAGCAGCAGAAGCTGTACATAGGCAAAAGGAGACAAGGGTGTACGAAGCACTAAAAGTGTAGCCTATCACCTGGTGGCTCTGGTGGCTGAAGGAATGGAAACAAACACGCTTGAGCTTGAATCACCCCAGCTCCATGCAAGGAGACAGGACACAAGTCCGCCGGCCCTGGCTGTGGCCCGAGGGCACTCTGGGACCACCCCCCCTGCACCCGGCAGGGGGGTAGGGTGGGAAGCCTAAATGGCACAGTGAGAGGAGGCCAGGCAGGCAGGACCAGCACCATGTTGTTAGAAATAAGGTGAGCCCCCAAGCCAGGGGTCCTGGTGGAATACAAAAACACTCGGTAGCCAGGCAGCAAGGCCAACATATTTACTTTTACGTAGGAGGGCGCACACACATGGTCTGGAAGTGCGTGCACATCAAGCAGGCGGGCTGCTGGGCTTTATAATCCCTAACGCACGTGAGCTGTCCTTTGCTCTTGATTGGAGCTCAGGCGCACAGTCTTTTACAATTGGATAATTCAAAGGGAGGGGTTGGCCTTTGCTGTTTCAAGATGGCGGCCCCCAAGGGAGCTGCGAGCCATGTGGCCAACATGGTGGCTGTCTAAACTGTTCTTTGACATAAAAGATGACTTGTTTATTCTCACACTGTGCACAGTCACCGAGCCTGGCTGTGGGATCCCTTAACATGACCCATGTGGTTCGGGGCCCACCCAGAGTGCTGCACACTAAAATGAAGAAGCTAGAAAATAGTTAATTTGGGAAAATGGGGGCCAGGCAGGAGTCCACCTCTCAGAGAGGACTACTCCATCGTTCTGGCCTTTACCATTCCTTTTATTTAGATTCTGAGACAAAGACATCTCTTAGGCGGGAAGTTCCAGCAACAGAAAATCAACAAGAATTTACATATGAACAACAAATTAAAGTTGCCTCAACTACCACTATTTCAACTAGACGATGAGTTAATAGCTCTGACCATTCAGAGCCATCGAGGTTGGCCAGCTCTTTTTACATTTTACTACCAGGGACAATGTTTGGTTTCAGTTAGCCAGCTCTTTTTACATTTACCACTAGTTACTCAACCTAGAGTCAATGAGTTAATAGCTCCGGCCACTCAGAGCTTCAAGGTTGGCCAGCTCCCTTTACATTTTACTACCAGTGACTATGTTAGGTTTCGGTTTCTAGCACCTGGCCACCCGGTCTGCATGCAGCTCCAGCTCACAGATACGAGTACAGAGTCGCTGCCCAGGTGCACAGCTACTGTCTCAGGGCAGGCAGTGCAGTGCCAGGGAAACCAAGGCTGATGGAGGGTGTCTCACCTGCTGTAGACAGGTTGGGGCTACTCTCCCCATTCTGTGACCTTCAGCATCTCATTAGACTTTTTTGGGCCTCAATTTCTTCATCTGTAGAATGGGGGTGATGATTTCATCTTTTCCGGTGGCTGAGGGAGAGAATCCTATATAATAAAGAGCTAATATGCAAATGATTGTCATGCCATCACACCATAATGGCTCAGACACTCAACGCTGGGGAGAGAGGACTGGGGACCAGCCAGGCACAAATGAGCTCACTAGAGAGGAATGGGGACCAGCCAGGCACAAATGAGCTCACTAGAGAGGAATGGGGTCCAACCAGGATACGGCCCAGGACAAGCACCCACCCCATGGTCCCGGGCACCAGTGGCTAGGGCTGTGGCCCAGAAGAGGGACAATCCTCACACCCCATAGTCCCCATGGTCCCAGGAGCCAGTGGCTGCGCCTGTGGCCTGGTAGAGGGACAAGCCACCACCCACCCCACCCCCCATAGTCCCAGGCACCTGTGGCTGCAGCTGGCCTGGGTGAAGCCAGCCTGGGTCCTGGGTCCTGGGTGCAGGGTGATGCAGAGGTGGTTAGGGGGGATCAGGCCTACAGGAGAGCAGTTAGGGGCAATCAGGCAGGCAGATGTGATTAGGGACTATCAGGCAGGCAGGCAGGCAGAGGGTTTAGGGGCAATCAGGCAGGCAGGCAGGCTGCACCCCCCACCCCATGCACCGGGCCTCTAGTGAGATATATAAGTCTCCTAGCACAGCACCTAGCCCACATCAGGGGCCCAATTCTTGACTTCTTCTTTGTTAGAGTAGACTAGGTCACGCTGACTCTCAGCGACTCCTTCCACTGGAATTTAAACTCTATGAAGATGTGAGTCTTGGTTCTCTGCCAGGCAGTGCCTGCTGGCCCTGTGACACAGCGCCTGTCTGCAGTTGAGTTCTGTGTCTGAGTCTCCTGAGAGATGGGTCTGACACTGGCCCTAAGGGCTGACTGGGACCAGGACGTGGGTGAGGCAGGAGCAAAGCTTTGCCAGGAGGAGGTGACAGGCCCACCCTCCTCGGCAGGAGCTCTGGGAGTGGCAGAGGGCCTGGTCTCTGGCCACCCAGCCCGTCCAGCAGCTGGGAGTTGCCTGAGAATCTGGGCTGGAGTCCTCTGACAGCGGTCAGGGCCAAGCTCCCCTGCTCCCCTCCTGCTGTTAGAGAGTGAGAATGTTGGAGCATGCTTCCAGAGAGGCTGTGCACTGTGCCCAGACAGAGTTATCAGTGGTGACACCTTCCCAGCATGTAGACCTTCTTTCAAGGGCAGAGCAGGACTGACTTCGTTTTGTACTGTATAACTGTCTTGTATAACCTTGTCTTTGAGAAAAACCACAAAATGTATCAATTACCCAACCCACCCCCAAATCAGGGAATAGAAAAACAGAGGGAAGCCCACCGAGAACAGAGCTCACTCCACCCCGGCCCAGGGAGTGGGCAGCTTCGGAGCTTGGCTTCCACGTCAGCAGCCGTTCCGATGAGACTCCTTGGAGCTCAGTCTCCCCTCCCACAGCCATCCCAGCCTGTACGCCGTGCTAGCGAGGAGCTAGCGCGGCGCCTCCAATTCACGACCCCAGCGCCCCAGAGGGGCTGTGTGCCCAGGGTGAGCCATGTGCCCCAGGGGGCTGTGTTCCCCAGGGGGCCGTGTGCCCCGGGTGAGCTGTGTGTCCTAGGGGGGCGTGTGTCCCAGGGGGGCGTGTGTCCTAGGGGGCCATGTGCCCCAGGTGAGCCGTGTGCCCTAAGGGGGCCGGGTGTCCCGGGATTCTATTTGTGTGGTCCTGAGATAGTCACCATAAAACAAGCAGATTGTCAAATGACAGCAGGGAGGGGAAGAAGACCTGGGGGGAGATAAGAGAACAACCAAAGGACTGGTATGCATGAATATAAGTACAACCAACGAACACAGAACTCTGGGGAGGGAGGGCATGAATGGGAGGTGGGGGGGGGGGCAATGGTAAACTATGTACACATATAATTCCTTAATAAATTTAAAAAATAAAAACAATAAAAACAGAGGGAAGTAACCCAGCATAATGGACCCTGGCCCTCACCCCACCAATCAGACCAGCCAACTCAGTGGTCTGAGCATCACCCCGCCACCCAACCCTACACTCTATAAAAGGACCACACTTTCAGAGCTCGGGGCTCTCTGCATTCTGCCGCTGCTTCGGCTCTTTTGCTTTTGCATCGGACTTGGCTCCGATGGTCCTTGGGGATCTTGAAATCTGGGCATAACACTGCTCCCAGCTTTTGCCTCCTTGGCCCAGAGCCCACTGTGCTCGTAGCAGCTGGCTCAGCAAGAACTGTCTGTGATGCCAGGAATCAGCAGGGCTCTCTGAGGGATGGACTGCTCACCAACAAGCCCCACACCCACCCCTCTCCAGGCTGCTGCTGGCATCTCCCAGGCCCAGACCTGCCTGGCTTCCTCCTTGTGAGGGAGACGTGGCTTCTCGGGACCTTCTGTCTGCTGAGAGGAAGCGGCGGCCGGCAGGTGTGCCTGTGTAGGTGGGGTGCACTTGCTCCTGGAAGTGGCATGGAAACAGTCTCTGGCACCCTCCACGCAGTCTCTGCGAATGGCCCCTCGCACTGTCACCCTCTGAGGCAGGCGGAGGGCACAGCCTCTGAGGATCTGGCTGAAGTGAGGGCTGCAGGGTCTGGCACATGGGAGGTGGCCCCGGGGGAAGCAGGAAGACTTGGAGGTTTTAAAGAGGGCCCTGCCCGGGGCTCAGTTGTCTGGAGCGTCTACAGGGAAAGGTTGCGGGTTTGACTCCCAGCGATCAGTCCCCATGGGTACAGGAGTGACCCATTGTTTCTCTTCATATCAATGTCTCTCCCACAGCCCTTCTCTCTGCCATCACTGAGCATTTCCGGGTGAGGATTTTTAAAAAGAGCCAAGTGCCTATGAACCCAACCAGCTCCCGGAGAGGAAGCAGGTGAGAAGCAGATTGCAGGACGAGTCGAGGAGGCCTGGGCCTGGGCCCGGGTTCTCAGGCGTCAGCACGGAAAGGTTGTGGTGGAGGACCCCGGTTTTGTTTGGCGTGAGACAACTTCCCATGTGCATCTTTCTATCTTATCACCACTTGCAGATGTGTGTTCACACACATTAAGTGGTATAAAGAGCCCACATCGGGTGTGAATGTGTGTATCATACATATGAATACATGTAAACTTAGGCTGTAAAACGCGTGCACAGATTTTACAGACACTAGGGTCTCGCTCTTGACCTCACTTGGCCCAGAGGGGAGGCACTCCGCCCACCCTCCTGTCCTCAGTGAGCTCTTCACCGGCAGGACGTGGGGCCCAGACGGAGCGAGGCCTTGTTCATTGTGATGTGCCTGTTTCCCTTCCATTCCTGCTGCTCCCTTTCCCTTCCTCCCAGTCCCAGCACGTGTGTGTGTGTGTGTGTGTGTGTGTGTGTGTGTGTGTGTGTGTGGTGTGTGTGTGTGTGGTGGGGGGGGGGGTCCCCAGAGGGCACAGGCTGGAGGCCCTGGATGGAGCCCCAGGCTGCGTGCTGAGCCCGGGGTGGCATGGGGAGCCGGCTGGCTGTGTTAGCTAGGAGCTGCCAGCTCTCCGGGGAGGCGCCCCAGACCCCAGTCCGGAGTCCTGGGAGGCGGGTCCTCACAGCTCCCAGCACCTCCCTCTTCCGGATAGGGAAGTAGTTGTTTTCATTTCAGTCCCGGGCCCTGGAGGGAAGGAGGAGTTTGTTTGTGTCCTGAGCATGTTGTACCGAGATTCCATGATCCCCAAGGACCAGCAGGGAGCCGAGTCTGATGCAATTAACAAGAGAGCCTCTTCCATGTTTGCATGGGCTCCATCCCACTCATGCCGACTGCATGGTAGACCAGAGACCGAACTTCGACAGGTCAAGGGGTTTTATATGGGTGGTGATGTCACTACTTTGGCTGACCCTGATTGGTTGGGTGAGGGCTAGGATCAAGTTACACAAAATGGAGGATAGCTCTGCTCTGCCCTGCCCTCTCATTTCCCCCTTGTCTTATTTGCATGAGTCAAATCGTTGCATAATTAATTTCTTCAGGAGAGATAGAAAGTATCACTTTTTTTTTTCTCCAGAGAGGAAGGGAGAGGGAGAGACAGAAACATCAGTGATGAGAGAATCATCAATGGACTGCCTTCTGCATGCCCACTCTGGGGATTGAGCCTGCAATTTGGGCAGGTGCCCTGACCGGGAATTGAACTGTGAGCTCCTGGTTCATAGGTCAAGGCTCAGCCACTGAGCCAGGCTGGCCGGCTAGAAGGCATTGCTGGAAGAACTTAGCAATCATCCGCAGGCAGATGATTCTTAAAGAAAGTGTTCTGTAGTCAAGTAAATCTGAGAAATCCTCGTTAAGCAAAGTTAAACAATTGTCTCCATGGCTATATTTCTCAGAGCTCAAGACCACACGACTGTGGTATGACTCTGAGCAGGTAACATCACACGCAGTGTTTTCCAACCCTATTCACGCCTCCATCACTCCGGTCCCGGGTCACCTCTGCGGATTATTCTCAGAAAGCCCCCGGGAGAACACAGACTGTGCACGCAGGGCTGATGCCAGGGCAGGGCTGTGGTACTGGAGTGGGGGCGAGTCCTCCCCACAGGGCTGGTCTGTTCCGGCTCTGGGAGCTGTGCTGCTTTTCCATCCTGGTCCTGGAATTTTGGATTCCACTTTGAACATCACAAGAAAGGAGCCTTTGGGGTGAAGGTGTGCTGGGCAGTTCTGGGGCCGGCTGACCCTCCCCCACTTTGGGTCCCCCTCAGCTCTCCTGATGTCCAAGGCCATTGAGGACAGTGAAATAACATTGTCTGACACATCCCGGGAGCTCGGAAAGGTGTTTCTCTTTGAGACCCACGCAGGCCGAGCGCCTGAGGTGTCGGCAGGAAGGACAGATAGCCCAGCCGGAGGCTGCTGTTCGATTTTGCCACTTGCCAGCCGGCTGGCCTGGGCCTCCAGTTCCTTGTGTGTAAAATGGGGGGTCAAGTCACCCTCCTCATCCTGTGGTGAGGATTCCTAGCAACGCTGGTGTCGCTGGTCTGTCCCAGCTGCAGCTGGGGAGGCGGGTGCAGGCAGGCTGGGCCCCGGCAGGGCCCAGGGCCTCACTGAGGCCTTGAGCATCTGCACCAGGTGCAACCCCACCCGAGACCCGAACCTGGATGTCGGTGCCAGCACCCCTGCTCCTCGGGGCAGGCATGGCACGGCTGTCAGCCCACAGCGGAGGTGTCAGTGACGGCACATTCACATTTGCCCTTTCCTGTTCTCCCCTCACTCCTCCTCTTGCTTCCGGAGATCCCCTCCTAAGACTTCCAGCCTCCAGATGCTAGTCTCCAGCTCTGCTTTGGGGGCAGTCCCTGCCTGTGACAGCACTCAGTAATTTATAACGCTGGCTATCGTGTAAACAGCAGAGTGACCACCCTGTGGTGTCTACCGTGCCACCGCCCATACACACGCGCACTTACACCAACAATTCTGGGGCTACTTGGTGAAATTTCCCACATCCCCACAGATACAGGAGCGATCTGGCAAATAAGCCCCTCCTTACTTAAGTAAGTACGGACGGTGTGGTCACACAGGGCTGTTCCCCTTCGGCCTGCTCTGGGCTCCCTTTCCACCTGCTCACACGGCCATGGCTGCCGGGAAGGCCAAGCCAGGGGCTGGCTTTGACAAGGGCAGGAGGTGGCCCCGAGGACACGGCGCAGCAGGGCAGCTTTGCAGACCGGACATGGTGTGGGTAATAGATGTTCGGCAATGGGGGGAGCGGTGTTTATTTGGTGAGCAGCTGATGCCAGGAGCAGGCAGGCCATCCCTCTGCCTCTGACAGCTCTGTGGTCAGAAGCTCTCTGCCTTCAGCACAACCAGAGCTTTCCCTCTCATTCCTGAAAGGGTTAAAGAGGACAAAATGGGCAGAGAAAGACTTACTGTGCTGAGCAGAGATCCTGCAGAAAGCCTGCAGCCTTGAGCACAGCACAGCTCAGGTCACCAGGACACCGGCATGGGAGGAGCCAAGGGCGGACCAGACCGCACGTCAGCAGAGCCGCTTGCGGCCAGCAAGGATTAATAAAAACCTCTTTCCCTGCTCTCTTCACTGATGCTTTTCTCAGTCTCAGCCCACCTGCACCCAGGTGCCCAGAATAAAATACATTTTGATATATTATGGCCTCATGTCATGGGTACACAATCCCCACCCACCCCGAACCTTTCAATTACCAGCCAGTGCCCACCCTGTAGAGCACCTGTCTGCCTCCAGCAGGGGCAGTGTCTTGGTTAAAAACCCACCACTCATTGTCACATTCCTCCCCTTCCCAGAGAAGTGGGGCAATTATGACCCCTGAGACCCCGCCCAGTTCCCCTCTGTGCTATTTCTTTTCCAAAGTGTGAAATAACGATGCTGTTGGCAAAAACCTTCTCAGTGACCGCTCTGCCCGCATCTGTGCGCCACCTGCTGGTTGAGTTAGTGGTCAATTAGAGGAGTTTCCCAGTAATAGAAGGTGACCTCACAGTAAATGAAAGCTATTTCTTGATCTAAATCAAGACAGCGAACCTCGCTCGTTTAAAGGAAAGAATCGGTTGTGTGATTACCAGGAAGCACGAGGCCCAGTGCAGGAGCCGGGGCTCAGGCCTGAGGCTGAATCTGGCTGTGACATTCTGGGTAAGGCACTTCCCTTCTCTGGGCCTCAGTTTCTTTATCATTATAAACGGGGCAGTCATCCTCTCCCCTCTCTTCTCTTTGCCCAGGAAAAACTCTGCTTCCGGTGACAGCATCTTCTCTTCTGTGGCTCTGGTGGAGCGCCAATCAGTACTGTCCATTCCTCACCATCCCCGGGCCGGCCAATACAGCAGGGCCTTTCTTAAGATTTTATTTGTACGTGCTGGGAGAGAGGCCCTTTCCTGCCTTCCTCTGCCACGCTTTGTCCACCGCTGTCCGCCCTCCTTTCTGCTGCCCTGCAGAGAAAATACCGCCAATAGCCAGAGAGAAGCACCGGCCAGCAGGGGGGGGGGGGGGGGGAAGTCCCAATAGCTTGCTGAAGTTTCTTTTGACTTCTACTTGTAATTATTACTTTTTCATTTTGATTGGGGTTTTGCTATTATTTAAAACAAGTAGGGGCATCAGAGATCATTGAATGAGTCTCAACTGTTTTCCAGATGAATAAAATGGAGTCAAGAGAGGCGGCATCTTCTCTCCAGCCAGTCAGCTCCGGAGTCAGGACCACCCCCTGTCTCGGAGACCAGGCCCCGGTGCTGGGGTGGGATCAGGTGGCGGGAGCTCACAATCCCAGGGCGCTGGGCTGCATCTCCCGCCTCACTGCCCCAGAGACTCATATTGTCGCCTCACCCTCCTCAAACCCACAGCGTCCAAAACGCTAGCACTGCATCGGTGCTTCTTATGGGAGCCAATGCAGGCAACTAATTTAAATTATTGGATAGTGACAGATCCTCCCTTCCCCAGTTGATTGACAGACGCAAACCCCACCTGTGGCCAGACATATCTGTGAACGAAAAGAGCCACATGCTGACCTGATGAGCTCAGGGAAGGCCTGCGTGGCAGTCTTGCAGACTCAGAGACCTGAAGTAACCACAAAGGATGGTTTGAAAATTAAATATCTTACTACCAACAGGTTATGGCAGGTAGTCATGTCCCAGGTATTTCAACTGACAAAGATCAATTTGAATCTGCTTTACTGAGCCCATTTGCCTTCCTGCCTCTGAGATAACCTATCTGTGAGATGTCTGGGTAACTTGTAACTTCCCTTTTCTCTGGAGCCTCTGGGGTATAACCAAATGAGGTGGGCGCCAGGACAGATGCCTCAAATTCCTTCGTTATCATGTTAATTGTTCCTGCTCACCTAAGTAAGCGTCCATCATCTTACTTTTTATCCAATCCCAGGGGTTTCCCACAGGCTTGCTTTCTCCCGCCTCCTTACTCCATCACCAATGAATTTCATGTAACCCACCTGTGTCCCTCCTTTGATTGCAATGTATAAATACAGAAGTGTAACCAGCCATTCTCCGGAGCATTATCTCAATCCGTTGAGCTTCTGCTTCGTGGCAATTGACAGTTTGGCTCAAATAAACTCACAAAAATTCTTTTCAGATTTCAATGGTTTTTTCGTTAACATACCTGAACTCTGAACCTCCAATCAGCACCTGCTGAGTGCCCTAAGTCCCGTTCCCTCTCTTCCCCTTAAAAGCAGACCCCCGGGTGTTTCACGGCCTCTTCCGGTCTCTTCCACTCTCTCCCTCTGGAAGCAGCCGGCGGGGGTCCCACCCATCTCCAATACAAGCCTGTGTCCTGGTCTCCCAGTCTCAGCTACCTTCTTAATTAATCTATCAGATAGTTGCTTTTGACCCTCTTTCATCAGAAAATGATGGGTTTCAGTGATCTTAAGAGAGTGGGTTAGGAAGGCCGATGGCGTGGACACTGGGTAGAAAGCGCAGAGCCCTGAAGACAGCACTCTGGCTCCGAACCCGCATCTCCTCTCCGCATCCCCGCGGCGTGCCGCACGGAGCCCAGGCTGCTGGCCCTGCAGCACTGCCTCCAGCTCCCTGGCTGTGGGGTCCACCTCCCCGTCAGAGGCGGAAAGTGCACTCTCCCAGCTTGCCCTGCAGCTGGCGAAGGCGACCCTTTCCTGTCCTGTTAGAAGTGAGGGGAAGTCTCTGGGAGTTAATTTTAGGAAAGGCTTTTTTTTCTGCCTCAAAAACACACATCTCCTTATTGATTTCAGAGAGGAAGGGAGGGGGAGAGAGAGGCAGAAACATCAATGAGACAACCACTGAGCGCTACCTCCTGCATGCCCCCTAGTGGGCACTGAGCTGGCAACCTGACCAGGAATGAGCTGAGCTAGCCACCTCCTGCCTCCTGGGTGAGGCTCACCTCTGCCTCTGATTGTGTAACAAAGAGGACTGCTGTGGCTGCTGCAGCCGCCCTGCAATCACCCGGAGCACGGCTAAGGCAGACACGAGGCTGTGGGGAGGACAGATGCAGAGACAGGGTCTGGGTTCACCGTTTCAGCACAGACACATCCGGGCAGCCCGCTGCTCCGTCTCCTCGGGTAAGGAGGGCCTCGCCATCACCATGCAGTCACATTTAGTGGGCACTTCCTTTCTTAAAGCCTAACATCTTCCTGTTACTGTGTCTTAGTCTCCTTCCCAAGAAGTTTCCTTGATGGAATATACTTTTGTCTCTAAAGTTTTTCTTTTAGATTGCTTTGTATTTTCTTTTTTACTAAAAGTTCCATTCAATTATTTTTAAATTAAATGTATTGGGGTGGCCAGAGGGTCGTGCAGGGTTCAGGTGCACACTGCTGTGTCCATGAGCTAGGCCCTGCACTGTGCGCCCACCACCCACGTCAGAGCGTCTTGTCACCGTAGTTCCCGCCCCTTTCCTCCCACCCCACCCCTTCCTCAGGGAACCACCACACTGTCCTCTGCCTGTGTGTCAGGTTCATACCCCACATATGAGTGAAACCTGTGGCTCTTGGCTTTTACTCACTGGCTTACTTCACTCGGACTTTTCCAGAACCACTGTGTTGTTGCCAATGGCGAGGTTACACGTTTTCTTACAGCTGAGCAGTACGGCATTGTGCACATGCACCGCACCGTCTGCACTCAGTCCTCCATCGAAGGGCACCGTACTTGTCTCCATGCCTTGGTCACCGTGAATGCAATATGTCTTTGTGAATACATGTTTTTGAGGTTTTGGGGTGAATAAACAGAAGGGGGATTGCTGAGTCATATGGTAACTCTACTTTTAGCTTTTGAGAAACCACCAGACCATTTTCCATCATGGCTGTAACAATTTATTTTCCATCAGGAGTGAATGAGGGTTCATTTTTCTTCACAACCTCTCCAACACGTATTGCCTATCTTGTTGAGAATAGCCTTTCTGTGAGGTGTGAGGTGGTGTGCCATTGCAGTTTTGAGCTGAACATCTTTTCATATATTTAATGACCATGTGTACGTCTTCTTGGGAGAAGCGTCTGTTCAGGTCCGTTGCTCTTTTTTTAACTGGAGTGTTTGTTTGGTGTGGAGTTGTATGAGTTCTTTTATATTTTGGAGATTAAGACCTTATCTGAGATATTGCTTGCAAATATCATCTCCCCTTTAGTTGGTTGCCCTTTTGTTTTGTCGTCAGTTTCTTTTGCCATGCAGAAGCTTTTCAGTTTGATGTAGTCCCATTCATTTATGTGTGCCTTTACTCCCCTTGTCTTTGGGTCAAATTTATAAAATATCCTCTATGACCAAGGTCCATAAGTTTAGCGCCTGTTTTCTTCTATGTATTTGTTGTTTCAGATCTTACATTTAGGTCTTTGATTCATTTTTAAAAATATATTTTTATTGATTTTCAGAGAGGAATGGAAAGGGAGAGAGAGAGATAGAAATATGGCCCACACTGGGGATCAAGCCCTCAATCCGGGCATGTACCCTGTCCAGGAATCGAACTAACTGTGGCCTCCTGGTTCACAGGTCGAAGCTCAATCACTGAGCCACGTGGGCCGAGCTAATTCATTGTTAATTCATTGTGCTACGAAGGGAAAAGCAGTAGTTAGTTTCATTCTTTTGCACGGGCTTTCCAATCCTCCCAACACCATTTATTAAAGAGCTTTCTTTTTGCGAAACCGGTTTGGCTCAGTAGATAGAGCGTCGGTCTGCGGACTGAAAGGTCCCAGGTTCGATTCCGGTCAAGGGCATGTACCTTGGTTGCAGGCACATCCCCAGTAGGGGGTGTGCAGGAGGCAGCTGGTCGATGTTTCTCTCTCATCGATGTTTCTAACTCTCTGTCCCTCTACCTTCCTCTCTGTGAAAAATCAATAAAATATATATTTTTTAAAAAGCTTTCTTTTTATGAGTTTGTGGCTCCTTTTCCAAAGAGTACTGTATTTGCTGGCGTATAAGACGACCCTTTGGCCCTGAAAAATATGCCCCCAAGTGGGGGGTAGTCTTATACGGCGAGTATATAACAAACTCTGTATTTTTAGTGGAAATGTTAGGGGGTCGTCTTATACGCCCAGTCGTCTTATACGCCGGCAAATACGTATTTTTCAGGGCCAAAAAATCGTCTTATACGCCGGCAAATACGGTATTTTGTTCATACACAAGTGGTCTATGGTTTAGACAAGCGGGCCCCCAGTTCTGTCCCGCTGGCCTGTGTGTGTCTTTTCTCGGCCATTGCCAGGCTGTTTGATTATCATAGCTCGGTAGTGTAAGTTGAAACCAGGTCGTGTGGCTTCCTTTTCTGTCTCAGGGCTGCTTTAGCGATTCCTGGTCTTTGGTGGTTTCATACGCATCTGGCGAGCAGCTGGGTAACTTGGTCGTTTCCTTTCCTGCGTGGATATCCTTGGCCTCGTCCTCTATGACCATAAGCATGGTAAGTACTGTGGCCTTATCCTGCCTGACAGCTCCAATGCCGAATGTCTTAGCAGGACTATTTCTGCTGGCTGCTGTTTCTGCTGTTCTTATTCATGGTGACTTGTTTCTTTTTATTCCTGGTTCTCTTTGATTTTATGTTGCTTATTGTATCGGAACGATTAGCAATGATTCGACAACTATAATGAAGGCACTTCCTCCAGAGGTGATGATTTCGCAGGGGCCCGTGGAGAGCCTTAACTCAGGACACCAAACACCGTGCATCCTGGCTCAAATCCACCCCGGAGGGCGAGGTCACTCGTGGCCCACTTCCCCTGAGGGCGCAGGGCCTGTAGGTCCTTGTTATTGGAAAGAGGGCCTCCAATTAGATCGCCCTTTTGATATTGGCCTGCCTTATCCCACAGGCCATCAGAACAAAAGTTCAAATTAAGCAACTTTTGTGCTCAACTTATCTCTTTGGGTTCTTGTTTTTCCTTTAATAGTGTCTTACTATAGAATTCACTCTTCAGTGCTTGTAAAATGCTCCATTTTTTCAGGAAGTTTAGTTGTTTCCTGAAGGAGAGTTGGTCCAAATAAACTAACACATCATTAGCAAATGCAGAAGTTTTTTTAAATCTCTTTATTGATTAAGGTACTACATATGTGTCCTCATTCCTCCATTAACCCCCCCCCACACACACACACACACTCATGCCCTCACCCCCCTGGTGTTCGTGTCCACATGCATGCACACAAGTCCTTTGGTTGATCTCTACCCCTTATCCCACGCTCCCCTACCTTTCCTCTGAGGTTTGACAATCTGATCAATACTTCTCTGTCTCTGGATCTGTTTTGGTTCATCAATTTATGTTGTTCATTATTGCTCAAATGAGTGAGATCATGTGGTATTTATCTTTCTCTGACTGGCTTATTTCACTTAGCATAATGCTCTCCAGTTCCATCCATGTTGTTGCGAATGGTAGGAATTCCTTCTTTTTTATAGAAGCATAGTGTTCCATTGGGTAGACGTACCATAGCTTTCTAATCCACTCATCTGCTGATGGGCATTTAGGCTGTTTCTAAATCTTAGCTATGGTAAATTGTGTTGCTATAAATATAGGGGTGCATATATCCTTTTTGATTCATGTTTCTAGTTTCTTGAGATATATTCCTAGAAGTGGGATCACTAGGTCAAATGACACTTCCATTTTTAATTTTTGATGAAAAAATTCCAAGAGCAAAGACAAAGAGTTCTCCACAGTGGCTGCACCAGTCTACATTCCCACCAGCAGTGCATGAGGGTTCCTTTTTCCCCACACCCTCGCCAGCCCTTGTCATTTGTTGTTTTGTTGATGATAACCATTCTGACAGGTGTGAGATGATACTGCATTGTTGTTTTGATTTGCATCTCTCGGATGATTAGTGACTTTGAGCATGTTTTCATATGTCTCTTGGCCTTCCTCTGTCCTCCTTCAAAAAATATCTATTTAGATCTGTTGCCAATTTTTTGATTGGGTTGTGTATCTTCCTTTTGTTAAGTTGTATGAGTTCCCTGTAAATGTTGGATATTAAACCCTTATAGGTGATGACATTGGCAAATATGTTCTCCCATGCAGTGGGCTTTCTTGTTGTTTTGTTGATGGTTTCTTTGCTGTGCAAAAGCTTTTTATTTTGATGTGGTCCCATTTGTTTATTTTCTCTTTCATTTCTATTGCCCAGAGGAAATTGCTTCAGCATATGTCTGAGATTTTGCTGCCTGTGAATTCCTTTAGTATTTTTATGGCTTCCAGTCTTATATTTAAGTCCTTTATCCATTTTGAGTTTATTTTTGTGTATGGTGTAAGTTGGTGGTCTAGTTTCATTTTTTTTTGCATGTATCTGTCCAATTTTCCCAACACCATTTGTCTTTTTTTTCTTTTTTTAAAATAAATTTTTATTGTTCATATTATTACAAATGTCCCTCATTCCCCCCCCCCCCCTCCATGGCTCCCCTCCTCCAAGTTTCCATCCCACCCTCTGCCCTTTCCCCATCCCCCATTGCCCTCATCCATAGGTGCAGTTTATGTTCAGTCTCTTCCCGCCTCCCCTCCCCATTTCCCCGAGAATCATCAGTCCACTCCCCTTCCATACCTCTGATTCTATTATATTCACCAGTTGATATTGTTCATCATGATTTTTACTTCCCTTGGTTTTTAGATTCACTTGTTGATAGTTACATATTTGTTGTTCATAATTTTTTCTTTATTTTCTTCCTCTTCCTAAAGAACCCCTTTTAGCAATTCATATAATTCTGGCTTGGTGGTGATGAACTCCTTTAGCTTAAATTTATTTGTGAAGCTCTTTATCTGGCCTTCGATTCTGAGTGATAGCTTTGCTGGGTAGAGTATTTTTGGCTGTAGGTTCTTGCTATTCATCACCTTGAATATTTCTTGCCATTCCCATCTGGCCTGCATGGTTTCTGTTGAGAAATCAGCTGACAATTGTATGGGTGCTCCTTTGTAGGTAACTACCTAGTTTTCTCTTGCTGCTTTTAATATTCTCTCTTTGTCTTTTGCTCTTGAAATTTTAATTATGATGTGTCTTGGAGTGGTCCTCTTTGGATTCCTTCTTTTTTTTTTTTTTTTTTTTTTAAATATATTTTTTATTGATATTTTACAGAGAGGAAGGGAGAGAGATAGAGAGCTAGAAACGTCGATGAGAGAGAAACATCGACCAGCTGCCTCTTGCACACCCCCTACTGGGGATGTGCCCGCAACCAATGTACATGCCCTTGACCGGAATCGAACCTGGGACCTTTCAGTCCGCAGACCGACGCTCTACCGCTGAGCTAAACCGGCTTCGGCTGGATTCCTTCTGTTTGGGTTTCTGTGTGCTTCCTGGACTTGTAAGTCTATTTCTTTCCCCAAGTGGGGGAAGTTTTTTGTCACTATTTCTTTCAATATGTTTTCAGTATCTTGCTCTTTGTCATCTTCTGGGATGCCCATAATTCTGATGTTGGTTTGCTTGAAGTTGTCCCAGAGGTTTCTTACACTATCTTCAACTTTCTGGATTCTCTTGTCTTCTTGCTTCTGTGGAGGAGTGTCTTCTGGCTCTTTGTGTTCCAAATCTTTGACTTGATTCTTGCAATCTTCCATTCTGTTTTTAGGACTCTGTATAATATTTTTTATTTCAGAGAATGTTTTCTTTATTTCTAGTTGATCCTTTATTATTTCTAGTTGATCCCTTTTCATATCTTCATAGGTCTCATTTGTTTTATCTGCCTTTTCTAGGAGATTTTTGAACAACCTTATAAGCGTGGTTTTGAACTCTATATCCAGTTGCTTTTTGTCCCCCATTTCTTTTGTTTGTGATCTGTTTCATCGTCTCGGCATTTTCGCTGCTTCCTTGAGTTGGTAGGTTGGGAGGATCAGCTGTATCTATGCCAGGAGACAGCCGTATTTCACTAGACTTGGAAACCAGCAAGAGCCTCTGTGTTCAGCTTAGATGGGGTGGAGTTTCAGGGTGGAGCCTACAGCTTTGGCTTCCGGTTAGCCCCGCCTTTTGAGGTTCCTGATTCTCAGTGTATCTCAGTGTCCTTTGGTATTTGCTACAAGCACCTCTGAGAGAAAGGCGCCCTAGAGTTTCGCCTGTTACCAGACAGTCTAGTCTCTCCCCCAACAAGCCTGCAACTGGGGTTCAGTGCAGTTGGAAGTGGGGTTAAGAGCAGTCCAGAGCTTGTGTCTCCTTCCTGCTAAGGCAATGCAACAGCTCAGTGAACAGTCCATCCTCTGCGCACAAATGTGCAAGACTCCGGGGCTCTGCCTTTCCCTGCACCCTTGAGCTTCCGCCTTTCAGGCACGATTCCCTCTGTGTGAGCCTGGGACTCCAGGGTCTCGCCCAGAACTGGGGTTCAGTGCAGTCAGAGTTGGGGTTCAGCACAGTCTGGAGCTTTTATCTCTTTCCCTCTAGGGAACGCCAGCCAGGCACTCAGCTGCCCCACCTCTCTGGCTCCTTCCTCTCCCCACATGTTCACCGTGTCTCTGTACCTTAGACTTTTCAGCTCCTATGATTGTCCTTCTGGTTTTCTCTTTCCTTCTAGTTGTAGAATTTCCAGTCAGTCAACTTTCCTGTAGTTCTGTATAATGTCCACTTTATATTTTAGTTGTATTTTTTGAAATTGTTGAGTGAGGCTGCAGTTAGGTGTTTACCTCTGCCGCCATCTTGGTTTTTTCAGTGCCTCTCCCCCCTCCCCCCCCAACTCCATTTGTGAAAAGACTGTCTTGACTCCATTTTATGTTCATGCTTCCTTTGTCAAATATTAATTGAGCATAGTGATTTGGGTAAGTTTCTGGATTCTCTATTCTATTCCATTGATCTATATGTCTGTTCTTGTGCCAGCACCAGGCTGTTTTAAGAACAGTGGCTTTGTAATACATCTTGATATCTAGTATTGAGATCCCTCCTACTTTGTTCTTCTTTCTCAGGATTGCTGCAGCTACTTGTTTGTTTGTTTTTTTAAATTCCAGATGAATTTTTGGAGAGTTCTTTCTAGGTCTGTGAAATATGCCATTGATATTTTAATGGGGATTGCATTGAATCTATAGATTGCTTTAGGTAGTATGCACATTTTGATTATGTTAATTTTACCAATCCATGAACATGGTATGTTCTTCCATCTGTTTATGTCTTCCTCTATCTCTTTTTTCAGTGTCCTGTAATTTTTTGTATATAGATCTTTTACCTCCTTAGTTAAGTTTATTTCTAGGTATCTTAATTTTTTTGGTGCAGTGGTAAATGGGATTGCTTTTTTAGTTTCTCTTTCTGTAAGTTCACAATTGGTGTAAAGAAATGACATAGATTTCTTGGCATTAATTTTGTATCCTGAACATTGCCAAATTTATTTATTAAGTCTAATTGTTTTTTTGATGGAGTCTTTAGGAATTTCTATGTACAATATTATGTCATCTGTGAATAGGACAGTTTTACTTCTTCTTGGTGAGTCTGGCAAGAAGTTCATCAATCTTGTTTATCTTTCAAAGAAGCAGCTCTTGGTTTCATTGATCTTTTTTTTATTTTTATTTTTGGTCTCTATGTCATTTATTTCTGTTCTGATCTTTATTATCTCCTTCCTTCTGCTTACTCTGGGCTTTTCTTGTTGCTCTCTTTCTAATTTTTTGAGTTGTCCCATAGATTTTGGATTGTTGTGTTTTTATTGTCATTAGTTTCCAGGATCCTTTTAATTTCTTCTTTGATCTCATTTGTAACCAGGCCATAATTTAATATCATTCTATTCAGCTTCCAAGTGTTTGAGATTTTTGGATTTTTTTTATTGTAGTTTATTTCTAATGGTATTGTGGTCTGAGAAGATGCTTGGTATGATTTCAGACTTATTGAATTTGGGGAGATTTTGCTTGTGATCCAATATGTGGTCTATTTTTGAAAATGTCCCATGTGCACATGAGAAGAACGTATATTCCATGGCTTTGGAGTGTAATGTTCTGAAAATGTCAGTTAAGTCCATCTGAGCTAGTGAGTCATTTAGGATTGCCGTGTCTTTACTGAGTTTTTGTCTACAGGATGTATCCAGTGATGTCAGTGGTGTATTAAAGTCCCATACTATGATTGTATTGTTGTCAATCTCTCCCTTAATGTCTTCCAGGAGTTTTGTTATGTATTTATGTGCTCCTGCATTGGGTGCATATATGTTTATCAGGGTCATATCTTGTTGTTGTATAGATCCCTTTAGTATTAAGAAGTGGCCTTCCTTATCTCTTGTCATGGCCTTCACTTTGAGGACTATTTTGTCAGATACAAGTATTGCTACACCAGCTTTTTTTTTTTTCCATTTCCATTTGCCTGAAAGATATTTTTCCATCCCTTCAATTTCAGTCCATGTGAGCCCCTTGTTCTGAGATGGGTCTCTTGTAGACAACATATATATGGGTCATGTTTTTTTTTTAATCCATTTAGCCACTCGATGTCTTTTGATTGGAGCATTTAGTCCATTTACATTTAAAGTTATTAATTAAATGTACTTGTTTGTAGTCATATCTATTTTTGTAACTGTATTCCTTCTTACCTTTTTTATTTCTTCTTTTTTACAGCATTCCCTTTAGCATTTATTGCATAGCTGGTTTATGGTATAAATTCCCTTAGCCTTTTTAAAAAAAATCTGTGAAGCTCCTGATTTTGCCTTCAATTTTGATTGATAGTCTTTCTGGATAGAGTATTCATGTATTCAGTCCTTTGCTTTCATCACTTTGTATATCTCCTTCCATTCCCTTCTAAATTGATGTATTTCTGTTGAGAAATCATTTGATAATCTGATAGGGGATCCTTTGTAGGTAACTCTCTGTCTCTCTCTTGCCACCTTTAAGATTCTCTCTTTGTTATTAATATTTACCACTGAAATTATGACTTGCCTTGGTGTGGGTCTTTTGGGATTGATCTTGCTTGGGACTCTTTGTACTTAAGTAACTTTTTTCTTCCCCATATCTGGGAAGTTATCTGTCATTATTTATTCAAATAGATTTTGTAATCCTTGCTGTTCTTTTTATCCTTCTAGCAGCCCTATTATATGTATGTTACTCCGTTTCATGTTGTCTCAAAGCTCCCTTAGGCTTTCTTCCTGCTTTTTAAGTTTTTTCTCCAGTTGCTGTTTCGATTGAGCTTGTTTCTCTACCTTATCTTCTAACTCACTAAATTGGCCTCTGCTTCTTCTAGTCTACTGTTGAAATTTACATGGTGTTTTTTATTTCAGATTGAATTCAACCAATAGCTGCTTTATTATGTGAAAAATCCATGGAATCCATAGATTGATATATTAATTATTTCCAGTTCCTTAATATAGGGCAAGAAAAAAAACATCTCAGAAAAACCAAGTTGTAGAATTGCTTTCAAAGAATACTCTCACTCTAGAGACCAAATGGGGGGGTATTTTGTAGAATATAAGGCAGACATAGAAATCCCCTTTACATTTTTTTCTTTTGTTACTGGTTTATTTCACTTTACATAATATCATCAAGGTTCATCCATTTTGTAGCATATATCAGAATTTCCTTATTTTTTCTTTTTTAAAATTTATTAAGGTATTATATGTGTACATAGCTTACCATTGCCCTCCCCCCACCTTCCATACATGCCCTCCCTCCCCAGAGTTTTGTGTCCATTGGTTGTACTTATATGCATGCATACCAGTCCTTCAGTTGATCTCTTATCTCCCCCAGATCTCCCTACCCTCCCTGCTGTCATTTCACAGTCTGCTTGTTGTTTCATTGTCACTATATCTATCTTTCTGTTCATTAGTTTATAATGTTCTTTATTATCCATAAATGAGTGGGGTCATGTGGTGTTTCTCTTTCACTGATTGGCTTACTTCACTCAGCATGATGTTCTCCAATTCCATCCAGGTTACTGCAAATGATGAGAATTCCTTCTTTTTATGGCAGCATAGTATTCCATTGTGTAGATGTACCATAGTTTTCTGCTCCAATCATCTGCTGACGGGCACCTAGGCTGTTTCCAAGTCCTAGCTATTGTAAATTGTGCTGCTATGAACATAGGGGTGCATATATTCTTTCTGATTGGTGTTTCTAGTTTCTTGGGGTATATTCCTAGTAGTGGGATTACTGGGTCAAATGGGAGTTCCATTTTCAGTGTTTTGAGGAAGCTCCATACTGTTTTCCACAGTGGTTGCACCAACCTGCAATCCCACCAGCAGTGCACTAGGGTTCCTTTTTCTCTGCAACCTCGCTACATGGTGTTTTTGATAGTAGCTATATCACTTTTCATTTCTTCCTGATTCTTGCGTAGGTTGTTGATTTTCTCATCCATCCGATGTATGAATTATATGACCATTACTCTGAATTCTTTTTCAGTCATGTTGCATACTTCAATTTCACTAATTTTCTTTCTTGGAGACTCCTCAGTTTCTTTCTTCTAGAGATTGTGTAGTCTTCTAATTCTTTTAAAAAAAAATACATTTTATTGATTTTTTACAGAGAGGAAGAGAGAGGGATAGAAAGTTAGAAACATCGATGAGAGAGAATCATCAATCAGCTGCCTCTAGCACCACCCCTACTGGGGATATGCCCGCAACCAAGGTACATGCCCTTGACCGGAATCGAACCTGGGACCTTTCAGTCTGCAGGCTGATGCTCTATCCACTGAGCCAAACTGATTTCAGCTAGTCTTCTAATTCTGATTATCACCAGAAGGTTCAAACTTCAAGTTGCATGGACCTGGGCCTTGTGCTGTGGGAGCTTCTCACCACCTGAGTGTCACTGAAGTGCTCCAACACTAAGACGTGTGGCTGCCATGGGTTGGTGATAACCAGGATCGTCCAGGGTCAGTGTTACTAGTGTTCAGTATGGTCTCATGTGTGCACCTAGAATCAGGGACCCCACCTGCACCACGCTGTTGGCATTACTGAAAATCAGAGTTCCCTAGCGTGTGCCAGGAGCCAGAGTTCCCCTGTGTCTGCACCAATAATTGAGTATCAGAGTCTCTGTTGCCTTGTGTGGCTTCTCGCTGAGAAAAAGGGTCCCTGTGTATGCATGCACCAAGAATTGAAGTCACTGGCTCTTAGTATGAATGTGCTGTGAGTCAGGGATCCCAGGTGCACACAATAAAAAACAGAGTTAAGTCAGTGGTGCTCAGTGCTGCCTCCCGCCAGGAGAATCTGGGTCCGGGTCACCATGGGGGACTGTGTTGCACAATAGTTCTGTGGCTTGCCTGCACTGTGGGAAACAGACTTCTGTGTGTGCTTGCCCAGAATCGAAGTCAAATGGCACTGCTGCCCTGTGTGGGCATTGTGGGGAGCGGATTCCTGGGCTCAAATTCTCATAGCAGCTCTGCTGCCTGTGTGCGCACTTCCAAACTAAAATTCCGGTAGGGACGCTGTAGCCAGTGTGAGGGTCGAGTCTATCAGTTACTATTGCACTCTCTGTGAGCCTGCAGGGAGGAGGATAGGCTCTTTGACTCACAGAAATCTGCAGCCTGGAAGTCTGGATTCTTGTACTCTATAGGTCTGAAGCTGTGGTTACAGGTCTCTGTCCCCATAGGCTGCAGGTTCCTGGTTTGCATCTGAGACAAGACTTGGTGGTGCTGAGGCCATGATCCTAGTCTCAAGCAGCTCTGTTTCTCAAGATAGTATGGTCTCTGTGCCCACACTGGCCTCCCAGAAGTGTTTGCTTTGTGCGTGGGGCTCCACCATCTAAGCCTGCCTGGTATGGCAGCCCCTTGGACGACCTGCAGAATCTAACCACACACGTCTACACTCTATGGCGCCCTCACTCTCTCACACTCCCCCTCCGTCCCTTCCTGCCGATCACCCAGAAGCTGTTCTTTGTCCTGCCACCAAGTTCCTTACACATTTTGGATATTAACCCTTTATCAGGTGTGTCCTTGCCAAATATGTTCTCCTATGCAGTGGGCTCCCTTTTCATTTTGTTGATGGTTTCTTTTGCTGGGCAGAAGCTTTTTATTTTGATGTTGTCCCATTTGTTTATTTTCTCCCTAGTTTCCTTTGCCCTAGGAGATGTATCCATAAACACATTGCTATGAGAGATGTCGGAGATTTTGTTGCTTATGTTTTCTTCTAGGATTTTTATGGTTTCATGGTTTACATTTATGTCTTTTATCCATTTTGAATTTATTCTTGTGTATTGTATAAAGTTGTGGTCTAGTTTCTTTCTCTTTCTTTCTTTTTTTCTTTTCTTTCTTTTGCATGTACCTGTCCAATTTTCCCAACATCATGTATTGAAGAGACAGTCTTTACTACATTGTACGCTCTTGCTTCCTTTGTCAAGGGATATTGGCCTGTAATTCTCTTTCTTTGTCTTGTCTTTATCTGGTTTTGGAATTAGGATAATGCTGGCCTCATAAAAAGAGCTTGGAAGTATTCCTTGCTCTTGAATTTTTTGAATAGTTTGAGGAGGTTAGGAGGAGGATAGTAAAACTCCCCTGTGAAACTGTCTAGACCAGGGCTTTTGTTTCCTGATAGTGTTTTTTAATTACTGCTTCAATTTTATCAGTTGTTATTGGCCTATTCAGGTTTTCTGACTCTTCCTGATTCAGTTTTGGAAGGTTGTATGTTTCTAGGAATTTGTCTATTTCATCTAGGTTATCCAGCTTGTTGGCATATAGTTGTTCATAGTATTTTTTTTTTCTTTCTTTCACATCTCTCACGATTTTTTTTTATTAAGGTATTATATGTGTACATAGCTTAGCATTCCCCCCCCCCCCACTCCCGGCAGAGGTCCTGTATCGGTTCTCTGGTTCCCACGGTGGCTGGCGGGCTGGCCCAGTCCCTGGACCCCTGGGCGGAGCGAGGTCTGGCTTCCCTCATTCCCGGCAGCAGCGGCTCCGGCAGGTCCAGTTTCGCCCTGGTTTTAAACTCCACATGGCAGCAGTGGCGCCCTGCTTGGTGTCTAGTTATAGCCTTCCCATTTCGCCAGCTTTCCTGTGGGTCTGGTGTGATCCCTTTCGATTTTAGCTGTTGTTTTTTTCCAAATTGTTGATGAGGTGGCAGCCTAGGAGGCTGCCTAGGCCGCCATCTTGTTCCTCCTCCCCCATAGTATTTTCTTACACTTTATATATCTGTGGTGCCAGTTGTAACTTCATAGCTTTTGTTTCTGATTTAATTTATTTGTTTCCTCTCTCTTTGTTTCTTGATGAGTCTGCCTAAGGTTCATCAATTTTGTTTATCTTTTCAAAGGATCAGCTCTTGAATTTATTTGTCTTTGGTATTGCTTGGTCTTTTTAGTCTCGATGTCATTTATTTCTGTTGTGATCTTTATTATTTTATTCCCTCTACTTACTCTGGGCTTTTCTTGTTCTCTTTCTAATTCTTTTAGTTGTAGGATTAGATAGTTTATCAGAAGTTTTCTTGTTTTTTTGAGGTAGGCCTGTAGTGCTATGAACTTCCCTCTCAAGACTATTTTTGCTGTGTCCCAAAGGTTTGGGGTTGTTGTGTACTCATTTTCATTTGTTTCCAGGAAGTTTTTTTATTTCTTCCTTGATTTCATTGTTTAATAACATGCTATTTAGCCTCCATGTGTTTGAATGTTTCAATGTTTTTATTGTGACTGGTTTCTAGTTTCATGCCATTGTGATCCAAGAAGATGCTTGATATAATTTCAATCCTCTGAACTGTAGAGACATTTTTGTTTCCTAACATGTGGTCTGTCTTTGAGAACATTCCATATGAAATTGAAAAGAATGTCTATTCTCCAGCTATGGGGTGAAATATTCTGAAAATGTCAATTAATTCCACCTGACCTATTCTATCATTTAGGCTCACTGTTTCCTTGTTGATTTTTTGTCTTGAATATCTATCCAGTGAAGGTATTGAAGCCCCCTATCATAACTGTATTGCTATAAATCTCTCCCTTAAGGTTCTTGGAGAATTTGTTATATATTTGGATGCTCTTATGTTTTGCGCATATATATTTACCAGGGTTATATCCTCTTGGGGGTTTTGTTTGTTTGTTTTGTTTTGTTTTTAATATATTTTATTTATTTTTTACTTAGAGGAAAGGAGAGGGATAGAGAGTTAGAAACATCGATGAGCTGAAACCGGTTTGGCTCAATAGTAGAGCCTTGGTATGCGGACTGAGGGGTCCCAGGTTTGATTCCAGTCTGGGGCATGTACATTGGTTGCGGGCACATCCCCGGTGTGGGGTGGGCAGGAGGCGGCTGGTCGATGTTTCTCTCTCATCAACGTTTCTGGCTCTCTATCTCTTTCCCTTCCTCTCTTAAAAAAATAACAATAAAATATATTAAAAAAAAAAAAAGAAACATCGATGAGAGAGAATCATCGATCAGCTGCCTCTTGCACACCCCCTACTGGGGTTGTGCCCACAACCAAGGTACATGCCCTTGACTGGAATCAAATCTGGGACCTTTCAGTCCACAGGCTGACGCTCTATCCACTGAGCCAAACCAGTTTTGGCTATATCCTCTTGTTGTATTGATTCCTTCATATTGTGGAATAGCCATCTTTGTCTCTTTTTATGAACTTTGCTTTGAAGTAAATTTTGTCAGATATAAGTATGGCTACCCCAGCTTTATTATTATTATTATTATTTCTATTTGTACAGATTTTTTTCCAACCCTTCACTCTCATCCTGTGTGAATCTTTTGTTCTGAGGTGGGTCTCTTATAGACAGCATATGTATGGGTCATGTTTTCTTATACATTCAGCTACTCTGTCTTTTGATTGAAGCATTTAATCTATTTACATTATTGATAGGTACTTACTTAATGCCATTTTTTTCTTTATACCTATGTCCTTCTCCCTCTCAGTTTCTTCTTATTCTTAGAGCCATCCCTTGAACATTTCCTGCAATACTGGTTTTGTGGTCATATACTCCTTTAGCCTTTTCTGGTCTGGGAAGCTCTTTATTTCTCCTTCAATTAGAAATATTAGCCTTGCTGGATAGAGTAGTCTTGGATCCAGGTCCTTGTTTTCCAATATTTTGAGTACTTCATATCAAGCCTTCTGGCCTGAAGTATTTCTATTGAGAAATCAGCTGACATTCTAAAGGATACTCCCTGATAGGTAACTTTCTGACTTTTTCTTGCTGCCTTTAATATTTTTAGTCTTTAATGTTTGACATTTTGCTTATGATGTGTCTTGGATTGGGTCTCTTTGGGTTCATTTTGATTAGAATTCTCTGTGCTACCAGAACTTGTATAACTTTTTTACTTCATCAAATTAAGGAAGTTTTCTATCATTATTTTTAAAAATAGGTTATTTATTTTTTGCTCACTTTCTTTTCCTTCTGGCATCCTTATGATGTGAATGTTGTTATATTTCATGTTGTCCCAAAGTTCCCTTAAACTGTTCTCTCGCTTTTTAATTCTTTTTTCTTTTTGCTGTATAATTGGGTATTTTTTCCTACATTGTCCTCCAAGTCACTAATTTGATCTTTTGTCTCATTTAACTTACTTTGATTCCTTTCATTGTATCATTGATGTCAAATATGTTATTCCTCATTTCCAATTAATTCTAAGTTGTGCTTTCTATTTAATGTTTCCTGCTGTTGTAATTTCCACTTAGTTTCTTGAAATTCTAAGTTCCTTGAGCATCCTTATAATCATTACTTTGAGCTCTATATCTGACAAATTGCTTGCTTCCATCTCATTTAGCTCTCTTTCTGTAGTTTACTCCTTTTTCTTCATTTGGGGGTTGTTTCTTTGTCTCCCATTTTTGATGTCCCTTTATATTTGTTTTTGTATAATAGAGCAAATTGCAGTGTCTCCCAGTCTTCATGGAGTAAGTGTTTTGTCTGACCCAGCGGTATAGTCTCTTAGACACCATGAACTGGGTACTCAAAGAATGACCCTTGTGTGAATTACTTGGGCTCTCACTTGTAACTGGGTCCTGAATGCTGTTGTCCCATTTGTGTGAGGAATCTCCTCTCAGGCTGGCTGATTGTGAGGCTCACCCTGACCACATCATGAGAACTGTTGTGCTGTTGTTGGCAGAATAAAACAAAACACAACACAACAAAATCGAAACAAAAGAAGAACATATACAGGACCCCTACAACAACAACAAAAGCAACCACAAAAGAAGACAGAATTAAGAAGGTGTAAAGAGGATCATAATAGAAGAAAAGGAAAGATGATGAGAAAGAAAGGGAAGAAAGAGGAATATGAAAGGGCAGAGATAATAGAAAGAAAATAAGAATAAAGAATAGGTAAAGGATGCCCAGCCAACATGGCTCAGTGGCTTAGTGTTGACCTATGAGCCAGGTGGTCACAGTTTAAATTCCCAGTCAAGACACATGCCCGGCTTGAATCCCAGGGTGGTGTGCAGCTGTTGCAGAAGACCAAGAAGACCAAGGACACTTCTGAGGAAAAAGGAGGGACACTGTTTAATACACCAGCAAACTCAGGGAACAGCTTCCCAAATCTGAGTGAAGGAACATGCATGGAGTTGGTCCTCCCTTATATCTCCTTCCCTGTGGTCTTTGTACTGCAAATATGGATTATGCTTCTGGTCCTTTTCGAGGGCCTTGCAAGAATTTTGGGGGCCAGGTGTTGGGGGTCTCCAGGCCATATCTGATGGTCTGGCATGGAGTCAACGTTAATAACCCTCCCTCTGGGCAATGCACTATCCACAGGCCAATGGCCTCTGTAATTGGTTCTGCAAGACCAGTACCTGGAAAAGAGGTAGTGTCTTAATTATAGGTTAACAGGAATGTACACTGAGCTTGCTGGCGTGGATTCAGATCACTATCCTCCAAATATCAGGGTTACATTGGAATTACTTCTTTAGCCTCCTCATTCCCCACCCCTTCCTGTCCCACAAACTTCTCTTGGCCTTGTGGTACAATGACTACAGGATGTTATGGTGAATGTGGATGATGACCACTCTTAACTGCTTCCAGTTGAAAAGGGGTGATAAAAAAAAAAGGGGGTTAGCGCCGAAACCGGTTTGGCTCAGTGGTAGAGCGTCGGTCTGCGGACTAAAAGGTCCCAGGTTCGATTCCGGTCAAGGGCATGTACCTTGGCTGTGGGCACATCCCCGGTAGGGGGTGTGCAAGAGGCAGCTGGTCGATGTTTCTCTCTCATCGACGTTTCTAGCTCTCTATCTCTCTCCCTTCCTCTCTGTAAAATATCAATAAAAAAATATTTTAAAAAAGGGGGTGTTAGCATCCTGTGAGGTGCTTGTAGGGAATTCTAAAGTTTAAAGGAATTCCTGTCCAGTTTGCAGGCAGACATATGTAAGCAGTGGTCCCACAGGCATAGAATGTTACTGCAGGGGGCTTCAGGGGTAGGTGGTGTTTTCAGCCTTGTGGGTAGAGTTGCATAGTTCATCTGGGTGGCGACCTATTGGATGTTGGCCTTGGGTACTGCTGAAACAAATAGAAGCAACATTAGTTAGCTGCACATTGGCCATGACAGATCCTATCGTTTTTTCCATCCAATAAAATCCCCACCCCCCTCCAATGTGCATTTGGTAGTGGAGTCATAACATGCCATAGGCTGATAAAAATAGCTAACAAACATTTGGCTTGATGGAGCTTTCCCATAGGTTACCCAGTCTAATATGTTTGGGTATTGAGTTTCTAAGCAAGGACACATGGCAGTGGTCCCTCTGGGAGGCAAGTATGTGCTAGCTAATATTATTAGTGGGAGCATATTATTATCTCTATTTCTGTTCAGTGGTGTCCACAACAGTGAACCGCTAGGACAAAAAGCAGTATTATGGCTATTCCTGCTGGGCAGATGCAGCCAAGGATGACATGACAAGGTGCAGTCCAGCAATCCATGATGAGGCCTTTGTTTCTTTGCTGTGTGAGAAGCAGTAATTTTATGGTGCTTCTGTGTCCCAGAAAGAACAGATGAGTTTGAAGACCGAAACAAGATGGTGGCCTAGGCAGCCTCCTAGGCTGTCACCTCATCAACACTTTGGAAAAAAACAACAGCTAAAATTGAAAGGGATGCCACCAGACCCACAGGAAAGCTGGCGAAATGGGAAGGTTACAACTAGACACCAAGCAGGATGCCGCTGCTGCCATGTGGAGTTTAAAACTACGGCGAAACTGGACCTGCCAGAGCCACTGCCGCCGGGAACGAGGGAAGCCAGGCCCTGGGCACATTATTATTAAATTAGCAAACACAATAGAGAAAACCAGAATATTAAAAGCAGCCAGTGAGAGACAGAAAGTTACATATAAAGGAACCCCCATCAGACTAGCAACTGATTTCTCAACAGAAACTCATCAGGCCAGAAGGGAATGGGACGACATATACAAAGTCATGCAAAGGAAGGGTCTGAATCCAAGAATACTATACCCAGCAAGGCTATCAATCAAAATTGAAGGTGAAATTAGGAGCTTCACAGACAAAAAAAGGCTAAAGGAATTTATCTCCAATAAACCAGCAATGCAAGAACTGTTAAAGGGTCTACTGTAAAAATAAAGAACTGGGAAGCGAAGAAGGAACACAGGGGGTTAGAATAAAAATGGCATCAAATACTTACCTATCAATAATAACTTTAAATGTAAATGGTTTAGTAAATGCTCCATTCAAAAGACATAGGGTAACAGATTGGATAAGAAAGCAAGACCCATACATCTGCTGTCTACAAGAAACCCACTTCAGAAAAAAAGATGCCCACAGACTGAGGGTGAAGGGATGGAAAAAGGTTTTCCAGGCGAATGGAAATGAAAAAAAAGCTGGGGTAGCAATACTTCTATCTGACAAACTAGATCTCAAAGTGAAGGACATAACAAGAGATAAGGAAGGCCACTTCATAATACTAAAGGGAGTAATCCAACAAGAAGAAATAACCCTGGTAAACATATATGCACCCAATACAGGAGCACCCAAATACATAAAGAAACTGCTGGAGGACGTTAAGGGAGAGATTAATAGCAATGCAATCATAGTAGGAGATTTTAATACCCCACTGTCACCTTTGGACAAATCATCTAAACAAAAAATCAGCAAAGAAACATCAATGCTATATGACGTACTAGACCAGATGGAATTAATTGACATCTTCAGAACATTTCATCCCAAAGCCACAGAATATAATTCTTCTCAAGTGCACATGGGTCATTCTCAAAGATAGACCACATGTTGGGACATAGGCAAAGTCTCTTCAAATTCAAGAAGATAGAAATCTTATCAAGCATTTTCTCAGATCATAGTGCCATAAAATTGGAAATCAACTACAATAATAATAATCCAAAGAAATTAAACACATGGAGACTAAATAGCATGCTATTGAACAAAGACTGGGTTACCAGAGAAATCAAGGAAGAAATCAAAAACATCATGGCAACTAATGACAATGAAAACACAACAATCCAAAATCTATGGGACACAGCAAAAGCTGTTTGAGAGGGAAGTTCATATCTCTACAAGCCTATTGCAAAAAACAAGAAAGAATGGTAACAAATTATCTAACCCTGCAACTCAAACAGTTAGAAAAAGAACAGAAAGAAAGGCCCAGTGTAAGCAGAAGGAAGGAAATAATAAAAATCAGAGTGGAGATTAATGACAAAGAGACCAAAGACACAATACATAAGATCAACAAAACCTAGAGCTGGTTCTTTGAACGGATAAACAAGATTGATGAACCTCTAGCCAGGCTAACCAAGAAACAAAGAGAGAGGAACCAAATAAACAAAATCAGAAATGAAAGAGGTGAAATAACAACAGACCCCGCCGAAATACAAAGGATTGTTACAAAATACTATGAACAACTCTATTCCAACAAACTGGACAACCTGGAGGAAATGGACATATTCCTAGAAAAATACAACCTTCCAAAACTCAAGCAGGAAGAATCTAAAAATCTCAATAGACCAGTAACTTGGGAAGAAATTGAAGCAGTCATCAAAAAGCTTCCAGCAAACAAAAGCCCAGGGCCAGATGGCTTCACAGGAGAGTTTTACCAAACATTCAAGGAAGAACTAAAACCTATCCTCCTCAGACTTTTCCAAAAAATTCAAGAGGAAGGAACACTGCCAAACTCCTTTTATGAAGCCAGCATCACCCTAATACCAAAACCAGATAAAGATAACACAATGAAAGAGAATTACAGGCCAATATCCCTCATGAACATAGATGCCAAAATCCTCAACAAAATTTTAGCAAATCGGCTCCAGCAGTACATCAGGAAGATCATACACCATGACCAAGTAGGTTTTATTCCAGGAATGCAAGGATGGTACAATATTCGGAAATCAATAAACGTGATACATCACATAAACAAATTGAGAGATAAAAATCATATAGTCATATCTATCGATGCAGAAAAGGCATTTGATAAAATCCAACACCCTTTCCTGATAAAAACTCTCAACATGGTGGGAGTACAAGGACCATACCTCAACATAATAAAAGCTATATATGATAAACCCACAGCCAACATCATGCTCAATGGGCAAAAACTAAAACCATTCCCTCTAAGAACAGGAACAAGACAGGGATGCCCACTCTCACCACTCCTCTTTGACATAGTACTGGAAGTACTTGCCATTGCAATTAGACAAGAAGAGGAAATAAAAGGCATCCAAATTTGAAAAGAAGAAGTAAAGCTGTCACTATTTGCAGATGACATGATATTGTACATAAAAAACCTAAAAGACTCCATCAAAAAGCTAATAGACTTAATAAACGAATTTGTCAATATAGCAGGATACAAAATCAATGCCAAGAAATCAATGGCATTTCTTTACACCAATAGTGAACTTACAGAAACAGAGACTAAAAAAGCAATCCCGTTTATCATCGCACCAAAAAAATTAAGATACCTAGGAATAAACTTAACCAAGGAGGTAAAAGACCTATATGCAGAAAACTACACAACACTGAAAAAAGAAATGGAGGAAGATGTAAACAGATGGAAGAACATACCATGTTCATGGATTGGTAGAATCAACATCATTAAAATGTCCATACTTCCCAAAGCAATTTATAAGTTCAATGCACTCCCCATTAAAATACCATGGACATACTTCACAGACCTAGAAAGAACTCTCCCAAAATTCATTTGGAACAATAAAAGACCCCGAAAGCCTCAGCAATCTTGAGAAATAAGAGTAAAGAAGGAGGAATCTCAATACCAGATTTCAAACTGTATTACAAAGCAACTGTTCTCAAAACAGCCTGGTACTGGCACAAGAACAGACATATTGATCAATGGAATAGATTAGAGAATCCAGATATCAACCCAAATCAATATGCTCAATTAATATTTGACAAAGGAGGCACGAACATACAATGGAGTCAAGACAGTCTTTTCAATAAATGGTGTTGGGAAAATTGGACAGATACATGCAAAAGAATGAAACTACATCACCAACTTACACCATACACCAAAATAAACTCAAAATGGATACAGGACTTAAACATAAGATGGGAAACCATAAAAATACTAGAGGCATCCACAGGCAGCAAAATCTCAGACATATGCCTAAAGAACTTCTTCACTGATACTTACCCTAGGGCAATGGAAGCTAAAGAGAAAATAAACAAATGGTACTACATCAAAATAAAAAGCTTTTTACATCAAAAGAAACCATCAACAAAACAACAAGAAAACCCACTGTGTGGGAGAACATATTTGTAAATGATATCACTGATAAAGGTTTAATCTCCAACATCTACAGACAGCTTATACAACTCAATAAAAGGAAAATGAATGAGCCAATTAAAAAATGGTCAATGGATCTAAATAGAATCCTCTCAAAAGAAGACAGAAGGAAGGCCAAGAGGCACATCAAAACATGCTCCAAGTCACTAATTATCCGAGAGATGCAAATCAAAACAACAATGTGGTACCATCTCACACCTGTCAGAATGGCCAACATCAACAAAACAACAAACAACAAATGTTGGCGAGGTTGCGGAGAAAAAGGAACCCTCGTGCACTGCTGGTGGGATTGCAGGTTGGTGCAACCACTGTGGAAAACAGTATGGAGCTTCCTCAAAAAACTGAAAATGGAACTCCCATTTGACCCAGTAATCCCACTACTAGGAATATACCCCAAGAAACTAGAAACACCAATCAGAAAGGATATATGCACCCCTATGTTCATAGCAGCACAATTTACAATATCTAGGATTTGGAAACAGCCTAGGTGCCCGTCAGAAAACTATGGAACATCTACACTATGCTGCCATAAAAAGGAAGGAATTCTCATCATTTGCAGTAACCTGGATGGAATTGGAGAGCATCATGCTGAGTGAAATAAGTCAGTCAATGAAAGAGTAACACTACATGACCTCACTCGTTTATGGATATTAAAGAACATTATAAACTAATGAACAGAAAAATAGATATAGTGACAGTAAAACAACAAGCAGACTGTCAAATGACAGCAGGGGCGGGGGTGGGGGGGGAGGGTAGGGAGATCTGGGGGAGATAAGAGATCAACCGAAGGACTGGTATGCTTGCATATAAGAACAACCAATGGACACAAAACTCTGGGGAGGGAGGGCATCTATGGGGGGGGGGGGAATGGTAAGCTATGTACACAGATAATACCTTAATAAATTTTAAAAAAAATCTTCCTGCACCAAGTCAAGAACCCACACTTTCCCAACTGACCCTGGCTCAGAGCCAGGTCCCCTTTCTGGTAACTCATAGAGTAGATCAGCTGTGGGAAAAGTTTAAAATAATTTGATGCCTTAATTCATTATGCAGTCATTGAATGGATGCCTACTGGGTGCTGGGCACTGTTTTGCGTGCCTGAGTCTAGAAGAGAAAGCAAAGAGCGCAGAGCACAGGAGTGTAGGCAGATGTAGTTCCTCATTCTGGCTCTGCTGTTTGCTAACTGTGTGATTGGGGCAGGTTCCTTATCCCCTCTGAGCCTAGTTTCTAGACGTCTAAACTGTGGATAATAAAACATGCCTTATATATAAAAAAAAAAGCAAAAAGAGGCTGGTTGGAAGGAGCTAATCTAAGGCAGAAAAAGGCATCTTTCAGATCTAGGCACATGAACCATTCTGCCTCTGGTGGGATGTAGTGTAGGGGTTCAGAAGAGTGTAGAAGTTCGGCAACGCCGAATGCAGGGTTACTCAGCCTCAGTAACAGCCCATAGATCCTGGACAGGGCAGTAGTCCTTAGTCCCAGGCTTTTTGACAGGCAAGAGAGGTGTGCTCCACAGAGACCTGCATCGTTTAACAAGTCCCTGCTGAAGCAGCCTGTGTAAGTGGACCTGGATTCCTAGGCGTGCTTCTCTCGGAATTGGATATTGGCGATTTTAACAGGCTGTGCCCCAGGCTTTAACTCAACCAGTCCCGGGGTATGGTCCTTAGCAGGCCTGGAGGATTTCCTTCAGCCCAAACCAGTGGGAATTCTTCCTCTAATTCAGGTTCTAATGGTGAGGCCTTTGACTGGGAGGTATAAAGTCTCCATTCTTCCTCCTGGGGCACTGCTAGGGACAGGACCATTGGGAGGTCTCCTCACGTAGGCACAACTGTGCTGAGCCATCTGGAGCAAAAGTGATTTCTTCCTCCATTTTATCTTGATCAGTTGAATGCAAGCGCTGCCCAACTGGCTCTGGAAAGCCCGGTTGAGGAGAGATGGAGGGGGGCAGTGTTTTCAGACATCCCAGACCTTCCAGGCTAGCAGAGAGGGCACTTGGTGCTGCCTGTGGCACATACGGAGGTGGTAAAACTGGTGGGACTTCCTCAGGGAGTCCCGGCAGAATGGGGCTGGGTTCCCTTCTGAGGGACCTTTATTTTCTCCTGCCTGCTTCGCTTCTGATTTCTCCTCTCCGGCCTGCTTTTCCTTAGCCTGCACCTGCCCTGCCTGCCTCTTCACTTCTGCTGGTAAGACCTTACTCTGTCCCTGTCACACACACAGAACCGGACCCACGGCGGCAAGGTCTGAACAATTGCTAACCAGCTGTCTATGGAGGGAAACTGACCTGAGTGTCCAGGACCTTTTGTGACTACATTCCAGCCCGCCCTGACCAGTCCCTTATCTAAGGAGCCTTCTAAAGGCCAGCCGACCCCGAAGGCTGGCCATTCTACTTCACAGAGTTTCCTCAGTGTTTGGGGGTTCATTTTAATACCATAGCCTTCATTGAAACCCTTTTCAAATTTTTCAATATGCAATTGAGAACCGTGATGATTGGTGGCGAGACAGACAAGGAAGGGGTGACCTGTTTTCACAGATCCTCACTCAGATGTCTGCCTGGCCAAGTCCCTTAGGAGCTTAGATTTGTCTTAACTAAGGTGCACCCGTATAAACCTTGGGGCCTGGTCACCTCCACGTGGGGGTGAGTCACCGTTATGCCATATGACAAATCATGGAGCCGCAGGTTGGGGCCCACTCCGACTCCATAACCAAGGTCGTGGAGCCACACAAAGGATAAGAGGGCAGTGAGTGGAAGGGGGAGCTTGATCACCTCTCCCTCCATACTCACACGCTTTCACCAGACATTCACTCGGAGTTTAAAAACACAGTCCACCCACCCAATTCCTGTTTCTGATTCCTGACCAATTTACCTGACGAAGTCCTATGACTTCCAGGGAGGTAATCGAACTCCCCCTTCCACTCACTGGAGTGGGCCTGACTGACTGGGGCCCTACCTTGCAGATTCTGTCTACAGGTCCAGAAGTGTCGGTCCACTTTCTCCAGATGCTGGCCCGGTCCTAGGCTGAGGTCCAGGAGTGCCAGGAGTCCCCCGGTTCCATTTGCTAAAATCAGCAGGGCACGCCTTCCGGAAGCCTCTCCCGGGCCCTCAGGCCCCAAGCCCTGCCCCCTCACCGGAGGCCAAAAAAGCCAAGTGCAGTTGGTTTCCTGTATCAGGGAACCAGCTGTTGCAAAAGACCAAAGAAAATAAAGGACGCTTCATTCAAAGAAATGGAGGGACACTGTTTAATATGCCTGCGGACTCAGGGAACAGTCTTCCAAATCTGAGTGAAGGACTGGGGACTTGTCCCTGTGGTCTGTGTCCCACAAATACGGATTATGCTTCTGGTCCTTTTTGCGGGCCTTGCAAGAAGGCCCCCAGGAGCTGGGGGTCTCCAGGCCGTATCTGATACGGCGTCAGTGTTAATAACCCTCCCTCTGGGCAATGCACTATCCACAGCCCAATGGCCTCTGTAACCAGTTCTGCAAGACCAGTATCTGGGAAGGAGACAGTCACTTAATTATAGGTTATCAGGAATGTACACTGAGCTTGCTGGTGTGGATTCAGATCACTATCCTCCAAATATCAGGGTTACATTAGAATTACTCCTTTTTAGCCTCCTCACAGGAGGCAGCCAATCAATGATTCTCTCTCATTATTGATGTTGCTCTTTCCCTCTTCCTTCTTTTCTGAAATCAATGAAAAATATATTTTTAAAAAAGAATAGGGGAAGGAAATGGTATAAAAGAAAAGAAGTAGAAAATGTCCTATGTAATAAAAGCCCAGGTGGTGTCACACCCTCACATGACATCATCCCAAGATGGCTGCTACAAGATGGCTGAAAATGGAGGGCAGTTGAGGGCAACCAGGCCAGCAGGTGAGGGCAGTTGGGGGCTATCAGGCTGGCAGGGGAGCAGTCAGGAGCCAGCAGTCCTGGATTCTGAGAGGGATGTCTGACTGCCAGTGTAGGCCCGACCCCTGTGGGATCATGCCTAAATCAGACTTTGGACATCCCCCAAGGAGTCCCAGATTGGAGAGGGTGCAGGCTGGGCTAAGGGACACACACTCCCATGCACAGATTTCGTGCACCAGGACTCTCAGCCTATCTAACAAAGAGGGAACATGTAAATTGACTGTAACTTCACAGCAAATATGGTGGAGCCCACATCCAATAAGGAGGGAATATGCAAATTGACAATCAGTCTGCGACAAAGATGGTGGCTGCTGGACTGGGATGCTTACATCGTCACCATGGAAATGACACAGGCTTTCCACCCCACCCCACCCACAAAGGGCTGCTTTGTCCCCACTGCCATGGGGACCAGAGGAGCAGGGACACAAGCCCACAGGGGGGCCCAGCACCCAGCTGCCCCTAGCACTGTGGCCGCAGCAGCACTGGGATTGGAGGTGCAGAAACACAAGCCTGCAGGGGGATCCAGCTCCCAGCAACCCAGAGCCTTGTGGCCACAGTGGTGCTAGGGCCACTGGAGCTGCAGCAGAGACACAAACCGCAGGAAACCTGTGGAAAGGGAGATAAACTGCCATAACTTTATCTTCCTTTCCACAAGATGAGAAAACGACCCTGATTTATTTAGTGATGTGGCCCACACCTTTCTACAAGTGCAGGGTATGTTATGACCACTCTCAGGAAGGCCTGGCCAGAATATTGTCTCCAGGGAATAACACTACTGTGGATATCTAAGAGTGGAAACAAGCTTTTGTTGGGTTTATTCTGAAGGTCAGAGAACATGTCACCTCAACATATGCTGTGTTGCTATATTGATGATCTTGAGCTGCAGATGCTTGAAAAACAGCAAATGCAAGGAGAGGCTTTCACTGAAGTCTCCTAATCTGCTTAAAATTGGGCCCCAAAAGGAGCTTAAATATCACAGGTCCCCTTGATGGGAGAAGTGTCATCAGGCAGAGAAGACTGACTCCTGTCACAGGACAGGAGAGTAGAAGTTGACATCACACCCAAACTTTATTACAAACTATTTCCCCTCACCCCCATTCATCTTTCCTAAAAATCATTTACTCTCCTCTAGGAGGCCTGCATCTCCCATCCCCTTTTCCTAGGAAGAAGGTATTTAAATCTGCATTCTAAGCCACCTTGGGGAGTTACTCATTTTTCCCTGGGATCGCCCATATATACAAAGTACACATGTTACTGAACTTTTGTTTTTCTCTTGGTGATCTGTCTTTCATTACAAGGGCCACCACTAAGAACTCAGAAAGGTAGAAGAAAACTATTTTTCCTCCTCCATAGTTCTATCTTGGGATCAAGTCCCTAGCTGAACAGTGAGGTTGGCTCAAGTACCAAGCAGTCCCGGCTGAGGGGAGGGAAGATTCTAGGGGGAAATCAATGATATTGGCATCAAAATGGGACGGAGAGCACACACATGGTTGCTGGTGGGAGTTTAAAGTGGCTCAACAGTTTTGGAGGATGATTTGGCAAAAATCAATAGGAATGGTCAAGGTACATCCAAGAGTCTTCTTCTAGGAATCTCATCTGCTGAGATAAAGCACAAGTGCATAAGCCCTGGTCAGAACCCAGGATGCTACTGAGGGCTGCCCTTCCACAATAGGAAAACCTGGGAACAACCAGCATTTTTAGGACAAGGTGGCATCCTACCTAATAAAAGAGTAATATGAAAATTAACCATCACTCCACTATGCCCACCAGCCAATCAGAGCTAGTATGCAAATTAACCCCAATCAAGATGGCTGTGGCCACAGAGAGTAAGAGAGAGGCTAGGGGCCACAGAGAGAAGGAGGGAGGCTAGGGTTGCCCCTGGTGATAGAGAAAGCCAAGCTTCTGCAGCCCTGGACCACCTACGCCTCCACTCCAGACTACAAAGTTTCAATTATAGAAGGTAAACAAATCCAAACAGAAATGGTGGCAGCCACGAAGCAAGCAGAAGGCTTGGCTCCAGTCCAGGTTACAAAGTTTCAATTGTAAAAGGTAAATAAATTCCAGATACCAGGGTCTCTGCTTGGGTTGCCGGGGGGTATGGCTGGCCTGCAAACCAGCACAGGTCTCTCACCCAGGCTGTCCCATGCCTCAAGGGAACCCCACCCTGATCCAGGACACCCTTCAGGGAAAACCAGCTTGTCCCCACCCATGCACCAGGCCTCTATCCTATCTAATAAAAGAGTAATATGCAGATTGACCATCACTCCAACACACAAGATAGCTGCCACCATGTGGTCAAAGATCCTGCCCCCATGTGGACACAAGATGGCCACCACAAGATGGCCAGTAGGTGAGGACAGTTGTGAGAGGCCAGGCCTGCAAGGAATGGCAGTTGGGAGGCACCAGGCCTGCAAGGAAGAGCAATTGAGAGGGACCAGCCCTACAAGGGAGGGCAGTTAGGAGTGATCAACCCTGCAAGGGAGGTCTATTAGGGGTGACCAGGCTGGCAGAGGAGGGAAGTTGGGGGCAAACAGGCTGGCAGGGGAGCAGTTAGACATCAATCAGGCTGGCATGGGAGTGGTTAGGGGGTGACCAGGCTGGCAGGCAGAAGCGGTTAGGGGCAATCAGGAAGGCAGGCAGGCGAGCAATTAGGAGCCATCAGTCCTGGATTGTGAGAGGGCCTAAACGGGCAGTCAGACATCCCTCTCCAGATTGGAGAGGGTGCAGGCTGGGCTAAGGGACAACCTCCTCCCCGTGCACAAATTTCATGCACCGAGCCTCTAGTCTATACTAATAAAAGGATAATATGCTAATTAGACTGAACATCTTCCAAATGACTTTCTGGATGTCCTGGACAAAGCCATGGTGGCAGGGCTGAGGCAGAGGCAGTTAGAGGAAATCAGGAAGGCAGAGGAGAGCAGTTAGGGGGATCAGGACAGCAGGGGAGAGCAGTTAAAAGGATCAGGCTGGCAGGGAGGTGAATGTTTAGGAGCAAGAAGTCCGGAGGGGTCCTGGATTAGAGAGGGTGCAGGCCAAGCTGAGGGACTCCCCTTCTATGCACGAATTTTATGCACCAGGCCTCTAGTATATGTATAAAAGGCTAATTTCCTAGTGTTTATCCAACTGGTAGCTATGACACACACTGACCACCAGGGGCAGATGCTCAATGCAGGACCTGCTGAGCTTCAGCAATGGATGGTTCTTGGGTGACACATCCAGAAACCAGAGAGGAGGGAGCCAGATTCCTTGTGGGGCCGTGTGACTCCACTGTGGGCCTTGGGTATGTTGTTGTTGGGACGCTGTCGCCCCAAATCTGGTTTACTGCACACTTGCATTTGTGTTCCACACCCTGTACGACAGCACTTGGCAGAGTGCCCTCTCGAACTCCGGGACCCCTGGGGGATGTCAGAGAGCCGGTTTTGGCTCAATCCCTGCAGGCCAGGCCCAGGGACCCCACCTGCTGGAAGAATCCCACTCACTCCACAGATGCCCTTGGAGCCGCGGTGCCGCCCTGGGTGTGGCCAGCAGGGGGGACCGTGGGAGGTTGGCTCCAGGGCATGTCCCACCCGTCCCGCCTAGTCCTGCCCGCTGACCATCCTCTAATTAATTTTCTTTCAGTGTGCATGAAGCCATGCACTGGGTCACTAGTGATTATATAAAGGAAAATAGAGGAGAAAGCAGATAGACAAAAAATAAGAAAAGGAAAAATTAAGAGAAAGCAGAACTAATAAAAATAGGATAAGAAAAGAAGTGAAGAAATTGAACTATGAAAGAGACTGAAGCAATAACAAACCAATCAGTAAGAGAGACAGGAGGTTGGAAGGGAAGTGGCGTGGTCTGGGCAGAGCTCGGTGCCTCCTGGGGGCGCTCTGTGGATCCTGCTCTGCCGAGCAGCGATGGTGGCTGCTCTGTCTGCTCTCCCCGGGCTCCCCGGCACCCAGAACGCCCCATTCAGCCCTGCCCTCCTCTGGCTCTCAGCACCCGCTCCCTGGCACATCTCCTCAGGACTTGGCACCTGCAGGAGGGGCCAGGCTGGCTCTGAGAAGCTCTGGGCGGAGCTGGAGTTCCAGGTCTCGGTGAGGGGGGACTCCGCTCAGATTCAGGGAAAGTGAGGGGTGTTCCCTGTCCCAGAGCCATGCCCCCAAGAGTGACCAGAGGTGGCTCTGCTCTCTTCCCAGGCAGCCCCGTGGGGTCAGCTGGACCCTGCGTTCCCATGGCTCTCCGGGGCCAGGCAGGTCCGGAGCAGCCCTTGGCCACCCGCACCCGTGGCTCCGCTCCTGAGACTGCTCTGCCCCAGCTGGGCCTCGGCCACCTCCTCTGCGAGGCTCCAGACAGGCGGCTCCTGAGGACGAGTGGGGGTATCGCCGAGGGCCGGGGTTCCTCTCCGGGGCTGTGACTACCGGGAGGACGGGCCTCTCAGGAAAAATGGCCATTTTGGGGGAGGGGGGCAGGGGACCAATTGCAGGTCTCCTCCCGCCCCTTTTCCACTCTGCCCCAGTGCTCCCCGGTCCCAGTGCTCCCCAGTGCTCCCCTCCAGCTGGTCAGCCCCCCTCCAGCTGGTCAGCCCCCCTCCAGCTGGTCAGTCCCCCTTCCAGCTGGTCAGTCCCCCTCCAGCTGGTCAGCCCCCCCTCCAGCTGGTCAGGCCCTGTGGCCTTGCCCTCCCTACCCGTCCCAGGTGTTTCCTGTCCTCCCTCCATAAAGCCCCCTCCTCAGCTGGACCTCAGGTGGTAATGTCATCAGTGCTGCTCTTCTTACCCTCCATTCCGAACCTTCTTCATGAGTTTGTTGTGGGGAAAAAGAGAGAAAAGGATCTGGCCAGTGCAGCTCAGTGGTTGAGCGTCGACCCATGAACCAGGAGGTCACAGTTTCATTCCCGGTCAGGGCACCTGCCCAGGTTGCGTGCTCCATACCCAGTGTGGAGTGTGCAGGAGGCAGCTGATCCGTAATTCTCTCTCATCATTGATGTTTCTATCTCCTTCCCTCCCCCTTCCTCTCTGAAGGCATATTTAGCACAGTCCCTGCAAACCAAAAGCATTTAATAAAAGTATTACCATTATCAAGGTTAATAGTATTAAGACCCACTTCCCTCCAATGTGGTGGCCACTGACTCATCACAGGGCTGCCCATCCTGACCCCCCAGCCACGCCCCCTGAAGTGTGGCTTCATCTCGCTCCCAGGGCCCTCCTTACAGACACGTGCTGCTCGGACGCACAGGTGGCTGGGTTTGTCCAGTGAGGTGACTGGGTAAGTCCTGCTCCATGAATTCGGAGATCAAAATATGAGACGAGCTACGTTCACAGTTTTAAAAAATCCTGGTTCCTCGTGCACAAGAGTCATTTTTTAGCAAATCAGAGGCCCAGTAGAAGGCAAAGCTGGTTAGGCTCCTACAGCATGCGTGGCCTTGTGGGGTTTTGGCACAAACACCCACAGGATTTAAGGTGACAGAGATAAAACCCACCCTCCTCATTTGGCAGTGAGGAAGCAAAGACTCAGAGGCACGGAGCAGCCTGCTCAGGCCACACAGTTTACTGGCGACAGCATCTGGATTTTGGTTTTGCAATTAACCAGCCTGTGGCATGCCGGTTGCTGTGGTTTAAAACACATCTGCAGTGGAGGACTGAGAAGGTGGGGCAGTTCTGTACCGTGCTGCCTTCCACTGGTTAAGACCTCCAAGAGCAAAGGCCTACCGAGGTGAGGATGCCCCTACTGTCACCTGTAGAGGGGCAGCACTGAGCTGGCCAATATTTGTGGTGGTGCTGCTTGTCCTGGCTCAGGGGAGGCGTTCCACTAAGTCTGAAAGACTAAGACATCGCGGGGACTCTCCGCCACCGCCCACAACCGGTTTGGTCCTACCTTAGCGCGCGCCAGCGGGACTCTCCGCCACTGCCCGCGGCCTGCTCTGCCAGGCCTTCTCGCGCGCTGTGCTGGTGCTGCGCCTTCCATTGGCAGACCCGGAGAATCCTCTCTCTGCTGCCACATGGCCAGGCCAAAGCATCAGACACTACCGCCATGCGGATTTTAAAACTACAGGGGAAATTGAGCCACAGGAGCTACCATCGCTGCCGCACCCACTGCCGCCCCCAAGAATGGGAATCCACTGAAATCAGAGCTCACTACGCACCGGGCTCATAGAGAGTGTGGCTTCAGAAATTAGCCTCTGCATCCACAGCAGCTCCACATCCGCAACAAAGAGGACACCATTGAGGGCAGACTCTCCCCATGCAGCCATCACAGCCCGCCCGCCCACAATCTTCCAAGCACACCCACCATGCTGGGAGGGAGATGGAGCGCACTGGTGAGGAAATGGCACGGTGCCTTCCATTAGCCACCCAGGCGAGCCCATCCTCCGATGCCACATGGCCAAGCCGAAGCTCTCGCCACCACTGCCATGTGAACTTTAAAACTACAGTGGTAACTGAACCACAGGAGCGACCGTCAATGTTGCACCTGGCACCGCCACCCGCCACTGCCGCCGAGAATAAAGGAAATCCACCGAGAACAGAGCTCACCACGCCTTGGGCTCAGGGAGTGGGCGACCTCAGAACTTAGCCTCCATGTCTGCAGCTGCTCCGCTCCCACACTGAACGAGACACCTTTGAAGGTGGTCCCCTCGCCTGCAACCATCTCAGCCCAACTGCAGCTGTCCCAGCCTGCCCGCCATGCTAGCAAGGAGCTGGCGCGGCGCCTCCAATATGCGACCCCAACACCCTAGAGGGGCCGTGTGCCCCGGGTGAGCCGAGTGTCCCAGGGGGCCAAGTGCCCCGGGTGAGCCGAGTGTCCCAGGGGGCCAAGTGCCCCGGGTGAGCCGAGTGTCCCAGGGAGCAGTGTGCCCCGGGTGAGCTGTGTGTCCCAGGGGAAGCAGTGGGACCCAGGGGAAGGGGCAGTGAAAACCAGAGGAGGAGCGGACTCTATTCATATGGTCCTGAGATAGTCACCATAAAACAAGCAGACTGCCAAATGAGGAGCAGATTTTATTCATGGGGTCCTGAGATGGTCACCATAAAACAAGCAGATTGTCAAATGACAGTGGGGAGGGGAAGGAGACCTGGGGGGAGATAGGAGAACAACCGAGGGACTGGTATGCATGAACATAAGTACAACCAATGAACACAGAACTCTGGGGAGGGAGGGCATAAATGGGAGGTGGGGGGGGGGCAATGGTAAGCTATGTACACAGATAATACCTTAATAAAATAAAATTTAAAAACAAAAACAAAAACAAAAAACACATCTGCAAATATGTCCACAAAGTCTTTGCCATTTCTCCCTGCCAAAAACAGGGCAATTCTCTTCCCCTACAAATGGGCTGCACTCGGTGACTCGCTTCTGATGAATAGAATCAGAGGTTGGGTCATAAAAACTAGATAATTTCCTGGTTCTCCCTCCCTCGACTCAGCCTTATGCTTTGAGGACTCTCAAGAGGACCTGGGGGCGGCCTCCGGGGGCGGCCGGCCACTCAGAGCTTGGTGCCAGCGAGTGGCTTCCCAGGCGGCCAGGTCTCCAGGAGACTCAGGACCTGGCATCGTCATGGCTGCAGGCCCACGCGAGAGCCAGCCAGAGCCACAGCAATACCTCCCTCGTGTCCCCGAGCCCCAGAAACTGTGGGGACCAGGCGTGCCCCTTGTCTTAAACCGGGAAGTTTGGGGATCGTGGTTCAGCAAGGATACATACCTAATGAACTGATTACTATTTACTCAGGACTTGGTGAGTTGGAAGTGATAAAACCAACTCAACTTGTGAGGAAATAATTATTCTTGCTCCAGCGCGGGAAGACCAGAGCCGGAGTTAGCTTCAGGGACAGAGATATCCATGGCTGTTTCTCTCCTCCACAGACCTCCTCCATGGCTGCTTCTCCCCTCCTCCACAGACCTCCTCCATGGCTGCTTCTCCCCTCCACAGACCTCCTCCATGGCTGCTTCTCCCCTCCACAGACCTCCTCCATGGCTGCTTCTCCCCTCCACAGACCTCCTCCATGGCTGCTTCTCCCCTCCACAGACCTCCTCCATGGCTGCTTCTCTCCTCCTCCACAGACCTCCTCCATGGCTGCTTCTCCCCTCCTCCACAGACCTCCTCCATGGCTGCTTCTCCCCTCCACAGACCTCCTCCATGGCTGCTTCTCCCCTCCACAGACCTCCTCCATGGCTGCTTCTCCCCTCCACAGACCTCCTCCATGGCTGCTTCTCCCCTCCACAGACCTCCTCCATGGCTGCTTCTCCCCTCCTCCACAGACCTCCTCCATGGCTGCTTCTCTCCTCCACAGACCTCCTCCATGGCTGCTTCTCCCCTCCTCCACAGACCTCCTCCATGGCTGCTTCTCTCCTCCACAGACCTCCTCCATGGCTGCTTCTCTCCTCCACAGACCTCCTCCATGGCTGCTTCTCTCCTCCTCCACAGACCTCCTCCATGGCTGCTTCTCCCCTCCTCCACAGACCTCCTCCATGGCTGCTTCTCCCCTCCACAGACCTCCTCCATGGCTGCTTCTCTCCTCCTCCACAGACCTCCTCCATGGCTGCTTCTCCCCTCCTCCACAGACCTCCTCCATGGCTGCTTCTCCCCTCCTCCACAGACCTCCTCCATGGCTGCTTCTCCCCTCCTCCACAGACCTCCTCCATGGCTGCTTCTCCCCTCCACAGACCTCCTCCATGGCTGCTTCTCCCCTCCACAGACCTCCTCCATGGCTGCTTCTCCCCTCCACAGACCTCCTCCATGGCTGCTTCTCCCCTCCACAGACCTCCTCCATGGCTGCTTCTCCCCTCCACAGACCTCCTCCATGGCTGCTTCTCCCCTCCACAGACCTCCTCCATGGCTGCTTCTCCCCTCCTCCACAGACCTCCTCCATGGCTGCTTCTCTCCTCCACAGACCTCCTCCATGGCTGCTTCTCCCCTCCTCCACAGACCTCCTCCATGGCTGCTTCTCTCCTCCACAGACCTCCTCCATGGCTGCTTCTCTCCTCCACAGACCTCCTCCATGGCTGCTTCTCCCCTCCTCCACAGACCTCCTCCATGGCTGCTTCTCCCCTCCACAGACCTCCTCCATGGCTGCTTCTCTCCTCCTCCACAGACCTCCTCCATGGCTGCTTCTCTCCTCCTCCACAGACCTCCTCCATGGCTGCTTCTCCTTCCACAGACCTCCTCCATGGCTGCTTCTCCCCTCCTCCACAGACCTCCTCGGGGCCTGTGAGGTGCCCTGGCTAGAGGCACCCCTGGGCCCTTCATCCCCGCTTGCCTACCCTAAAAAAGCAGAGGGCCTCCGGGTCCGAGCCAGGCACTGTGGTCAGTGAAATGGGGCGCTTCATGGGACTGGCTCCCAGGACCTGTCCCACGTGCCAAGCTAACTTCCGGCTAACTTGCTTTTCGAAGGTGGTGCGTGGTCGGTGCCGCCTCGGACCTGGCTAGAAGGCCAGTCTTGGCTTCTCTCCGGATTCTCTCAACCAGAATCCGGTGCACAGCAGCCCCCGGTGAGCTGTGTGCACGTTAAAGAGTGGGAAGCTCTTCTCAGCAGAGAGTGGCCTCCCTCTCAGACCGTGCCGATCGCACCCCCACCTGCCCAGGAGAGCGCATTTGCCATTTGACCCGTTCATCCATTTTGTGTGCATGTCTTACCTCCCACCCCCACCCTCACCCCCCACCCCCGGGGCCTTAAGACAGAATCCAATGTCTGAGGGTCAGTGCCCAGGTCTGTAAAAGGGCACAGTGCCAGTCACTGCTTGGGGGTCTCTGAGGACTCAGTGGGACACACACTGGCGCACAGCCCAGTGGCCTGTGTGAGTTATGGGGTTACAGGTGAGAGCTGGCACTGCTCCCTGAACTGCCAGGTGTGGTGTTTACCGAACAGCAAGTGCTGGGGTAGCCCCTTATTGCGTTTTCTTGTTGAATCTCCATCATAGAGCTATGACCACAGTGTAAGGGAAACGCGTGGTATGAGGATTTGGATACAGTCACGCCCTGCTTAGCTACGGAGACGCGCGCTGAGACCCGGGCCGGGGGAGCTGTGCCGTGTGAACACGGAGGCACCGCACCGCCGGACGGCCCTGCCCAGCCACACGTGCAGCCCACCGCTCCCGGCGGCACGGTCCGTGTTGCGCGTGGCATTTCCACAGCCACACGTCACAGGTGGCAGGCATTTTCAGCTCCTTTATGCTCTCGTGGGACCCCCGGTATACTCGGTTTCTCGGTGACTCAACATCACTATGAGTAAATGACTGCATTCAGACAACTTCTGAGTTTCCTCACTTAGAAATCAGAAAACGGAGCAGGTCACACAGCTGGTAAGTAATCAAGTCAGCATTGAACCTGGGACCCTCCGCACCACAGCCGTCCTCACAGCTCTGAGCTCCGTGCTCACAGGACGTCCCCCCACTGGCTGCGTCACAGACCAAGTCTCCGCACGCCCCAGGCAAGGCTTAGCAGGCAGGAGCCTGCAGGCCAGGCAGGGCACGTGACTGAGAGTCCAGTGCCCGCCTGCGGACAGTCTCCCCTCTTCTCCATAAGGGGCAGGCAAGGGTGATGACAAACAGCAGGCGACCTTCCCCTCGTGTCCAGGAAACAGCGGGCAGGAGGCCGGGATGGAGGGACAGGGCGGCAGGGCCTGGGGAGGTGTTTGAATCTGAGCTCGGACACGGCGGACTCTGCTGTCAGACGGGACTTTTTTAATGCAGCCTGAGATCTGGACTTGGTGTGGAATCTTGGACTTTTAAATATTGGTGATTGATTTATTGTTTAAGTGTGTGGGTTGGTGACCTTGGTGTAAATGATAGGAAACATGCAGTTTTCTGTTTGCCGACCTGGGACAAGACAGATCAGATAAGAGGAAAGGAAAGAAAGGTGGGTGGGCACGCACAGAAGGGGCGAAAGAGAGAGCCCGCCACGGGGCCACGGGGCCACGGGGCCACGGGGCCACGGGGCCACGGGGCCACGGGCATCTAAGCTTCAACAAGAAGACAGCAGCTGAAGCCAGTTTGGCTCAGTGGATAGAGCGTCGGCCTGCAGACTGAAGGGTCCCGGGTTCGATTCCAGTCAAGGGCATGTACCTTGGTTGCGGGCACATCCCCAGTGGGGGGGGGGTGTGCAGGAGGCAGCTGGTCAATGTTTCTCTCTCATCGATGTTTCTAGCTCTCTATCCCTCTCCCCTCTCTCTGTAAAAAAATCAATAAAATATATATTTAAGAGAGAAAGAGAGAGAGAGAGAGAGAGAGAGAGAGAGAGAGAGAGAGATTGAGAACAACAGCCCGCAGGGAGGGAGGAGGCGAGAAGGGCTGGGCGGCTGTTGTCCTCCGCCCGCCCACGCCGCCCGCCCACGCCGCCCACTGGGCCCTTTCTAAATCACTTCGGAGGCTCTCTTCCTCTTTGTTCAGCTGTAATCTTTACCAATTAGATTAGATCATTGAAATAATCATCCAATAAAGTGGGTTCATACCCCCCCCCCCAACCTTGCTTGAGGAGTCACTGAGTCCAGCTGGCTTCTCGTTCCGCTGACTTCACTCCTCGCCTTGGACAGGGTCTGAGCAGGTTCCAAGCTGTTTTTGTTCCTTTTTGTTCGCCATTTCAGGTCGTAGGAGCTGCAACTGAAGTTCTGTTCTGGCTGCTCTCAAAACAGACTCCAAGGGCACCTGAGAGCCGAGCGCTGGAACTGGCACCCACACCGTGGCCGCCGCTGCGAGTCCAGACCCACCGCGGCCGGGGGGTGAGCACGCCTGCCGAGCAGCAGCCTCTCCCTGGGGACCGGGCTGTGTGATCCATGGAGGCGCCGGAGCCCGGTGCTGGCCCAGCGGAACACTCCCCTTTGGGGGTTAACGTGGAAAATGGCATGTTTTATTGGCTCAAATGGTTGGCCTCGTGTATCTGTCATAAACATGGGAGAGGAGAAAGAGGGACGTGGGAGATGTGAGCTGTACTGATTCTGGCTCTGGGCGTGCCGCACGTGGCAGTGGGCCCGGCTGCCTTCAGGCCAGGTCTGAAGCCGGTGGCACACGGCGCGTCCTGCAGACAGTCCGCCGGTGGCCCCAGCAGCAGGCGAGCTGACTTACTGTCATTGCAGGTTCTTGGCAACTGACTGTGAACAAAACAGCGGATAAGGAACCAACTGCACCGTAGCCTGCTGGAGATAGACAAGAGTTACGTTCCTGTCACCTACTTCTGATCACAAACACACGACCAAATCTTAATGAAACCACAAGTACTTCTAATATTTGACACTGGAATAAATGTGAGCTGTACACACACTTCGGAAGATGAATAAACACAAGTGAGAGACTTTGCCGACCGCTTACTCCCGGTTGGGGTTGTGGTGGCGGAGCCATCCCAGCAGCAAGGGCGCCAGGTGGGACCCCTCCAGCGCAGTCTCACCCGAGCCTGGGAGACAGGCCTCAGGGATGGGGGAGGGGGATCCGGAGGCGGAGGATACCGCAGCCCCAAGGGCATCGTGTGCTCCCCTGTAGAGGGCCAGCTGGGAATGCACATGGATGACCTTTAGTTATCATCAGCTGAAATCAGGGCATAGGCAGAGCCACGCCCTGGGAACAGTTTCCCCAAAATGTGGGAGACTGTTATTAGTACCGATTTCTTACCTTTTTAAAAATATATATATTTTATTGATTTCTTACAGAGAGGAAGAGAGAGGGATAGAGAGTTAGAAACATCGATGAGAGAGAATCATCGACAGCTGCCTCTTGCATGCCCCCTAATGGGGATGTGCCCGCAACCAAGGTACATGCCCTTGACCAGAATCGAACCCGGGGCCTTTCAGTCCGAAGTCCGACACTCTATCCACCGAGCCAAACGGGTTTAGGCTCAGTACCGATTTATCTTTATCCACGTGCTGGGAAAGAGGAATGAATAGGACCTAGACTAGAGATTTACCCAGGTCCTGAAATGCTAAATCCAGGGATGAGGAATGAATAGGACCTAGGCACACCCAAAACTCCCTGGACCTTACCCCCTCCGGAAATCTATAATGCGCCGTGCGGTCTGTGGTGGTGTGACCGTCCCTCCCTCAGAGTGATAGCCCCGCCCGGTCCCAGCTTGATGAATCTATTTCTGCCTCTTGTCTCTTTTTTTTCCTTTAATTTCTTAATCCCCAGCTCCTCCACTCAGGAACCTGCCATTTTCCGTGTGGGTCGCGGGACCCAGGGAAACCGCCCGCACACTCCGAGGCCGGTCCGGGGCTGCGGTGAGATGACCACGTGGACAGAGCCGTGAGCCCGCGGCGGGAGTCCCCGAGGGGACACGCCCTTTCCCGCAGGAACGCTCTAAAACGGGGTGGCCCGTGCCGCCGCACTGTAGGACAGAGGAAAATCCAGAATAAGCCGAGTGTTTCTAGGGTCTCAGAATAAAACCAAGGTCAGCTGTGACTCCAAAACCCACACAGCCACGCCTCCTCGGAACAAGCTTCCAGTTCCCGACACCGGGCAGCTGGCACAGCGGGCACAGCAACACAGTGGCACAGTGGGCAGCAGGCACAGCAACACAGTGGCACAGTGGGCAGCAGGCACAGCAGCACAGCGGGCACAGCGGGCACAGTGGGTACAGCGGGCACAGTGGGCACAGCAACACAGTGGGTACAGTGGGCAGCGGGCACAGTGGGCAGCGGGCACAGTGGGCAGCGGGCATAGTGGGTACAGCGGGCACAGCAGGCACAGCGGGTACAGTAGGCACAGCAGGCACAGCAACACAGCGGGCACAGTGGGCAGCAGGCACAGTGGGTACAGCAACACAGCGGGCACAGTAACACAGCGGGCACAGTGGGCAGCAGGCACAGTGGGTACAGCGGGCACAGTGGGCAGCAGGCACAGCGGGCACAGCGGGCAGTGGGTACAGCGGGCACAGCAACACAGTGGGCACAGTGGGCAGCGGACACAGCGGCCCGGGCCCCGGGGCTGGTGGCGCCTGCGGGACAGACTTCTGGCACGTGTGGCGGCGAGCCGGTGCCCGGGAGCTCCGTGAGAGCGCATCTTTAGATGCTCTCCAATCTGTTTTTTAAATGAGAAGAATGTCCTTAGGTAGAAAGAGGAATGGCTTACCGGATGTTGTGGATGTTTTCTCCTGGACGCACTTTGGAGAGTGGTGACCGTCAGCCCAGGGGCGTCCCGGGGCTTCTGCCAGAGCAGGTGCTCCCGGCCCTGCTTTTCCTCAGCGGATGAGCTCTGGAGAGAAGGCATCCACCGTGTCCCACTTATTTCTGCATCCTCTGGTCATCCTTGTATGTGGCCTAACCCTGGCCAGGGCTCGAACCCGCAACCTTGGTGTACTAGGATGACGCTCTGACCAACTGTGCTGCTTGGCCAGGGCCAGCTTTGCTCTTGCGTTCAGCAAGGACAGGCTGAAGTTCTCCGGTCCTCAGGTCCAGCGCTGCGTCCTGACAACGGGGCGGCGGCTGGCGGGGACTTCCAGCTGGGAGTGGTGGGCGGAGTACACCTCCCGGACAGCTGCCCGGGCACTGGTGCGCCAGCGTGCCCCCCAGGCCTCGGTGCCGCGTGCCCACTGTGGCAGCCTCCCAGGGGGCCCCTATCCCCTTACCTCTTGGTGTTCACATGTTTCCAAGGGCTGGCTCATGGAAACAGTAAAATATCGCAGGGATGATGCAGTGGGACTTTCAGGCTAAGTCATCAGAGTCACTGCAGTTTCTACTCTCCCCCATTGCAGCTCCTGTGTGAGGACCCCCGCAGGCCTGGGCCTGGTCTGTGTGAGGACCCCCGCAGGCCTGGGCCTGGTCTGTGTGAGGACACCACGTAGGTCTGAGCTGGGGCTTGGGTCTATGTGAGGATCCCACCCAAGCCTGGGCCTGGTCTGTGTGAGGAGCCAGCACAGTCATGGTCCTGGTCTATGTGTGAGGACCCACGGCAGGCTGAGCCTAGTCTGTGTGAGGATCCCACACAGGCCTCTGCCTGGTCTGTGTAGGACCCCCAGCAGGCGTGGGCCTGGTCTGTGTAGGACCCCACGCAGGGTTAGCCTGGTCTGTGTGAGGACCCCATGCAGGCATGTGTGTTTACCTGGGTCTGTGTGAGGAGCACAAGCAGGCCTGGGCCTGGTCTGTGTGAGGATCCCTCACAGGCCTGGGCCTGGTCTGTGTGAGGATCCCTCATAGGCCTGGGCCTGGTCTGTGTGAGGATCCCTCACAGGCCTGGGCCTGGTCTGTGTGAGGATCCCTCACAGGCCTGGGCCTGGTCTGTGTGAGGATCCCTCACAGGCCTGGGCCTGGTCTGTGTGAGGAGTGCCTGCAGATGGGCGAGTGCATCTCCTTCACAGCAGCAGATCGGCCACCCCAGGCAAGCCTTCTGGGTGGCAGCCAGCCAGTCACTGCTCCCTGACAGGAGCGCCAGCGAGGCCACGCTCAGGTCCTACCCCGGGGTGCAGTGACATGCATTTATTTTTGTGTGAAGTGCTATGTTTTGCCGTAATTGGTTATGCCAGGGAAGGTGATGAGTGCAGAACCAGCTTTCCGGTCTAGAAGGCTCGCTCTTCCCTCTCCTTCATCCCTCTTCCTGCTGGAGTCCCGGTCCAGAGCGGCTCTCCCCTGGAAGGCCTAGCACCACACGGGCCCTTTGTGGGCGCTGCCCCACGAGATAGGCGCCACTCCCCAGACCACTGCTGTAGCGAGCACGCATCTACCGCCCTGAGTGACAGAGTGCTACTAATAATGATGGGGCATCAGCCAAGCCAGGCCATCCTGCAACCCACCACCCTCGCAGACCTCCCTCTGTGGGAGGCCTGCACCTCTTGAAAATGCAAAACAAATACAATATTTTCGTAATAGATCCTCTTACTTTCAGATTTTGGCCCAGCTAGGTAGTAAAGGGGAAGGTGATTTCATGCAACCTGGTCATTTAAGCAGCCTCCCGTTCCGCTCAGTTGTTACAAGAATGAATAGAGGAACAGGGGCTGAGTTCTGAGCCCTGTCTCCCTGGCTCATCACTGCAGACCCCTCTCACCTCTGAGTAGGGAACTGTGGCCTGTGGGGGACAAGCAGGCAGTGGAAGGGGATCAAGGGCTGTTTAGAAAACAGCTATAGGGCGGTTGGCCCACCCAAATTTTCCTAGCATCTCTAACAGGTCGTGATTTGCTCAGAAGAGCGGAAATCTAGCCGATGCTTTGCTAGCCGAGCCATGAACCATGGGGCTGTGTGTCAGAAGCTTTTCCTCTGCACAAAGGCAGCCTGGAGGCTGATACAGACCCTGGCGGCCCCCAGAGTCCAAGTTCTTTGCTCTGGGCTTGTCTTCTTTGCCTGTGGAAGCTTGTGGGGCCTGGTCCTAGGCGGAGCCCCACCACACGCCTGCTGCCACCTGTAAGCCACCTCCCCGGCCGAAGGGACACTGGGCTTCAGCAAGAGGCAGTTCGGGGCTGGCACCTCCTCGCACTGGGCCTAGTGTGGTCCAGGCCCACTGATGTGTGAGAACTTGCCATCATTTTCTGCAAAGATATCGGACTTTATCGATGGCCTTCCGGTTTCCCTCTCTTCCCATCATCCAGGGAGGCATGAGCATGTTGGAGTGCTCCTGAGAATGACAGAATCAGTGACCAGAGCACTCCGCACCCTCCCCCACTGCTCCCATGCTGGCACACAGAGAAACGGCTCCCCAGATCCTGCCAGCTGGAGGGGACCAAGCCTCGGGGTTGTAGAGGCCTCGGTGGGACGCCCTCCTGAGCGTTCGGCCTGCACTTGTAGGAAGGGAAGGGCTGGGAGATGCCTGCCCTTTTCAGGCCATCGTCTGCAGAGGTCAAGACCTTCCCCTTGGAGACGATGCTGGCCAGTGGCCTCCTCAGCTGAAAGGACCTTTCTCTTCCCTGGACAGTGAGCTGGGCTCAGCTCTGAGCTGGGAAGCGGCAAGCCACACACTTCCCGGGGGAAGCCCCCCTCCGCCCTGCACATCCCGACGTGGACGGCCGGGTCGCTATGCCCCTCAGGGCTGCTCTGCGAGGGGCCGGCACAGGAGGGAGGGAAGCCAGCAGGCTCTCTGTGCCTCTCCAAGGCGGCCGCAACCCACAGACTCACTCTGCTGGCTTTGAGCTTCACACCGAATGCACCTCAGCAAGAGGTCCTTTGTCTGCTGCTTTCCCTGGCCACCTGCCACCGGTGTCCACCTGTCACCGGTGTCCGCCTGTCACCGGTGTCTGCATGTCACCGGTGTCCGCCTGTCACCGGTGTCATCCTGTCACCGGTGTCCGCCTGTCACCGGTGTCCGCCTGTCACCGGTGCCCTCTTGTCACCAGTGTCCTCCTGTCACCAGTGTCCACCTGTCACCGGTGCCCTCTTGTCACCGGTGTCCGCCTGTCACCGGTGTCCGCCTGTCACCGGTGTCCGCCTGTCACCGGTGCCCTCTTGTCACCAGTGTCCTCCTGTCACCAGTGTCCACCTGTCACCGGTGCCCTCTTGTCACCAGTATCTGCCTGTCACCGGTGTCATCCTGTCACCGGTGTCCTCCTGCTATCGGTGCCCTCTTGTCACCAGTGTCTGCCTGTCACCGGTGTCCGCCTGTCACCGGTGTCCGCCTGTCACGGTGTCCTCCTGTCATCGGTGTTCACTGTAACCGACATCCTCCTGTCACCGGTATCTGCCTGTCACCAGTGTCCGCCTGTCACCGGTGTCCGCCTGTCACCGGTGTCCGCCTGTCACCGGTGTCATCCTGTCACCAGTGTCCTCCTGCTACCGGTGCCCTCTTGTCACCAGTGTCCGCCTGTCATCGGTGTCCGTGGCTGCAGGCCGCCTGCTCCTCCTCTTGCTGGCAGCATTTGTTCTGTCCTAGCCAATGCCCGCCTGCCCTGCAGGGGACCGTTTCCCACGCAGTCAGCTCTCACTCAGGAGCCTCTCTGGCCAGCGAGCAGCCTGGCTGGGCGTCCTCCTATGTACCCAGAGGTCGCGGTTCGGCTGGGCCAGGGCACATGCCCAGGTTGCGGGCAACATGTTTCCCTCTCTCTTCCTCTCTCTCTAAAATCGATAAAGACCTATTTTGTAAAAAAAAAAAAAAAAAAAAAGCTGCTGTGAACCTCTTGCTCACACCGCCCAGCAGACATCCAGCCCACCGTGTGTGGGACTCAGAAACATCCCTGTTACAGGAACCTTGCTTGTTCCTGAGAAAAGCCACATGGTCCCTCTGGAGGAAACATCCGAATGCAGTTTTTAAAAGTCGTCACCAATGGAGTTTTATACTTGGCTTTTTCACTCCAAGTGTCAGGAGCATTTTTTCATAACAGTCCTTATGAAGGAGTCTCCTTCTCTTTTTATTTTTTTATTTTACTTTATTTTATTTTTCACATTTAGTAAATCTTTATTGTTCAGATTATTACAGTTGTTCCCCTCCCCCCTAGAGCTCCCCTCCACCGGGTTCCCACCCCACCCTCTTCCCTTACTCCCACCACTGTCCTCATCCATAGGTGTACGATTTTAGTCCAGTCTCTTCCCGCACCCCCACACCCTTTTCCCCCTGAGAATGGTCCGTCCATTCCCTTTCTATGCCCCTGATTCTATTATATTCACCACTTTACTCTATTGATCAGATTTCTTATTCACTTGATTTTTAGATTCACGTGATGATAGATATGCATTTGTTGTTCATAATTGCTTTTTCAAGTGAGGCTTTTTATTGTTGTTTTTCTTCCTTTTTTTTTTTCCTTTTTCCTTTTTTCTTTTTAATTAAGGGTCCCTTACTGGTCCTGCTTCCATGAGTGGCCAAGGCCAGGTGGAAAGGGGGGGGGGGGAAACCAGGCAGCATGGGGAAGGGTTAGCTTCACAACATTCCATTTATACACAGAACTAAACAGACAAGCACAGAGTCACTATTGCGGTTAGAAGTTGGCAGCATGGGAAAGGGTGGGAGGAACAGGTTGCAAGTAGGGGTGTCGTTAAAAAAAATACAGGCCCTCTCCAAAACTGGGGTGCCTGGGGTAGGGAGGACTTGGTCTGTTTCAACCCAAGAGGAATCAGAAGATCAAAAGCTGTCTGGGAAGGCCAGAACCGCCAGGGGTGGAGGGAGAAGGAAGGGCGAAGGGATTGCCCTCCCTCCCTGGGATCCCTCCAGCCCCTCCCGTCTGGCAGAAGGGGGCAGCCTGCAACCCCCACAGGCAGGTCTGGGGCTGCCAGATGCTCCAGGCAGGGGGCTGGAGGGGGCTCACAAAGGCTTGCCCTCCAGGGAGATGCCAGCACTGCCCCTCAGCTTCTCTGCCAGAGTGCAGCGGCCCTTGACCTCCTCGTAGCAGTTTGCTTGTAACTCGTGCTTGATCCCCGTAAGCTTCTTCTTGGTGGCATCCTTGGAGCTGGCGTAGATCATTTTGCTCTTAAGAGGCGCAGACTCGGGGGCCCAGAAGAAAACACCAGGTCCTCCTTCTTGCTCTCCTTGGTCTCATAGGTTGCATCATACAGAGCGTAGCGGCAGTCTTTGTCGGCAGCATCTTGACGAAGGTGGTGTAGGGGTCGTCTACTGTCTGGCCCACATCACCTACCAGGATGTCCTTGCCCTCTTCCAGAATGATGTTCTTCTTGTCTTCGCTCAGGCAGAAGAGCACCGCCTTCTTCCGCTTCTTCACCTCCTCTGGTGTCGAGGACTTACGTACCTTCATGTCACTGAACACTTTGATGACTCCATCAGAGACATCAGAGCCACACCAGAGGCCGTGTTTCCGGAAGCTAAAGGAGATAGCAAGTAGAGCTGGAAGGACGAGAGCCGCTGTAGCTGCGGCCGGGATCAGACTGAACGTGTTCATAACTTTTATTTTTATCTTTTTCTTCTTCCTCTTCTTAGAGAACATCTTTCAGCATTTCATTTAATACTGATTTGGTGGTGATGAACTCTTTTAGCTTTTTCTTATCTGTGAAGCTCTTTATCTGCCCTTCAATTCTGAATGATAGCTTGGCTGGGTAGAGTAATCTTGGTTGTAGGTTCTTGCTATTCATCACTTTGACTATTTCTTGCCACGCCCATATGGCCTGCAAAGTTTTTGTTGACAAATCAGCTGACAGTCGTATGGGCACTGCTTTTTAATATTCTCTCTTTGTCTTTTGTTCTTGGCATTTTGATTATGATGTATCTTGGTATGGTCCTCTTTGGATTCCTTTTGTTTGGGGTTCTGTGTGCTTCCTGGACTTGTAAGTCTATTTCTTTCACCAGGTGGGGGGAGTTTTCTGTCACTATTTCTTCAAATAGGTTTGCAGTGTCTTGCTCTCTCTCTTCTTCTGGCACCCCCATAATTCTGATGTTGGTACGCTTGAAGTTGCTTCTTACACTGTCTTCAAATTTTTGGATTCTTTTCTCTTTTAGCTTTTCCAGTTGAGTGATTTTTGCTTCTTTGCATTTCAAATCTTTGACTTGATTCTTGCATTCCTCTAGTTTGCTGTTGGGTAGCTGGATAATATTTTTTGTTTCAGTGTATGTTTAATTTTTAGTTGTTCCTTTTCCATATCCTCGAGAGTCTCTTTCATATCCTCGAAGATCTAGCTAAATTTAGTGGCCTTTTCTAGGAAATTCTTGAAAAACCTTATAACCATAGTTTTGAACTCTTTATCCAGGCGCTTGTTCTCCATTTCTTTCATTTGTGATCTGTTTACTTATCTCCTCATTTTCACGGCTTCCCTGAGTTGGTTAGGGGGGCTTTATGTGCTAGGTGTCCTATATGGTCCAATGTGTTGACTTCCCCAGTTACCTGAAGTGGACATTCTTGGTGCACCCCTTTGTGGACTGTGTGTACAGCCTTGTTGTAGTTAAGTCTTGATTGTTGTTGGTATCAGTGGGAGGAACTGACCTCCAGGCCAATTTGCTGTGAGGATCAGCTGTGTCTATGCTGGGAGACAGCCTTATTTGATTAGACTTGCAAAACTGCAAAAGCTTCTGTGCTCAGCTTGGATGGGGCAGAGTTTCAGGGTGGAGCCTACAGCCTTGGCTTCCCATTAGTCCCGCCCTATGAGGTTCCTGAGTCTCAGTGTCTCTCAGTGTCCCTCGGTACTTGCTGCAAGCACCTCTGAGGGAAAGGTGCCCTCATGTTTTGCCTGCTACCAGACAGTCTAGTCTCTCCCCCAATGAATCTGGATTCCCAGATTCTTGCCAGGAACTGGGGTTCAGTGCTGTTGGAACTGGGGTTCAGCATAGTCCGGAGCTTTTCTCTGTTTACTGCTAGGTAAATCCAGCAGCACAGTCAACAGTCCGACCTCTGTGCACATTCACATGCACGCCTCCAGAGCTCTGCCTTTCACTGCTCCCCTGAGTTTCTACTTACAGCCCAGATTCCCTCCATATGAGCCTGGGTCCCCAGGGTCTGGCCCTGAATTGGGGTTCTGTGCAGTCGGAACTGGGGCTCAGCGCAGCCTGGAGCTTTTATCTCCTTCCTGCTAAAGAATGCCAGCCAGGCACTCAGCCGCCCCCTCCTCTCAGGCTCCGTCCTCTCCACATGCATAAGCCCATGTCTCCACACCTCGGGCTTATACAGCTCCTTTGATTTTCCTTGTGTTTTCCTCTTTCCTTCTAGTTGTAGAATTTCCAGTCAGCCAGCTTTCCTGTGGTTCTGGGTGATGTCGGTTTTGTATTTCAGTTGTAGTTTTGAAATGGTTGTGCGAGGCTGCAACTAGGTGTTTACCTAGGCGGCCATCTTGGATTCTCCCCTGAGTATTTCCTTATTCTCTCTTTAATTCCTTTGGCCTGGTTCCTGTTGAAGGCTGTTCACCAGCATTTGTGATGGTTCTGAGGTTTTTCCCAGAGACCATTCCTCCTGCCCCAGACTGACCTGTGGGGCCCAGGAGAGTGGGGAGCAGGGGGAGCAGGGGGAGCAGGGGGAGCAGGGGGAGGGGGAGCAGGGGGAGCAGGGAGCAGGGGGAGCAGGGGGAGCAGGGGGAGCAGGGGGAGCAGGGGGAGGGGGAGCAGGGAGCAGGGGGAGCAGGGAGCAGGGGGAGCAGGGGGAGCAGGGAGCAGGGGGAGCAGGGAGCAGGGGGAGCAGGGGGAGCAGGGAGCAGGGGGAGCAGGGGGAGCAGGGGGAGCAGGGGGAGCAGGGAGCAGGGGGAGCAGGGAGCAGGGGGAGCAGGGGGAGCAGGGAGCAGGGGGAGCAGGGGGAGCAGGGGGAGGAGGGGGAGCAGGGGGAGCAGGGGGAGCAGGGGAAGCAGGGGGAGCAGGGGGAGCAGGGAGCAGGGGGAGCAGGGAGCAGGGAGCAGGGGAGCAGGGAGCAGGGGGAGCAGGGGGAGGAGGGGGAGCAAGGGGAGCAGGGGGAGGAGGGAGCAGGGGGAGCAGGGAGCAGGGGGAGCAGGGAGCAGGGGGAGCAGGGAGCAGGGGGAGCAGGGGGAGGAGGGGGAGCAGGGGGAGCAGGGGGAGCAGGGGGAGCAGGGGGAGCAGGGGGAGCAGGGAGCAGGGGGAGCAGGGGGAGCAGGGGGAGCAGGGGGAGCAGGGAGCAGGGGGAGCAGGGGGAGCAGGGAGCAGGGGGAGCAGGGAGCAGGGAGCAGGGGGAGCAGGGGGAGCAGGGAGCAGGGAGCAGGGGGAGCAGGGGGAGCAGGAGGAGCAGGGGGAGCAGGGGGAGCAGGGAGAGCAGGGGGAGCAGGGAGCAGGGGGAGCAGGGGGAGCAGGGGGAGCAGGGAGCAGGGGGAGCAGGGAGCAGGGGGAGCAGGGGGAGGAGGGGGAGCAGGGGGAGCAGGGGGAGCAGGGGGAGCAGGGGGAGCAGGGGGAGCAGGGAGCAGGGGGAGCAGGGGGAGCAGGGGGAGCAGGGGGAGCAGGGAGCAGGGGGAGCAGGGAGCAGGGGGAGCAGGGAGCAGGGGGAGCAGGGAGCAGGGAGCAGGGGGAGCAGGGGGAGCAGGGAGCAGGGGGAGCAGGGGGAGCAGGGAGCAGGGAGCAGGGGGAGCAGGGGGAGCAGGGAGCAGGGAGCAGGGGGAGCAGGGGGAGCAGGAGGAGCAGGGGGAGCAGGGGGAGCAGGGAGAGCAGGGGGAGCAGGGAGCAGGGGGAGCAGGGGGAGCAGGGAGCAGGGAGCAGGGGGAGCAGGGGGAGCAGGGAGCAGGGGGAGCAGGGAGCAGGGGGAGCAGGGAGCAGGGGGAGCAGGGAGCAGGGGGAGCAGGGGGAGCAGGAGGAGCAGGGGGAGCAGGGGGAGCAGGGAGCAGGGGGAGCAGGGAGCAGGGAGCAGGGGGAGCAGGGGGAGCAGGGGGAGCAGGGAGCAGGGAGCAGGGGGAGCAGGGGGAGCAGGGGGAGCAGGGAGCAGGGGGAGCAGGGAGCAGGGGGAGCAGGGGGAGCAGGGAGCAGGGGGAGCAGGGAGCAGGGAGCAGGGGGAGCAGGGGGAGCAGGGGGAGCAGGGAGCAGGGGGAGCAGGGGGAGCAGGGGGAGCAGGGAGCAGGGGGAGCAGGGGGAGCAGGGAGCAGGGGGAGCAGGGGGAGCAGGGAGCAGGGGGAGCAGGGGGAGCAGGGGGAGCAGGGAGCAGGGAGCAGGGGGAGCAGGGAGCAGGGGGAGCAGGGGGAGCAGGGGGAGCAGGGGGAGCAGGGGGAGCAGGGGGAGCAGGGAGCAGGGGGAGCAGGGGGAGCAGGGAGCAGGGGGAGCAGGGGGAGCAGGGAGCAGGGGGAGCAGGGGGAGCAGGGGGAGCAGGGAGCAGGGGGAGCAGGGAGCAGGGGGAGCAGGGATCAGGGGGAGCAGGGAGCAGGGGGAGCAGGGAGCAGGGAGCAGGGGGAGCAGGGAGCAGGGGGAGCAGGGGGAGCAGGGGGAGCAGGGGGAGCAGGGAGCAGGGGGAGCAGGGGGAGCAGGGGGAGCAGGGAGCAGGGAGCAGGGGGAGCAGGGAGCAGGGGGAGCAGGGGGAGCAGGGAGCAGGGAGCAGGGGGAGCAGGGAGCAGGGGGAGCAGGGGGAGCAGGGGGAGCAGGGGGAGCAGGGGGAGCAGGGGGAGCAGGGAGCAGGGGGAGCAGGGGGAGCAGGGAGCAGGGAGCAGGGGGAGCAGGGGGAGCAGGGGGAGCAGGGGGAGCAGGGAGCAGAGGGAGCAGGGAGCAGGGGGAGCAGGGGGAGCAGGGGGAGCAGGGGGAGCAGGGGGAGCAGGGAGCAGGGGGAGCAGGGGGAGCAGGGAGCAGGGGGAGCAGGGAGCAGGGGGAGCAGGGGGAGCAGGGAGCAGGGGGAGCAGGGGGAGCAGGGGGAGCAGGGGGAGCAGGGAGCATGGAGCAGGGGGGAGCAGGGGGAGCAGGGAGCAGGGGGAGCAGGGGGAGCAGGGAGCAGGGGGAGCAGGGAGCAGGGGGAGCAGGGGGAGCAGGGAGCAGGGGGAGCAGGGGGAGCAGGGGGAGCAGGGAGCAGGGAGCAGGGGGAGCAGGGAGCAGGGGGAGCAGGGAGCAGGGAGCAGGGGGAGCAGGGGGAGCAGGGGGAGCAGGGGGAGCAGGGGGAGCAGGGAGCAGGGAGCAGGGGGAGCAGGGAGCAGGGGGAGCAGGGAGCAGGGGGAGCAGGGAGCAGGGGGAGCAGGGGGAGCAGGGAGCAGGGGGAGCAGGGAGCAGGGGGAGCAGGGAGCAGGGAGCAGGGGGAGCAGGGAGCAGGGGGAGCAGGGAGCAGGGGGAGCAGGGAGCAGGGGGAGCAGGGGGAGCAGGGAGCAGGGGGAGCAGGGAGCAGGGGGAGCAGGGAGCAGGGAGCAGGGGGAGCAGGGAGCAGGGGGAGCAGGGAGCAGGGAGCAGGGGGAGCAGGGAGCAGGGGGAGCAGGGGGAGCAGGAGGAGCAGGGGGAGCAGGGGGAGCAGGGAGAAGGTGGAGCAGGGGGAGCAGGGAGCAGGGAGCAGGGGGAGCAGGGGGAGCAGGGGGAGCAGGGAGCAGGGAGCAGGGGGAGCAGGGAGCAGGGGGAGCAGGGGGAGCAGGGGGAGCAGAGGGAGCAGGGAGCAGGGGGAGCAGGGGGAGCAGGGGGAGCAGGGGGAGCAGGGGGAGCAGGGAGCAGGGGGAGCAGGGGGAGCAGGGAGCAGGGGGAGCAGGGAGAAGGGGGAGCAGGGGGAGCAGGGAGCAGGGGGAGCAGGGAGCAGGGGGAGCAGGGGAGCAGGGGGAGCAGGGGGAGCAGGGGGAGCAGGGGGAGCAGGGAGCAGGGGAGCAGGGGGAGCAGGGAGCAGGGGGAGCAGGGAGCAGGGGGAGCAGGGGGAGCAGGGGGAGCAGGGAGCAGGGGGAGCAGGGAGCAGGGGGAGCAGGGAGCAGGGGGAGCAGGGGGAGCAGGGAGCAGGGAGCAGGGGGAGCAGGGAGCGGGGGAGCAGGGAGCAGGGGGAGCAGGGGGAGCTGGGGGAGCAGGAGGAGCAGGGGGAGCAGGGGGAGCAGGGAGCAGGGGGAGCAGGGGGAGCTGGGAGTAGGGGGAGCAGGGGGAGCAGGGGGAGCAGGGAGCAGGGAGCAGGGATCAGGGGGAGCAGGGGGAGCAGGGGGAGCAGGGAGCAGGGGGAGCAGGGAGCAGGGAGCAGGGGGAGCAGGGAGCAGGGGGAGCAGGGGGAGCAGGGAGCAGGGGGAGCAGGGAGCAGGGGGAGCAGGGAGCAGGGGGAGCAGGGGGAGCAGGGAGCAGGGAGCAGGGGGAGCAGGGAGCAGGGGAGCAGGGGGAGCAGGGAGCAGGGGGAGCAGGGAGCAGGGGGAGCAGGGGGAGCAGGGGGAGCAGGGGGAGCAGGGGGAGCAGGGAGCAGGGGGAGCAGGGGGAGCAGGGAGCAGGGAGCAGGGGGAGCAGGGAGCAGGGGGAGCAGGGAGCAGGGAGCAGGGGGAGCAGGGAGCAGGGGGAGCAGGGGGAGCAGGGAGCAGGGGAGCAGGGAGCAGGGGGAGCAGGGAGCAGGGGGAGCAGGGGGAGCAGGGAGCAGGGAGCAGGGGGAGCAGGGAGCAGGGGGAGCAGGGGGAGCAGGGGGAGCAGGGGGAGCAGGGAGCAGGGAGCAGGGGGAGCAGGGAGCAGGGGGAGCAGGGGGGAGCAGGGGGAGCAGGGGGAGCAGGGGGAGCAGGGGGAGCAGGGGGAGCAGGGAGCAGGGGGAGCAGGGGGAGCAGGGAGCAGGGGGAGCAGGGAGCAGGGGGAGCAGGGAGCAGGGGGAGCAGGGGGAGCAGGGGGAGCAGGGAGCAGGGAGCAGGGGGAGCAGGGAGCAGGGGGAGCAGGGGGAGCAGGGGGAGCAGGGGGAGCAGGGGGAGCAGGTAGCAGGGGGAGCAGGGGGAGCAGGGGGAGCAGGGAGCAGGGGGAGCAGGGGGAGCAGGGAGCAGGGGGAGCAGGGAGCAGGGGGAGCAGGGGGAGCAGGGAGCAGGGGGAGCAGGGGGAGCAGGGAGCAGGGGGAGCAGGGAGCAGGGGGAGCAGGGGGAGCAGGGGGAGCAGGGGGAGCAGGGAGCATGGAGCAGGGGGAGCAGGGGGAGCAGGGAGCAGGGAGCAGGGGGAGCAGGGGGAGCAGGGGAGCAGGGGGAGCAGGGAGCAGGGGGAGCAGGGGGAGCAGGGAGCAGGGGGAGCAGGGGGAGCAGGGAGCAGGGGGAGCAGGGAGCAGGGGGAGCAGGGAGCAGGGGGAGCAGGGGGAGCAGGGGGAGCAGGGGGAGCAGGGGGAGCAGGGAGCATGGAGCAGGGGGAGCAGGGGGAGCAGGGAGCAGGGGGAGCAGGGAGCAGGGGGAGCAGGGGGAGCAGGGAGCAGGGGGAGCAGGGAGCAGGGGGAGCAGGGAGCAGGGAGCAGGGGGAGCAGGGGGAGCAGGGAGCAGGGAGCAGAGGGAGCAGGGAGCAGGGGGAGCAGGGGGAGCAGGGAGCAGGGGGAGCAGGGGGAGCAGGGAGCAGGGAGCAGAGGGAGCAGGGAGCAGGGGGAGCAGGGGGAGCAGGGGAGCAGGGGGAGCAGGGGGAGCAGGGAGCAGGGGGAGCAGGGGGAGCAGGGAGCAGGGGGAGCAGGGAGCAGGGGGAGCAGGGAGCAGGGAGCAGGGGGAGCAGGGGGAGCAGGGAGCAGGGAGCAGGGGGAGCAGGGGAGCAGGGAGCAGGGGGAGCAGGGAGCAGGGAGCAGGGGGAGCAGGGGAGCAGGGAGCAGGGGGAGCAGGGAGCAGGGGGAGCAGGGAGCAGGGAGCAGGGGGAGCAGGGGGAGCAGGGAGCAGGGGGAGCAGGGAGCAGGGGGAGCAGGGAGCAGGGGGAGCAGGGGGAGCAGGGGGAGCAGGGGGAGCAGGGAGCATGGAGCAGGGGGAGCAGGGGGAGCAGGGAGCAGGGGGAGCAGGGAGCAGGGGGAGCAGGGGGAGCAGGGAGCAGGGGGAGCAGGGGGAGCAGGGAGCAGGGGGAGCAGGGAGCAGGGGGAGCAGGGGAGCAGGGAGCAGGGGGAGCAGGGAGCAGGGGGAGCAGGGGAGCAGGGAGCAGAGGGAGCAGGGAGCAGGGGGAGCAGGGGGAGCAGGGAGCAGGGGGAGCAGGGAGCAGGGGGAGCAGGGAGCAGGGAGCAGGGGGAGCAGGGGGGAGCAGGGAGCAGGGGGAGCAGGGAGCAGGGGGAGCAGGGGGAGCAGGGAGCAGGGGGAGCAGGGGGAGCAGGGAGCAGGGGGAGCAGGGAGCAGGGGGAGCAGGGGGAGCAGGAGCAGAGGGAGCAGGGAGCAGGGGGAGCAGGGGGAGCAGGGAGCAGGGGGAGCAGGGAGCAGGGGGAGCAGGGAGCAGGGGGAGCAGGGGAGCAGGGAGCAGAGGGAGCAGGGAGCAGGGGGAGCAGGGGAGCAGGGAGCAGGGGGAGCAGGAGCAGGGGGAGCAGGGAGCATGGAGCAGGGGGAGCAGGGAGCAGGGGGAGCAGGGAGCAGGGAGCAGGGGGAGCAGGGGGAGCAGGGAGCAGGGGGAGCAGGGAGCAGGGGGAGCAGGGGGAGCAGGGAGCAGGGGGAGCAGGGGGAGCAGGGAGCAGGGGGAGCAGGGAGCAGGGGGAGCAGGGAGCAGGGAGCAGGGGGAGCAGGGGGAGCAGGGAGCAGGGGGAGCAGGGAGCAGGGGGAGCAGGGGGAGCAGGGAGCAGGGGGAGCAGGGGGAGCAGGGAGCAGGGGGAGCAGGGAGCAGGGGGAGCAGGGGGAGCAGGGAGCAGAGGGAGCAGGGAGCAGGGGGAGCAGGGGGAGCAGGGAGCAGGGGGAGCAGGGAGCAGGGGGAGCAGGGAGCAGGGGGAGCAGGGGGAGCAGGGAGCAGAGGGAGCAGGGAGCAGGGGGAGCAGGGGGAGCAGGGAGCAGGGGGAGCAGGGAGCAGGGGGAGCAGGGAGCATGGAGCAGGGGGAGCAGGGAGCAGGGGGAGCAGGGGGAGCAGGGGGAGCAGGGAGCAGGGAGCAGGGGGAGCAGGGGGAGCAGGGAGCAGGGGGAGCAGGGAGCAGGGGGAGCAGGGGGAGCAGGGAGCAGGGGGAGCAGGGGGAGCAGGGAGCAGGGGGAGCAGGGAGCAGGGGGAGCAGGAGCAGGGGGAGCAGGGGGAGCAGGGGGAGCAGGGGGAGCAGGGAGCATGGAGCAGGGGGGAGCAGGGGAGCAGGGAGCAGGGGGAGCAGGGAGCAGGGGGAGCAGGGGAGCAGGGAGCAGGGGGAGCAGGGAGCAGGGGGAGCAGGGAGCATGGAGCAGGGGGAGCAGGGGGAGCAGGGAGCAGGGAGCAGGGGGAGCAGGGGGAGCAGGGAGCAGGGGGAGCAGGGAGCAGGGGGAGCAGGGGGAGCAGGGAGCAGGGGGAGCAGGGGGAGCAGGGAGCAGGGGAGCAGGGAGCAGGGGGAGCAGGGAGCAGGGGGAGCAGGGGGAGCAGGGGGAGCAGGGGGAGCAGGGAGCATGGAGCAGGGGGAGCAGGGAGCAGGGGGAGCAGGGAGCAGGGGGAGCAGGGAGCAGGGGGAGCAGGGGGAGCAGGGAGCAGGGGGAGCAGGGGGAGCAGGGAGCAGGGGGAGCAGGGAGCAGGGGGAGCAGGGGGAGCAGGGAGCAGGGGGAGCAGGGGGAGCAGGGAGCAGGGGGAGCAGGGAGCAGGGGGAGCAGGGAGCAGGGGGAGCAGGGGGAGCAGGGGGAGCAGGGGGAGCAGGGAGCATGGAGCAGGGGGAGCAGGGAGCAGGGGGAGCAGGGAGCAGGGGGAGCAGGGAGCAGGGGGAGCAGGGGGAGCAGGGAGCAGGGGGAGCAGGGGGAGCAGGGAGCAGGGGGAGCAGGGAGCAGGGGGAGCAGGGGGAGCAGGGAGCAGGGGGAGCAGGGAGCAGGGGGAGCAGGGGGAGCAGGGAGCAGGGGGAGCAGGGGGAGCAGGGGGAGCAGGGGGAGCAGGGAGCAGGGGGATCAGGGGGAGCAGGGAGCAGGGGGAGCAGGGGGAGCAGGGGGAGCAGGGGGAGCAGGGAGCAGGGGGAGCAGGGAGCAGGGGGAGCAGGGAGCAGGGGGAGCAGGGGGAGCAGGGGGAGCAGGGAGCAGGGGGAGCAGGGAGCAGGGGGAGCAGGGAGCAGGGGGAGCAGGGGGAGCAGGGAGCAGGGAGCAGGGGGAGCAGGGAGCCGGGGGAGCAGGGAGCAGGGGGAGCAGGGGGAGCTGGGGGAGCAGGAGGAGCAGGGGGAGCAGGGGGAGCAGGGAGCAGGGGGAGCAGGGGGAGCTGGGAGTAGGGGGAGCAGGGGGAGCAGGGGGAGCAGGGAGCAGGGGGAGCAGGGGGAGCAGGGAGCAGGGAGCAGGGATCAGGGGGAGCAGGGGGAGCAGGGGGAGCAGGGAGCAGGGGGAGCAGGGAGCAGGGAGCAGGGGGAGCAGGGAGCAGGGGGAGCAGGGGGAGCAGGGAGCAGGGGGAGCAGGGAGCAGGGGGAGCAGGGAGCAAGGGGAGCAGGGGGAGCAGGGAGCAGGGAGCAGGGGGAGCAGGGAGCAGGGGGAGCAGGGGGAGCAGGGAGCAGGGGGAGCAGGGAGCAGGGGGAGCAGGGAGCAGGGGGAGCAGGGGGAGCAGGGAGCAGGGAGCAGGGGGAGCAGGGAGCAGGGGGAGCAGGGGGAGCAGGGGGAGCAGGGGGAGCAGGGGGAGCAGGGGGAGCAGGGAGCAGGGAGCAGGGGGAGCAGGGAGCAGGGGGAGCAGGGGGAGCAGGGGGAGCAGGGGGAGCAGGGGGAGCAGGGAGCAGGGGGAGCAGGGGGAGCAGGGAGCAGGGGGAGCAGGGAGCAGGGGGAGCAGGGAGCAGGGGGAGCAGGGGGAGCAGGGAGCAGGGAGCAGGGGGAGCAGGGAGCAGGGGGAGCAGGGGGAGCAGGGAGCAGGGGGAGCAGGGGGAGCAGGGAGCAGGGGGAGCAGGGAGCAGGGGGAGCAGGGAGCAGGGGGAGCAGGGGGAGCAGGGAGCAGGGGGAGCAGGGAGCAGGGGGAGCAGGGAGCAGGGGGAGCAGGGAGCAGGGGGAGCAGGGGGAGCAGGGAGCAGGGAGCAGGGGGAGCAGGGAGCAGGGGGAGCAGGGGGAGCAGGGGGAGCAGGGGGAGCAGGGGGAGCAGGGAGCAGGGGGAGCAGGGGGAGCAGGGGGAGCAGGGAGCAGGGGGAGCAGGGGGAGCAGGGAGCAGGGGGAGCAGGGAGCAGGGGGAGCAGGGGGAGCAGGGAGCAGGGGGAGCAGGGGGAGCAGGGAGCAGGGGGAGCAGGGAGCAGGGGGAGCAGGGAGCAGGGGGAGCAGGGGGAGCAGGGGGAGCAGGGGGAGCAGGGAGCATGGAGCAGGGGGAGCAGGGGGAGCAGGGAGCAGGGAGCAGGGGGAGCAGGGGGAGCAGGGAGCAGGGGGAGCAGGGAGCAGGGGGAGCAGGGGGAGCAGGGAGCAGGGGGAGCAGGGGGAGCAGGGAGCAGGGGGAGCAGGGAGCAGGGGGAGCAGGGAGCAGGGGGAGCAGGGAGAGCAGGGGGAGCAGGGGGAGCAGGGAGCATGGAGCAGGGGGAGCAGGGGGAGCAGGGAGCAGGGGGAGCAGGGAGCAGGGGGAGCAGGGGGAGCAGGGAGCAGGGGGAGCAGGGAGCAGGGGGAGCAGGGAGCAGGGAGCAGGGGGAGCAGGGAGCAGAGGGAGCAGGGAGCAGGGGGAGCAGGGGGAGCAGGGGGAGCAGGGGGAGCAGGGGGAGCAGGGAGCAGGGGGAGCAGGGGGAGCAGGGAGCAGGGGGAGCAGGGAGCAGGGGGAGCAGGGGGAGCAGGGAGCAGGGGGAGCAGGGGGAGCAGGGAGCAGGGGGAGCAGGGAGCAGGGGGAGCAGGGAGCAGGGGGAGCAGGGGGAGCAGGGGGAGCAGGGGGAGCAGGGAGCATGGAGCAGGGGGAGCAGGGGGAGCAGGGAGCAGGGGGAGCAGGGAGCAGGGGGAGCAGGGGGAGCAGGGAGCAGGGGGAGCAGGGGGAGCAGGGAGCAGGGGGAGCAGGGAGCAGGGGGAGCAGGGGGAGCAGGGAGCAGGGGGAGCAGGGAGCAGGGGGAGCAGGGAGCAGGGGGAGCAGGGAGCAGGGAGCAGGGGGAGCAGGGGGAGCAGGGGGAGCAGGGGGAGCAGGGGGAGCAGGGGGAGCAGGGGGAGCAGGGGGAGCAGGGAGCATGGAGCAGGGGGAGCAGGGGGAGCAGGGAGCAGGGGGAGCAGGGAGCAGGGAGCAGGGGGAGCAGGGAGCAGGGGGAGCAGGGGGAGCATGGAGCAGGGGGAGCAGGGGGAGCAGGGAGCAGGGGGAGCAGGGGGAGCAGGGAGCAGGGGGAGCAGGGGGAGCAGGGAGCAGGGGGAGCAGGGAGCAGGGGGAGCAGGGAGCAGGGGGAGCAGGGAGCAGGGAGCAGGGGGAGCAGGGGGAGCAGGGGGAGCAGGGGGAGCAGGGGGAGCAGGGAGCAGGGAGCAGGGGGAGCAGGCAGCAGGGGGAGCAGGGAGCAGGGGGAGCAGGGAGCAGGGGGAGCAGGGAGCAGGGGGAGCAGGGGGAGCAGGGAGCAGGGGGAGCAGGGAGCAGGGGGAGCAGGGAGCAGGGGGAGCAGGGAGCAGGGGGAGCAGGGGGAGCAGGGAGCAGGGGGAGCAGGGAGGGAGCAGGGGGAGCAGGGAGCAGGGGGAGCAGGGAGCAGGGAGCAGGGGGAGCAGGGAGCAGGGGGAGCAGGGAGCAGGGGGAGCAGGGGGAGCAGGGAGCAGGGGGAGCAGGGAGCAGGGGGAGCAGGGAGCAGGGAGCAGGGGGAGCAGGGAGCAGGGGGAGCAGGGAGCAGGGGGAGCAGGGAGCAGGGGGAGCAGGGGGAGCAGGAGGAGCAGGGGGAGCAGGGGGAGCAGGGAGCAGGGGGAGCAGGGGGAGCAGGGAGCAGGGAGCAGGGGGAGCAGGGAGCAGGGGGAGCAGGGGGTGCAGGGGGAGCAGGGGGAGCAGGGGGAGCAGGGGGAGCAGGGAGCAGAGGGAGCAGGGAGCAGGGGGAGCAGGGGGAGCAGGGGGAGCAGGGGGAGCAGGGGGAGCAGGGAGCAGGGGGAGCAGGGAGCAGGGGGAGCAGGGGGAGCAGGGAGCAGGGGGAGCAGGGAGCAGGGGGAGCAGGGGGAGCAGGGAGCAGGGAGCAGGGGGAGCAGGGAGCAGGGAGCAGGGGGAGCAGGGAGCAGGGGGAGCAGGGGGAGCAGGGGGAGCAGGGAGCAGGGGGAGCAGGGAGCAGGGGGAGCAGGGGGAGCAGGGAGCAGGGAGCAGGGGGAGCAGGGAGCAGGGGGAGCAGGGAGCAGGGAGCAGGGGGAGCAGGGAGCAGGGGGAGCAGGGGGAGCAGGGGGAGCAGGGAGCAGGGGGAGCAGGGAGCAGGGGGAGCAGGGGGAGCAGGGAGCAGGGAGCAGGGGGAGCAGGGAGCAGGGGGAGCAGGGAGCAGGGGGAGCAGGGAGCAGGGGGAGCAGGGAGCAGGGGGAGCAGGGGGAGCAGGGAGCAGGGGGAGCAGGGAGCAGGGGGAGCAGGGAGCAGGGGGAGCAGGGGGAGCAGGGAGCAGGGGGAGCAGGGGGAGCAGGGAGCAGGGGGAGCAGGGGGAGCAGGGAGCAGGGAGCAGGGGGAGCAGGGGGAGCAGGGGGAGCAGGGAGCAGGGGGAGCAGGGGGAGCAGGGGGAGCAGGGAGCAGGGGGAGCAGGGAGCAGGGGGAGCAGGGGGAGCAGGGGGAGCAGGGAGCATGGAGCAGGGGGAGCAGGGGGAGCAGGGAGCAGGGAGCAGGGGGAGCAGGGGGAGCAGGGAGCAGGGGGAGCAGGGAGCAGGGGGAGCAGGGGGAGCAGGGAGCAGGGGGAGCAGGGGGAGCAGGGAGCAGGGGGAGCAGGGAGCAGGGGGAGCAGGGAGCAGGGGGAGCAGGGGGAGCAGGGGGAGCAGGGGGAGCAGGGAGCATGGAGCAGGGGGAGCAGGGGGAGCAGGGAGCAGGGGGAGCAGGGAGCAGGGGGAGCAGGGGGAGCAGGGAGCAGGGGGAGCAGGGAGCAGGGGGAGCAGGGAGCAGGGAGCAGGGGGAGCAGGGAGCAGGGAGCAGAGGGAGCAGGGAGCAGGGGGAGCAGGGGGAGCAGGGGGAGCAGGGGGAGCAGGGAGCAGGGGGAGCAGGGGGAGCAGGGAGCAGGGGGAGCAGGGAGCAGGGGGAGCAGGGGGAGCAGGGAGCAGGGGGAGCAGGGGGAGCAGGGAGCAGGGGGAGCAGGGAGCAGGGGGAGCAGGGAGCAGGGGGAGCAGGGGGAGCAGGGGGAGCAGGGGGAGCAGGGAGCATGGAGCAGGGGGAGCAGGGGGAGCAGGGAGCAGGGGGAGCAGGGAGCAGGGGGAGCAGGGGGAGCAGGGAGCAGGGGGAGCAGGGGGAGCAGGGAGCAGGGGGAGCAGGGGGAGCAGGGGGAGCAGGGGGAGCAGGGAGCAGGGGGAGCAGGGGGAGCAGGGAGCAGGGGGAGCAGGGAGCAGGGGGAGCAGGGGGAGCAGGGGGAGCAGGGGGAGCAGGGAGCAGGGGGAGCAGGGGGAGCAGGGAGCAGGGGGAGCAGGGAGCAGGGGGAGCAGGGGGAGCAGGGAGCAGGGGGAGCAGGGAGCAGGGGGAGCAGGGAGCAGGGGGAGCAGGGAGCAGGGAGCAGGGGGAGCAGGGGGAGCAGGGGGAGCAGGGGGAGCAGGGGGAGCAGGGGGAGCAGGGGGAGCAGGGAGCATGGAGCAGGGGGAGCAGGGAGCAGGGGGAGCAGGGGGAGCAGGGAGCAGGGGGAGCAGGGGGAGCAGGGGGAGCAGGGAGCAGGGGGAGCAGGGGGAGCAGGGAGCAGGGGGAGCAGGGAGCAGGGGGAGCAGGGAGCAGGGGGAGCAGGGGGAGCAGGGGGAGCAGGGGGAGCAGGGAGCATGGAGCAGGGGGAGCAGGGGGAGCAGGGGGAGCAGGGAGCATGGAGCAGGGGGAGCAGGGGGAGCAGGGAGCAGGGGGAGCAGGGAGCAGGGGGAGCAGGGGGAGCAGGGAGCAGGGGGAGCAGGGAGCAGGGGGAGCAGGGGGAGCAGGGAGCAGGGGGAGCAGGGGGAGCAGGGAGCAGGGGGAGCAGGGAGCAGGGGGAGCAGGGGGAGCAGGGAGCAGGGGGAGCAGGGGGAGCAGGGAGCAGGGGGAGCAGGGAGCAGGGGGAGCAGGGAGCAGGGGGAGCAGGGGGAGCAGGGGGAGCAGGGGGAGCAGGGAGCATGGAGCAGGGGGAGCAGGGGGAGCAGGGAGCAGGGGGAGCAGGGAGCAGGGGGAGCAGGGGGAGCAGGGAGCAGGGGGAGCAGGGAGCAGGGGGAGCAGGGAGCAGGGAGCAGGGGGAGCAGGGAGCAGGGAGCAGAGGGAGCAGGGAGCAGGGGGAGCAGGGGGAGCAGGGAGCAGGGAGCAGGGGGAGCAGGGAGCAGGGGGAGCAGGGGGAGCAGGGAGCAGGGGGAGCAGGGAGCAGGGGGAGCAGGGAGCAGGGAGCAGGGGGAGCAGGGAGCAGGGAGCAGAGGGAGCAGGGAGCAGGGGGAGCAGGGGGAGCAGGGGGAGCAGGGAGCAGGGGGAGCAGGGGGAGCAGGGAGCAGGGGGAGCAGGGAGCAGGGGGAGCAGGGGGAGCAGGGAGCAGGGGGAGCAGGGGGAGCAGGGAGCAGGGGGAGCAGGGAGCAGGGGGAGCAGGGAGCAGGGGGAGCAGGGGGAGCAGGGGGAGCAGGGGGAGCAGGGAGCATGGAGCAGGGGGAGCAGGGGGAGCAGGGAGCAGGGGGAGCAGGGAGCAGGGGGAGCAGGGGGAGCAGGGAGCAGGGGGAGCAGGGGGAGCAGGGAGCAGGGGGAGCAGGGAGCAGGGGGAGCAGGGGGAGCAGGGAGCAGGAGGAGCAGGGGGAGCAGGGAGCAGGGGGAGCAGGGAGCAGGGGGAGCAGGGAGCAGGGAGCAGGGGGAGCAGGGGGAGCAGGGGGAGCAGGGGGAGCAGGGGGAGCAGGGGGAGCAGGGGGAGCAGGGAGCATGGAGCAGGGGGAGCAGGGAGCAGGGGGAGCAGGGAGCAGGGGGAGCAGGGGGAGCATGGAGCAGGGGGAGCAGGGGGAGCAGGGAGCAGGGGGAGCAGGGGGAGCAGGGAGCAGGGGGAGCAGGGGGAGCAGGGAGCAGGGGGAGCAGGGAGCAGGGGGAGCAGGGAGCAGGGGGAGCAGGGAGCAGGGAGCAGGGGGAGCAGGGGGAGCAGGGGGAGCAGGGGGAGCAGGGGGAGCAGGGAGCAGGGAGCAGGGGGAGCAGGGAGCAGGGGGAGCAGGGAGCAGGGGGAGCAGGGAGCAGGGGGAGCAGGGAGCAGGGGGAGCAGGGGGAGCAGGGAGCAGGGGGAGCAGGGAGCAGGGGGAGCAGGGAGCAGGGAGCAGGGGGAGCAGGGAGCAGGGGGAGCAGGGAGCAGGGGGAGCAGGGGGAGCAGGGAGCAGGGGGAGCAGGGAGCAGGGGGAGCAGGGAGCAGGGAGCAGGGGGAGCAGGGAGCAGGGGGAGCAGGGAGCAGGGAGCAGGGGGAGCAGGGAGCAGGGGGAGCAGGGGGAGCAGGAGGAGCAGGGGGAGCAGGGGGAGCAGGGAGCAGGGGGAGCAGGGGGAGCAGGGAGCAGGGAGCAGGGGGAGCAGGGAGCAGGGGGAGCAGGGGGTGCAGGGGGAGCAGGGGGAGCAGGGGGAGCAGGGGGAGCAGGGAGCAGAGGGAGCAGGGAGCAGGGGGAGCAGGGGGAGCAGGGGGAGCAGGGGGAGCAGGGGGAGCAGGGAGCAGGGGGAGCAGGGAGCAGGGGGAGCAGGGGGAGCAGGGAGCAGGGGGAGCAGGGAGCAGGGGGAGCAGGGGGAGCAGGGAGCAGGGAGCAGGGGGAGCAGGGAGCAGGGGGAGCAGGGGGAGCAGGGAGCAGGGGGAGCAGGGAGCAGGGGGAGCAGGGGGAGCAGGGAGCAGGGGGAGTAGGGGGAGCAGGGGGAGCAGGGAGCAGGGGGAGCAGGGAGCAGGGGGAGCAGGGGGAGCAGGGGGAGCAGGGGGAGCAGGGGGAGCAGGGAGCAGGGGGAGTAGGGGGAGCAGGGGGAGCAGGGAGCAGGGGGAGCAGGGAGCAGGGGGAGCAGGGGGAGCAGGGAGCAGGGGGAGCAGGGAGCAGGGGGAGCAGGGGGAGCAGGGAGCAGGGGGAGCAGGGAGCAGGGGGAGCAGGGGGAGCAGGGAGCAGGGGGAGTAGGGGGAGCAGGGGGAGCAGGGAGCAGGGGGAGCAGGGAGCAGGGGGAGCAGGGAGCAGGGAGCAGGGAGCAGGGAGCAGGGGGAGCAGGGAGCAGGGAGCAGGGGGAGCAGGGAGCAGGGGGAGCAGGGGGAGCAGGGGGAGCAGGGGGAGCAGGGGGAGCAGGGGGAGCAGGGAGCAGGGGGAGCAGGGGGAGCAGGGGGAGCAGGGGGAGCAGGGAGCAGAGGGAGCAGGGAGCAGGGGGAGCAGGGGGAGCAGGGGGAGCAGGGGGAGCAGGGGGAGCAGGGAGCAGGGGGAGCAGGGGGAGCAGGGAGCAGGGGGAGCAGGGAGCAGGGGGAGCAGGGGGAGCAGGGAGCAGGGGGAGCAGGGGGAGCAGGGAGCAGGGGGAGCAGGGGGAGCAGGGGGAGCAGGGAGCAGGGAGCAGGGGGAGCAGGGGCCGCAGGGGGAGCAGGGGGAGCAGGGGGAGCAGGGGGAGCAGGGGGAGCAGGGGGAGCAGGGGGAGCAGGGGGAGCAGGGGGAGCAGGGAGCAGGGGGAGCAGGGGGAGCAGGGGGAGCAGGGAGCAGGGGGAGCAGGGAGCAGGGGGAGCAGGGGGAGCAGGGAGCAGGGGGAGCAGGGGGAGCAGGGAGCAGGGAGCAGGGGGAGCAGTGGGAGCAGGGGGAGCAGGGAGCAGGGGGAGCAGGGGGAGCAGGGAGCAGGGGGAGCAGGGGGAGCAGGGAGCAGGGGGAGCAGGGAGCAGGGGGAGCAGGGGGAGCAGGGGGAGCAGGGGGAGCAGGGGGAGCAGGGGGAGCAGGGGGAGCAGGGAGCAGGGGGAGCAGGGGGAGCAGGGAGCAGGGGGAGCAGGGGGAGCAGAGGGAGCAGGGGGAGCAGGGAGCAGGGGGAGCAGGGGGAGCAGGGGGAGCAGGGAGCAGGGGGAGCAGGGAGCAGGGGGAGCAGGGAGCAGGGAGCAGGGGGAGCAGGGGGAGCAGGGAGCAGGGAGCAGGGGGAGCAGGGGGAGCAGGGGGAGCAGGGGGAGCAGGGGGAGCAGGGGGAGCAGGGGGAGCAGGGAGCAGGGGGAGCAGGGGGAGCAGGGGGAGCAGGGAGCAGGGGGAGCAGGGAGCAGGGGGAGCAGGGGGAGCAGGGAGCAGGGGGAGCAGGGGGAGCAGGGAGCAGGGGGAGCAGGGAGCAGGGGGAGCAGGGGGAGCAGGGGGAGCAGGGGGAGCAGGGGGAGCAGGGGGAGCAGGGGGAGCAGGGAGCAGGGGGAGCAGGGGGAGCAGGGGGAGGGGGAGCAGGGGGAGCAGGGAGCAGGGGGAGCAGGGAGCAGGGGGAGCAGGGGGAGCAGGGGGAGCAGGGGGAGCAGGGGGAGCAGGGGGAGCAGGGGGAGCAGGGAGCAGGGGGAGCAGGGGGAGCAGGGAGCAGGGGGAGCAGGGAGCAGGGGGAGCAGGGAGCAGGGGGAGCAGGGGGAGCAGGGAGCAGGGGGAGCAGGGGGAGCAGGGAGCAGGGGGAGCAGGGGGAGCAGGGGGAGCAGGGAGCAGGGGGAGCAGGGGGAGCAGGGGGAGGGGGAGCAGGGGGAGCAGGGAGCAGGGGGAGCAGGGAGCAGGGGGAGCAGGGGGAGCAGGGGGAGCAGGGGGAGCAGGGAGCAGGGGGAGCAGGGGGAGCAGGGGGAGCAGGGAGCAGGGGGAGCAGGGAGCAGGGGGAGCAGGGGGAGCAGGGAGCAGGGGGAGCAGGGGGAGCAGGGAGCAGGGGGAGCAGGGGGAGCAGGGAGCAGGGGGAGCAGGGGGAGCAGGGGGAGCAGGGGGAGCAGGGGGAGCAGGGAGCAGGGGGAGCAGGGGGAGCAGGGGGAGCAGGGGGAGCAGGGGGAGCAGGGAGCAGGGGGAGCAGGGGGAGCAGGGGGAGCAGGGAGCAGGGGGAGCAGGGAGCAGGGAGCAGGGGGAGCAGGGGGAGCAGGGAGCAGGGGGAGCAGGGGGAGCAGGGAGCAGGGGGAGCAGGGGGAGCAGGGGGAACAGGGGGAGCAGGGAGCAGGGGGAGCAGGGAGCAGGGGGAGCAGGGAGCAGGGGGAGCAGGGGGAGCAGGGGGAGCAGGGGGAGCAGGGAGCAGTGGGAGCAGGAGGAGCAGGGAGCAGGGGGAGCAGGGGGAGCAGGGAGCAGGGGGAGCAGGGAGCAGGGGGATCTGGGGGAGCAGGGAGCAGGGGGAGCAGGGAGCAGGGAGCAGGGGGAGCAGGGGGAGTAGGGAGCAGGGGGAGCAGGGGGAGCAGGGGGAGCAGGGAGCAGGGGGAGCAGGGGGAGCAGGGGGAGCAGGGGGAGCAGGGGGAGCAGGGAGCAGGGGGAGCAGGGAGCAGGGAGCAGGGGGAGCAGGGGGAGCAGGGAGCAGGGGGAGCAGGGGGAGCAGGGGGAGCAGGGAGCAGGGGGAGCAGGGAGCAGGGAGCAGGGGGAGCAGGGGGAGCAGGGAGCAGGGGGAGCAGGGGGAGCAGGGAGCAGGGAGCAGGGGGAGCAGGGAGCAGGGGGAGCAGGGAGCAGGGGGAGCAGGGGGAGCAGGGAGCAGTGGGAGCAGGAGGAGCAGGGAGCAGGGGGAGCAGGGGGAGCAGGGGGAGCAGGGGGAGCAGGGGGAGCAGGGGGAGCAGGGAGCAGTGGGAGCAGGAGGAGCAGGGAGCAGGGGGAGCAGGGGGAGCAGGGGGAGCAGGGGGAGCAGTGGGAGCAGGGGGAGCAGGGGGAGCAGGGAGCAGGGAGCAGGGGGAGCAGGGGGAGCAGGGAGCAGGAGGAGTAGGGAGCAGGGGGAGCAGGGGGAGCAGGGGGAGCAGGGGCCGCAGGGGGAGCAGGGGGAGCAGGGGGAGCAGGGAGCAGGGAGCAGGGGGAGCAGGGGCAGAAGGAGCAGGGTGGTGAGTAGCAGGGTGGGGGAATAGGGGATGGGGAGCAAGGGCGCCACCAGGGGGAGCAGGGGGCGAGGTGGGGGCAGGAGCTGTGCTCCCAGACCTCGCTGAGGGGCTTGGGCCAGCTTGCCTACTTGGGTCTGAATGGAAGGCTGTGGACAGATACAAATGGCTTCCCTTTGCTTCCCTCTCAGCTCATTTCAAAGGGGCCAAGTTTTCTCTGCTTCCACTCCTGGTGCTGGTGGCGTGTGAGTCTCAGCTGCAATGTCTCTGAAGGTGTCTCTTCACCTGTGCAATGAGGTGAGCGATGGTCCTATGGCATAGAGCAGGTTTTTACCTGACACCGTTAACAAAAAAAAATTGAAACCTGTAAATAATTTTTGTGATTTTTATTTGAGCCAAACTGTCGACATATGCCGGGAAGCAGAATCTCAAAGGATTGAGATAATGCTCCGGAGAATGGCCGGTTACGTTTCTATATTTATACATGGCAATCAAAGGAGGGACACAGGTGGGTTACATGAAATTCATTGGTGATGGAGTAAGGAGGCGGGAGAAAGCAAAGTGGTGGGAAACCCCTGGGATTGGATAAAAAGTAAGATGATGTTCAGGAACAATTAGCATGATAACATGAAGGAATTTGAGGCACCTGTCCTGGCGCCCACCACATCTGGTTGTGCCCCAGGGGCTCCAGAAAAAGGGAAGTTACAGGTTACCCAGACATCTCACAGATAGGTTATCTCAGAGGCGGGAAGGCAAACTGGCTCAGTAAAGCAGATCCCAATTGATCTTTGTCAGTTGAAATACCTGGGACATGACTACCTGCCATAACCTGTTGGTAGTAAGATATTTAATTTTCAAACCATCTTTGTGGTTACTTCAGGTCTCTGAGTTTGCAAGACTGCCACGCAGGCCTCCCCTGAGCCTGTCAGGTCAGCATGTGGCACCCACCCGGTGCGGGACAGACCCACCCAGCAGTGTGACAGCCATCCTCCGAGGACATTGCCTGCTTGGGAAGCCTGCTGGGGGTCCTCTGGGTGCCATTGGAGAGGAGGCAGGGGAGGGGGAGGATGAGGTGTGGCCACGGGCACTGGGGGGCGGCTGGCGGGGCCACTCCACACCGACCTGCTCGTTCATTCCCGTCTTCAGTTTTCCTCCGGAAGCCCGTGGCTTCAAAGCTTTTTTTGTGAGGAGTGCCTTTTTTTGTAGGTACAAGTATCAGAAATGAAACTCAGGAGTTCTAGCATTTGCAAAATGTCAAAGAAATGTAAATCCTACTCTTCGGTGAGTGTCTGTCAAAGAGCTTTCCAAACCACTGACTCATCACCCAGTCCCCGGGCCAGGCCGTCAGCCGGTCTGAGCCCCGTGGGGAGGGCCGGCGGAGGGGGCATGCTGGACTGAGTCCTGGGGTCCAGAGGAGGGGTGGGCGGTGCAGTCTCGCACAGCTGAGGCCCAGGGGCTGGGTCCGTGTCCTCACATCACATCCCGCTGCCACAGGCTCTGGTGGCGGGCATGCAACCAGGAGCCTCAGACAGCCGGGGCCCAAGGGCGCGGGCCCCTTCACAGCGGACCCATGGCCACCGGCAGAGCAGGGGGGCTGGCTCTCCGGCCGGCTTTCCCAGCCCAGGGAGCCACCTCTCCGGCTCTGCTTCTCCCGACACCCTCAAGGCCAGCCTCCGAGTCCCGCCTGCGGTCAGGGCCTCCGGTAGCTGCCCTGCCCATGAGGCAGACAGTGCCCCTTCTGTCCTTCTGTCTCCACTGCGGCCACCACAGCGGCCACCCCGCAGGCACGGCTGTGTCCACCGCTGCCGCCTTCCTCGCCGGCTGCCTCCAGCCGGGCGGCTGGCCGGCCTGAGTGTCTGAGAAATGGCCCCGGACCTGCAGCCTGGGGATCCCGGCCCGCTTCCCCGATGAAGACCCCTGCAGGAGAGGCCAGCGGTCCGCACCTGGATATGGGCTTTCAGAACTGCATCCAGAGCTCCTACTGCATCCCCCTGCTCTCCCCACTGGGCATGCACCCCATGCTCCTGCATTCCCCACACCCTGTATCCCCATCCCCCTTACCCCCACCCTCCCCCGGGGGAGGGGGGCTGTGTCTGCCACGCCCAGTGAGCAGCAGCCCGCAGCCTGTGAGTGTTCCCTCTCCTCTCCTCCCACCTGGTGCACCTGGTAGGTGGCAGATTGGTGAGATAGAGATCCGTGTCATAAAGCAATGGAAGCCCTGGCTGATGTGGCTCAGTGGACAGAGCATCATCAGTCTCTGGACTGAAGGGTCCCAGGTTCAATTCCTGGTCAGGGCACATGCCTGGGTTGTGGGCTCCATCCCTGTGGGGGGCCTGCAGGAGGCAGCAAATCAATGATTCTCTCATCATTGATGCTCCCTTCTTCTCTGAAATCAATCAAAAAAATCTTTTAAGAAATGGAGAGAGGATGAAGGGGAAAAGTGTATCCATGAGGAATTCATTGGAGCCCTCAGGGATCTTGTTAAGATGCAGATTCCGCCCGGCTGGTGTGGCTCAGTGGATAGAGCCTGTGCACTGACAGGTCTGATTCTGGCCAAGGGCACATGCCTCAGTTGCAGGCTGGATCAGGTGTGTGCAGAGGCAACCAATTGATATGTTTCTCTCTGTGTCTCTCCCCCTCCTCCACTCTCTTTTAAAAAATCTATGGAGCCAAAACCGGTTTGGCTCAGTGGTAGAGTGTTGGTCTGCGGACTGAAAGGTCCCAGGTTCGATTCCGGTCAAGGGCATGTACATTGGCTGCAGGCACATCCCCAGTAGGGGGTGTGCAAGAGGCGGCTGGTCGATGTTTCTCTCTCATCGACGTTTCTAGCTCTCTATCTCTTTCCCTTCCTCTCTGTAAAATATCAATAAAATATATATTAAATAAATAAATAAATAAATAATCTATTGAAAAATATCCCCAGGTGAAGATTAACAAAAAATATAAATAAATAAATAATAAAATATTCCCCATTAATTGAGAAGATGCTAGTGTATCCGTTGTGGCATTTCCAGCTGTGTGGCTATTGCTAGAAGGCAAGTTCTAAATGCACTAAGAGGCTTGCTGAAACTGGTTTGGCTCAGTGGATAGAGCATCAGCCTGTGGACTAAAAAGGTCCCGGGTTCAATTCCGGTCAAGGACACGTACCTTGGTTGCGGGCACATCCCCAGTGGGGGGTGTGCAAGAGGCAGCTGGTCGATGTTTCTCTCTCATTGGCATTTCTAACTCTCTATCCCTCTAAATTCCTCTCTGTGTAAAATCAATAAAATATATATTTTTAAAAATGCACTAAGAGGCTCATAGGCCAGTATATGGACACAAAACATCTTTATTCAAGTCCATCCAAGCACACTGTGAGCTCGCTGCTGAAGTTCTGAACCTCCACGGACCCCCCTCCCCCCAACCCCACCCCGACCCCCACCCCCACCAAGAGACAGGCACGGGGGGCGCCTCCTCAGGGGCTGCCCGCAGACCAGTAAGGCGGTGCCTGTAAAACACTGTTAGTATTCAGTAAGTATAAACTATTATTAAAGCTCATGTTTCTGGACTGAAACAAGCTTAGGAAGTCTCCTAAGCTGCCACCTCCTCAACAATTTGGAAAAAAAAACACAGCTAAAATCGAAAGGGATCGCACCAGACCCACAGGAAAGCTGGCGAAATGGGAAGGCTACAACTAGACACCAAGCAGGACTCCGCCGCTGCTGCTGCCATGTGGAATTTAAAACTACGGGAAACAGCCACTGCGGCCGGGAATGAGGGAAGCCAGACCTCGCTCCACCCCGGGGCCCAGGGACTGGGCCAGCCTGCCAGCCGTGGGAACCAGGGAGCTGATATGGGACCTTCGCTGCGCCTTCGGCACCTGCCCACAACCATCCCGAGGAGCTGTCGCAGCCTCTCCCGGCCTGCGGGCAGCTCAGCCCAGTCTCCACACGCACCTTACTGGTGGGGAGCTGGTGCGGCGCCTTCCCTTTGCGCCCCGGTGAGTCTTTCCACTGCCACCTACAGCAGCGGGCTCCAAAGCTTACGCCACTACCGCCATGTGGATTTTAATACTACAGGGGAAATTGAGACACAGGAGCTACCATCACTGCCGCACCCGCCGCTGCCCCCACGAATGGGAATCCACTGAAATCAGAGCTCACTACGCCCCGGGCTCAGAGAGAGTGTGGCATCAGAACTTAACCTCTGCATCCACAGCAGCTCCGCTTCCGCACCAAAGGAGACACCATTGAGGGGGAACTCTCTGCCCGCAGCCATCTCAGCCCACCCACAACCTTCCCAGCACAGCCGCTGTGCTGGTGAGGAGCCGGCACGGCGCCTTCCATTAGCGCCCCAGCGAGTCATCCCTCAGCCACTGCATGGCCGAGCCGAAGCTCCCACCACTGCCGCCATGTTAACTTTAAAACTACAGTGGAAATTGAACCACAGGAGTGACCGTCGCTGCCGCACCGGCCACCGCCACCTGCCACCACCGCTGCGAATAAAGGAAATCCACCGAGAACAGAACTCACTACGCCCTAGGCTCAGAGAGTGGGCGGCTTCAGAACTTAGCCTCTGCATCCGCAGATGCTCTGCTTCCGCACCAAACGAGACACCTTTGAGGGCGGTCTACCTGCCTGCAGCCATCTCAGCCCCCCTGCAATCGTCCCAGCCTGCCCGCCATGCTAGCGAGGAGCTATCGCAGCCCCTCCAATACTCTACCCCAGCGCCCTAGAGGGGCCGTGTGCCCTGGGTGAGCCATGTGTCCCAGGGGGCAGAGTGTCTGTGTCCCAGGGGGCCGTGTGTCCCAGGGGGCCCTGTGCCCTGGGTGAATCGTGTGTCCCAGGGGGCCGTGTGCCCCGGGTGAGCCATGTATCCCAGGGGGCCGTGTGCCCCGGGTGAGCCGTGTCCCCCAAAGGGGCTGGTTGTCCCGGGTGAGCCGTGTCCCCCAAAGGGGCTGGGTGTCCCAGGTGAGCTGTGTGTCCCAGGGGGCTCTGTGCCCCGGGTGAGCCGTGTGTCCCAGGGGAAGCAGTGGGACCCAGGGGGATGGGCGGTTAGAACCAGAGGAGGAGCGGACTCTATTCATGTGGTCCTGAGATAGTCACCATAAAACAAGCAGATTGTCAAATGACAGCAGGGAGGGGAAGGAGACCTGGGGGGAGATAAGAGAACAACCGAAGGACTGGTATGCATGAATATAAGTACAACCAATGAACACAGAACTCTGGGGAGGGAGGGCATGAATGGGAGGTGGGGGTGGGGGGCAATGGTAAGATATGTACACATATAATACCTTAAATAAATAAATAAATAATTTTTAAAACTCATGTTTCTCATAAAAGCCACAATGTATAATCCTTCTCACCCACTCTTAAATAGAAATCTTAAGGCGGCGAAGATGGCAGCGTAGTGGAAGGATGCGTCCAGAGCCTAGTCCCGGAGCGGGTGGACGGAGCAGCTGAAACGAGTGGAATTCAGCTCAAATTTGGCGAGGAGACGCAGCTGGTGAGATAGTTTACACCCAGGAAGGGCAGAAGTTCCAGAAGTAAGGTAAAATCAAAGATCAAAGCGGGAGAATCTGCGGAGCCTCAGCGACCAGAGGCAGGGGGGAATCTACAGGGTGCTGGGCCGCGTCCCTGAGGACAGGCTAAGCATTTCTGTGAGAAAATAAAAGGGAGGGGACCAAGGGACTTAGGGAGGTCGGGGATTCTGATCCTAAGGGTCTGGATTTAGATCTGAGCAAACTCTGAAAGGTAAACTGGATCTCACAGTGCCGACAAGAGAGAAGCTCTTAGAAACGCAGTCCCTCCTCGCGCTGGTGCCTGTGCCTCCTCCCACTAAACCTGGTTCGCAGGACCTTTGAGATACACTTACCCGCGGCTGAGGTGCGGGAGAGGGTGCGGGCTTGTGGAATTGGGGAAGAGTGGGTGATCTGGGGGAGGTGGTCACAGACCTGGTGCTGAGTCATCTCCGTAAGCACAGTCGCCATTTTCTCCCGAGAGACAGCCCCGCCCTCCAGTCTCCCGGCAACCAACGTAGCCACACCCCATCACACATTGAGTAAAACAAGGAATCTGAATAATCCCTGAGGATATAGCAACCAGGAAACTGACAGAACAATACAAATGGAATCATAACCCAGCCAAAAGAAGACACTCTACTTTTTTCCCCCCACTTTTATTTTTTTTCTCTTTCTTTCCTTTTTCCTTCCTTCCTTCCTTCCTTTTTTCTATTTATTTATTTATTTATTTCTCCCTTTCTGCATTTCTTTCTTCTTTTCCTCTTTGTTTTCTGGTTCAGGTCTGTTACTTTTCTTTTATATCTGTCCACATTATTTCTCATCACTATTTTTTATTTGCTATTTTTAATTTTTTATACCATTTTTGAAGTTAATTTCTTTATGTAAATTTACCATTTTTTAAATTCTCTTTCCTTTCATCCAATTATTCCCTTTCTACTTCCTTAATACTAAATTGAGGCCTTCCCCATAGTCATCCAATTCTCAATCTTATTTTCACTATATAAGTTTAGCCTCTACAAATTCTGCTTTAATCCTCTTATTCTTCTGTCTTTTATTCCATATATTTCCCTCTCTCTTCTATAGCATTTGTGCTCTCTTTTCGCTGTCCAATATCTCTTTTCTCAGGGGGTCACTTATACTGGGGTTTTTGGTATCGTGACTACATCTGTGTTTAGTTCCCTCGGTGTTGAGTCTTGTTGGCCCAGGGAGCAGCAGCTGAGGGAGCATCCAGATCCATAGCAACCTCATAATCAGCCCAACACCGCCCAAGGAACAGAAGCTATATGAGCAACTTCCCCCACAAACCAGAGGAGGCACCATTGCTGCGAACAGCACCCACCAGAGGAACTGCAGCTAACTGTAGCTACTGCCATAGAGAAACTGCAGATAGAGAAGCTATTGACACCCAAGGAGTAGCCCCTGCAAAGCTCGACATCTAAATCAGTCAGTAAGACCAAAAATGGGTAAGCAAAGATCTCACCAAAGGAAGGAAAATGAGGAAACACCAGAAAGACAGCTAAGTGACACAGAAGCCGGCAATATGCCAGAAAAAGAATTCAGAATAAGGATCATAGAGGTCTTAAATTGGATGGAAGAAAAAATTAACACCATATGCAAGAAACAAGAAGAAATGGATAAAAAAATCAACAACTTATGGAAAAATCAAGAAGAAATGAAGAATGATATAGATGTAATAAAAACACCATGGGAAGCTTCAACAGTAGACTAGGAGAAGCAGAGGACCAAATTAGTGAACTAGAAGACAGGGAAGCAAAACACAGCCAAGTTGAATTGCAATTGGAGAAAAAACTTAAAAGACAGGAGGAAAGCCTAAGGGAGCTATGGGACAACATGAAACGAAGCAACATAAGAATAATAGGGGTGCCAGAACAAAAGGAAGAACAAGGTTTAGAAGAAATATTTGAAGAAATAATGTCAGAAAACTTCCCTGAGGTAGCAAAGAAAAAAGTCATACAAGCCCAGAGAGTCCCAAACAGAATGAACCCGAATAGACCCACACCAAGACATATCATAATTACTATGGCAAATATTCAGGACAAAGAGAGAATCTTAAAGGCTTCAAGAGAGAGACAGAAAGTTACATACAAAGGAACCCCCATAAGATTATCAAGTGATTTCTCAACAGAAACACATCAGGCCAGAAAAGAATGGAAAGAAATCTACAAAGTGATGCAAACCAAGGGATTAAATCCAAGAATACTCTATCCAGCAAGGTTATCATTCAAAATTGAAGGGCAAATAAGGAGCGTCACAGACAAAAAAATGCTAAGGGAGTTTATCACGACCAAGCCAGCAATGCAAGAAATGCTAAAAGGGCTGGTGTAAAATAAAATGTTAAGAAGGAACAGTCTCAAAAAATAAAAATGGCTACAAACAATTTCATTTCAATAATAACCTTAAATGTAAACGGACTAAATGCTCCACTCAAAAGACATCGAGTGGCTGAATGGATAAAAAAACATGACCCATATATATGCTGTCTACATGAGACCCACCTCAGAAAAAAGGACTCATATAGATTGAAAGTGAAGGGATGGAAAAACATATTTCAGGCAAATGGAAATGAATAAAAAGCTGGGGTAGCAGTACTTATTTCTGACAAAATAGACCTCAAAGTAAAGGCCATAACAAAAGATAAAGAAGGCCACTTCATAATAATAAAGGGATCGATACAACAAGAAGATATAACCCTAATAAACATATATGCACCCAATGTAGGAGCACCCAAATACATAAAAAATCTCCTGGAAGATATCAAGGGAGAAATCAACAACAACACAATCATAGTAGGAGACTTTAATATGCCACTGACATCAATGGATAAATTAACTAAACAAAAAATCAGCAAAGAAACAGCAATTCTGAATGACTCACTAGATCAGATGGACTTAATTGATATCTTCAGAACATTTCACCCCAAAGCCACAGAATATACATTCTTCTCAAGTGCACATGGGGCATTTTCAAAAATAGACCACATTTTGGGTCACAAACAAAGTCTCCCCAAATTCAAAAAGATTGAAATCATACCAAGCATTTTCTCAGACCACAATGGTATAATATTAGAAATAAACTAGAAGAAAAACACCCCCCAAAATTTAAACACTTGGAGGTTGAATAACATGCTATTAAACAATGATTGGGTAAACAATGAGATCAAAGAAGAAATTAAAAAATTCCTGGAAACTAATGACAATAAAAACACAACAATATCAATACTATGGGATACAATGAAAGCAGTACTGAGAGGAAAATTTATAGCTATACAGGCATACCTCAAAAAACAACAAAAAGTGTTAATAAATAATCTAACTCAACAACTCAAAGAGTTAGAAAGACAGCAACAAGAAAAACCCACAGTGAACAGAAGGAAGGAAATAATAAAGATCAGAGCAGAAATGAATGACATAGAGACCAAAGAAACAATACAAAAGATCAATAAAACCAAGAGCTGGTTCTTTGAAAGGATAAACAAGATTGATGAACCACTAGCCAGGCTCACCAAAAAGCAAAGAGAGGGGACCCAAATAAACAAAATCAGAAATGAAAGAGGTGAAATAACAACAGAATCAGATGAAATACAAAAGATTGTTAAAAAATACTACGAGCAACTCTATTCTAATAAACTGGACAACTTGGAGGAAATGGACACATTCCTAGAAAAATACAACATTCCAAAACTTAATCAAGAAGATACTAAAAATCTCAATAGGCAGATAACTATGGATGAAATTGAAGCAGTCATCAAAAAGCTTCCAGCAAACAAAAGCCCGGGGCCAGATGGCTTCACAGGAGAGTTTTACCGAACATTCAAGGAAGAACTAAAACCTATCCTCCTCAGACTACTCCAGAAAATTCAAGAAGAAGGAACACTTCCAAGCTCCTTCTATGAAGCCAGCATCACCCTAATACCAAAACCAGATAAAGACAACATAATGAAAGAGAATTACAGGCCAATATCCCTCATGAACATAGTTGCCAAAATCCTCAACAAAATTCTAGCAAATTGGATCCAGCAGTACATCAGAAAGATCATACACCATGATCAAGTAGGATTTATACCAGGGATGCAAGGATGGTACAATATCCGCAAATCAATAAATGTGATACATCACATAAACAAATTGAGAGATAAAAATCACATAGTTATATCCATTGATGCAGAAAAAGCATTTGACAAAATCCAACACCCTTTCTTGATAAAAACTCTCAGTAAGGTAGGGATAGAAGGTTCATATCTCAACATAATAAAAGCCATTTATGACAAACCCACAGCCAACATCATACTCAATGGGCAAAAACTAAAACCATTCCCTCTAAGAACAGGAACAAGACAGGGATGCCCACTCTCACCACTCCTGTTCAACATAGTGCTGGAAGTACTAGCTATAGCGATCAGACAAGAAGAAGAAATAAAAGGCATCCAAATTGGAAAAGAAGAAGTAAAACTGTCCTTATTCGCAGATGACATGATACTATACATAGAAAACCCTAAAGAGTCCATCAAAAAATTATTAGACTTAATAAATGAATTCGGCAAGGTAGCAGGATACAAAATCAACGCCAAGAAATCTATGGCATTTCTATACACCAATAATGAACTTACAGAAAGAGAGACAAAGAAAGCAATCCCATTTACCATCGCACCAAAAAAATTAAGATACTTAGGAATAAACTTAACTAAGGAGGTAAAAGACTTATACGCAGAAAACTACACAACACTGAAAAAAGAGATAGAGGAAGATGTAAACAGATGGAAGAACATACCATGTTCATGGATTGGTAGAATCAACATCATCAAAATGTCCATACTACCCAAAGCAATCTATAGATTTAATGCACTCCCCATTAAAATATCAACAGCATATTTCACAGACCTAGAAAGAAGTCTCCAAAAATTTATCTGGAATAAAAAAAGACCCCGAATAGCCACAGCAATCCTGAGAAAGAAGAATCAAGTAGGAGGGATCTCTGTACCAGATTTCAAGCTGTATTACAAAGCCACTGTTCTAAAAACAGCCTGGTACTGGCACAAGAACAGACATATAGACCAATGGAATAGTATAGAGAATCCAGATATTGACCCAAGCCACTATGCTCAATTAATATTTGACAAAGGAGGCATGAATATACAATGGAGACAAGACAGTCTCTTCAACAAATGGTGCTGGGAAAATTGGACAGATACATGCAAAAGAATGAAACTAGACCTCCAACTTACACCATACACAAAAATAAACTCAAAGTGGACACAGGACTTAAACATAAGACGGGAAACCATAAAAATACTAGAGGAATCCACAGGCAGGAAAATCTCAGACATATGCCAAAAGAACTTCTTCACTGATACTGCTCCTAAGGCAATGGAAGCTAAAAATAAAATAAACAAATGGGACTACATCAAAATAAAAAGCTTTTTCACAGCAAAGGAAACTATCAGTAAAACAACAAGAAACCCCACTGCATGGGAGAACATATTTGCCAACGATATCACTGATAAGGGTTTAATCTCCAAAATTTACAGAGAACTCATACAACTTAACAAAAAGAATATAAACAACCCAATTAAAAAATGGGCAACTGAGCTAAATAGACACTTTTCTAAAGAAGACAGAAGAAAGGCTAAGAGACATGAAAACATGCTCAAAGTCATTAATCATCAGAGAGATGCAAATCAAAACAACAATGCGGTACCATCTTACACCAGTCAGAATGGCTATCATCAACAAAACAGCAAACGACAAGTGTTGGCGAGGATGCGGAGAAAAAGGAACTCTTTTACACTGCTGGTGGGAATGCAGACTGGTGCAGCCACTGTAGAGAACAGTATGGCGTTTCCTCAAAAAACTAAAAATGGAACTCCCATTTGACCCAATGATTCCACTCCTAGGAATATATCCCAAGAAAATGGAAACACGAATCAGAAAGGATATATGCACCCCTATGTTTATAGCAGCACAATTCACCATAGCTAAGATTTGGAAACAGCCGAAATGCCCATCAGCAGATGAATGGATTAAAAAACTGTGGTACATCTACTCAATGGAATACTATGCTGCGGTAAAAAAGAAAGACTTCCTACCATTTGCAGCAACTTGGAGGGAGATGGAGTCCATTATGCTAAGTGAAATAAGCCAGGCAGAGAAAGATAAACATCACATGATATCACTCATTTATGGAATATAGTGAATGGCATAGACTGACGAATAAGAACAGACCCAGAGACTGAGTAACATTGATCAGAACCCCAAACACCAGAGAAGGAGGGGATCTCTGGGAGTAAGGGGGAGAAATCAACCAAAAGACTTGTGGGCATACTTATGAGCCTCATCAATGGCCACAGATAAATGGGGGTGGAGTATAAGTGGAGGGTGGGGGATAAGGGAGGGATAAGAACACATATGTAAAACAATAATAATAATAATAATAATAATAATATTATAAGAGAGAAAGAAAGAGAGAGAGAGAGAGAGAGAGAGAGAGAGAGAGAGAGAGAGAGAGAGAGAAGAAAGTGTGAGGTAACCAGAACCCCAAGAACACCTGAGAACGCCTTTACTGCCAGGCTAGCAGGCATCAGCTGTACGGTAATATAACCTGGGGCTATTGGGTAAGTATTTCTGGACCTATGTTCCTAATCCTTCATGGGTGGGAGCCCTTACCTGGGTTGATCCTCCTGCCCAAAGTAGTCACTGATGATACCAAACATCCAGGAGGACTACTGGTGGGACAAGGAAGTATAACTACATAGGGCGCACCACCCAGCTCCCCTTTTGTAGGACACAAAATTAAACTACTGCTCCTTTGTGTGTAAAATTAAATAGAAGTTTCTGGCTTGTGAGGACACCAAAGGAAGGGACCATCACTACTTCCTCCTGGGAAAGGTGTAGAAAATGAAACAAAAACCTTGCCTAAGCAAAAAGAAATTGACAACCAGTTTAAAATGGAATTTCCATGACCTAGAGCAAAGAATATCCTTACATGATATTATTCTACAAGGTCATTATAATTGTTCCCAGATTTGGGTTATCCACATTACCTATAATAGTATCTCCCATCAAGGACTATCAATAAAGAATGATTTATTTTATTTTATTATACACACACACACACACACACACACACACACTTTGTTGGTGGTTGGAGACAAAAGCAACACAGCTATAGGTATTTTAGAATTACAACAGCATATTGTACAATTATCCCCAAAAAACATACAAACCAATCCTTTGAATGTCTGACAGCAATTTAAAAACTACATGAAAGGACCTCATCCCTTCCACTATGCAGAGGGCCTCCTGAGAAGGCACCTGAGCATTCTATATTGGCCTGTCTTGCCCTTTTGGCCAAAAATGAACCTTTTCTCATGGTCCAGATGCCCACAACTGCTGCCTGACCTTTTAGTTCATGCCAAGGCTGAAGCACCAACGTGGCTGGCACCACGGATGTCCCACCCGCCCAGTGGGGGGAGCTGGGCCCTCTCTGGAGAAGAAACATGGAGTCCCAAAAATATGAGATCAACGCCCAGACCTTGCCAGCTGGTGAGGGGTTCCCGAGGCAGGTGCTGGGTGTGGAGCCCATGGGGCATAGGTCACCAAGGAGACAGAACTAAACCTCACATCACCCTGCTTGGCCCCGGAGGATGGCTGGTTAGCCAGAGACGGGTAAGATTCCTCAGGGAAGGAACAACCTAAGACAAGCACAGTCACAGAGGGGCCATCAGGAGAGAACTTGGGGAGCAACGGAGGTGGGGCACAGACCCTTACCACCCCTCCTGCAACCTGGCAGGCGCCTGAACATTCTCCCATTCTGAGGGAGGTCTCCTTCCCCCATGGCTGCTTCACTTCCCATGCACAGCTCAAATTGGGACCCAGGTAACAGACAGAGACGTGGCTGACAGCAGCTGCCATTTCACTGCAACAAGACTTGTTTGAGAGGCCTTGTACCCATGGTGGGGGCAAGTGGGTTTCTAATTTCCAAGTCCAGCCTAATAGCTGGAATACTCAGGCCCTTCTCAAGAAGCCAAACAATCAATTCCACTAATACACACATGGTAAATAAGATAGTTGCTAGAGTGTTGAGTCCGACATATGAATAGTACCCAATTTCTCAGAGAAAATCAATGTGGCTAATAGAAGTAAATTAATATTCTAGAAAAGCTGAGTGTACTGTACAAAATGCTGTTCCTATAGTATTAACAAAAATTCTTATTGGCAGAGTGCCTCATGGTAAAATTGCACAACATGTTATGAACCTAAAGCAGTCATAGTGTAGCGCAAATAATTAAAATGTAAAAGATATCAAGACTAACAATAAAATCTCCAAAAGTCTCCAATTATCTAAAATAAAAAAGGGTTTGACAGTGGAAGAATATCATGTAAGGAAAAATATACTGAGAATAATTTACATCTAAAAACTTTTTTTTGTACTTTAGAAAATTAAATAAACAAGAGGAAAATTATTTGGGGGAGTGGGGTGGGGATGAAAAAGAATCCCAAGTCAAATTTAAAGAGAATATCCCTTTATTAACTTTTGGTCGAGAATATGTTTGTATAGTTTCAGAAAACAACTCTGAGACCACCTGGAATCCAGTAACAGAGAGGAATAGACAGAAGTGCTCCAGCCATGAAGACAGAAGAGACAATTCAGAGATGGAAGATGCTGAGGACGCCTCACCATACCAACAGACAGCGGCTGCCTGTTGCTGAAGGATACCCACGATCAAACAAGAGATGGTCAGACATGCATTACCACCATTTGTCCACCAACCAGATCTGAAATATCATGGCTGACATGTATACATAAGGAACTATTTGACATTGAAACTGGGACTCAAAAGAACTGCTGGCCCAGAAAGGAACTCACTACAGACTGATTCATTTGCCTCTCAGGATAACCATTAAGGCTTATCGCAGTTTAGGTTTTTATAAGGGTATTTTTTGGATCACATGACCTCACACATCTAGACGAAATAATGAACAACATAGACTGGTGAACAAAGATAGACCCAGAAAAAGAGAAGCAGCGATCAGACTCTCAAACCTCAAAGGGAAAGAAGGGGAGGGTGGGGGTAAGGGGAAGAGATCAACCAAAGGACTTGTGTGCATGCGCCATGGACAATAAGGGGGTAGGGGAATATGTAGGGAGGGGTTTGGGATGGGAATGGGGGGATAAGGACAATTATGTGATACCATAATCAATAAAAATCAATTTAAAAAAACAAATCTTAAAATGTTTATCATTTCAAACAATTATGATAAAAATTATCACATACATGAGGAAAAGACAAAAAAATATCACATTACAGTTTTTAAACTTTTTATGGGTGTGTCATTATGTGTAATTTTTATTTTCTCTTTCAGATTTCTAAGCTTTCCTGATTCTTTTGCAATGAGCATGCACATTACTTTTATGACCAGAAGAAAAGACCTGACAAATACTCTCTTTAAAAGAGAAGAAGGCCGAAACCGGTGTGGTTCAGTGGATAGAGAGTCGGTCTGCGGACTGAAAGGTCCCGGGTTCGATTCCCGTGAAGGGCATGTACATTGGTTGCAGACACATCCCGGGTGGAGGCTGTGCAGGAGGCAGGTGGTTGATGTTTCTCTCTCATCGATGTTTCTAGCTCTCTATCCCTCTCCCTTCTTCTCTGTGAAAATCAATAAAATATATTTTAAGAGAGAGAGAGAGAAGAAAATGATTGCAGTGAAATGCAACATCATTTTGTGACTCCTCACCCAGCAAAAAAATCCCAGTCAGGCTGAGAAATGGGTGTTTGCTGGTCGATAACTTACGAGGGGGGAAATGATGTGCATCTGGGTTCACAGCAGCACACGGAAAGGGAGCACACGCAGGGGGCTGGGCCCACGTGGGGACTCGCCAGTGAAGCATCAGCCAGAAGTGACCCCGGAGGCTGTGACCTGCCCTCCCTGGCCTCCAGGTCACGATGACCCGAGTGTGAGCCTCTGGGAAATGGCCACAGGCTCCTCCCCGGCTCCGGGCTCCTCAGCCCAGGCCCGGCCGCCCCTCCCCCGGCCAGTCCGCCCCTCCCCAGGCCCGACCGCCCCTCCCCAGGCCCAGTCCGCCCCTCCCCGGGCCAGTCCGCCCCTCCCCAGGCCCGACCGCCCCTCCCCAGGCCCGGCCGCCCCTCCCCAGGCCCAGTCCACCCCTCCCTGACCGCCCCTCCCCAGGCCCAGTCCGCCCCTCCCCAGGCCCGACCGCCCCTCCCCAGGCCCAGTCCGCCCCTCCCCAGGCCTGACCGCCCCTCCCCAGGCCCGGCCGCCCCTCCCCAGGCCCAGTCCGCCCCTCCCCAGGCCCGGCCGCCCCTCCCCAGGCCCGGCCGCCCCTCCCCAGGCCCAGTCCGCCACTCCCCGGGCCAGTCCGCCCCTCCCCAGGCCCAGTCCGCCCCTCCCCAGGCCCAGTCCGCCCCTCCCCAGGCCTGACCGCCCCTCCCCAGGCCCGGCCGCCCCTCCCCAGGCCCAGTCCGCCCCTCCCCAGGCCCGGCCGCCCCTCCCCAGGCCCGGCCGCCCCTCCCCAGGCCTGACCGCCCCTCCCTGACCCCCCTCCCCAGGCCTGACCGCCCCTCCCCAGGCCCGACCGCCCCTCCCCAGGCCTGACCACCCCTCCCCAGACCCAGTCCGCCCCTCCCCAGGCCCGGCCGCCCCTCCCCAGGCCCGGCCGCCCCTCCCCAGGCCTGACCGCCCCTCCCTGACCCCCCTCCCCAGGCCTGACCGCCCCTCCCCAGGCCCGACCGCCCCTCCCCAGGCCCGACCGCCCCTCCCCAGGCCCGACCGCCCCTCCCCGGCCCGGCCACCCCTCCCCAGGCCCGGCCGCCCCTCCCCAGGCCCGGCCGCCCCTCCCCGGCCGCCCCTCCCCGGGCCCGACCGCCCCTCCCCGGGCCAGTCCACCCCTCCCCAGACCCAGTCCGCCCCTCCCCAGGCCCGACCGCCCCTCCCCGGGCCAGTCCACCCCTCCCCAGACCCAGTCCGCCCCTCCCCAGGCCCGACCGCCCCTCCCCGGGCCAGTCCACCCCTCCCCAGACCCAGTCCGCCCCTCCCCAGGCCCGGCCGCCCCTCCCCGGCCGCCCCTCCCCAGGCCCGACCGCCCCTCCCCAGGCCCAGTCCACCCCTCCCCAGGCCCAGTCCGCCCCTCCCCAGGCCCGGCCGCCCCTCCCCAGGCCCGGCCGCCCCTCCCCGGCCGCCCCTCCCCGGGCCCGACCGCCCCTCCCCGGGCCAGTCCACCCCTCCCCAGACCCAGTCCGCCCCTCCCCAGGCCCGACCGCCCCTCCCCGGGCCAGTCCACCCCTCCCCAGACCCAGTCCGCCCCTCCCCAGGCCCGACCGCCCCTCCCCGGGCCAGTCCACCCCTCCCCAGACCCAGTCCGCCCCTCCCCAGGCCCGGCCGCCCCTCCCCGGCCGCCCCTCCCCAGGCCCGACCGCCCCTCCCCAGGCCCAGTCCACCCCTCCCCAGGCCCGACCGCCCCTCCCCAGGCCCGACCGCCCCTCCAGCCTCCTCTCTGAAAGAGGCCCAGGAGTTACCCCAGGCCTCTCCTACTCACCCTGATCCTTGTCCAACACCCCCCTCTCCCCCGAACTCGGCTTTGCCACCTGGGAGCAGGGAGAGGAAGGGAGAGCTGGGGTTCCATGTGGGCGTCTCGCCGGGACAGTGCCCACTGAAGCTGTGTCTGGTCAGTGCCCACTGAATCCGTGTCTGGCCGCCCTGTGGGGAGGTGCCAGGCAGACAGAGGCAAGTAGACTGTGCAAAGCTGGCAGGTATCTGGCTGGGATGCCAGGCTGTGGAGGAAGCGAGGGCCTGGGGAGGCGAAGGAGGAGAGACAGAGAGAGCAGTCCTGGGGTGAAGGGAGCAGGAGGCGCCCTGCAGGCGAGAGCTCCGCCTGTCCCGGACTGGGAGCCCCTCCTGTCCCCACAGCCCTGGGCCAGCCTGTGCCCGGCCCTCAGTCACCCAGGCGGAGAGCTGCCGGCGGAGGGCAGGCCATGGCCGCCTCCGAGCGGACAGCAGTGGCCATGCTGCAGCCCCTGACCACAGAGCGGTCTTCCGGAAGCCGGAGGCGTTGGTGAGGGGGATTTTCAGAGCCCGAGCCCGCTGTCCTGGTTACTGAGGAAAGGGGCCCCTGACCCCGCAGCCTGGGCGTGTGGGTGTGAGTCGGGGAGTAGCCGTGGAGCATTGCGGGGACTGTGTGCGTCTGCCGCCCCTCCGACCAGGCGTGGGTGAGCTCCCAAACCCAGTCCCCAGAGACCCAGCCCGTGAGCCCTGCCAGGCTCGGCTCGCAGGCTGACGAGCGCCTGTGGTGTTCGACCAGAGGCCTCCTGAGGCTGGAGAGGCCGCCTCCTGCTCCCGCCTCCACCCGCAGGCCCAGTGACCTCATCGGACAGGAGAGGGAATTGGCTGGGAATGAGTGGCTCTTCCCAGATCCGTGCCCCCTCACCTCCCCCGCGGCTGCGGCTGCAGGCCTGCCAGCCTCGTGCTGCGGAGCCCGCTCAGCTGAGAAGCGGGGTGACAGCTGCTCTCCCACGGCCCGGGGCCGGAGGCAGGGAGGGACTTGGCGGGGCTGCACCCGGGTTTGCGTCAGATGTGGCCGAAGATGCAGCTCCCCAAGTTGGGCGGAGACGGCTTCCAGGTGCTCAGAGGGCTGGCGGGCGATGCCCCTCGAGGTCACAGAGCCCTTGGCACGGTAGCTGGCCTACTCAGACTGCGTGATCCCAGAGCGAGGCAGAGCGTGGCCTCCTGGCCCAGCCGCAGTTAGCTGTCATTTCTGCAGCACCTGCTGGTTACAGAGCTCAGCTGGAGACCACCCCCGGCGTGACTGTCCAAACGTGAGAACCACGGGCGCCAGCGAGGCTGACCATGCGAGTCCCAGAGCACACCACGTGTGCTTCTTTCTACGTGGACATCAAATTGCCAATTTCCTTTCTTTTTTGTTCATCTTCACCTGAGGATATTTTCCCATTGATTTCTAGAGAGAGGGTGAAAGGAAGGGAAGGAAAGAGAGAGAGAGAGAGAGAGAGAGAGAGAGAGACAGTGACATGAGAGAGACATAGATTGGTGGCTTCCTGCACAAGCCCTGACTAGGGCTGGGAACTGCAACTGAGTACATGCCCTTGCCCAGGAATTGAACCCACGACCCATTAGTCTGTGGGCCAACACTAACCACTGAGCACCAGCCTTGGCAAAGGCCAATTTTCAGTTGTGTGAATTACAATGATGATCCCACTCGACATTCGTGCCTCAGTGTCATCTTCCGGGTGCTGTTGCTGCGTCGTGCTGCAGACGAGCAAGTGAAGGCTCAGCAAGAGCAGACTACTTGTCCAATGTCCCCACATTAGAAAGTTCTGGGAGGCTGGAATCTAAACTTGGGTGCAGTAGTTCCCAGGCTGGTGCCCTTGCCATCAGACCATCCTGCCATCAAGCCTCAAAGACAATACATGCCTCTTCTTCTAGGATAAATGAGACTTGGAAACAGTTGTAGTGTGGAAAAGACAGTCTCATCTTCATGTTAAAAAATAACTTACTACACAGGTGGCTCATGCTCAGTATGGTAAAGCTATTGAATAAAAATACATTTTTTTAAAAGAAGAAGGAAAGACTTAGCCCACAGTCCTGCCACCCAGACCCACCCTGCTGGTCTCTGCTGCTGGTATCCCCTAGAAGCAAGGCCTGGTTTTAAACCCATGATGTTAGCACCGGTCCTGGCCTGGGGGAGGGTGTGGAGCAGGAGCTGTAGTGCGCAGGCCGTGTGTGTGCTCCTGTGCACACACGTGTGCGTGCCTGCGGCTCTTCTGCCCAGACCTAAAGGCCAGCACAGAGCAGCTCGCGAGTGCAGGAGTCACGACAAGCCCAGTGAGAGTGTTTCTTTAAGGGGAGGCTCCAGGGGCAAAGCTGCGGCTTCGGCTTCGGGGCGGGCTGTAGGAGGGAAGGTTGCCTGAGTTCCACCCAGTCCCCTGGGTCCCCTAAGCGCCTGCAGAGCCGTGCCTGCTGCCAGGGCCCAAGGCGCTCTTCATCCCTCCCCGTGAATATGGAAACTCTTGCCGGCGACGGCTCCCTGGCCCCTCCCAGCCAGGCCAGCCGGGGGCCAGGTCTGAACTGCCTGCTGCCTGCAGGGCGACCCTCACCCACTTGGCAGAGCCGCTGGCAGGCAGGGCTGGCTGCAGGGCATCGGCATTGTATCCAGAAGGAACCAGCCCACGCCGGGGGCCGTGTCTGAGCCGCAGCGCCCTCTGGTGACCGGCCTGTAACTCGGCCCCGCGGCCAGCCTGCCACCTGGGGGCGGGGGCGGGGGCAGGCCCGGCCTCTCTCCCAACCTGAGGTACTCCCTGTGCCCGTCCCGTCCCGGGACCCGAATGTCAGGTCATCTGACGTGAGCGGTGAGTTTTGTTGGCCTGTCAGCCTCCCTTCCTCACCTGTGGAGTGAAGCCGATAGAACGATAGCTGCGGTGTTGTGCTGCTTACATGAGGGCCTGGCACACTTTTCCCCTGGGAATGTCTGTCTTCACCTGGACAACCTGGAAGCATGCCCCCTGCACGGCCGCCGAGGCTCCTGCGGTGAGTCCTGCCCACAGGGGCCTCCTACCGGCAGCCCCTGTGTGCCTCACACAGACTTCTCCCATGCCACCAGGACCGTGGTCGGCAAACTGCGGCTCACATGCAGCACTTTGGCCCCTTGAGTGTGGCTCTTCCACAAAATACCTCGGCTTGGACGAGTCTATTTTGAAGAAGTGGCGTTAGAAGAAGTTTAAAAACTTCGCTCTCAAAATAAATTTCAATGTTGTGCTGTTGGTATCTGGCTCTGTGGACTAATGAGTTTGCCGGCCACTGGCCTGGGAGATGCTGAAGGACGCCTCTAGGTGGTGAGACCAGTGGTCCACTCAGAAGTCCTGGGACTCATGCGCGCACCACGGAGGAGTCAGGGCTCGAGGGAGGACAGCGGCCTTTGTCCTGCCGGTGGGGCAGACAGCGCTCGCTCTCCGCTGTGGGTCCAGGGACTGAAGCTGAGCCCAAGAAGACCAAGGCCTCAGAGGCCCCCGAGGGCCTGGCAGGGTGGGCGGGGGGGGGGGGGGGGGGGGACTCTGGGGCTGCCGACCAGTCTCTTGCTGGACCCTTGCCGCCCTCTGGGCATCTTTCTGTGGACCGGGCTCTTCTGTCTCTGCCTCTTTCACTCAGGCAACTTCTTTCTTCATCAAAACTTACCAATTCCCAGAGGGACTCTGAAACTAATTGCTTTGGCGAAAACCGGTGTGGCTCAGTGGATAGAGCGTTGGCCTGCAGACTGAAAGGCCCCAGGTTTGATTCCGGTCAAGGGCAGGTACCTTGGTTGTGGGCACATCCCCAGTAGGAGGTGTGCAGGAGGCAGCTGGTCGATGTTTCTAACTCTCTATCCCTCTCTTTTCCTCTCTGTAAAAAAAAATCAACAAAATATATTTTAAAAAATAAAATAAAATACAATAAAACTAATTGCTTTGGCAGTCCTGGAGGAAGAGGTACCAGGTCACCATCTGAATAGGTGATAATGACAGTTAACTAGGTGTTTCTGAAGACTCGCCTGCATTTCTCACCCTTCCTGCCTCCAGGGTCCCCCATCGCCCCACAGCAGCTGTGGAGCAGGCATAGGGCTCCTTGTTTGTCCTCTTGGATCTAGACAAAGCCCCGCCTCATTTGAGTGATGAGAAACCAAAAATTTTTAGAGTTGAAGGTGAAGGACTTCTCTAAAGTCTCATGGAGACTTTGTGGCAGAATCCCAGGGGAAAACAGACCTCCTGACGTCTTTCCATCGGCCTGTCCCTGACTGTAGAATCATTGTCTCAGAATGTGATTTGGAGCTTGTCAGAGGCTCAGGATCTTATAACCAGCCCTGACCTGCTGAGGCAGAATCTGCATCTGACAGGAACTCCAGTTGCTTCCAGAGCACTTTAGAATTTGAAAGCACTGGTCTAGAATTTCCATGTTTTCCCTGATTCCTTTGTCATCACTGCTTCATCCCCAAGGGTCTTGGTCCCTCTGAGGCTGACCTTAACCCAGTCTTAACATACAATGTTCAGGAAGTCCTGGAGTCATTACCTATATCACAGTTTTCTGGTGGAAAGTATTTCTGTCCTGATTTCCAACATTTTTCTCTTTGCCTTATTTAAAATTCTAAAAAGAAGTCCTCGTTCATGGAGTGCTTTTGATAAAGGTCAGGAGAATCCAGCACCTGAATTCCTGGTGGAAAAGGTAAGACAGACACATAGGAAGAGCCCCTGGTGGTGAGTGTGTGAAAGCCTTCCTCAGCTCTAACTCAGCACACGTCACCTCCTCCAACTCCAAACTCCAGGGCCACAGGATGAGATCTCAGGAGCCCATTCAGGGAAAAAATCATTTCCAGGAATATAATGTAAAACTCACAGTTTTCTAATTACTGCCATTTAATTAGACATCTTAAGGAGGCTGAATAGTGATTATCAACATGGCTACACATCAGAATAACTTGGGGAGCTTTATTTTAAAACTAGAGGCCCAGTGCATGAAATTCCTGCACGAGGGGGGCGTATTCCTCAGCCCAGCCTGCGCCCTCTCCAATCTGGGACCCCTCAAGGGATGTCCGACTGCCCGTTTAGGCACAATTCCATGCAGATGGGGCCTAAATGGGCAGTTGGACATTCCTCTCATAATCCAGGACTTCTGGCTCCCATCCTCTCACCTTCCTGCCTGCCTGATTGCCTGACAGCCTGATCATCCCCTAACCACTCCCCTGCCAGCGTGATCGATGCTTAACTGCTCCCATGCTGGCCTGATTGCCCATAACTGCCCTCCCCTGCAAACCTGGTCCCCACCCCCAACTGCCCTCCCCTGCAGGCCTGATCCTTCCCAACTATCCTCCCCTGCTGGCCATCCTGTGTCCACATGGGGTGGCTATTTTGACCACATGGGGCAGCCATGTGTGATGGAGTGATGGTCAATTTGCATATTAAGCTTTTATTAGATAGGATACCTGAGTCTAGGACTCTTGTCATACATTCTATTTCTTGAGGTTTTGAGGGTCAGGTCTGGGCCAAGGTGTATTTTTAAACATTCCTAAGTGATTCTAATGCCCAGAACCACTGAGCTGCAAAGCTGTTATTTCCAGGTTAAGGGTAAATATATGTGACTGAGCATTTTATTCATATTTATGCAATGGCTAAAGCCCAAACTTTCTAATTTCTAAATCTTAATGATAAACTATCAGGAAATACAGCCTGGATTGGAATATTAACAGCTGCTGGTTCAAAATGGCATTAACTAGGAATGACAATTTCATTCATCGTTCACTTGCTCAGTGTACAGCCAACAGGCACTCTGTGGGGTGGCCTGAGACCCTGTTCACATGCAAGCTAGCCCCGCAGGGTTCCAAGACGATTCTCAAATCACTTGTTTCTTACTCCAGTGGGAAACATCTTCATAACATAAGCTTCCCAGAACATCGGTGAGGATCTCTGAGACTAAGTTCCCAGCAACATTCTTCCCCAGACTTCTCTGGCCATAGGTCAGTTCCTGCTCTGGAAAATGAGGGTGTTGACAGGTGGTCATTGAGTTGGCCGACCATCAGATGTCATTGGAGAGCTTTGCAAAGCCACAGATTTCAGCATCCCAGAGCTTCCAAATCTACACTTCTAGAGTTGTGGGAGAGAGTGTTGGGAAGCAAGATTTAAAACGGAATTCTGAATGTTGAGTGGAGGATGAGCTGTGTTTGGGAACCATTGGACAAGAGAAGCTCCTAAGTACTTTTTCCCTCTAAGAATTTATGACACTGAATCTACTTAGTTATGCTCTTAAATCAGAAGAAGCTGGTAGGGGGCAGGTCCTGCCAGCAGGCAGGGTCTACTGAGTGACCAAACAGAACACAAGAAGGAAGAGGCACCATCCTTTCCCACCTTCTCCATGTATCTCAAGATTTTGTGTTCATGAAATGTTGCAGGTTTTTCATCAGAGTCTTGTTGCTAACCATGGACCTGCCATCTCATCACATCACCATAAAAAGCTGTTGGAGAGGTGACCCTCGCTCACAGAGGGCATGACTCTTCCCGATGCCCACCTGACTGCGATTCTGCTCCAAACCTGGTTTTGGGTGCGAGAGTCTTCCGGGAAGCCTGTTTTAAATACGGGCTCCTGAGCTTCACCCGATTGTAATTCAGGAGTCTGTTTTGGCTTAAAAAGCTGCATTCTTACAGGCATTCAAACTGCTGTTGCTATCCCTGTAAACTTAGTGTGCAGCCTTTCTCAAGTTTCCCTAAAGAAAAGAATCTGCTGGGCCCATCAACAAATGAGTGGTTAACCAACATGTATGGTCTGTCCATACAATGAAATATTACTCAGCCATAAAAAGAAATGAAGCATTGACACAGGCTACTACAGGAATGAACCTTGAAAAGATTAGATTAATTGAAAATATCCAGACACAAAAGGCCATGATTATATTATTCCATTTATGAAATATCCAGAATTGGCAAATCCATGGAGACAGAAAGTCAATCAGTGGTTGTTAAGGTTTGGAGGGAGACAGGAATGCAGAGTGGGCAGGGTTCCTTTAGGGTGATGAAATGTCCTCAGAAAGGGGGAATGTTTGCACAATTTTGTGAATATATTAAAAACCACTAATTGCATACTTTAAAGGGTGGATTTTCTGCTATATAATTTATCTATCCTACATAATAAAAGTCTAATATGCAAATGGACCAAACAGTGGACCGATCAGTCACTATAATATACACTGACCACCAGAGGGCAGATGCTCAATGCAGGAGCTGGCCCCTGGTGGTCAGTGAACTCCCACAGCCAACCTCTCACAGCCCCACCCTCTGGCCGGCCAGCCCCCATTGGCCCCTGGTGCTGAGCCATTTGTAGAGACCTGCTTCTGGGTCGGGGTTTTGCATGCAGCAGAGCAGCGCCCGTGCTGCAATCTATTGACAGTCAGCCCTCACCACCAGGGCTCGTCTTGCTCTCATCCTCCCCCTTCCCTGGGGCCACCCACGCGCTGCAGGGTGGCACGATGGTGGGGGGAGGAGGGGGACCGGGGAACTGTACGGTGGTGGGGTGTCGACAGCGGCATTGGCACCCGTTCCTTCCATGCCCTGCCCGGCGACCATCGCCTCCTCTCCCAACCCTGCAAGGCCCTGGCCCGGGCTGGGACAGGGAGCCGGAATGGGTGGTGACCGGTGCAGCCCCATTTCCCAGGGGTCCAAGGGCCGGCTCCTTTCCTGGGGCTGGCGGCCAGCCTTCCATCGTTCTCCCACACCCATGCACGGATTTGTGCACCAGGCCTTGAGGCCTGAATGAGAAGAAAGAGCCCCTGGATGGTTTTAAAAGCACAGACACCTGAGACAGACAGAAGACCCACTGATTGGCACCAACAGAGAAGGAACCCACAACTTTGTTTTTAATGAGCTGGGGGCCGTGTGTCCCGGGTGAGCCGTGTGTCCCAGGGGGCCGTGTGCCCCGGGTGAGCTGTGTGTCCCAGCGGGCTGTGTGCCCCGGGTGAGCCGTGTGTTCCAGGGGAAGCAGTGGGACCCGGGGGGAGGGGCAGTGAGAACCAGAGGAGGAGCGGACTCTATTCGTGTGGTCCTGAGATAATCACCATAAAACAAGCAGATTGTCAAATGACAGCAGGGAGGGGAAGGAGACCTGGGGGAGATAGGAGAACAACCGAAGGACTGGTATGCATGAATATAAGTACAACCAACGAACACAGAACTCTGGGGAGGGAGGGCATGAATGGGAGGTGGGGGGGGGCAATGGTAAGATATGTACACATATAATACCTTAATAAAAAAAATTGGAAAAAAAAGAAAAATTTTTTAAATCAAGTACAGAATATTTGAATAATGTAAATAATATGGTTGAGTTATGCATATAAATAAAAAGTTTGCATACAAAAAAAATGAGCCTCCCAAGTGGTTCTACTCCAAAGGGAGGGTTATGGGAGCTCCTTGGAGCCCTGGGGGCTGAGCCCCTGCCCATGGCCTGGGCGCCGTCTGGCCAGCGGCTTCTCAACGGCCCCGAGCGCTGCTCCTGGCCCTGGCTCCACGTGATGGGGGCTGCACGTTCTGACTCATCTAACCAACAGAATGCAACACAAGTGATGGGATATTTCTTCTGATACAAGTTTTCGAAAGACTGTGGCTTCCGTCTAAAGAACAAACTATACAGATGGCTAATAGCCCATGAGAGACGCCCAACATCCCTCAGCATTAGTGATGAGACCAAACACGGGGAGATACGCCCTCACACCACCATGTCCTATGTTGGAGGAGAAAGAAGTAACAACGGTGGTGACAAGGCAGAGCATCTGCAGGGCCTGCGTTGGCACCATTGGTGGGAATGTAAATGGTGCAGCGGCTGTGGAAACAGTATGGTGGGTCCCTCCAAATTAAAAATAGAACTTACAGCAGCCCCAGGCCAGGATGTGTATTCAAAAGCATTAGAAGCAGGATCTTGCAAAGATATTTGCACATCTGTGCTCACAGCAGCATTATTCACAACACCCAGGGGATGGGAGCACCCAGATGCCCGTTAACAGAGGGACGGGGAGAGATGGTCTGCACACCATGAGGTGTCATTCAGCTTTAACGGTCGCAGGAATCCCGCCTGCACTGTGGATGAGCCTGCAGACGTCACATGACGTGAAATAATCGGAAACAAAACAGGAATAGATAATGTCAGATTCCACGTATGTGACGTCCTTAGAACAGTCAGATCAAAAGACGGAGAGTAGGTGGTGGCTGCCGGGGGTTGCGGGGGGGGGGGGGGGCACAGAGGTGCTCAGTGAGTATGGAGTACTGGCTTGCAAGATGAACGTCCTCGAGAGCCGCTCACTGCTCTGGTTGCGCACACCACGGGCGGGCGTGTGCACTGACACCTGGGAGGGGGTTAAAAGGAGGAGCTGGGCTCCACGCAGGCCCCCTCTCCTGCACTCACTCCGCTGCTCGTGGGTCTGGCTCTTCCAGGTCGCTTGCTCAACGTGGAGGCGGACTTTCTGAGGCTGCAAGCAAGTGGCAAACTTGGAAGTAGATCTGAAGCCCTCAAATCAACTAAGCCCCTCCAGTTCAACTGAAGCTGGGTAGCCCCTTGGACTGGAGGACTCAGCTAGCTGCATCTGACTGCTGATTCCTGGAAGGCTGTCGTTTTAAGCTGCTACATTTGGGGTAATTTGTTATGCAGCAATAGTTAGATGATAAACATTAATTACATTTTACTCAGTCAGATTGCAATGCAGACCCACCAGGGCTCAGCTACACTGCTTTTCAGGACATAAAAGTACATGGACATTGTGGCAGGCACCTAAAGGCTCCCCAAAATGTCCATGTCCTAATCCCTGGAACCTGGGAACATGTTCTGTCCCTGGGAAAAGGGACTTTGCAGATGTAGTAAAGATTACAAACTTGGAAGACGAGAGATTAGCTGGGTGATGCACTTGGGCCCAAACCCAGTCACATGAGCCCTAAAAGCACAGGACAGGAGAGATGCCGAGATGAGAGGTGAGACCGGGAGGAGCCCTCCTCCCCTTTCACTTCCTTCCCCTCCCCTGCAGAGTCTCTGCGCCCCTCCCTCCGCGCCTGCCTTCTGGATGATCACAATCCGCCTGGCCACCTTCTGTGGAGCCCGGTCTGCGCCCCGTTCCCGTCTCTGGAGACACAGACAGGGCCCATGCTGGCCCGGCCTCATGGTCTCCCTCCTGGCCCGCTCCGGGCCCTCCCTGCCCCACGCCACGGAGGGCGGGCTCAGAGGGCCGAGTGGGCAGTGGGGAGAGGGCAGTGGGGAGTGGGGAGTGGGGAGTGGGCAGTGGGGAGTGGGGAGTGGGGAGTGGGGAGCGGGCAGGGGCAGTGGGGAGCGGGCAGGGGTAGCGGGGTCGGGGTAGGGGCCCCTCCCGCCCCAGGGACGGGGAAGATGGTGAGGGTCCCTCCATTCGGCACATTGGGCATCGGCCTGCCCCTCCGCATGGCCGGGGTGCGGTCTGAGGTGGCTCCCCTCCGGGCCCTGGGGCGACTCCCGACCATCCCTGTGGCCGCCGTGCGGGCCGGCCCCGGGCTCCCCGCACCCTCTGTGCTGGGCACCGTGCTCCCCGCACCGGCCCCGGGCTCCCCGCACCTCCGGGCCGGCCCGGGCTCCCCGCACCCTCTGTGCTGGCCCCGGGCTCCCCGCACCCTCTGTGCTGGCCCCGGGCTCCCCGCACCCTCTGTGCTGGGCACCGTGCTCCCCGCACCGGCCCCGGGCTCCCCGCACCTCCGGGCCGGCCCGGGCTCCCCGCACCCTCTGTGCTGGCCCCGGGCTCCCCGCACCCTCTGTGCTGGCCCCGGGCTCCCCGCACCCTCTGTGCTGGGCACCGTGCTCCCCGCACCGGCCCCGGGCTCCCCGCACCTCCGGGCCGGCCCGGGCTCCCCGCACCCTCTGTGCTGGCCCCGGGCTCCCGCACCCTCTGTGCTGGCCCCGGGCTCCCCGCACCCTCTGTGCTGGCCCCGGGCTCCCCGCACCCTCTGTGCTGGCCCCGGGCTCCCCGCACCCTCTGTGCTGGGCCCGGGCTCCCCGCACCCTCTGTGCTGGGCCCGGGCTCCCCGCACCCTCCGGGCCGGCACCGGGCTCCCCGCACCCTCTGTGCCGGCACCGGGCTCCCCGCACCCTCTGTGCTGGGCCCGGGCTCCCCGCACCCTCCGGGCCGGCACCGGGCTCCCCGCACCCTCTGTGCTGGGCCCGGGCTCCCCGCACCCTCCGGGCCGGCCCGGGCTCCCCGCACCCTCTGTGCTGGCCCCGGGCTCCCGCACCCTCTGTGCTGGCCCCGGGCTCCCCGCACCCTCTGTGCTGGGCCCGGGCTCCCCGCACCCTCTGTGCTGGGCCCGGGCTCCCCGCACCCTCCGGGCCGGCACCGGGCTCCCCGCACCCTCTGTGCCGGCACCGGGCTCCCCGCACCCTCTGTGCTGGGCCCGGGCTCCCCGCACCCTCTGTGCTGGGCCCGGGCTCCCCGCACGCCGCGGGCTCGGACCCGGCGGCCGCTCTCCTCTCGGGGCCGGGCGGCGCGGTGGGGCCGCGGCGGGAGCGGCCGGCGGCCGGGCTGCGGAGGCGGAGGACAGGGCGCGGGGCCAGCCGGGCCGGGCCGGGCCGCCGCCTGAGCCTGTCCCGCGGTGGCCCGTGGGCTCCTCCCGCTCTCACCCGCCGCCTGAACGTGTGCGCTCGCTCCGCCCTGAGAATGAGGAGTCAGAACTCTCAATGCCAAGGACCCGCGCTGCCTGGGTTCGTGTGTTTGTGTCCGGGCCACGCGTGTGCCCCCGAAACCGCAGCCACGGAGCCGGGCTGCCGCCCCGCTGGCCGGCCCGGGCCTGGCTCCGTCCAGCGGAGCTCCGTCCAGCGCTCCTGCCAGGCCCGGGCTCCGGCGGTAAGTCCGCACTTCATCTGCGTCTGGGCCTGAGTGCTGTCCACTCTGCTCTGTAAGGCCCTCTGGCTGCGCCCTCCAGCGGCCCCAGTTGGGGGCTCCCCCCCCTCCAGTCTGGTCTCTTCGGCCGAGAGCCGAGAAGCTGCCGGCGGGCGGAGGGCCTGGAGGCGGGTGGGCTCAGCTCCTCCGCAGCGGGCGGGGCTCCGCTGGCCCGGGGCCGGGGTTCTCCTGGGGGGACGGGCACGTGCAGCAGGACCCCCGGCCCCGCGGCTCAGGGGGGCCTTCTCCGCCCCCCCAGGGCTCTGCCGGCCTCCTCCCCCAGCCCCCCGGATGTCTTCCGCAGGTGCTGGCCTCTGGCCGCACTCCAACTGTTTCCAAGACTTGTCCACTTCGCGGGCCCGTCACCACTCCACTGCCAGTGCCCCTGGCGATTGCCCGAACCCGTGCCTGCTGGCGGGGAGGGGGCTCCACCTGATTCCGCGGGTCCCAGTGACGGAGAGCCGGCTGGGAGCACTGCGTCTGCTGAGCCCACGGAGAGACGCTTTCTTCTCCCTCTGGACGCGGAGCCCGAGCCCTGGGGTGTGTGCAGCCACTGCCCCCCGTGGGGTGGGAGGGCGGGACCCAGGCAGCGAAGGAGCCGGCGTGGCCGAGCTGCATCCTCGCTGGACACGGCCTCCTGCCCGTGGCCTGACGCACTCCCGCCGTCCCGGAGTGCCGAGCCGCCGTCCTCCCTGCGGCCCGGCGCCCTCGGTGACCCCAGCCCGTCCCAGCCCGTCACAGCCTCCCTCCGCTCAGTCTCTTTAGAGAGGCCACGCTCCCGGCCCTGACCATGTCCCCCCACAGGCTCCCGGCCCTGACCGTGTCCCCCCACAGGCTCCCGGCCCTGACCGTGTCCCCCCACAGGCTCCGGGCCCTGACCGTGTCCCCCCACAGGCTCCCGGCCCTGACCGAGTCCCCCCACAGGCCCCCGGCCCTGACCGAGTCCCCCACAGGCTCCGGGCCCTGACCGTGTCCCCCCCACAGGCCCCCGGCCCTGACCGTGTCCCCCCACAGGCTCCGGGCCCTGACCGTGTCCCCCCACAGGCTCCCGGCTCTGACCGTGTCCCCCCCACAGGCTCCGGGCCCTGACCGTGTCCCCCCACAGGCTCCCGGCCCTGACCGTGTCCCCCCACAGGCTCCCGGCTCTGACCGTGTCCCCCCCACAGGCTCCGGGCCCTGACCGTGTCCCCCCACAGGCCCCCGGCCCTGACCGAGTCCCCCCACAGGCCCCCGGCCCTGACCGTGTCCCCCCCACAGGCTCCGGCCCTGACCGTGCCCCCCACAGGCCCCCGGCCTGACCGTGCCCCCCCACAGGCTCCCGGCCCTGACCGTGTCCCCCCACAGGCCCCCGGCCCTGACCGAGTCCCCCCCACAGGCTCGGCTGCCCAGTTACAATCCGGGCGTCATCCCCGCCCCCTCCCTCTGCATCCCTCCACTTCCGCCCCCAGAGTCCAGTCAGGAATTAAGTCCAGGAGGTTCTACTGGTGGAAATCTCTTTCTTTCTCCCCACACCCTGCTCTTTGTTCTTCGCAGTCATTGCCTTTGCATGGCCTTCTGCCCTTCCCGTTCTGACTCAGCCACCGCCATCGGCTCGGCTCCCAGGACCCTAAACACTCAGCAGAGCCCTGCAAGCCGGTCCGATGTGTGCACGGGCTGCCTTTGTCTTCAGGGCCCAGCCCGGTGGGTCTACCTTTGTCTTCAGGGCCCAGCGGGCGGGTCTGCACGGCTGGGAGCTCTTCCGGCGGGTTTGCTCCAGCCCTCCACCCCCACGTGCACTGAGCTCCCTGGTCCTGGCACTGCTACTGCACCAGCGTGCCCGGGCTGGCGCCCGCCCCACTGCTCTCCTTTCTCCTGCCCCCGCTTTGCCTCTGGCATAACCAGCGCCCGCACTGCTCCCCAGTGGCATAACCGGCACCCTTATCTTCACGTTTGCCCCAGGCAGCTTGCTGCTTCCTGCGTCCTCAGCGCTTGCCTCGGGCAGACCCTGGTGCAGGTGCGGGTCTCGGGCTCTGCTCATGGCAGGTGCCACCGGCCTCTCCTTGGCGCCTTCGAGTCCAGGAGTCGTCTGGACGATGCTCACACCTCCGGGTCCAGAATCGCCGCCAGGAGGCCGCGGCTTTGTCTGCGCCAATGCCATCCCCGCCGCCCCTGCTCCTGCCGCTCCGGCTGCCTGTTTGCTACAGGCCACCCTGCCCTGTCCTCAACCCCTCCTTCCCAGCACTTCCCCCTCCCCCCTCCCCCTCCCTCCCCCCTCCCTCCCCTCTCCCTCCCTCCCCCTCCCTCCCCCCTCCCTCCTTCCCTCTCCCTTCCTCCCCCCTCCCCTCTCCCTTCCTCCCTCCCCCATCCCTCCCCTTCCCTCCTTCCCTCTCCCTTCCTCCCCCTCCCGCTCCCTCCCTCTCTCCCTCCCTCCCCCTCCCTCCTCCCTCTGCCTCCCTCCCCCTCCCTCCCTCCCTCCCTCCTCCCTCCCTCCCTCCCCCCTCCTCCCTCCCTCCCCCTCCCTCCCTCCCTCCCCCTCCCTCCCTCCCTCCCCCCTCCCTCCCTCCCCCCTCCCTCCCTCCCTCCCCCCTCCCTCCCTCCCCCCTCCCTCCCTCCCCCCTCCCTCCCTCCCCCCTCCCTCCCTCCCCCTCCCTCCCTCCTCCCTCCCCCCTCCCTCCTCCTTTCTCCCCCCTCCCTCCCTCCTTTCTCCTCCCTCCCTCCCTCCCCCCCTCCCTCCCTTCCTCCCCCCTCCCTCCCTCCCCTCCCTCCCTCCTCCCTCCCCCCTCCCTCCCTCCTTTCTCCCTCCCTCCTTTCTCCCTCCCTCCCCCCTCCCTCCCTCCCTCCCTCCCCCCTCCCTCCCTCCCTCCTCCCTCCCCCCTCCCTCCCTCCCCCTCCCTCCCTCCCTCCCACACAGCTGGAAGGCTGTTCTCATCTGGAAAAAGCACTCTCCTCCTCTACTTCCTTCCGCCAAGCGCACATCTGTCCTGCATCTTTCGGAGTGAGTTCTGTGGGATTCAGGGCGAGGAGAGGTTAGGGTGATGGAACACAGAGACAGAAGCTGACAGGCCTTTTAAAAAATATCTACATTCTTATTGATCTCAGAGAGGAAGGGAGAGGGGGAGAGAGAGACATCAATGATGAGAGAGAATCACGGATCGGCTGCCTCCTGCATCGCCCTCACTGGGGATCGAGCCGGCAGCCCAGGGGTGTGCCCGGACCGGGAATTAAACTGTGACCTCCTGGTTCCTAGGTCAGCTCTCAACCACCCAGCCAGACGGTGGCACCGACAGCCTTTTGCTCTATCTCGTTTCTTCCTGACGACAGAGGACGAGAGCCCGCCCCTGGGGAGGGAACGGTGTGGCCCAGAGGCCAGGGCGGCGCGGGCCGGACCTGCGCGTGCCCACCTCCCCGCGCTTCCCGGAGCCACGGCCACCGTGTCCTTCCCGGGGGTCAGGGCACGCCGCGGCGGCCTCAGACTTACACTAACAGTAAGAGGCGTGGCCTTGGCGTCAAGGCGATCTGAACGCCCCAGCTGCCTTCCTGGTGGTGTGAGCGGGCAGGCTGCTGCGCCCGTCTGCCCCAGGCGGCTGCGGCCGGGAGGAGAGGGGCCGGCGGGCTGCAGCTCTGTCCTTGGCTGTCCCCTCTACCTCGCCTTCCTGGCTCAATTCTACGGCCCCTCCTGCCCTCACGTGGCTCCGCCTCCCGAGTCAGGTGCCCCTGCAAACTCCCCGCGCCTCCTCCCTCTGAGTAACGATGTCAGGAGCCTGGAGGTCCAGGGATTCCGTTGGTGGGAACAAAGAATGTCAGTTCTGGTTCCGCCTGCCCTGACTGCGATGGCGGGCAAGTGAGTATCAGCTTCCTCATGTGAGAAACAGGAGTGACATCTACCTTACCAGGTTCTTGGAAGAAAGGGATCAGGAGCCAGGAGCCCAGGAGCCGGGAGCCCAGGAGCCGGGAGCCCAGGAGCCCAGGAGCCGGGAGCCCAGGAGCCCAGGAGCCCAGGAGCCCAGGAGCCGGGAGCCCAGGAGCCCAGGAGCCGGGAGCCGGGAGCCCAGGAGCCCAGGAGCCCAGGAGCCCAGGAGCCCAGGAGCCCAGGAGCCCAGGAGCCCAGGAGCCGGGAGCCCAGGAGCCTGGAGCCCAGGAGCCCAGGAGCCCAGGAGCCCAGGAGCCGGGAGCCCAGGAGCCCAGGAGCCCAGGAGCCGGGAGCAGGGAGCCCAGGAGCCGGGAGCCCAGGAGCCGGGAGCCCAGGAGCCCAGGAGCCGGGAGCCCAGGAGCCGGGAGCCCAGGAGCCGGGAGCCCAGGAGCCCAGGAGCCCAGGAGCCCAGGAGCCGGGAGCCCAGGAGCCGGGAGCCCAGGAGCCCAGGAGCCCAGGAGCCCAGGAGCCCAGGAGCCCAGGAGCCCAGGAGCCGGGAGCCCAGGAGCCGGGAGCCCAGGAGCCCAGGAGCCCAGGAGCCCAGGAGCCGGGAGCCCAGGAGCCCAGGAGCCCAGGAGCCCAGGAGCCGGGAGCCCAGGAGCCGGGAGCCCAGGAGCCCAGGAGCCCAGGAGCCCAGGAGCCCAGGAGCCCAGGAGCCGGGAGCCCAGGAGCCCAGGAGCCCAGGAGCCCAGGAGCCGGGAGCCCAGGAGCCCAGGAGCCGGGAGCCCAGGAGCCGGGAGCCCAGGAGCCGGGAGCCCAGGAGCCCAGGAGCCCAGGAGCCCAGGAGCCCAGGAGCCCAGGAGCCGGGAGCCCAGGAGCCCAGGAGCCCAGGAGCCCAGGAGCCGGGAGCCCAGGAGCCCAGGAGCCGGGAGCCCAGGAGCCGGGAGCCCAGGAGCCGGGAGCCCAGGAGCCCAGGAGCCGGGAGCAGGGAGCCCAGGAGCCCAGGAGCCCAGGAGCCCAGGAGCCGGGAGCCCAGGAGCCCAGGAGCCCAGGAGCCCAGGAGCCGGGAGCCCGGGAGCCGGGAGCCCAGGAGCCGGGAGCCGGGAGCCGGGAGCCCAGGAGCCGGGAGCCCAGGAGCCGGGAGCCCAGGAGCCCAGGAGCCCAGGAGCCGGGAGCCCAGGAGCCCGGGAGCCCAGGAGCCGGGAGCCCAGGAGCCCAGGAGCCCGGGAGCCCTGTGTTCAAAGCCCAGCCCTGCTGCTTTCACAGTGTTCGCTCTGAGTGACTGTTTTGGGTCCTACTCTCCTTGTTGTGAAGGGGCCTCTCACAGAGCCTGCTGCAGGGTTGTCCTTCGCAGTCATTGAGTTAAAGCACCAAAGTGTTTCCATGCTGCCTGAGCAAATACTCCACAGACTTTGGTTGTTATCCCACAGGCCCCGCCTCCTCAGCCACACACTAATTCTAACATGTGTACAGTCTGCCCAGCGGCCATAACACACACAGACCGGCAGCTTGAACAGCAGCATCTGCCGCCTCACAGCGGTGGAGGCTGGAAGAGCAAGGCCGGGGTGTCAGCAGGCCGGGCTCTCCTTGGCTGCAGGGCTGCCTTCTTGCGGTGCCTCCTGCCTTCCCCCTCAACCCTGGGCCTGGGCTTCCTCCGGTGTCCAGGCCTCAGTGAGACGGGGCCAGGGCCCCTCGCAGCCTCGTCTCAGTGGGAGGCCCTGTGAAAGCCCGCCGAGCGCAGTCACGTCATAGGTGCCAGGGAAGCCTTGAGGAATTTAAGGGCAAAGAATTCAGTGCAAGACAACACTAGATGCTGAGCCTACAGTGAGACTCTTTCTTAATCTAATTCTAATTAACGAGTCCCAGGTGTCTGGGTTCCAGGGACTCCATGTGTGGTCACAGTAGAAGGAACCTGGGCTCAGGTTTTAAAACTGAGCGCAAGCCAACACCGGTTTGGCTCAGTGGATAGAGCGTCGGTCTGCGGACTGAAGGGTCCCGGGTTCGATTCCGGTCAAGGGCATGCACGTTGGTTGCGGGCACATCCCTGGTAGGGGGTGTGCAGGAGGCAGCTGGTTGGTGTTTCTCTCATCAATATTTCTAGCTCCCTATCCCTCTCCTTTCCTCTCTGTGAAAAATCAATAAAAAAAGAAAGAAAGAAAGAAATACACTGAGCGCGAAGCCTGCCCAGGCCCTATGCCGGGGCCGCCGGGGCCTCAGCAGCACCCTCACCCTGAGAGGCCGGGCTGCGGCCGCCGCGGGAGGCTGGTCCAGGACAGGGTTGGGGTTTCTATGGCCTCTGCGCTCGGGTTTCTGCCTCTGAACTCAAAAGACAGGCCTGGCTGAATGCCCTCCCCTCCCCTTCCCACCCTCAGAACTCTGTGACTGATTCTACGGGTGGAAATTCAGCACCAAGGACAAGCTGCCGGGGAGCAGCGTCTGGGCCGAGGCTCCAATAGGTCCTCCTGACCGGTGGCGGAAGTCCCGCCCTCACCGGAGCCCTCGGCCTGCTCCGGGCCCAGATGAGCAGGCCCGCGCACCGGGGCTGCAGGCGTGGCTGCCTGCCCCGGCGGGAACTCCCGGAGCAGCACTACGGACTGGGGCCGCCTGACTGATGGCGGCCTCTGCCAGAGGACCGGGCCACGCCCTGCTTCCCCCCCCCCCCCCCCCCCCCCGCGGCCTCTCCCCGGCGTGCGCTTCAGAAGCCGCTTGGCGAAGAGGGTCAGGGTGGACTGGGAGACCAGCTGCTGAGGAAGAATCCAGATGCTGACCTGATTCTGGCCAATCACTTCTCTGACTAAGTTTCCCCATCTACCAAGTAGGGCACAATAGGTCTAACTCACTGAGTCCTTTGGGGCTCCAATGGGGTAACAAATATGAAGGTGTTTCATTCACTTTGTACATAATTTTTGTGTTCCTGCTATGTGTGGGAACATTTACTATACTGCTCTTTTTGCTAGAGACACAGAATACAACAAGACAAAGTCCCTGTCCTGATAGAAATTAAATTCCAAGCGAAAAGAAGCTGCATCGTGGAGCGCTGTCACGGCTGTAAGGAGAAGGCAGGCGGCCGGGTGGCGCCGGCCCAGGCGAGGCCACGCGGACGCCCCCGCCGTGGGCCTCCTGAGGGCGAGCGCAGCCGGGCGCAGGGGTGCCGGGCTCCGGGGGGCAGCGGGGAGGCCCGGGGGGGGGGCTGGCCGTGGCAGACACCGCACGAGGTAGGTGCACTGGAGCTGGCCGGCGGCCTTGAAGCTGAGGGTCAGGTTCTGAATTTTATTGGTGTTGTGAGACGTCATTAGAGCGCTCAGGCAGGGGCCGTGTGTCCTCACGGAACTGCTGCTGGGAGAAGAGGGCCGGAGGGTCTCGGTGAGCACGGACCTGCCGGCCCAGTGTTCCCGGCTCCCGCTCGGCGCGCAGCGGGCTGTCCCTGCTGCCCCGGCCGTCAGGCCCGCCGGCCAGGCCCCCCCGCCCTCGGCGGCCCTGCTCCCCGCTCCGGCCCCGCAGCGCGCCGGCCAGGCCGCTGCGGGGAGCTCCCGCCTCGGCAGGGACGAGCCATGAAGACGGACCACACGGCACAGTCTGCAATGACCCGGCGGTCCGAGACGAGGCTAAAGGACGAGCCTGCGCACAGCAGTGGCCGCAGCGGCGAGGAGGAGGAGCAGGCTGGTGGGCGCCGGGCGGGCGGCTGTGGCCGGAGGCCCAGAGCTGCATGGAGCGGCTGAGCTGGACTCCGCCCCGATGACCGCCACGTGGACGAGCTCCCAGAGGAGCTCCAGAGCCGCCCCGCAGGGCCGGAGGGGAAGAGGAATCGAGAAGACCCCCGATGATGTGGAAGCACCATCAGAAATGGGTCCAAGGAGGATCCGGACGTGGCTTGCCTCCAGTCAGTTGTGATGGCGAGCCACCTCCAGAGGGATGGGCCATGACGACGAACACGCAAGAGGAAGTGTGGGTCCCAGACTGGAGCTGGAGGACGTGCACACCCGATCGAGTGTTCTTCCACCAGCCGGCAGCAGCGGTGAACGACATCACTGGGCATCACTCTCCAGGGTGTGACGGCTGCCAGAAGCCCAAAACCCCGCACCTCCCGCAACGTGAGGGGTGCTTTTGCCATTTGGAGGGGAAACTGCTGAGGCTGTGAGCTGGTGTGATGAGGGGCTGCGAGAGATGCCAAAGAGAAGAAGCTTCTGGAAATGAGGACTAAAGCAGACACACTGAAGTGAACTGAACCGAGGGAGGCAAGGAAAGCAAAGTTGAAAGAGAAGAAGGAGCAGAAGCAAAGGAGACCCCAGGCCCTCGGGCTAGGAGCTCTGGGCCAGGGAAGATGAAGGCGCTGCCTGGGAGGGCTGAGTGCACGTGGGGGCCCAGCCGGAGAACCCCACACACCGGCTGAGCAGAGGTGACGGCAGGCGGGGTCCTTTCTGGACCCAGAGAATGCCATCAGCCCTCCGCCTCTCCCCGGACCCCAGGCTTGCTGCCATCTAGTGGAGACGTTTGGTGGAACACCTCCTGGGACTTAGAGAAAAACACTGTCCTGCTGGCCGGCCGGCGTGGCTCAGTGGTGAGCGTTGACCTGTGAACCAGGAGGTTATGGTTTGATTCCCAGTCAGGGCACATGCCAAGGTTGGGGCTCGATCCCCAGTGCGGGGTGTGCAGGAGGCGCTAATCAGAGATGCTCTCTTGCCATTGATGTTTCTCTCTCTCCCTCCCTCTCCCAAATAAAGTTAAGAAGAACACGGCCCTGATGATGCAGAGGCCTCCCCTGAGGATGAGGACAGGACAGCTGACCAGGTGCCTCCTGCAGCGCCGGGTTTGTAAAACCCGACACCAGCATTTCGGTCTGTGAGAGGCTCTCCTTGTAGAAATTACCTCCGTGGGAGAAAGGTGCAGCAGGCAGAGGACCGGCCAGGCTGAGGAGCCAGGCCCTCGGATCTCCTCCCAGACCCTCCTCTGCCTGGAACACAGCTTCCCTGAACCAGCCGGACATTGTCCTGGCGTCCAGCCCTTCTCTCTGTCACCCTGGACACGGTCCTTCCTCACGGGCGGGCGGGGAAGGGCTGCCTGCCCGGAGCTGCAGCCCCTGGGCAGGGCGCCGAGCCCCAGCGAGTCCTCACTCTTCCGTGGCGCAGAGCTCGGTGCCCTGTCACGACATCCTCGGCTCTGGCTGTGCCCACCCAGCCTCTCTCTCTGAAGGGACCCTCTGTGCAGCTACCACAGCAGCGGACGCAGAGCCTCCCTGGACGGACTCAGGGCCGGCGGCCTGGCTCCGAGCCTTGGTGGAGGCAGAGGCTTCGGAGAACGCACCCCTCCCGTGCCTTGCCATCCCCCGAGGCTGAGCCGGCCTCCAGCTGTCCGTGAGCGAGGGGGCTGCTCGTGGGTTCTCAGGCTGAGCCGGCCTCCAGCTGTCCGTGAGCGAGGAGGGCTGCTCGTGGGTTCTCAGGCTGAGCCGGCCTCCAGCTGTCCGTGAGCGGGGAGGGCTGCTCGTGGGTTCTCAGGCTGAGCCGGCCTCCAGCTGTCCGTGAGCGAGGAGGGCTGCTCGTGGGTTCTCAGGCCCGGGGAGGGCGGGCCAGCAAAGCGGCTCCTGTTGCTGCTTCCATCTGGGGCCGCCGGAAGGCTGGCCAGTTTCCACAGGACTGTGACACACTCGGGCAGCGGACTCTGTGTTCTTCCCGTCTCCACATTTTAGAGTTTTGTGCCTTTTAAACTGGAAAACCTTTTGGCACATTGAGTCATTGTCATCAGTTGTACCTAGAGGGCTTCCTACGCCCTCACCTGCAGCGTCCACCCCTCCCCGGAGGGGGGGAGCTCCGTGAAGAGCCATGGTGTGGAACATTCATGTTCTTCTCCCTTTGCCACGAGAACATGTTTTCCAAATGGAGGCTGCTCCTCCAGCCTGGATACCGGACACGGGGGCAGAGCTGCAGCCCCGGCGGGAACATGAGTGAGGGATGAAGGCGGTTGTGGCAATGGCAGAAAAAGTAGTCTACTCGGGATCTATACTGAAGGTCGAGCACAAAGGCTTTGCTGATGGGCTGGTGTAGGGTAGGGAAAGAGAGAAGACAGGAATGACTCCAAGACCGAGGCCCGGCAGTGGGAAGAACGCTGAGAAGAGGACAGGCTTCCCCAGGGCAGGTGCGCAGCGAACCGCAGCCTGCCAGCATGTGGCCGTTGTTTGAAGGGAGCAGGCAATGTGGAAGCAGAGGCCTGGCGAGCTCTCCATCCTGAATGACCAGCTTACTAAAGTGTAGTTAGTATATAGTAAAATTTACTCTTTTTGGAATATAGGTCCAAGCTTTGACAAATGCATTTTTTTGTGACCACGCTCACAATCAGGGCATAAATTATGTCCATCACCTCTCCAAATTCCCTTTTGCCACTGATCTGTTCTCCATCCTGTAATTTTGCCTTTTCTAGAACATCCCAGAGTGGGACCACAATGTGACGCTGGAGATGGCTTCTTTCACATGGGATATGAAGTGAGATTCCGCTGTGCTGCACATTCAGCGCGTCTTCCTTTCTCTCCGTGGCGCGACGGACAGCAGCCGATTCTGAAGGGCATTTGGGCTCCTTCCAGCTTTTGGTGATTATAAATAAAACTACAAATATCCGAGTACAGATTTTCCTGTAAACACGGGTCTTTATTTCTCTTGGTAAACTTCCAAAGTGGGATTTCTGCCTCATGCTATAAGTGTATGTTCAACTTTATAAGAAATTGCCGAACCTTTTCCCAGAGGAACTGCACTCCCACCAGCACCGTGAGGGCCGCTCCACCCTCCCGGCACTCGGATGGCAGGTTGTTTGACATAAGCCGCCCCACGGCAGTGGTGTCCTCTGCGGTCTTCGTCGGCATCTCCCTCAGGAGTAAGGACGTTGGGCATCTTTTCATGTGTTTATTAACTATTCCTACATCCTTTTGGGTGAAGTGTCCATTTAAATATTTTGGTCATGTCTTCATTAAGTTGCTTGTCTTCTTCTATTCTAGATTCCTTTACCAAATAGGTGATTTGCAAGTATTTTCTTCCAACCTTTAAATTAATTGTTGTATCGAATTGTCGTTTCACACCTGTCAGAGTGGCTGTCATCAACAAATCAGCAAACGACAAGTGCTGGTGGGGATGCGGAGAAAAAGGGACCCTCGTGCACTGCTGGTGGGAATGCAGCCTGGTGCAGCCACTGTGGAGAACAGTATGGAGCTTCCTCAAAAAACTATAAATGGACCCATTTCTGGGACTATATCCCAAGAAGTTAGAATCACCAACCAGAAAGGATATATGCACCCATATGTTCACAGCAGCACAATTCACCATAGCTAAGATTTAGAAACAGCCTAAGTGCCCATCAGCAGATGAGTGGATTAAAAAACAGTGGCACATCTACACAATGGAATACTTCGCTGGTATAAAAAAGAAGGAATTCCTACCATTTGCAACAGCATGGATGGAACTGGAGAGCATTATGCTAAGCGAAATAAGCCAGTCAGAGAAAGGTAAATACCACATGATCTCACTCATATGTGAAATAATGAACAACATAAACTGATGAACAAAAACAGACTCGAGACAGGGAAGCATTGATCAGACTGTAAAACCTCAGAGGAAAGGTAGGGGAGGTGGGGTAAGGGGGAGAGATCAACCAAAGGACTTGTGTGCATGCATATAAGCCTAACCAATGGACACAGACACCAGGGGGTGGGGGCATGAGTGAGGGGAATGCTGGGAGGAACGGGGGAAGGAGGACACATATGTAACACCTTAATCAATGAAGACATTAAATAAATAATCAATTCTTTAAAAAGGTAGATTAATTGTTATAAATGGTGTAGGGTATAACCCAGGACAGTTGTGTCTGGTGGTACTTCCCACCATGCAAGAAGCAGACCAATAAGATCTCACCTCTCTGATCAGCGCACACACATGGCTTTGCAGCTGATTGCAAAATCTGGCTGAGGTTCAAACCCAGGTGGTCGTGGGAGCTCCACCTCTCTGACCCCTGCTGCTTCTTTAGAAGTTAACCGTCCTGCTGAAACCTGTTTGGCTCAGTGGATAGAGCGTTGGCCTGAGGTCCCAGGTTCAATTCCAGTCAAGGGCATGTACATTGGTTGCGGGCACATCCCCAGTAGGGGGCGTGCAAGAGGCAGCTGATGGATGCTTCTCTCTCATTGATATTTCTGGCTCTCTATCCCTCTCTCTTCCTCTCTGTAAAAAATCAACAAAATATATATTTAAAAAAATAGAAGTTAACTGTCCTCAGCATCTCCGTGCGAGAAACCCCAGTGAGTCCCCACAAGCCGAGCCCCCGAGTGGAGAGAGCTGGGGCTCCCCGCCCCCGAGGCCTGCTTCCAGGAACAATGTTCTCTCTCAAACCTCAGGAGGAACATCAGTGCAAAGGACACCAAGTCTTAGCAATTAGAACAAAACCTTAGACCTTCCCAGTTACTGTCTTTCTGGGTGGCCTTGTCAGCCACCAACGATGCTGTTCTCACCTTCCTTTCCCCTTAACACCAGCTCTGAATGTTTCATTAGAACCACTTAAGATCTTGGTTATTAACATCTCAGGATAAAATTGGTGACAAGAGAGAAGGTTAGGAAGCCAACACAGAACCATCAGCTTGTGCTCTGACCAGGCGAGGGCGTGAAGGCCACTACCATCTGCTATGGCCGCTGCTCCGAGCACGGTCTCCTCCCCTCCCTGCCAGGACTTTCTGTTCCTCTCTGTGGCTCCACGGCCCTTCCTGGCCCTAAACTGGTTCTGGGTCCACGCAACTCAGCTGGCTCCCTTCCAACTCTGTGACTTTCCAAATGAACTGTCATGTGTATTTGAAAAAGATGAAAAAAATTTACCCAACCCTCCAAGAAACTATTTGGAAGACATACTCTCCAAATAAAAAAAATTTTTCCCTGAGAATCAACTGTTGGTAATTACCTGGGTGGAGACAAGTATTTATACATTTACCCTTCGTTTTCTCATTTCATGCAGATTGCTGAAAAACCCGCCCAAACCACAATCTGGAACTCGGACCATAAGCAGGTGTCACAGGGTGGGGTGGTGTAAGCCCTGAGTTATCTGGAGAAAGGCCTTTTGCTTTCTCTTGTTTATGATAACTTATTGGGTGTTCCTAAGGTTCAAAGTCCAGGTCTCAGTGAGTATTTACATTTTCTGCCCGGGAGTCATGTTTGCAAAAAAGAGACAGGAGTCCCTCCCTCCCTCCTTGCAGAACCCGCGCGGGAGCGGACGCTGCGGCGGAGACTGTGTTCTTGGCGCTGCTCTTCCTGCCATCCGAGGAGCCCTCTCTCTCCTCTCTCTCTCTCCCGTGCACAATGGCGACTCTCAAGGAAAAACTGATTGCACCAGTTGCCAAGGAAGAGGCAGCAGTCCCAAACAATAAGATCACTGTCGTGGGCGTCGGACAAGTGGGTATGGCGTGTGCCATCAGCATTCTGGGAAAGTCTCTGGCTGATGAGCTGGCCCTTGTGGATGTGTTGGAAGATAAACTCAAAGGAGAAATGATGGATCTGCAGCATGGAAGCTTATTTCTTCAGACACCTAAAATTGTGGCAGATAAAGACTACTCTGTGACTGCCAATTCTAAGATCGTGGTGGTCACGGCTGGAGTCCGCCAGCAAGAGGGAGAGAGTCGTCTCAACCTGGTGCAGCGGAACGTCAATGTCTTCAAGTTCATTATTCCTCAGATCGTCAAGTACAGCCCTGATTGCATCATCATCGTGGTTTCTAACCCAGTGGATATTCTCACCTATGTTACCTGGAAACTAAGTGGATTACCCAAGCACCGTGTGATTGGAAGTGGATGTAACCTGGATTCTGCTAGATTTCGCTACCTTATGGCTGAAAAACTTGGCATTCATCCTAGCAGCTGCCATGGATGGATTTTGGGAGAACATGGCGACTCAAGTGTGGCAGTGTGGAGTGGAGTGAATGTGGCTGGCGTCTCTCTCCAGGAACTGAACCCAGCAATGGGAACGGACAATGACAGTGAAAATTGGAAGGAAGTGCATAAGATGGTGGTTGAAAGTGCCTATGAAGTCATCAAGTTAAAAGGATATACCAATTGGGCTATTGGATTAAGTGTGGCTGATCTCATTGAATCCATGTTTAAAAATTTATCCAGGATTCATCCAGTATCAACTATGGTGAAAGGGATGTACGGCATTGAGAATGAAGTCTTCCTGAGTCTCCCATGTATCCTTAACGCTCGGGGGTTAACCAGTGTGATCAACCAGAAACTGAAGGATGATGAGGTTGCGCAACTCAAGAAAAGTGCAGACACCCTCTGGAACATCCAGAAGGACCTCAAAGACCTGTGACTACAGGGCTGTAGGCTGTAGAAATGTGAGAACCACAATGTGATTAACCATGAGCCTTTAGTTTCCATCCATGCACATGGATCACAGTTTGCTTTTATCCTCCTAAATATGTGAATCTGGGCTTACGGAATCAAAGCCCATACCTGGTGTAATGCTTGCAACATGAGTGCGTGAACAAATAAATTAACGATGGTAGTGTGAAAAAAAAAAAAAAAAAAAAAAAAAAAAAAGAGACAGGAGGATGCTGCGTTGATAATAATCCAGATCCTGACTGCAGGCACCAGCAGTTTTTGCTTCTTTCTTGAATAAAAGGAAGGAAGGAGCCCATGCAGGCTGCCCCTCCGGGTCCATTTCTCTGGCCAACCTAAAGCTCCCCCTCCATCGCCTCCTCCCGGTCTCACTCTCACAGCGTGTCACTGAGGTAGACCGCAGGCAGTCCCAGGTGGCCAAATATTGGCAAACTCATCGGTGGTGTGGATGAGAAGGGGCGCTGTACAGCCATCAGTTCCTAGCTGGGCAGCTCCGGTGGGTGCCTCAGGCCGTGATTTCTCCAGTGAAAGGCTTCGGCGCCTCTGCCGAAGCCTTTCACTGGTTCTTGAGCACAAGGTTCTGCACCTGTGAGATGCCGGGGTTACACCCCTCTGGAGAGCACCCGATTCTAACTAGCCTGCTATCTAACCCCCACCTTGCTTTCTTCCACCTGTGAGTAATAGTCCCATGTTCCCACCTGTTTCCAAATGCACAAAAGAAAACGCAGATTGTTACTCTCCAGACCATTTGCGACCTTGGTTTAGCAATTGTCACTTTGGGCACAAATATACTCATAAAAACTTTCTACAGGATGTGCCTTACTTAGACAATGGCCTCCATGCACTCAGGATGAAGACCCCGAAGACCCTGTTCCCAGCTAAGCCTGCGCCCCCCCCCCCCCCCCCCGCCCCGCCAGGACTGTCTCCTCAGCCTTAACCTCCTCTCGCCTGACCGACCGACGGGGGACATGGGCTCCAGCCCAGCGGCCGGCCTTCAGCTCCTCCAAAGCGCCCCTGGGCCGCCCCTCGGAGCTGGCTCTCCTTCTCCCCCAGGCAGCCCGAACTTCTTCAGGGCCCGCCTCCCTCCCCTCTCTCCCTCCCTCCCTCCTCCCTTCCTCTACCCCTCCCTCCCTTCTCCCCCCCCCCCCTCTGGCCTCCCATCCTGTGCTTTGCTTTGGCAGCAGTTGTCACAATCATAATGTGAAAAGTTTGGCTTCTTCAACTAGAATGTGAACTCCAAAAGGTTAGGAATCAAGTCTATCTTGTTTATCTGATCTTCTAGTTCCTCGAGTGAGGCATTGCACCTAGATTCGGCTCAAGCTTTTTAGACTCCTGACCGGGATCCCTCACTAACAACCTGACTTTGGGGCAGAGACCTGGAGGAAGGGAGCCGGTGGGAGTGTGGTGATCTGGGGGCGGAGCAGCCAGCGCCAAGGCCCTGGTGGAGGTGACAGTTCCAGAGAGGGCACAGACGCTGTGTGACTGCACAGACGCTGTGTGACTGCACCGAGGGGCCTGGAGGCGGAAGGTGCTCTTTGCTCTGCCGTGACCCGGGGCATCACTTACAGGAGATGCTTCTAACCAACATCTGCTCTAGCTCCACGGGTCTCAGGCAACTTTTACAGCAGTAGAACCCTTTCTTTAAGTGAAACATGAACTTGAAGTTCCAGATAGGAAGCGGGCAGGGGAGGGACTGGCTCCTCCCACACGTCACACCAGGATGGGCCCGGGCAGCCCCGCAGAGGGAGCTCCCTGCCCCCAGGCCCCCCGCCGAGCCGAGCCGGCCACCCCAGTGCCTGTCCCCGGGTTCCAGCCACATGGCCAGGTTGGGTCTGATGGGCTCCTAGAAATTAGTTCTCTGTACTGGGACCTCTCTTCCCCTTAAAGCATGTTTAAAACTATGTATTTTTTTTGGAAAGGTCGAATAGCTTAAAATACAAGCATGCACACAAAACAGAAAACAACAACACTAAAAAAGTCAGTCTCCTATGGGTGACAACAAATTATGTTGTATTTGTAGTGGAATTCTACACACTTATGCAAGCAAACAAAATGAACTACTGACATAGGCAACTGTATGGATAAGCACCACAATCGTTACGCTGAGAAGAGGTACTAGGCATATGTGTGCATACCATAAGCCCAGGTACATGACAGCCCCAAACTGGAGAGGAGTCTTTGGGACAGAGGCTGAAACAGTGCTTCCCTGGGGGGAAGGGATGAAAGCGAGAAAATATTCTCTGTCTTCATCTGGAAGGCGATACAAAGGCTCAGTGTCTATCATCTATTAAGTCACAGGGCTGCAAAATGACTTGTGCATTTTACTCCACATTAATATAACAACACTGACAAAGGAAGTCTCCTTCCCATACCTGTGGCTTCCAGCTCCCCAGTTCTCCTCCCCCTTCTGCAGCTGGGACTTTACCGCCCAGACCAGGCCCGGCTGGCACCGGAGGGCAAGGCTGCGGGCGCAGGGCGCGGCTTTCCCTGTCCCCTGGGGCGCTCTGCCCCCGGCCCCCCCTCACTCCCCCCTTCCCTGAGAAGCCGGTGGCAGTGGCCCGAGGGGCGCTGCCCTCCGGGCCTGCCAGAAAGGACAGCATGTGCTGACCAGGCTTCAGATGGCACAATCCTTACCCTTCTTTCTCCGGTTTGATCCCCGGACTAAGCCTAGGACTTCCTGCTCCCCGGCCTCAGTGTACCTCCCTTCCGTGGGGCGTCCCACAGTAACCCACTTTTGTTTGCACGGAGATGGGGCCTGCCACCTTGGGTGCTGAGCGACCTCCCCACCTCCAGCAGCATTCTGGCCCCGTGCCACCCCAGCAGCGCTTCAGCCCGCCGCCTGTCTTATCACCGGGCTCCTCCCGGCCGGGCTGCGGCGTCCGAGGGCCGAGGGCCCGTCGGTGGGGCGGCCGCCCCCGAGCGGGCGGGAGCGGCGGCGCGGCGGGGAGCGGCCGGCCCAGGCCCGGCGCAGGGTCCCAGCCCGGCGGGGCATGGTCCTTCCCGGGCGCCAGCGCGGACCGGCGCTTGTCGCGCACAGGCCCCTGAGTTCCCCAAACACCCGAGGGGGCTTAGCCTCATTTTGGAAGGAGCGAGGCCGAGGTTTGACGGCCGGCACGTGGCGGCCAGGATTCCAGCGGCCACTTCCTTCGGGAAACGCCCTACTGACTCCGGGCGGCCCGGGGCGTCGACGCGCGGCGGCCGCGCCGGCCGGGAGCCCCTGGCGCCGCGCCCTTCGGCAGCCCCTCGCCCAGCGCCCGGGGCCGCGGGTCGCGGGGTGGCGGCGGGGTGGGGAGCGGATGGCGCTCTGCGAGGCGGAGAAGCACGGGGCGCGGGCGAACAGCGCCGGAGAGGCCGCCGGCTCCGGGGCTCGGCCGGCCTCGAGGGGCTGCTCGCGACGCGGCTGTGGCAAGCCCCTGCGTGGAACTACCTCCCGGGGCGCGGCCGGGCTGCGGCCGAGGACCGCTGCACTAGGCGACCGCGCGGCTCCGAGCCCGCCACGGGCTGCGGGCGCGGCCGCGGGCGCCCGCCGGGCACGCCCGCCCCGCGCGGGGCCGCCGGCAGGCACGCGCGCCCCAGAGCGCCGGCAGCGCACGCACCCCGCCGGCCGGCCCACGTCCGCCCGCCCGCCCCGCCCCGCGGCGCAGGCCGTGGCCGCCCATTGGCCGCACGGGCGTGACGCGCCGCCAGGCCCCGCCCCCCGTCAGTCACTCGCCGAGGCGGCGCCGGCAGGGACTAGTCTCGGCCGGAGACTGGCGGCGGCGGCGGCGGCGGCGGCTGGAGCTCGAGCCGCGGCGGCTGAGGGCGGGTGCGCGCGGGGAGGAGGGGGGTCGGCCCGCGACGACTCCCCGAGCGGCGTTTCTCCTCCGAGGCGCGCCGGTTGCGACTTTGGGGGGCGGCGGCCCAGCCTGTCCATGACCATGGGCGACAAGAAGAGCCCGACCAGGTACCTGCCGGGCGCGGGGCGGAAGGGGCGGGCGGCGGCGGCGGCGGCGGCGGCGGGCGGGGGCCGGCGGCTAGGCCCGGAGCCCCGGGCGGGGGAGGCGCCGCTAAGATGGAGATCGGGGGCGGGGGCGGCGTCGCTGCGCCCGGGCCGGCGGCCGTGCGCGCCGCAGCCATGGCGGCTGCTCCCGGGCCCCGCCGCCGCTCCGCCCAGACAAAGGGAGATTTAACCAGGTGGGCGGGAGGGAGCGGGCCGGGAGGGAGGGAGGGGGCGCCGGCCGCCCGCCCGCCGCTCCGCCGGCCCGGCCCGGCCCCGCGCCCGGGGCGCCGAGTCCCCGGCTTCCTGCGCCCCGCGGCCCAGCGCCGGGGCCGCCGCCGCCGCCGGAGGCCACGCGGCCCGGAGGCCGCCGGGCGCCGCGGGGCCGCGTCCCCGGCTCCGGAAGGGGTGGGTGGGCGGGCGGGCGGGTGGTCGGCGGGCGAAGTTTCCAGCCGGGTCCCGGAGTCGCGGCGGCTCACGGCGCCTGTGCTCGCTGTCTCCTCCCGCCCCGGCCCTCGCCCCCTCCTGCAGGCCCAAGAGGCAGGCGAAGCCCGCGGCGGACGAGGGCTTCTGGGACTGCAGCGTCTGCACCTTCAGGAACAGCGCGGAGGCCTTCAAGTGCAGCATCTGCGACGTGAGGAAAGGCACCTCCACCAGGTACGGCTGGGCCGCCCTTTGTGAGGACCCGGCTTTCCGCGGAGCGGAGGCGGGCGCCCGTCCCCCTCCTTCCAACTTGTTGATTGGGTTCTGCCGTCGGCGGGTAGGTGGTGTGTGGTTTTGGTTGTATTTCGCTTTGGCTGCAAAGCCTCATTGAGTACGTGGTCTGTGGTTTCGTCTTATTTCGCACAGACATGAGTTTACTTTATACCTGTGTCCATTGGCTCATTGGTGTTGGCGTCCTATTGATTGTAGGACAGAAGAGCTTTTAATTTTGGCTTGCGCAGAATATTTTAAATTTGCCTGTTTTTTTCTGAGAAATTTAGTGGTGGTTATACAGTAACGCTGGTTGTGCTTTTCCTGCCTTGAGCTGCTAATGTTTGTTATTTTTGTGGGCTTGAAATAAAGATTGAGCTTTGATAAAGAAAGTGCATTTTTTTTAAGCATAGCCATCCTTCGGTGTGTTGCGTTTTTGCCTGATCTTGGCGCAGAGCTCTGGTGGAAGACGATTTTGCAAAATGGTGAAGTGAGTTGTGTGACCATATTGAAGTTAAACTTTATTAAAACTTTATGATAATGAAAAGCGCCGAAAGAATTTCTTGTTATTGTTGACGGTAGTAAACTGCATCTGGCATCAAAACGAGTACCATGTGGATGCGCTGGTGTGAAAGGTCAGCGTGGGTTTGCAGCCTGCCAGTCATCTTTTGACTTCTTGAATGTCTTTCACTATAAACGATGTTATAGTTTTTTGTTTTTGTTTTTAAAAAAATATATTTTTTTGATATTTCACAGAGAGAAAGGGAGAGAGATACATCGATGAGAGAGAAACATCGACCAGCTGCCTCCTGCACACCCCCCACCGGGGATGTGCCCGCAACCAATGTACATGCCCTTGACCGGAATCGAACCCGGGACCTTTCAGTCCCCAGACCGACGCTCTACCACTGAGCCAAACCGGTTTCGGCCCATGTTATAGTTTGAAGTTAAACTATTCTTGATGTCATATAGCATGCAGACGTTGGGATAGGTGTGTGAAAGCGAGACAGAATGAGTGAGCTTCTGGTAAGTACTTGAAGACAGCTTTGATTTGTCTGAGGCCTCATCTCATCAGGGACTTGTTTGTGAATTGGTGGTATTCCAATATGACTAGTAGTACTCCATAGCTTTAATTGGATATTTTTCTTTCACTAACTCAGTGTGTCTGTTAGGATATCATTGCTTTAGTTATACCTGGGATTAAATGGGATATTGGGCAGGCTAAAGAATACATCAGATCACTTGGTCCTGTTACTGATGGAACAGTTATGTGAATTCCACTACATCTGTTAGAAATGAGACCTTTGAGTAAAAAGTACTCAAAAAGTGAAGGTATTTCATCACAAGTAGTTTAAAGTAAATTCAGGTAATTTATTTTGAATTATAAAATAGGTTAAAGTAAAAACAGTCATTGTGAGTGTAATAGGTCTTTCCCTTTTTTGTTGTTAATCCTCACCAAGGAGATTTTTCCATTGGTTTTTAATGAGAGTGGGAGGGAGAGGAGCGACAGGAGTATTGATGTGAGAGGCACGTTAGTTGCCTTCAGCACGCTCGCACCCAGAAGCCAGCCTGCAATCGGGGGGACGGGTGGTGCCCTTGACTGGATCTGAACCCCGAACTCTTCAGCCCGTTCTGAGGGGCCAGGGCTCTTCACTGAGCCAAACCAAGCAAGGGCTAGGTTTGGTTTGGCTACCGGACTCCCCGAAACAGGGCGTGTGACCACATGGTGTGGAAGTCTAGAAATGTAGTGTTGTTTAAAGCAATGTGAGTCCTTTTCCTTGTAGACTCCCTCAGGCCAGACCTCCTCATTGCGCTGTGTTTGATTTACCTTAGGTGATGTTCAAGTGAGTGAGGAGGGAGTGCATGAGGACTGGAGAGCTTTCCTGGTGAAAAGACACTCACTGCCAAAGTCCAAGCTTGCATATGATATATGCAGGGATATGTGCTGGGACTACTTATCTCACCTAATGGAAGGCATTTCAGTTTTTACATGTATTAAAAATCTGACTCCGTAACTTTTTGGAAGCACGTGGAAGATTTTGACTTTAAAAACAATATGGAAAAAAAGGAAAAAAATATGGATGTTTAAAGTTTTTTTCCAGAATCACAGATGACAGTGAAATTCAGTTTTTAAGCAAACATTAGTTATTAAGATATTTTAGAGTCTGTTCAGGAATAGGATACTCACCTAGTATCTTCAAGGATTTTGGTGTAATTTTTTTTATTGAGTAGGCTTTGAACACAGATTTCAGGGACCTGAGGACTTAATGTCTTATCAGCTCATGATAGATACTCTTACTATCTAAATTTGTTTCATTTTGATTATTGCCAGCATTTTGGTGTTTTAGAGCTATTCCAGAAGTCATCACTGATGGTAGGCAAATAATACTTGTACTTCCTGGAGAAAGGTGACTTTCACAGGTTTTCATCTTATCCTACTTAGCGTAGTGGTTAATTTTTCTGATTCTAGTTACCTCATGGTTTTTTTCCTGGGACTTTTTCTTGTAATTTTCTCTGTAGTTCAGAGGTTTGACGTTTTCTGCCTTGTGCGATGTTTAGTCAGACTTGGTAGAGATGGTAGGTAGTAGGAAACTTGTTGCTCAGTTTTTGGATGCTGGGCAATACGTAGAAATTTGTAATTTTAAGTAATAAAAGGGTTTTTCTAACCTGTTGACTGGCATGACTAGTGTTTGGTTTTGGAACAGCAGCTTGCTGGCTAGCCCGCGGTGGTGGTGGAGTTTGTTGCCATCACTGCCCGGCCAGCCAGAGACGGGAGCTTTGAACTACCGGGGGTGCAGTAGGACCAGAGCTGCATTCATCCCCAGGACAGAATTGATATGCCCCTTACCTAGAGAACAGTTTTGTGTTCTCTGCTGTGGGAAGCACTGCGAAGACCCGGGAGAGGAGGAGGTGGTGAAGGCTGTAAGCAGGAGCGGAGTGACCCTCCCGCGGGAGGCCTGAGGTGTGACCGCCCCGCGGCCGGTGGAGCAGTCTGGCCTGGGGAGCAATCAGGAGTCCCCCTCCCTGTCCTTCAGGCCAGGAGAGTTGATTTCTACACAATCACCTGCCAACCCTGCACTATTACTGCCGTGTATACCAAATATGTTTAATTCCGGGGGTGGGGTCCTGAAAGTAGTTCTTTTTGGAGCAGCACAGAGCAGAACGAAAGGAAGATGAGAAACTCCTAAGGCGTATGTTACGGGAAGAGGGAGAGAATACTTAATAGACTACTTGGAGTTCTGGGGCAAGTAGAGAGCTTACATTTTGGATGTATTATCAGTTATGTGTTGGGTCTGCCCCTTGCTCGTGGTTTTGTAGCTTATTGAGGTCTAGTATGCACACACCGTAACAGCACCAATTATAATGACTTGGTGATTTTGAAGAGGTGGGTCTCCCCTGCCTGTGGTGTGGTTCACCATGAAGTCTTGGCACTGGCACCTGCGGGGCCACTGCACTGGGAAGGCTGCGTCTGTACCCGCCCCCCACCCTGCTGGCAGACTCTGCCTTCAAGCTGAAAGGGAGGGAGTGTGTGTAAGGAGGTGGTGGTGGGAAGAAACACCACTCTTCCCGGCCCCTTTGCCACTTTCACACAGGACACCAGCTCCTAAGAGGGAAAAACCACCCCCCAAATTGGCAGATTTGGCTAACCATTGCTAAGCTGCCTTTCCTGAGTGTTGGGCAGAGTAAGTATATTTTACTTTTAGCCTTGTTGTTTCTGTGAACGCAGTGATGTCTTTATTGTAAAATAAGGACTGCCAGGGTGTTTGCAAATCTTGCTGATGAATGGTTTTTACTCGGAGCTACTGCTTAAGTCACACTCACTTGGAAAGTTAGAAATTTTTTGCTTTGCATATTTACCAGATATTTAGAACTTCATTGGTCTTCAACTCCAGATTTTATCACCATGTTGAGTTGTAATTGTTTTACTTAATCCCTGTTTATTTTAATGTTACCTCTCTGAAAATAGCACTGTTTCTAGATAGTTTACAGACACGTAAATGTGAGGCCTGTACTTCAGATGTGTAATGAGATTGTGCAGCTTAATAAAAAGATGGTTCTTTAAGATGCTGAATTGGAAGTTGGTACTCAGTTGCTTTGTGTGTAAAATGTTTTCCTTGTTCCCTGATTCTTTGCAGTTGTAACTGGACTTTTTCTCCCATTAAATCCCGATATGCTGACAACTCAGAATTTTTAGTAGACGTGAAGTACTTTAGAAGTTATAGGGGTCACATACATAATCAGTGATAATGTCAAAAGTTTGACCTTTGCTGAAGCTTCAAAAGTGCATCGTCCTGGAGTAGGTTTCCGAGAGGAAAACGCCAAGATAGCAGAGGGAGCAGGCACCTCATTGGAGCAGGACAGGCCTCTTCCCCAGGGGCTCCGCCACCCTCCGCCGGGCTGCGATTGCTGAGGCCAGATCGATTTTATTACAGTATCTGTCTTTCATAAAACGGCTTCAAAAAGTACATGGAAAGTTACCTAGCTTCCAAATTTTCAAACCTGTCTAACCTCTAACCTGGCACAAAAGCTGGGCCAGTTACTCCCACCCAGAAATACTAGGTAACCTTGAACCTACCGATTTCTTGGTACTGACATGATGCTAGTGAAGTGTACTAGTTCGTGGTGGCCTGGAAGTAAATTACCTGGGTCGTTGAGGTCATTTAACAAGTTTTTGTTGAGCACACAGCCATCTGGGCTCTGGCTACATTGGTATAAAGACAGATAAGGTCCTTGTTCTCACGGAGCTTAAAATGCGATGGAGAGAAAGAAAACAGGTAAACAAGATAATTTCAGCAAGTGGCAAATGCTACAAGAATTTAGAGCAGGATCGGGAACTTTACAATCAGGAATCTATTACTTTAATAAGATTTTCAGGTCAAAAAGGAGGGAAGAAATAATAGCCTTTGCTTAACAATGCTTTTCTCTTTTTTAAAATAAGTTTTTATTGATTTGAGAGAGGAAGGGAGAGGGATAGAGAGAGAGAAACACCACTGATGGGCTGCCTCCTGCCCTCTCTGAAACTTTCTTGGGAACAATAATGCTTTCTTCTGGAAAAGGGGATAGTTAGTCCTGTAGGTTGACTAGTGCCATTTAGTTCATTTGTTTGGAACAGTAGAGTTGGAACCTTGGTGTACAAGCTACTCAACATTTTTTAGTTGCTTGTTGCATTCTAAACCTAGGCAGCTAACTTGCCAGCATATCTTTTTTTTTAATGTTCTTATTTATTTATTTATTTATTTTTAGAGAGAAAGGAAGGGAGAGGGATAGAGATATAGAAACTTTGATGGGAGAGAAACATGGATTGGCTGCCTCCTGCATGCCCCCTTGTGGGGATCAAATCTGCAACCTGGGCCTATGCCCTAATGGGGAATTGAACCAGCGACCTCGTGGTTCATGGGTTGATGCTCAACCACCAAACCACACCGGCCAGACTGCCAGGACATCTTATTAGTTACTGGGTGGGAGGTTCAGAATGGAGTCAGTTGTGTATTTGTTAATGTGGCATACATTTACAATGTGCTCCTGCAGATGCTAAAGAAATTTTAAGATTAATAAAAAGTTCCTTAAGTGGCTATAGTTTACCAAAATAGTTCTCAGCACGAACTCATAATTAGTACTTTAGGTGACAGTGAGTCTGAATGTTTGCTTTCCCACCTGAACTAGAACATCCCACAGTCTCTTGGCTCTTCTCTTTTGCCCCGTCACCAGGCCTTTCTCTGCGGCGGCTTCCTTCACACTCCCATCACTGTGCTTCCTCTTGTTGTTTTTGCCTGTTGATTTCAGTGTTTTGAACTACAGCATCCATACGAAGAATTGTGCAGTCAATGATAAGACCTGATGAACTTTTACAAAGTGAGCACACCTGTGTACCCAGCACCCAGGTTAAGAAGCAGAACAGCACGAGAACCCAGAAGCTGTTGTCACCCCCTCCCCCCCCTCCCCTGGGGGGGGTAACACCTGAGATGAGTTTTGCTTATTTTTGAAGGTTATGTTGAGTGGCATGTACACATCTGGGTTGTGAGACCATCCCATTGTGTGTGGTTTGCTTATCTTCCCAGGGCCGTTGAGTCCTAGGGATAGCTGATAGCTCGGCTTGCATGCAGACCCGTATGCGTTCTAGAGACGGGCCTTTCTCCACCAGTGTCTGCTCCCACCGGCAGCAAACGTCCCACGTGGTAGGTGAAAGGGACAAAACCTGGTGTGGGGGACTTTTGGGAGTACATCCGTGGAAGTAAGCTTTGTCTCTCATCGGTGGTATTGTTCATCAGTCATTTGTATTTCAAGATATTGGTTAAATGGACAGGAAATTTCTGCTGTCAGGGAACCTAACAAACCTGTGGAACAGTTAAGACCACAGGAATAACCAGCGGTGAAGCGGCCAGGGAGTGAGTGAGCTTCACGGCAGGCGTGGGGTGGATGGCACGTGGCGGAGAACACAGTGCTCTCAGAGGAGGCAGCCCCTCAGTCTGGCTGTGAACGAGGCCTGTGTGATGCGCGGGTGTGGGGTTGCTCCACAGGCCGACTGTGCAGGGGCAGTAGCTCTGGTTTCCTCCGGCCTCACGTGGCGCCCGCACCGTCCAGCTCCCGCAGGCGGGAGTCCCCAGTGCCGTTGGTGGGCACCTGGCCCGCCCGGCACACGGACTGGCACTTCCGGCCGGTGCCGGGGCCCTCCGCCCGGGCAGCGTAGAGCATCTCCTGTTCCCCTGCAGCTGAGCATCACAGGGACTTGTTAGTTGGTTCTTTACTGTTTTTTCTTTATTTTGTCTTTTTGACGTGTCTTTTTTGTTTGTTTTCATAGCTATGGCTTATTACAGTAAAAACAAAAGCAAAGGGGAAAGGTACATGGGACAGAGCCTGGCTGTTCCTTCTTTAGCCTGTCCGGAAGCAGCTTGCGTGTTTCAGACCGAATTTCTGGTGTTTTCCAAGCAAGGACGATGCTGTCTTGTTTCCATGCCTTTACACAGTCTGTTCCTCTGACTGTCTTCTGGCATGCTTTTCCTTCCCTTTGGGTCCTGGGTACTCTTGTCTGTGCTTCTGGTGCTGCCATCGCCTCCATTGGGATAGACTCCTCATGGCGGTGGACTGTTGTCATTGAGCACGTGTGCTGTTTTCATCTTTGTTTTGGGCTGGACTTTTCTTTTCATAGCTTTATTCTCCTATGTCTGTCACAGTGCCTGGCTCTGGGGTTCAGTAAATATGTATAGGATGAATGGAGACCCGGAGTTTCAATTGGGGTCCCCTAAAAACAGTTCTAGTTAAGAGTTCCAATAAACATTCTTTCATATTAGGACATCTGTCTTGTGTATGTAAGTGTGGCTGGGTTAGGGGGAAGTTGTCCCTGAAAGTAGCATGCCTGCTTTTTGGCTTTGTTTCCTGAACACGGACTAGAAATTAAGCAGAATTAGCTCTTCAGAGACGTACCCAGTGCACCCAGGAGGAGCGTCAGTGGCCTACGGTACACTCACTGGGTGCTTCTTAATCCTTTCTGGTCGCTCATTTGCTGGTTTAACAACCAAGACATTGAAAAGCCTGGTAATAAAGCAGAGGCCCATTTTGTTGTGCAAAACCAATTTTGAGATCTGATAAGGACCTGGATGGGTGTGCTGGTAAGTTGGCACCTAAAGACAGTTTTAAAATGGCTACATGCCCTGGTCGGTTTGGCTCAGTGGATAGAGCGTTGGCCTGCGGACTGAAGGGTCCTGGGTTCGATTCCAGTCAAGGGCAATATACCCTGGTTTCGGGCACATCCCCAGTGGGGGGTGTGGAGGAGGCAGCTGGTCGATGTTTCTGGCTCTCTATTCTTCTCCCTTCCTCTCTGTAAAAAAATCAATAAAATATATTTTAAAAATATATAAAATGGCTACAGAAAATTTTGGGTTATAGAAATGTTATGCTGTCCACTTACTCATATCTTGGGCATTGTACATGTACATGGTATACATTACTATTCTGTTAAGAAATTTGGATAAAGTACTTCGGTTAGGTTGAAATCTTGACTCATTCGCTTCATCTATATTCTAGAGGCCCGGTGCACAGATTCATGCACTGGTGGGGTCCCTCAGCATGGCCTGTAGGGATCGGGCCCAAACCAGCAGTCCAACGCCACCTGCCACTCCTGCTCATCCTGGCCCCACTGTGCCTAAGCAACCGGCCTACCGGCTGGGAGCTATAATGTGCACTGACCACCAGGGGGCAGGTGTTCAATGCAGGAGCTGCTGAACGAGAGCAACTTTGCAGAATATCCTCTCACACTCTGGGACCCCTTGGGGGATGTTGGGCTGCCAGTTTAGGCTGGATCCCCACTGGTGCACGAATCTGTGCATCGAGCCTCTAGTTTAGTTATAATTTCACTTCCATGTATGAAGGATATGAGGTTTATGCACTGTTCTCTTCATTCTTTTACAAAATTAAAAGTTGTTTCATTTCTTAAGTGCTGTAAGAATATTCAGGGTTGCAAGAAATGGGAGTTTAAACAACATTAATTCGGGGGGAAAAAGAATTTACTGGCCCACATAACACAGCAAAGACAAGGATACCATTTTAACTCAGAATCAAAGCAATAACTACAGGAATCAGGACTCCTGTCACTTGCCCAATTCCTGGACTATTTGCAGTTGTCTGGAGGGTGGGATACTGTGATTGTCCAGCCCTAACACATCTGTAGGAGCTACTTCGTGAAGGGAAATGGACACTTCAGCCAGGTGGACAGGAAATAGCTGCCACAGTTTAGTACTCATTTCAGTTTGTTACCAGGTTAGTGCTCATGACAGGCTCCATTCTAAATTCCAACTATAACTTCTTACTCCAGCACCTTAATTAAAAAAAAAATACATTTCATTGATTTTTTTTTATAGAGAGGAAGAGAGAGGGATAGAGAGTTAGAAACATCGATGAGAGACATCAATCAGCTGCCTCTTGCACACCCCCTACTGGGGACGTGCCCCCAATCAAGGTACTTGCCCTTGACCGGAATCGAACCTGGGACCTGTCAGTCCGCAAGCCGACGCTCTATCCACTGAGCCAAACCGGTTTCGGCTCCAGCACCTTAATTTTTAAAAATTAATCAATTAATTAATTAATTAATTTTCCCCCACCATTTTTTTAAGGTATTATATGTGTACATTGCTTACCATTGCCCCCCCCTCCCACCTCCCATACATGCCCTTCCTCCCCAGAGTTTTGTGTCCATTGGTTGTACTTATATGCCTGCATACCATTCCTTTGGTTGATCTATCTCCCCCAGATCTCCCCGCTGTCATTTGACAGTCTGCTTGTTGCTTTCCTGTCACTATATCTATCTTTCTGTTCATTAGTTTATAATATTCTTTATTATCCATAAATGAGTGAGGACATGTGGCGTTTCTCTTTCATTGACTGGTTTATTTCACTCAGCATGATGTTCTCCAATTCCATCCAGGTTGCTGCTAATGATGGGAATTCCTTTTTTATGACAGCATAGTACTCCATTGTGTAGATGTACCATAGTTTTCTGATCCATTCATCTGCTGATGGACACCTAGGCTGTTTCCAAATCCTAGCTATTGTAAATTGTGCTGCTATGAACATAGGGTCTCCCCCGGGTCCCACCCCTCCCCACGGGCACAAGGCTCTTCCGGGTCATCCCCCCCCCCCCCCCAGGTCATACGGCTCCTCCTGGTCCCACTGTCCCCCCCGGGGCACAAGGCTCTCCTGAGGCACACAGCTCCCCCGGGTCCCACTGCCTCCCCCCCCCCCCCCCCGGGGGCACACAGCTCCCCCTGGTCCCACCGCTCCCCGTGGCACAAGGATCTCCTGGGGGACACAGCAGCACCTTAATTTTTATCACGTAGTTAAAGTAAAAATTGTCAGTGATGTTAATTTCCTTTTATCTTTATATATGGTCACTGGTTCTTTGTCCTTTATTTTATTTAATGAAGGTAATACTTTCTCATTACAGAAAATTTTGGGGAAAACAACTAAAAATGTAAACGAAGGTCACTCATAATTCTGCTATCCAGAATTATTATTTTTAAAAAATATATTTCCATTGATTTCAGAGAGGAAGGAAGAGGAAGAGAGAGATAGAAACATCCATGATGAGAGATTCATTGGTTGGCTGCCTCCTGCACGACCCCACTGGGGATCAAGCCCACAACGTGGGCTGTGCCCTTGACTGGAATTGAACCTGAACCTGGGACCCTTCAGTGTGCAGGCTGATGCTGTATCCACTAAGTCAAACTGGGCAGGGCCAGAATTAATTTTACTTATTAAGCAATTTATTCACGAAACCACAATTATTTAAGAAACTATAGTTTTTCACATGCTTTGTTTTAATATGCTAGTTCATTGAATTTTCAAATGATGTAGAGGATAGTCCCATTGGGAGTTGGGAAATCAGGCAGTATGTGATAAACAAGTCAAGCCTCTTGATTTGAAAAATATGTAGTAAATTCACTTTTTAATTTTTAAAAAAATAGTTTGGCAGTTTCTTACAGAACTAACCGTATTTATCATATGACCTAGAATTTGTACTTGTGGTATTTATCCCAGAGAAGTAAAAAACTTACATTCACATAAAACTTGTATGTGGCATCTTTATAATAGCTGATTAGTTTATATGTTCATTTTGGATTCTTCTAAGGAAAACTTTTGTGAACTCTTAATGGCTTTAGGATTCCTACTTGTAGAAAATAAGGCTAAAATCCAGTTTGCAGGTGTTTTCTTAATTTAATTTGGGGGAGAACGAAAATATCATTGAATTAATATTTCTGGAGCATAATTTACATCTCCCAAATCCTTTATCACAGAACAACTGCGTACATAAGACAACCTTGCTTTATAAGTTCCCGGGAGACGGTGATGCTCCTTGTCTGGGGAGCGCACTCTGAGACTGCTGGCTTAGGTGGCCAGCGGGCTCCTGCTGGAGCCGGCGGGTAGGACCCGGTGTTTGCTGTGGCACGTGATGCCGTGGCATTCGGTGAACTTAGAGAAACAGGGTCAGCATTCTAGGGACCGTCCTGGAGCTGGCACCAGAGGAGAGGCTTTAACAGCACGGCACGTGAAGTGTAGGGATGCTTACGATGGGAGACCTCGCCAACCCGGATCCATTTACATTCTAGAACCAGCTCTTGTCCCCCATTCCTAGCACTTGCATTGGATTTCAGGTATATGTATTTTAAAAACGTATTTTTTTTTTTTTTGGTATTACATGCAAGAGAAACAGAACTAGGTATTTATAATCAGTAAACCCACATTCCAGTAATGTTGGCAAAGAGCATGAACAGGTAATTAATAAGATAACAACGAATTGTTGGAAAAGATGAGAAATATATATCCTCACTTCTCGAATACAAAAAAAGCTAATACTTTTTAGCAAGTCAAATATTAAAAAACTTTTTGGTGAAGTTGGAAAATGGGCATTCTCTCACAGACCTTTGGCAGGTGGGTAAGTTGACTTAGTTTTCTGAAGGCTATTGTGTATGGTGGTTGGCATCAAAGTTCTTTAACATATTTGTACCCTGTGACCCAATCCTAGGAGTTTATGTGACCTGCATGTAAACATTTTTGTGTGCATACAGGTATATTCATTGTGCTCTTATTATAACCAAATTAAAATAGCCTATATAGGAATCAGCAGGGAGTTGTTTAAAAAGTATGGAATAGCCATGAATATTTTGCATCTCTTGACAATGTTTTGAGATCTCTCACACATTGGGAATGGGATGCACAATTACTCTGGAAAATAGTTGTAGTTCTTACAAAATTAAACTATACCTATCACATGACCTAGGGTTTGCACTTGTGGTATTGATCTTCCTTTCACGTAAAACCTGCTTGTGGCATCTTTGTGTGCAGTCGCCTAAAGCTGGAAACAACCCAGCTCTCTCCAGCAGGTGATGGGAAAGGGCGTGCTGTGGACACTGCAGCCGTCCTGGGCCTCGGGCATCATTCTGGGCGGAAAGCCAGTCTCTGAAGGGCACGAGCTCCAGGTGCCGCTCACATTCTCGAAATGACAAAGACCCAGAGAGAACGGATATAGTGGTCACCAGGGTTTAGGGGTTTGGGAGCAGGACCATACAGGGTAACAAGAGAGATATTTGTGGTTGGGACTCGATCTGTGTCTGAATTGTGGTCATGGTTACGTGAGTCTCTGTGTGATTAGATGGCAAAGACCTGTGTACACACACAGTGTACCAATGTCAACTTTCTGGTTTTGATATTGTTCTATAATCAGGAAGATGCAACCATTTCCAGGAAACTGGATGATGGTTATATGGGACCTTGTACTATTTTTTCAACTTCCTGGGAATCATTAAAAAAAAAAATTCAGGAAGACTATGTAATAAAAGATAATGTTTTAATAGAAAGAAGCAAGTTACAAAATGATAAGCAGTGTGATTCCACTTTAAGTAGTATTTATGCCATTTAATATACTAGTAGACACCTGGAAGTAATTACTGATCAGAACATTCTGATTGGTAGGGATATCCTTATTTGTGTGTTTTTCTGTAATTTCTATAGTGTGGATGAGTTGGTATCACTCTTGTAGTTGGAAAGACTAGTTTTCATAATAGGGCATTAAAAAATTCTGCAATATTGACAAATAACTGGAACTATATTTTTATACTAAGGGATTTTAAAGTTTTGTTTATATTGGTTACAGTAACTTGATATTAGAACAGTTATTAAGATTGGGAAGTACCGTATTTGCCGGCGTATAAGACGACTTTTTGGCCCTGAAAAATAGGCCTCCAGGTGGGGGGTAGTCTTATACGGCGAGTATATAACAAACTCTGTTATTTTTTAGTGGAAATGTTAGGGGGTCGTCTTATATGCCCAGTCTCTTATACGCCGGCAAATACGTATTTTTCAGGGCCCAAAAATCGTCTTATACGCCGGCAAATACGGTATGTGTGCTCTAACCATGTTGTTTGTAAATTTAAAATTGCTTTGTGCTCTTTGTATTTGCAAAATATCCTGTATGATGTTCTAAATCAGTGCTGTCCAATGTAAATAAATGCATTGCAGGCCATATGTAAATTTAAACTTTCTAGTAGCCACGGTAAGAATGTAAAAAGAAGCAGATGAAATAACTTAAGAATATATTTTAAAAAATATTTCAACATGTAATCATTATAAACTTGCAGCGAGATATCTCACGTTCTTTTTTTCATATCTTCAAAATTTGGTGTGCATTTTAAAGTTATGGCATGTTGGAGAGGAGGTGAGAGCAGGCTTTGGTGTCACACCAGCCCGCTCTGTCACTCGCTCCCCTGTGACCTTGGGCACGCTACTGGAGCTTGTGCCTTCCTTCTTCCTGATGGGTAACAGCTTCTCCCCCGGGGGGGGGGGGGCATTGTGAGGGTTAAGTGGGGGCCTGGCACAGGACACAGGGTGTAAGCAGGGTTCACTCACCTGTTGGTAATGGTATTGTTATTCCAATAGAGTGTGTTTGACTGACCATTCTAAAGACATGACTGGTTTTAATATTACTAGTGAATAAACATATAATTAGTATGTGAGGCAATCTTTATGTTATGACTAGTGAATGGACAGATACTTGAGCACCAGCCATTTGAATATTTAGACTTAAATCTTAAGATGATATGCTCCAATAGCATACATTAGCCCAGTATTTTACATTTTGCATGCCCATTTATATGCACGTTCCCACCGTGACACTCGGAATCCTTAGAGAGACCAGGTACCCACCTCCCAGGTGAAGAGCCTGGGCTCAGACCAGCCTGGTGCCTTCGTTGATTTCACACTCAGTAGAGGAAAATGGACACATTGTTCACTGCATTCTTTTGGTCTTTCCCTTGCCCCTGGGCTGTCTTGGCGAGAGGGCATCCTCCTCCTGCTCCAGGGTCGTGCCATTTAGAAGAGGGGATGATAATTACTACCCGAGATTATTAACCTCATCAGAGCAGCTGTGATGTAAAAGTTCACAGATGCCTGTAGATGAGTTGGCTTATTTTGCTTGTTTTGATGTTTCTCTTCCTAGAGTGTTTATCATTTTGTCTCTTGGTTAAATATATCCATAAAAATAGGCAGAGAATATGCAATATATACTGACTGCCTTAAAATCAGATCTTTGAAGTGCTGTCCAAAGTGCTGCTTGAAAATTAACTAAAAAAATTAAGAGTTCTTGCTTTGTTTTATCTCACCAGAGGATATACTTCTTTATTGATTCTAGAAGGAAAGGAAGGGAGAGGGGGACAAAGAAAACATTGATTGGTTGCCTCACGCACGCCCCCTGACCTGGAATGGAACCTGAACCTTTTGGTGCACAGGATGGTGCTCTAACCATGGAGCCACACTGGCCAGGGCTGCACCTGTTCTTGGAAGGACATTGCATGCCATCTTCAAAGTCAGTCATGAATGATTGAATCGCCCAAGGCAGGAGTGCAGTGGGAGGCACTTGTGCCCTGGGTAGAGTCAGTGTAAGATATTTCGTTAGATGTTCAGTGTTCATGTTCTAATGTATAGATTCTGCTTTCTTTATTTCACGTTTCTTTTCCAGTTAGGAAATTAAGGAAGTCACATGCTGTCCATTTGTTGTTGGGTGCTCTGGGACAAAATATATGATAGTGAGCTGTCAGCTCATTTTGACAAGTACTTTTGGTATGCATCAATGATATTCTATATAATAAAGATGTAATATGCAAATGGTGTATTACGGATCTGCAGGAGGGTAGTGCAGTGAGCTACAAATGGGCAGCGGAGAGCTTAGGAGGGGGCAGGGCAGCAAGCTATGAGGGAGGGGGGATGGAAGCTACAGGAGGGCGCAAGCGAACTACTGGCACACAGATTCCTGTGCAGGGCTGCTAGTCCTATATGATAAAGAGCTAATAAGCTAATTGGACCAAATAGCAGCACAGTTGTCTGGATGACCTTCCGGAGGAGGGCCTGCAGAGGCAGCTGGGGCTGCGAGGGCTGAGCGCCCTGCACACATTCTCTGCATTGGGCTTCTATAGTATTTACAGCGGGTACTTTGTATTGGTGCTCAGATTTGAGGAAGTGGGTGGTGTGTTCTTTGCCCCTTGGTTTCCCACCATTCCAGATTTCCCCCCTTTGGCTCAATGTTATTTGCCGGAGAATAATGTTATTTGCCTTTCTTCTTGTCTACCCAATCTTGACTCTAGTTCCAGGACTAAACCTTACACAGAAACAATCAGAATCTTATGCTAAGAACTGTTCACTCCTGATCTTGGTGAATCTTAGCAACATAAATTCTTCACTGGTGTTTTCTTTATTGAAGGGTTGTAGAATGTAGCTATCCCAATTGGATTTTGGGGTGAAGTTTTGTGTAACGCAGTCATGTTTCAAATATGTCTGTTTTGGCAGGGGGAATCTCTGTGCCTAGGATTTCTGAAAAGTGTAATCTTACCCAGTCTCTGCTACTGCACTTACATTGTGAATAAAAGCTTTAAAAACAACCACATTTTAAGACACTAAATATGTGCAGATAGGTATCTATGCTGAGTTTGAATTTTAAAATGTGCATTGCAATTGATATTTGAAATTTTTTGAAATTTCTAGGACTATATGATTTCTATGTCTTCTTTGGTTGTGAAATACTGTAATTTGTGTAGCTTTGACAATTTATAATAAATATTAAAATGACCCTTAGCTATGATAGTGCCAAGTTGTCTAAAAATACATAGAAAATAATTTATTTGTCTTGTCTCACCTCCCAGTATATATTCAGAGATATTTGTATATTTCAGAGTATCTGAAGGGGAAAGCTTTATCATTTAAAATGTTTTGGCATTGTAGAGCTTATGTGTAGCTGAACAAGTTCCTTATTTAAGTTATAGTTAATGTTTTTATTTTGCAATCCTTCATGTATGGGTACCTTTGTGCCTGATATCCCAGTCTAAGAAATCTGGGATTTCCTTCCCCCCAAATAACAATGACGAGTTCTGTGTGCTAACAGCATAGCTTAAAACAAAAGTAAACAAAGTTCTGCATTTTTATAAAACGTGATAAAAAACAGTATTGCAGACTGTACAGTCACCAGTTATCAAAAATGCACCCGCAGACCTTCAGCTTCCTGCGCCTGGTTTGCTCGGCGTCTCCATTTTGGGGAAGGTTATTCCCACCCTTGCCAGCACCAGCTCTCCCCTTTCCTTCCGGCACCTTCTCTCCCTTTGCAAGGCCTTCTTAGGAGTGGGCTCGGGCTCGGGCTCGGGCTCGGGCTCGGGCTCGGGCTCGGGCTCTGGCTCTGGCTCTGGAGGAGCAGGGTTAGCTGATAACCTGGTGGGTCTTCCCTGTGGTTCGCCCTTCACCTTGGCTTTATCTCCTGTTGCATCCCCTTCAGCCTTTCTCTTGGGCCTGATGGCGATGGGGCGGGAGGTCTGGGCGGACGCGGGCAGGCAGCAGTGCGTGAGATTTGGGATATTCCTACCCAGTCTTTGTTATGTCATTAAAGAATTACTTGGGCCCTAGCCATTGGGTTGAGTGGATAGAGCGTCGGCCTGAAGGCTTAAGGGTCCCAGGTTTGATTCTGGTTAAGGGCACAGACCTTGGTTGCAGCTTCCAGGCCAGCTGTGGGCAAACTACGGCCCGCGGGCCAGATCCGGCCTGTTCGGCTGTTCTATCCAGCCCATGGAACCGAAAGAGCGGAGGGTTTTCTTGCTCTCCCCTCCGCTCCTTCACCAGCAGCCCAAGATGTGAGTGCCAGCATGGTCAGGTTGCTTTTGTTCCGGGCCTCCGGTCCAGTTTAAGAACCCATGGTGGCCCTCGAGTCAAGAAGTTTGCCCACCCCTGAGAGCATGGTCGGGGGCATGCAGGAGGCAAGCAATTGATGTGTCTCTCTCACATTGGTATTTCTGCCTCTCCCTCTCCCTTCCACTCTCTCTAAAAAAACGAACAGCAAACATATCCTCTGGTGAGGATTTAAAAAAAAAATGACTTTGGTCCATCTTTTTTTGGGAAATATTTATATTACTGAAATAGTACTTTGGTCATGCCCCAAGGCAATGCTTGGTTCTAATAGAACAGGTGTATCTTGAACATTTTTCATGCTTAGCATTTTTTAACAACTTTTACTGAGTTAGCTAGGTGCTGTAAGGGTAACGCAGACCTAGAGGGAACTTCATTAGATAAATGAAGACGTTGGCTCATCAAAGGCTTTATTGGTGATCTACATCCAATCCAGTAAGAATGCTCGTAAGGGCCAAATTTAATAAATGTTACATAGTGTAGATACTATGTTAAGTCCGTTTCATGCATGGTCTCATTGCACCTGAAAGTCTACGATGTATATGTAGATATAGTCCCATTAACAGGTAACAAACAGGCCTAAAGCTCCATTCCTAACCCAAGTCTATATATATATATATATATATATATATATATATATACCCTGTTTCCCCCAAAATGAGACAGTGTCTTATATTAATTTTTGCTCCCAAAGATGTGCTAGGTCTTATTTTCAGGGGATGTCTTATTTTTCCATGAAGAAGAATACGGTACACATTTATTGTTAAATGAAAATAAAGGAAATTTATTACCTGTATACGGTACGGTAGTACAGTAGTTGTCAACAGAAACCAGACAAACTGTGAATCCTACAGTATCAAGAATTTACTCATTTATTCAATGACAATCCTGTCATTGTCTTCTGCAACATCATCATAACAATCCAATTCCTGAATTTCTTGTGACTCCATTTCTTTCAGAATCAGTGGACCAAATCTCTCATGTTTAGCAATAGCACTGTCTTTAAATGAGTACTTCTTGTCAAGGTAGCCTGCTCGCAGTGCATTTGCAATGCAACTGTCAGTGATTTTCTCCCATGAATTCTTGACCCAAGCCACAACTTCTTGCAGTTTAGGTTTCACAAAGTTTCCACGCTGATTTCTCTCCATTCACACAGCAGTGACGTCAGGACTCCGTGTAACATCACTGGTTGCTAGATGCCAGTCAGGGCAGCCCTAGCGACCAGTTTATGGTAAATTAATTTTCATTCTGAGACAGAGCCTGGGGGCCTTATTTTGGGGGGATGCCTTATATTTCACTCAGAAGGAAACCTATAAGTAGGTCTTATTTTCGGGAAAACAAGGTGGCAGAGTTGCCCTCGACTCTGGTCTTTCCCAGTGTCACAGTATTGTCTGCTGTTTCTCTTTATAGTTTTCCTTTTTTCTCTCTCTAGTAATGGGACTATCATTAGTCTACCGATAGCCACCCAATTTATAGACTCAACCTAGACATACATTCATAGCGATCACAAAAGGGGGCCCTTGCATATTCATATGTTGCCAAGAAATCTCATGCATTCTCATCACCAGAAAAAAAATTGATAACTCTGTATGATGCCATGTTAACTATATACAGTATAGTGATGATCATTTCACAAAACTGTATATATGAATAGTGAATTGTTATGTTGTATACCTGAAACTAATAATTGTGATAATCTAATGTATGTCAAGGGCACTGCAATATAACATGCCTGGCCAGTGACCAGGAGGCCACAGGCCTTGTTGCTGGCAGGATCCGGCTGTGGGGTGTGCTAATCAGTGATTCTCTCTCATTATTGATGTTTCTCTCTCCCTATCATTCGCTTTCTGAAACAAAAGTATTCCGAAGCACTGTTTAAAAAAAGGTGACCTCTCAGGAGAACTAGAGAATTCCTTCCTATGGAATTGCATTCTGTTCTGTGCCTCTGGCTTAAGGTTTTGGAAACAGGTATCTCAAAAAGGTCTGTAAAGCAGTGACTGGAGAGCAGCAGTCACCAGCCAATGGCCCATGAGGTCTGAAAGGTTGGCGACCGCTGCTAGAGAAGGCCTTTCGAGACAAAGAATATGCTTAAGGAGGTAAAGGTGGGTTAAAATCGGCAAGATCAGGAAGTCTATGTTTTTCTTAGACATTTTGTAGCTGAATTAGGGTTCATAATTGTTAATTCTCTTGGGAGAAGATTTTCGAGAGGTCAGCTACAGACTTTTCTGAACTGATGAATAACTTAGATACTAGGATTTTGTCAGTTATAGAAGCCTGGTGCATAAAATTGGTGCATTTGGGGCCAGGGGAGGTGTCCCTCAGCCCAGCCTGCTCTCTCTCACAGTCTGCTGTGGAGGCGGGAGAGGCTCTTGACATCACCACTGCTTGCCAGCTATGAGCCTGGCTCAGGGTTTCTGTTTGAGTGGTGCCCCTCCCCCTGTGGGAGCACACTGACCACAAGAGGGCAGCTCCTGCATCGAGTGTTAAGCCCCTGGTGGTCAGTGCATGTCATAGCGACTGATCGATCCACTGTTCAGTCGCCATATTAGCCTTTTATAATATAGTATTCTTCAGGAGTGAAGTTTTGGCTGGTCTTTGCCTCTCAGCTGGTTTGGTTTTATAAATGAAGTGTTAGGATTACGTTTTAGCATTTTCAGAACTCTGGCCTAATAATGAGTTTTATGAGAGAAAATATTTCTCAGGATGAATTGGGATGTTTTGTTAAAAAGAGGATTTGTTACATTAAATACTTACTTGAACATAAACTTTGAGAATAGATAAATTTTCTCAGTGAAAATAGAAATTAATAGTGAACCTCAGTCGGTTTCTAATTAGATGTTGTATGAAAGCTTTTGTGAAGTCAAGACCTAGTTTTAAAAAAATAACTACAACCAAAAATGTCCTATCCTACCTAATCCTATTTAATAAAAGAGAAATATTCAAATTAACCACCAGCCACGCCCACCAGCCAATCAGATTGAGTATGCAAATAAACTCAACCAAGATGGCTACAGCCATAGAGAGCAGGAGGGAGGCTTAGGTTTCCCAGGCAATGGAGGAAGCCATGCCCTTGCCAGCCTAGGCCTCCACTCAAGGATACAAAGCTTCAATTATAGAAGGTAAACAAATCCAAACAGAAATGGTGGCAGCCACAGAGCTGGAGAGAGTGGGAGGCTAGGATTGCCCCTGACAATGGAGGAAGCAAAGCTTTCTGCACACCCTGGTTGGCCCAGGCCTTCATTCCAGGCTACAAAGTATCAATTATAGAAGATACATAAATCTCAACAGAAATGGCTGTTGGCCACAGAGTAGCAGGAGGCTTGGCTCCACTCCAGGCTATAAAATTTCAATTGTAGAAGGTAAATAAATCCCAGACACCAGGGCCTCCGCTTGGGTGGCCAGGGAGCGTGGCCAGCCTGCAAACCACCACAGGCCCCTCACTCAGGCCACCCCACTTCCCAAGGGAACCCCCACCCTGACCCGGGACACCCTTTGGTGCAAACCAGCTGGCCCCCACCTGTGCACCAGGCCTCTATAGTATCTAATAAAAGAGTAATATGCAGATTGACCATCACTCCAACACACAAGATGGCTGCCCCCATGTGGTCAAAGATCCTTCCCCCATGTGGACACAAGATGGCCACCATGAGATGGCCAGCAGGAGAGGGCAGTTGGGAGGGACCAGCCTGCAAGGGAGGGCAGCTGTGGGTGATCAGGCAAGTAGGGGAGGGCAGTTGGGAGGCACCAGGCCTGCAAGGGAGGGCAGTTGGAGGTGATCAACCCAGCAGGGGAGGGCAGTTGGGGGTGACCAGGCTGACAGAGGAGGGAAGTTGGGGGCAAACGGGCTGGCAGGGGAGCAGTTAGACATCAATCAGGCTGGCATGGGAGTAGTTAGGGTGTGATCAGGTTTGCAGGCAGAAGCGGTTAGGGGCAATCAGGAAGGTAGGCAGGTGAGCAGTTGGGGAGCCAGCATTCCTGGATCGTGAGAGGGATGTCTGACTGCCTGTTTAGACCTGACTCCAGTCGGACATCCCTCAAGGGCTCCCAGATTGGAGAGGGTTCAGGCTGGGCTGAGGGACACCCCCTTCCACCCCTGTGCAGGAATTTTGTGCACCGAGTCTCTAATACAAAAATAAATACATTTAGTGCATAGTAACCAGGTTGTTCCCTAGATGGGGGAATGCTCACGAGATTTACTTAATCCCAATAGTTAAAACAAGTAATGGTAACTTGAGTCATTTTGAAAGGTGTACGGTATTTTCAGAATTAGTTTTATTGATAACACGATCATGGAAAATTAGTGCATAAGGATATTATTTTGTCTAAATGACAGTATCATCTTTAAAATGCATTTTTAAGCTTTGCTTTGCTTTGCTGTCACCTGCAGTTTGTTTTGCTTCCAGTTGTGATTTTGTCATGTAAATATGTCCTGATTATCTCTCTCACTTCCCTCTCCTTTATCTAGGCTCTATAGTTTGTATGAAATAATGCTTTAGAAGTGAGATTTTTAAAAAATATATATTTTTATTGATTTCAGAGAAGAAGGAAGAGGGAGAGAGAGATAGAAACATCAATGATGAGAGAGTCATTGATTGGCTGCCTCCTGCACGATCCCACTGGAAATTGAGCCCACAACCCGGGCATGTGCCCTTGACTGGAATCGAACCTGGGACCCTTCAGTCTGCAGGCTGATGGTCTATCCACTGAGCCAAACTGGGTAGGGCAAAATGAGACTTTTTATTAGTAAGTCTTTAGTTACAACTGTCATGTCTGTAAAGTGAAATTCAAATTCACAGTAGTTTTTACTGTCCTCCACTTCTTAGTATCATGCAGTGTCCCATATCTTGGACATTTTTGTGCCATTTTAACTTCTGCTTCTAGCGATAATGAACCAATTTTTCAGGAAAGTGATAAAACTTCGAACTGATTTTATGGCGGTGTCCACTACTTAGATTTTCACTTTAAAACTTTTGTCTATATAACAATACGTGTATCTGAATTTTAGGAAGTAATATACAGTATGTTGTTTTCTTGTGTTCTTTATGGCACATTCTTCCCCTTAAAGAATAGCTACGGACTGATGGATTTTTAAAAAATCTTTATTGTTGAAAGTATTAAATGTGTCCGCTTTTCCTCCCAAGGACTCCTTCTCGTCCGCCCCTGCCCCGGGCCTTTCCCACCCGATTGTCTGTGTCCACGGGTTACGCATATATCCATACAAGTTCTTTGGCTGATCTCTTCCCACTGACCCGGCCCTCCCCAACCCTGTCTTCTCTTCTCTCTTAGATTTCACAGTCTGGTCCATGCTTCTATGTCTCTGGGTCTATTTTGTTCTACAGTTTATTTTGTTCATTAGACTCTGCATGTGAGTGAGACAAGTATACTTGTCTTCCTCTGACTGGCTTTTTTCACTTAGCATAATATGCTCCATATCCATCCATGCTGTACCAAATGGTAAATGGTCTTTCTTTTTCACTGCTGCATAGTATTCCATAGTGCAGATGTACCACAGCTATTTTATCCACTCACCTGCTCATGGGCACTTGGGCAGTTTACATATCTTAGCTATGGTGAATTGTGCTGCTGTGAACATAGGGGTGCACATATCCTTTCTGATTGGAGTTTCAGGTTTCTTAGGTTATAGTCCTAGAAGTGGGATCCCTGGGTCAAATGGAAGTTCCATTTTTAGTTTTTTGAGGAAGCTCCATACTGTGGATTTTTCTTTAATAAGAATCAGATAAAAAAATCAAACTTTTTATAGTTCTGTTCTTGAGTATATAATTTGACTTTAGTTTGGCGAGTATTTGCATTAAGTGGAGTACTTTTTATTGTATATGAATGAACACATTTTAAATTCTTGTCATGGGCTATTTATATTTAGAATCAGAAACAGCAGTCCTGCTGGCCTCTCTTCTGCTGCACAGCAGAAAGCAATGTAACAACGATGAATGCAGAGCAGTTAGCTCAGTTGTTTCCAGTTGTTTTATGATTTCGAATTTTCTCATCTAACCCTAAAGTTTATTTTAATCATTATCTTTGGACCTTTTCATCACTACCACTACCACTACCTCCCAAAAAACCCCAAATCCTGGAATTAAAGAAATGAAGGCTTCTGGCAAATGAAAATTGATTTACTGTGTTTTCTTACTCTTTTCTTTACCTTTTGCTTTTTAAGGTTCAGGGATTCAAAAGTAGTGAAAGAAGTTCCACGTATCCCACTGTCCAGTTGCAAGAAACTGTTAATCGTCACCCAAGGACATTTTCCCAGTGAATTCTTAGAGAGTAGAAGTGAGGAGGAAACATCAATATGAGAGGGGCACATTGATTGGTTGCCTGCTGCACGTGCCTCGACTAGTGCCAGGAGGTACATGCCCTTGCCTCGAGCCTGCAGCCGAGGTACATGCCCTTGACTGGTATCTTCAGTCCACAGGCCTGGACCCCAGCCACTGAGCCAAACCATCTAGAGCTGCAGGAAAAGACAGCAGAAAGCAGGCAAGAGCTAACTAGGTGATGACTTTTGAGTAAACTCAGCCTGGTTGTGTCTTTCCTTGCACATGTTTTTTGTGCTGTCTTAAAAATGTTTGGCCCACAAACCATGTAGAGATGAGGAAAAGAGTCGGATTATTCTGCTGTAGGGAATAGGAGAAATAGCGTAGTGACCTCAAGTAGGTGAAGTTTGGATTATGATCAAAATTGGATTTACGATCTCTTCCCGTCTTCAGGAAAGCCACTTGATGCCTTGGTGGAACCTTGGCTGAACAGACTGTTTCTGACGAGACAGATGTTACAATTTGTGGGGTGTGTGTATGATGGTATTCATGGTATCTATAATAATAAAGGCATAATGTGCTAATTAGACTAGACAGTCGAACGACCTTTCGGATTATCTTTCAAATTTCCTTCCAGATTTCCCTCCAGATGACCATCTGGTCGATGCTGGGATAGCGAAGTGCCAAGCCCCTTGCACGAATTTCATGCAGTGGATCTCTAGTTGATAATAAATTTACAACTAAAATATTAGGCTCTATGATAATAACTAGGAATGAAGATACAACGTTTTGAAAATACCTCCTATATAAGAGGAATATGCTAATTAGTAACGACCAGATCATGGATCTGCAGGAGGGTGGGGCATGGAAGCACGCTAAGAATGGGAGTTGGGGGGGGGGGGCGAGGGAGGGGCTACTGGTGCAGAGATTTGTGCGCAGGGCTACTTGTTTCTAAAAATATACTCTATTGCAGAAACCAGTTTGGCTCAGTGGATAGAGCATCGGCCTGCAAACTGAAAGGTCCCAGGTTTGATTCCGGTCAGGGGCATGTGCCATTGTTGCAGGCACATCCCTAGTGGGGGGTGTGCAAGAGGCAGCTGATTGATGATTCTCTCTCATTGATGTTTCTAATTATCCCTCTCTCTTCCTCTCTAAAAAAATCAATAAAATATATATTTAAAAAATAAAAATATGTTCTATTTTGTAGCATTTCTAGAATCCTCAAATAATTATAAACAACTAGATTTTATCTTGATTTTAAAAGGTGATACACAGTAACCCTTATATAAAATAAACCTTGTGCACTAGTGTATAATTTCTGTATTTCTTTGTGATCACATCTGTCACCTCTAAATCATTTCTCTTCCTCTTAGTCATTCTTTTATGTCCTCAGTCTAGTCTAATAAAGGGGTATGCTAATTGACCATCAGCCCTTTGCAAAGATGGCCAATAAGGAGGGAACATGCTAATTGCCCCTCCCTCAAAGATGGCTGCTCTTGCCCATATCCAATAAGGAGAAAATATGCTAGTTGACTGCCATACCCTCAAAGAGGTGTGCCTACAGCCACAAGGTGGTGGTGCGCAGGCCCCTCAGCCCCCAGCCGCCCAGGGCCGGCCTGAGGTGCAGGCCAGCCTCAGGTGGAGGCCGCTCAGTTGCCCACAGCAGGCCTCAGGCACAAGCAAGCCTCGGAATAAGGCTGCCCAGCTGCCCAGGGCCGGCCGAGCCTTGTGCTGCCAGCAGCAGCGGAGGTGATGGGGTGTTGGCTTCCTCGGGTCACCGGTCACCTCCCACCACTGAGGGCTCCCAGACTGTTGAGAGGGGGCAGGCCAGGCTGAGAGAACCACCCCTCCAGTGTATGAATTTTCATGCACCGGGTATAGATGTGCAATATATGTACTCTTCTCGGGGACGGGTCTGTTGTCTTGCAGCCGACCTGCTCATGAGATTCATCCATGTACATCCCTTTTTATCACTGAATAATACTTCATTGTGTGCATATTCTGCTGTTTGTTTATCCATTCACCTTTTGGCAGACGTTTGAGTTTTCATGTTCTGGCTGTTCTAAAGCTGCTTTGTCCATTCCTGAACACCTCTCGTGGACATAATGCTCTCCTTTCTCATGCTTAAAAATCTAGGAGGGAATCGGTGGGTAAGTTTTAACTTAACTGCCAAACTGTTTTTAAAGTGACTAGAAGCCCAGGTACACGAATTCATGCATGGGTGGGGCCTGGCTGATGAGGGCCCCAATCAGGGCTGGGCCAGTTGTGGGGAGGGGCCGTGGTGAGCCGTCCGGCCCCATTCCCAAATGGGGTGGGGGAGCCAATTGGGGGTTAGTGGCAAGGGGAGTGGGCGGGGGAGTTGGTTGGCCAACCCCACCCCCAATTGGTGTGTATGGGGATCATCAGGGTGGAGCTGGCTGGGGGGAGGGGCTGCAGGCTGATTGGGGTGGTGGGCATCAATTGGGGGTGGGGCAGGCCATGAGGAGGGGTTGAAGGCAGTGGGTGGGCTGGCCCTGCCCCTGATTGGTGTGTGGGGACAATTTGGGGTGGGGCCAGGTGGAGATGGTGACTGTAGGAAGTTGGGGTAGGGAGGCAATCAGTGGTGGGCCCGGCTGGAGGGAGGGGCTGCAGGCCAATTGGGGTGGTGGGGGCACATTGAGGGGCTGCAGGAGGTTGCCTCTGGCTGCAATGGGCATCATAGCAAATGGTCATTTAGGTCATTATGGCATTTTGGTCACTGGCTTTTTAGTCACTGGTTTTTTAGTCACTGGCTTTTTATATATATTCTAGGGTTGTGTCTGGCTTGTTTTACTTAGCCTAAGGTTCTGCAGCTTCATCTCTAATTGTTGCAAATGGCAGGATTTCCTTTTTTGTAAGTTATGGTAAAACTAGAGGCCTGGTGCATGAAATTTGTCCACATGGGGTGTGTGTGTGTGCGGGAGGGTGGGTGGGTGTGTCCCTCAGCTCAGCCTGCACCCTCTCCAATCTGGGACCCCTTGAGGGATGTCGAACTGCCCATTTAGGCCGGATCCTGGTGGGATTGAGTTTAAACCGGCAGTTGGAAATCCCTCTCACAGTCCAGGACTGCTCACCTGCCTGCCTTCCTGATTGCCCCTAACCAATTCTGCCTGCCAGCCTGGTCACCCCTAACCACTCTCATGTCAGGGTGATTGATGTCTAGCTGCTCCCCTGCCAACCTGTTTGCCCCCAACTTCCCTCCTCGGCCAGCCTGGTCACCCCTAACTGCCCTCCCCTGCAGAGTTGATTGTCTCCAACTGCCCTCCCTGCTGGCCATCTAGTGGTAGCCATCTTCTGTGTTGGAGTGATGGTCAATCTGCATATTACTCTTTTATTAGATAGGATAGAGGCCTGGTGCACGGGTGGGGCCAGCTGGTTTGCCCCGAAGGGTGTCCAGGGTCAGGGTGGGGGTTCCCTTGGGAAGTGGGGTGGCCTGAGCAAGGGGCCTGTGGTGGTTTGCAGGCTGGCCACGCTCCCTGGCCACCCAAGCGGAGGCCCTGGTATCTGGGATTTATTTACCTTCTGCAATTGAACTTTGTAGCCTGGAGCAGAGCCAAGCCTGCTCCCTCCCTGGTAGCAAGGGATTTATTTACCTTCTATAATTGAAACTTTGTAACCTTGAGTGGAGGCTTAGACCAGCTAGGGCTAGGGGAAAGCTTGGCTTCCTCTATCTCCTGGGAAACCCAAGCCTCCCTCCTGTTTTCTCTGTGGCTGTAGCCATCTTGGCTGGGTTAATTTGCATACTTGCTCTGATTGGCTTGTGGGCATGGTTTGTGGTTATAATGGAGCGATGGTTAATTTGCATATTACTCTTTTTTAAAACCAGTGTTTCCCCAAAAATAAGACATCCTCCGAAAATAAGACCTACTTCATGGAAACATAATACAACCCCTGAAAATAAGACCTAGGGCATCTTTGGGAGCAAAAATTAATATAAGACACTCTCTTATTTTCGTGGAAACAGGGTATATAGGATGCCAATAAGAATATTTATCATCTTAACCATTTTTAAGTTTACACTTAAATGGTATTAAGTATAACTGACCATGTCCGAAAGCAGAAAGTGGGTTCAGGTAGACTCTTACTCTGTCTAGAGTTTGTCTTTGTGATTTATTAATAGTTATCATAAATGCTGGCATCATAGAAACTGTCTTCGAATTAATTAAATGGGAGGCCAGTGTCAGATGGGGACAAATATTACACGTGTGAGTTGACTTTTCCTTTTCCTTTTCTTTTTATTCAGAGCAAGGGAGAGGGAGAAAGAATCATTGATTAGCTGCCTTCTACACTGGGGATCGAGCCCACAACCCAGGCATGTGCCCTTAACCAGAATCAAACCTGGAACTTTTCAGTCCATACTGATGCTCTATCCATTTAGCCAAACTGGCTGGGGCTCAATGTTTATTTTTAAATTGCCAGTGTGTGTCATATGTACCGGTCGGATGGACGGATGGTGGATCACTTAGCTATATATGTGTATATATGTATAAATTTGTGCACTGTGGGGGAGGTTCCCCTCAGCTCAGCTTGTACCCTCACACGCAGCCCAGGAACCCTTGGGGGATGACCGACAGCCAGCTCAGGCCTACTCCCTGCAGGGATCGGGCCTACACTTGCAGTCGGACATCCCTCTTTCAGTCCAGGACTCCTCACTCCTTGCTGCCTGCCTGCTGGCAGCTCCTACCACCCCCGGCTCAATGCTCCTTAGCGCTGCTGCAGAGGCAGGAGAGGTTCCAGCAACGCCACTGTGCTTGCCAGCTGTGAGCCCCGCTTGTAGCCACGCGGCACTCCCCCCTGTGGGAATTCACTGACACCTGTGGGAGTTCAGGTGTTCCAAAAAAGCTGCCCCCTGGTGTTAAGTGCACTTTATAGCGACTGGTCATTCTGCCATTTGGTCTATTTGCATATTACAGTTTTATTATATAGGACTAGAAGCCTATATAGGACTAGAAGGCAGATTTGTGCAAGAATAGGCCTTCCTACCCCTGGCTGCTGGCAGAGCCTTTGCTCTGGCCGGAGCCGCCTTTCTGCCTTCCTATGCTGCCCAGAGTCCTTAAGCGGCTGGTGTGGTGCAGATTTCCCGGCAAGCATCCCACCCCATCCCCAACTGTTTGGTGTTTGAGCATGCAAATTAACCTGCCATCTTTGTTGGGTTAATTTGTGTACTTGCTCCAGATTGGCTGGTGGGCATTGTGAAGGTATGGTCAATTAGCATGTTACTCTCTTATTAGTCAGATAGATTGTATCTTTGCTAAAATTTCTGATGTTCCGTATCCTAGCTAGCCTTGATATGGTTAGTCTTTTTCATAGTGGGTATCTAATAGAAGCTCTTTATGGTTTTAATTTGTGTTTAACCACCTTCCTCCAATTCCCCACACTCCTAAAACACACCGAAGAAAAGCCAGACTAGAAGAAAACATTTACAAAATACATCTGATAAAGAACTATTATCAGAACATATGCTAACCTCCAGGAGCTCAATAATAAAGAACAGAATTTTTAAAGATGGGTCAATTTGAAATCACTTCAACAAAAAGATATATTGATGACTTATATGAGCACATGAAAAGATGGCTATTCTTAGTCGTTAGGGAATTGCCAATTAAAATTACAATGGGACACCATCTACTAGACTGGCTTTTAAATGCAAAACAACTGGCAATACCAAATACTGAGGTGGCTGCACAGAAATTAGAATTCCTACACTGCTGCTGAGAAAGCAAAATGGCACTTTCTAGGACAATAAAAATATTATTTTTCTTGATTGTAATTACAAAACTTAGTTCACCAAAATTCACAGACCAGCATACCAAAAAGGGGTAATATTACTCCATTTAAATACCTCAATAAATCAGACTCTTTTAAAATTCTCGATTAAGTATTTTCTCTAAAATATTTTAACATTTCGATTTTCCTTTGAAAAACCCCTGTTTCAATCATGCACTTCTAAGAATTTTCTGAGAATCTCATATAACCAGCTTCAAATGCATAGAAGTGCACAACCAACCAGATAAACTTCAAAAAGGATAAAGACAAGTACAGCATTCCACTCTGCCAAAGCACCCACACACCTACCTCCCACTGAGAGAATTAGGTGGGAAGAAAAACATAAATATATCAAGAGAAAGCAAATTCACACCCAGGCCTCCTGTACCAGACAAGAAGTTTACTTATCAAGCAAACCAAATCACATACTTGGAAACATTACACTAGTGAAAAAAGCCAATCACAAAAGAGTACGTATTGATTCCATTTCTATGGATTACCCAGAATAGGCAGATCTTTACAGACCAAAACTGTATGGTTTCTTAGGCCTGGGCAGGGTGTATGGGGAAGGGCCTGGGCCACCGCTAAGAAGTATGGATTTCTTTGGGGTTGATGGAAGGTGGTGATGTTACAATTCTTAATACACAAAACACCGCTGAATTATACTCTCTAAATAGATGAACTAAATAATATGTGAATTGTATCTTAATAAAGCTGTTAACTGAAGAGCAAAGTAAAAACTTGTTAAGACATAAAACACAGACACACAATAATCACCTACCACACGGAAATCTGGATCCACAACGAAGGAATGAAGAACACAAAAAATGGCAAGTAAATATGTGGGAAATATAAGTAACACAAGGGCTTTGTGTGGGAGCTCCGCCTAGGGGTTCAGAGGCTGAGTGTCCACCCGCCCTGGTTGTGGGCGTGCTGGAGGCAGCCAGTCAGTGATGTCTCTCTTTCTCTCTCTCCATTCCTCTCTAAAAATCAATAACAATATTCTTAACATTTTGTAAAGGCTTGGTGTAGGAAAGGTGCAATATACTACTATAAGGTTCTAAGAAGTAGAATATCACTTGAAGGAAAATTGTGGTAAGTTAAATATGTTTGTAAAAGCAACAGCTAAAACAACCAAGAGTTAGAGCTAAGAAGTTAACACAAAACATATGAGATTAAAAAAAATACTCAATCCAAAAGAAAGCAGAAAAGAGGAAACAAAAAATGAGAGCGAAAAATAGGAAATAGCAAAAGAGTAGATTTAAAACCAATTATATTAGTAATCACATTAAATGTAAATAGTATTACCACAATTTAAATGCAAAGATTATGATGCGATTAGAAAAAGAAAATCCAACTATGTAGTCTATGTAAACTATACTATATAAAACAGCCATTTCAAAGATAGATACAAAAAGTAAGAAAAGGTAAGCCATGCTAATCCAAGTCAAACAAACAAGCAAAAAAAGCTGGAGTGGCTTACTTTATGACAAAGTAGATATCAGAGCAAAAAATTTACCAGGGACATTTCATTATGACGAAAGACTCCACTGAGGAATTCTAAATGTTTATGCACCTAATAACAAAACTGACATAATTAAATTAGATGTCAAAACAGAAAGTTATCTGGAAAATCCATACCTACTCTGAAACTAAATAATTCTAAATACAGTCATGCACCACATAATGACATCTTGGTTAAAGTCAGACCACATATATGATGAGGATCCCATAAGACTGTAAGAGCTGCAAATTCCTATCACCTAGTGATGTTACAGGAGTCTTAAAGTTGCAGCCCAACACATTATACATGTGTTGCGCACTCTATGATGTTTGCATAATGAAGAAACCACTAGACTAGCCGTGGGCAAACTACGGCCTTCGGGCCAGATCCGGCCCGTTCGGCTGTTCTATCCGGCCCGCGGAGCAGAAAGAGCGGAGGGTTCTCTTGCTCTCCCCTCCGCTCCTTCACCAGCAGCCCAAGAGGAGAGTGCCAGCATGGTCAGGGTGCTTTTGTTCCGGCCCTCCGGTCCAGTTTAAGAACCCATTGTGGCCCTCGAGTCAAAAAGTTTGCCCACCCCTGCTCTATCCATTGAACCACGCCGGTATCGGCAAGTAGTGTAAGCTTCTTAATTCACGTGCGTGCTGTGTCCTGCAGAAGCTCCAACTGTTTCTTACTAAGAAGTCAAAGGACACGTCAAAATCTGGTGACAAGATTGGGGCTAGGGGGTTAGAGGGGGGCTGTTAAGAGGAATCCTGGTGTTGCTTCACTGAAAAGCTTCTTCCGTGCGAGAATTGTGTGAGGGAGGAAGTGTGCGTGGCATGTGGCCTTCCCATCCGAGAAGAGCTGTGCCTTTTTGTAAGGTGTCTCCTTTGTTCTCATCGAACACAATTATGTGGAGGCTCCTAGCGTGGGAAGACACTTTACTTCGTACAGGGTTTTGTTGTTTTTGTTTGTTTTTACATCCTAGCTGGAAATGAAAATGTGTGTTTTGAAGAGCAAAAGTTCATACCATCTCTCTCATTCCCGTTGTGATGTGCACACTGCAGTCTTTTAGACATGTCAGAAGGGACCTCAGAGGGGACCTGCAGCTTCCGGTGAGGCCCTGCGGAGGGTCCGGCAGTCTGCCCTCCTACCCACCGCTGGCAGGCAGCGAGTGCTGGCCCTCGAGCTGACACACCAGAAAGCAAGACATGTGGCTATTCAACAAGCAGGTGCCTGGATGTAATTGATGATTTTGGTCTCACTGGCCACAGTTTTACTGTATGGTTTAATTGTGTTCCTGTCTTTGGGAGGAGGTTGTTTGGGGAAAGAATTTTGAATTTACCAGGAAACGTGACCTGGTCTAGGCTGCTCTGCTCCATTTAAGCGCCCTGTCTAACAAGGAGGGAGTCTGCTGATTGACCGCCCTGCTCGCAAAGCCCCCCCCCCCCCCCCCCCCCCCCCCCCGGGCTTGACAGGAGTCCTCAGACCGCGAGCCCTCCCGGCGTGGCTGGACAAGTGGCCTCAAGGTGTGCCACACGCCCTGATGCTGGGACAGGGGACCCCAGGCCACGCCCCCAACCCTGGTGCTGAGCTGGGGGACCTGAGGCTGTGTGCCATGTCTCACCACCCCCCCACCCCCCCCACCCCAGTGGGGCTTGGTGCGGATCTCAGGCCATGCCTCCACCTTGACGGGGACCTCAGGGTGTGCCGGTACCACCTGCCCTGGTGCCATGCAGGGGACCTGAGGCCGCCACCCTGCCCAGTGGGGCAAATTTGAAGCACTTGCCTCTGAGTCCCAGACTGACAGGAGGAAGATTTTCATACACATTTTACTAATTTTCTTTCATCTCTGACACTTCTATTATAGAGAAAGGCCAAATAGCAATATTAAATTATTTCCTCTAATTAATCCCCTTTTAATATGCACAAATCCTGTGCACTGGGCCACTAATAAATATGTATAAAAAGGTAAATGTGCCAGCAAATAATCTCATTTGATGCATTATGGGAAAATTTGTTAGATTATGTCATCTCTCATTTACATCATTAGTATGCCTGCTCAAGGACCGATTGGTAGGAACCCTTCTGAATCTTTTGAGAATAAAGGTAAACCAACCTTAATCCCTCCCTCCCCCCATTTTTGCCTTCAAAGCACAAAACAAAACAAAACAAAACACAAAACATTTATAGTCCTGGTCACTAAGGAATAGTTCCATGGGACCTGGGAGATCATCTTTTACATTAGCTCCACTCGTTTACTAGTGACAACTGTGGAGAGAGCTTACATATTGGCTGCATCATCCTTAATGTTTGCTGTTTGTTGGTCTAGAGCAGTGTTTCCCAAAGTGTGGTGGGGGTACCCCCAGGGGTACGGGAAGAGTGTGGTGGGGGTACCCATCGCACCGGAGTTTGGTGGGGGAGATGCACTGCACCGTGCTTAGCTGCGCCTAATTCTACGTTCTCATGAGTCAAGTCAAGACAGTCTTGTGAGGCGTGAGATGGTCCGGTGTGCAAATAAATGTTATTTATAATATAACTTTAAAAAAATATTTGGAAAAGCCTTTATTTTTTTACTTTTTAAAATCTTTATTGTTCAGATTATTACAAATGTTCCTCTTCCCCCCTCCTCAATTGCACCCTTCCACCAGGTTCCCACCCCACCCTCTGCCCTTTCCTCACCCCCATTGTCCTCATCCATAGGTGCATAGTTTTTATTCAATCTTTTCCCCAACTCCCCTCTCCCCCTTTCCCTGAGAATCATCACTTTCCTGTGACAGGAAAGTCCACTTTTCCCTGAGAAAGTCCACTCCCCTTCCATACCTCTGATTCTATTATATTCACCAGTTAAAATTGTTCATCAGATTTTTTTTACTTCCCTTGGTTTTTAGTTTCACTTGTTGATAGTTACCTATTTGTTGTTCATAATTTTTATCTTTATCTTCTTCCTCTTCCTAAAGAACCCCCTTCAGCAGTTCATATAATTCTGGTTTGGCGGTGATGAACTCCTTTAGCTTTTTTTTTATTTGTGAAGCTCTTTATCTGGCCTTCAATTCTGAGTGATAGCTTTACTGGGTAGAGAACTTTTGGCTGTAGGTTCTTGCTAGTCATCACCTTGAATATTTCTTGCCATTCCCATCTGGCCAGCATGGTTTCTGTTGAGAAATCAGCTGACAGTCGTATGGGTGCTCCTTTATAGGTAACTATCTGTTTTCTCTTGCTGCTTTTAATAATCTCTCTTTGTCTTTTGCTCTTGGAATTTTAATTATGATGTGTCTTGGTGTGATCCTCTTTGGATTCCTTTTGTTTGGGGTTCTGTGTGCTTCCTGGACTTGTAAGTCTATTTCTTTCATTAGGTGGGGGAAGTTGCCTGTCACTATTTCTTTAAATATGCTTTCGGTATCTTGCTCTCTTCTTCTGGGACCGCCATAATTCTGATGTTGGTTCGCTTGAAGTTGTCTCAGAGGTTTCTTACATTATCTTCAACTTTCTGGATTCTCTTGTCTTCTTGCTTCTGTGGAGGAGTATCCTCTGGCTCTTTATTTCCAAATCTTTGGCTTGATTTTTGCATTCTGTTTTTAGGACTCTGTATAATATTTTTTATTTCTGAGAATGTATTCTTTATTTCTAGTTGATCCCTTTTCATATCCTCATAGGTCTCATTTATTTTATTGGCCTTTTTTAGGAAATTCTTGAAAAAACCTTATAAGCGTAGTTTTGAACTCAATGTCCATTCTTTTCTTTTCCTCCATCTCCTTCCTTTGAGTCCTGCCTCTTGTCTGCATTTTAGTTGTTTCCCTGATTTGATGGAATAGTTTTGTGTGCTAGGTGTTCTGGTAGAGCCCAGTAGCCCAGCCTTCCCAGTTACCTGAGGTGGACAGTCTTGGTGGAGCCCTTTGTGGGCTGTGTGTGCCGTCTTGTTAAGCCTTGCTTGTTGTTGGTATCACTGGGGAGCGTTGATCTCCAAGCCAGGTGGCCGGGAGGATCAGCGGTGCCTGGGCTAGGCGGGCTTCTGTGCTCCGCTCGGGTGGGCGGGGTCTCGGGGTGGCGCAGACCGGCTTTGTGAGTCCCACCAGGTTGGCTGCCGGCGCAGAGCTCTGTGGTACAGGCGCAGGCAGGCTTTGGGTTCGTCCCTCCTCGGGAGAGTCCAGCCTCGGGAGGGTTTCCGTGCTCCGCTCAGGTGGTGCTGACAAGCTTTGGTTTCCGTCGGCCCTCCCTGAGTCCGCAGTCATGGCCGCTGGCTTCTCACACCTCCGAGAGCTCTGCCATGCCCCACAGTGCGGCCTCTCCCTGACTGGGCCGCCTGTCTACCAGAGCAATAGGTGGCTCTGTTTCCCCCGAACAGGAAAGCCAGCCGAGCAGGAGCCGTGGCCCTCCCTGTGCCCGGAGCGGGCCCCCGGGACCTCGGCCGCCCTCCCCGCGGGAGCCGGCCCGACCTCACTCCGGCCGCCCTCTCCGGCTCCGCTCTCCTCCCCGACGGCAGCCTCCGGCCCTTCGGGCGAGGTTCCCCTGTTGTCCAGCTCCAAATTAAAAATTGCTGTGGTAGGCTGCATTCAGATGTCTGCCCTATGCCGCCATCTTGGTTTCTCTGGAAAAGCCTTTATTTATTTCAAATCTATTTTGCATCAAAGTAGTAGCCTCGCCGAAGCCGGTCTGGCTCGGTCGTGGAGCGTCGGTCTTCCGACTGAGAGGTCCCGGGTTCGATTCCGGTCAAGGGCATGTACCTTGGTTGCGGGCACATCCCCGGTGGGGGGTGTGCAAGAGGCAGCTGGTCGATGCTTCTCTCTCATCGGTGTTTCTGACTCTATCCCTCTCAATTCCTCTCTATGTAAAATCAATAAAGTATATATTTTTTAAAAAGTAGTAGCCTCCTCTCAACCTGGTATTCATTATTATTAAGTAAACAGTGACACTCAGGCCAGCTGTGCATAAAGAAAACACTTATTACCACAGCCCTCAAGTACTCCCCATGTAAATGTCAGAGATCAGATGCAGTTGTAAACATATGTTCAAGTAGTGAAATTCTGCACACACATTCACACAGAATGTTACACTATTTTCTAGGAATTACAAAAAGCTTGAGGGACCCCCGTTAGCACAGCTTTCTAAGCACCGTGCCCGCTGTGCTGGGAGACAGCTTAGGGCTGTAAGAAAAAGACTGGGCTGAAATAGCTGATTCCAGTCTCAGCTCCGCTACTTACCAGTTGTGTGACCGTCAGAAATTCCAACTCTTTCTATAATATAACTTTTATTTATATTTTATTATGAATAATTTTATTTTTAGTTTATTATTATTTTGTGTATGTACCAAAAAAAGAAAAAATAAGCATATTTTGATTATTATTAAAATACATCCTTTTTTTTTTTGATGAGGGGTACTCAGCATTGCAAAGATTATAGAAGGGGACACATGTGTCAAAAATTTGGGAAACACTGGTCTAGAGTTTGTCATTTTCCTTAGGTACAGAATGTACTTGGTTTATATATTCTGAGGTGTCTTCTGTTTTGAAGTTTTTGAGTAGATGAGGACAAAACCAGGTAGAGCCTGCAGCCAGGGAGAGGAAGTCACTTCGGCCTGAGCCATGTACGGGCAAACTTCACTTGTTCTTCTGGCAAAGCAAAGGTGCCGTTCAGGTTGAATTTGTAAAATATCTTGTTACAGAACCTCAAAGATGGAATTTGATTTTAAGCTTTAATTAAAACCTGCTATAAAATTGCCTGCATGTGAGTTAGATTTCTTTCTTAGCACATTAGAAGACATTTCTCCTGACTACGGCATCAGTTCCTCACTGCTGGAACATGCCCGTTAATAATGGGTTGAGTAAATCAGAGGTATCTCAGACCTTAAGGCCAACCTGGAAGCACAACCAGAGGTGCCTAGTTATTGTAGTGCCCGGCCAAGTGGGCATGAGGCGGAGCCTGTGCAGCATGCAGTGTGGCGCTCGCTCTCCCTCCTGCTGTGCACAAGGCCTTTTGTCTGAGGTGGTGGGTCTGTAGAAAAGAGGGGGGGGGGGGCTGAGGGGAGAGCGGGGAGCCTTTGGAGCTCCTGGCAGTCCCCTACGCCGCCCTGGTCTGCTTCCTGACAGCACCTGAAAGGCTCATACTTGCTGGACCTCAGAAGTGCCTCCGCCTAAATCCTCTACTATGTGGGTCGCACTTTCTATCAAGTTTTGTTTTAAATAAATATACCATCTGAGAGAATTAGCACACACCTCCTGCCTTTTCTCCTTTCACCTCTTGGAGAAAAATACAACAGCGATGGAAATTCCTTATTGACTAGCTTTCATGTAAGGGCACAGAGCTCACATTTAGCTATATATATTGCCAACAGATGGTCATTAGGGCCAATTCATTGCCAATAGGAATTCCCAATTTGGGGTGTGGTAAAGGAGGAAAGATTATGCAGTACAAACAGCTGAATTAAGACTGCAGAAGTAGGGAACAGCATGGCTCTGAGGTGGCCCTGGGCCGACAGCTCTGCATCCTTGCTTCCTGCTGTGCTGCCAGAGAAATGCCTCCATCCTAGGTGGAAGGGGAAAGTGTCCTCCCCAACCTAGAAGGGAAATGACTTATATAAAGAAAAGTCCCTGCCCCTGGCCCCTGATTGGTCCAAATCTTCATAGTTTGTTTTGGTCCAAAAATCACTGTCCATGTTGGTTAGTGAATAAGTTAATGGGGGTGGGGGCAATAGCTGCAAATCGCCTTTTGTTGGTTGAAATAGGATTCCAGGTTGGTCCAGATGGCGAGAGCGCCGTGCAGGAGGCCTCTCCCCAAGGGCAGTTTCTGTGAGGGGCCTTGTTGAGCATTGGTATGTTTGAGCCCAGTTAGCAGGCAGAGCCCTTCTCCTGGAGCGTTTACTCCTGGGGTCAGTGAGAGTGCTTTGTGTTCAATACTAAGGTAACTGCAGAGACAGTCGTCGTCTAAACCCCAAAAGCCTTTCTTAGCCAGTTTTGAGAGAATTAAGCTCTATGCTCTAAGATTTCTATCGGAGATAGTGAACTACCTTCCCCTCTGTGGACCTAGTACATTCTCATGTGAATTTAGAAATGCAAAACAAACTGGCAACATAGATGTTCTCTGTACTTGACACCCCGCTCCCCATACACACACGCCAATATCTCCCCCCTCACCCTGCCCCAACCCAAATACTTAGTGAACACCCACAGTCCTTCCTGTCACTGGTGATACTGTGCCTTACAGGTATTTTTCTCTCTAGGGATGTTTCCTTTCTCCAGTCCTTTTGTTTATCACCTTTCAGAGCAAAGTTGGTATTCACTCTTTTGTGCCACAATACCTGGCCTCATGACCACCACCTCCCACACTTAGAATGGTCTCCCCACTCCTGACCTGACTGTCCCCGAGAGCAGGGGCCGACTGTAAGACCTGACACTGTCCACTGTGTATTGGTTGAGTATTGAATGATTCATTTATACTCTCTTGCTGTGTAATGGTAGACATTTACTGGAAAGGTTTCCACTAGTCACAGCAGCAGTGTATCTGGGCACTAATTAGCAGAACACATTGGTCTGCATGGAGATAGAAGCAGAGTCTTGGTTTCATTAACCGAACACTCAAGTGATCTGAACCCATAACTACTACTACTGGGATAAAGACATTTAAATGTGTCCTGAGTGCATTCATTCTTTTTGATTGGTGTTTTGGGATTCTTAGGATATATTCCCAGAAGTGGGATTGCTAGTCCAATGGCAATTCCATTTTTAATTTTTTGAGGACCCTCCATAATGTTTTCCATAAGGCTGCTTTCCCACCAGCAGTGCTTTTCTCCAGCAAACTTGTTATTTGCTGATGGTAGTCGTTCTGACAGTGTGAGATGAGACCTCATTGTAGTTTTAATTTGCATCTCTGATGATCAGTGACGTTAGCACTTTTTCAAGAGGTGTCTGTTCAGGTCCTTGGACCACTTATTAATTGGATTGTTTGTCTTTTTTTTTGTTGAGTTGTATGAGTTCTTTGTATATTTTGGAGATTAACCCCTCATCAAATGTATCATTGCTGAATATGTTCTCCCACACTGTGGATTCGCTTTTTATTTTGTTGATGGTTTCTTTTGCGGTGTAGAAGGTTTTTTAGATATATGCATTCCCATGTTCATTATTTACAATCCCCCGGATCTGGAAACGGCCAAGTACCAATCAGTAGTAGATGAGTGGATTAAGACAATGACACACAGTGGAATAATGATACACAGTTGTAAAAAGGAACTCTTACATTTTGCAACAGCATGGATGTACTAAGTGAAATAAGTCAGAGAAAGACAAATACCATATGATCTCACCTATAAGTGGATCTAAATGAACAACATAAACTGATGGATGAAATAGGACCAGAGGTATGGATACATGGAACTGACAGATTTCAGAGGGGAAGAAGGGAAGTGACAGGAAAAGATTGGCCAAAGAACATATGTGCATGTATTCATAGCCCATGGACACAGACAATAAGGTGATGAAGGACTGGCTGGGGTGGAGGTGAGCGAAAGGAGGGGAAATGGGAGACATCTGTAATGGTGCCAACAGTCTGTACTAATAAAAGGATAATATGCTAATTAGACCAGATATCTTCTGGGCGTCCTTCCGGACAAAGCCATGATGACAGGGGCCGAGGCAGAGGCAGTTAGGGGCGATCAGGCCAGCAGAGGGGAGCAGTTAGGGGGTGATCAGGTTGGCAGGGGAGGGCAATCGGGCCAGCAGGGGAGCAGTTTAGGGGGCGATCAAGCCAGCAGGCAGAGGTGGGTAGGGGCGAGTAGGCAGGTAGGCAGGTAGGCAGGTGAGCAGTTAGGAGCCAGATTGCAAGAGGGATGTCCGACTAAACCGGCAGTCGGACATCCCACAAGGGGGTCCTAGATTGGAGAGGGTGCAGGTTGGGTTGAGGGACACCTCTCCCCCTGTGCACGGATTTTGTGCATTGGGCCTCTAGTAATTAGGTAAGTAAGTAAGTAAGTAAATAAAATAAGACATGTCCTGAGTGATGTAAGGCGATAACCAAATACTGGTATGTGTTTAATGGCAGAAAACAAGTCAATGGAGTCTTTTAACAAATGGATGGATGGGATGATTGATTTGGATTAGATAAGATGGATAATAGATAGAGCTTCAAAGAAAGTATGTACCTAGAAGACGAAAATGAGATTGCCTTCTTTGTCTTTAGTTAGAAGGTTTTAAAAGGTCAATATCATCTCTGGGTCTCTCATAGTTTTGGGAAATCCTTGTTTTGAGAGAATTGCTTACAATGTGTTGAAAGGAGAAAGCAACAAAATAGAACTTTGAAGTGTAAGGAAACCAGACAAATTCTAGGTTTCTAGCTATCTTTTTGTTCAGTCAGGTTAATAAATATAGTGGATATTTATGAGAGATTTTTTGAGTGAACTGGAAAAAGTGAGGCTTCAGGACATAACGAATAAGAATGACTAAGTTGAATTGGGGTGCAGAAAGAGTGGTCCTGCTAAAGGCACCTCTTGCGAATGTCTAGAAGCACCAGTGCACTCTTGTGAATGGATGGTGAAGATGAGAGCCCAGATCTGGCCCACAGTGCATTTGGAAGTGCATGCCGATACTTTTGAGGAAAGGGAGGGTATAATTAATTTGTGATAGCAGTAGAATGAATTTTTCCATTCTTGGTGATGAACTCAACAAAGAGGAGGTTTGTAGTGAGTAGCAGAAGATGAGATGACCTTTCATTGAGTGACTATTATATATCAGGCCTGATACAAGGCATTTTCTAAATCAGCGGTCACGAACCTTTCAGACCTCACAGACCACCAGTGGTTCATGGACCAGTGACTGCTGTTCTAGATGACTTTTATCAGTACAGCAGCTATGAAGATTCCAATTTTAAAGATGAGGATAGACAAAACCCACCCACAGCATACGTACTAGGGGTCCAGTGCACAAATTCGTGCACCTTAAAGGAATTGTGGGCCTCCAGGCTGCAGTAGGCACAGGGGTGGGTCTCTGCCCATCCTCTGCGCCACTGCCCAGCCCCTCCCACTGTGGCCCCGGACTCCTATCTGCTGGCAGTCCCGTTCCCGCCACTGCCGCTCCCGTGCACTGATGCACCGGCCCCACTCACACCCGCTGATGGCACGAGTGAGCGATTGGAGCCAGTGCGAGCAGGGCTGGCGCTGTCAGCGGGCGTGAGCGGCCTGCTGCTGCCCGATCTCCCCTTAGGAGCAGGGGAGGGGGAGAAGCCCTCAGGGATGATTAGGGCCGGCAGCTGCCACTCCCACCTACTGATGGCGCTGAGTGATTGGGACAGGACCAGTGCCCGTCACTGGCAGTGGGTGTGAGCGGTGGCTCCGGTGCTGGCTGCGGGAGTGAGGTGGCGCTGGTGCTGGCAGTGGGTGCGGGCAGCAGCTCCATTTCTTTTTTATTTTTTTTATTTTTTAAAAAAATATATTTTATTGATATTTTATAGAAAGGAAGGGAGAGAGATAGAGAGCTAGAAACGTCGATGAGAGAGAAACATCAACCAGCTGCCTCTTTGCACATCTCCCACTGGGGATGTGCCAGCAACCACTGTACATGCCCTTGACCGGAATCAAACCCGGGACCTTTCAGTCCACAGACCGACGTTCTACCACTGAGCCAAACCGGTTTCGGCAGCGGCTCCATTTCTGGCTGCGGGTGTGAGTGGGACTGGCGCAGGCAGCAGGATCGTGGTGTACGGGAGCAAAGAATTTTCAGAAACCACCAGAGGCTTGCCTGATGACAGCGACCAGCTCCCCGCCTTGGACCTGCGCCTCCGCTCACCTGCTCCACCGTCCTGCTGTGGCCAATGCCTGCCTTGCTCCACGCACACCTCCTGGTGGTCAGCGCACGTCATAGCGACTGGTTGTTCGGTTGTTCTGCTCTTTGGTCTGTTTGCCTATTAGCCTTTTATTGTTTAGGATTGGATGAAATATTAACTTGAGTTGCAGAGGAAGGAGATAGTACATCAAAGTGGAGGGAAGTAGGGTGGTGTGAAAGACTGCCTCCGACACTGACCTGCTGAGGCTTCGCCTTTACAGATTTGATGGAGAACTAGGGTAAAGCTAGTTTGATTTCTTTGGAAAGGGTAGTTGTTTTTGTTCCAGTTATTTACTAATTATTATTTAAATTATTATTTAAATTAGACCTTTAAGTTTGTTCTGTTATAGTGAACATTAATCTTTTTTAAAAAAATACATTTTATTGATTTTTTTTTTACAGAGAGGAAGAGAGAGGGATAGAGAGTTAGAAACATCGATGAGAGAGAATCATTGATCAGCTGCCTCTTGCACACCCCCCACTGGGGATGTGCCCGCAACCAATGTACATGCCCTTGACCGGAATCGAACCCGGGACCCTAGAGTCCGCAGACCGACGCTCTACCACTGAGCCAAACCGGTTTCGGCCCACTTCATTTTTTTATACCAACTTGCTCGTTTGAGAGGGTTTGGGAAGGAGTGTTCTTCCCTGGGATGTAGCTGCTCCCGGGTGCTAGGAGGCAGCGCAGCGGGTTAACGCGGGGCCGGCGGGAGTGTCTTGGCGTAGGGAAGAGAAACAGCACTTTCTGAGAAGTTAGCATGCCCTGCCTCCGACAATCGGTTCTCTACCCACACTTCACATGAGTCTCGTGGGGGCCCATTTAAAACACTTCCTCACGCCCATTAACGGCATAACTTGTGGGAGCCAGAGCCCCTGTGATGGAGTCAGCCAGGCTTGGGAATCCCCGACTCTAGGGCGGGCATGGATGAGAATCCGCAGTCGGTCTGCCGGGCTGCTTGTTTCTTCAGCAATCTGTGTGTATTTTGCCCAGCATTCCAGCACATTCCCATCCATGTGCCAGTGGTGAGCTTTAAGTTTCCATCTCTGTAGTCATATAGTAGACAGTAGAGGGGACTTGTAATCCTGGACACATGGTCCTAGATGAGAGTGCCATGGGCTCCCTGCCTGCCTTCCTGCCCCGCCTGTGGTGTGGGCTTCCTTCCGTCCCGCGCACCCGAGACGCGCCCCTCCCTGGTGAGCTTTCTCACCCCAAAGCCACTCTCTCTGAGAATCTCCCCTCAGAGTAATCCTTCACTGATGTGTGTGCTTATGTGCTGCTTTCTCTCCCTTGTGCAGACCACGTTCTTGAAGAGCAGGGATTGCCTGTTTTCACACACCATTGCCCTTCTAGCTTCTAGCACAAAGCTTGCCATACAGCATATGTGGAATGAATGAACGAACGAACGAAAAGTGCAGGGCACCTGGATAAAGATTGCACTAGCTAACGCGTGTCTGTGGAGCCAAATACCGTATTTTTCGGACCATAAGACGCACCTTTTCTTCACCAAATAGTGGGAGGAAAAGTGCCTGCGTCTTATGGTCCGAATAGAAGTAGTGCCTGCGTCTTATGGTCCGAGTTGCAGAGCGGCAGCGGGTCCCCCGGGACCTTCCGTGTCCCTGGGGACTGCATATTTGGTGAAGAAAAAGTGCGTCTTATGGTCCGAAAAATACGGTAAATGGGGGAGCTCTCAGAAAAAGACTTCTGTGCTAGAGGGTGGACAGCAGCAGTGGCAGGAGTTTTAAGTAGAGAAGTGGGAGGAAAGGAACCCTAAGCGGGTCCGCATTTACTGCCAGACCTCTGTGGTGGGGCAGCCGTGTGCAGCCAGTGTGCTGCAAGCATGTTTAAAACATGCAGCACCCGACTAGTCTGAGGCCCTGACCTCTGCTCCTCTACATGTCAGATTAGGGAATGACAACAGCCAACACAACAACAGCTGTCCGCTGTGAGTGAGTAAAGTTACAACTATTTATTTTTTGTCAGATTGGCAACAAATGTATTTTTTGGTGCACTGTAGAATTAGTTTATGTGTGCCATGGAATGAAAAAGGTTAAAGTTACTAAACTGCAGCAATAATGTATATTCTTTTTCCATGGTCTTATTTTCTGCATTTTTCATTAGCATTGATTAAATATGTACATGCAGCCGAAACCGGTTTGGCTCAGTGGTAGAGCGTCGGTCTGCGGACTGAAAGGTCCCAGGTTCGATTCCGGTCAAGGGCATGTACATTGGTTGCGGGCACATCCCCAGTAGCAGTTGTGCAAGAGGCAGCTGATCGATGTTTCTCTCTCATCGATGTTTCTAGCTCTCTATCTCTCTCCCTTCCTGTCTGTAAAATATCAATAAAATATATATTTTAAAAAATGTAAATAAATAAATAAATATGTACATGCAATTAAGGCATTTTCAAACTGCCTCACCCTTTGGAACACAGTGAATGGAGAATAAAATAATGGTTAGTATATATTTTTAAGTACCAAATCAGCCCATTAAATACTACTTCCATGTCCACTCTATACTTTGAGACATTTAGACTTTTCCTATTCTTTTCAATCCTATTGAAGTAATACATGGAATACACTATTGTCAAGGAGATGATTAGCCATGGCATAGCACTAAATTTATTTATTTATTTTTTAAAATATATTTTTATTGATTTTTTTTTACAGAGAGGAAGGGAGAGAGATAGAGAGCTAGAATCGTCGATGAGAGAGAAACATCGACCAGCTGCCTCTTGCACACTCCCTAATGGGATGTGCCCACAACCAATGCACATGCCCTTGACCGGAATCAAACCCGGGACCTTTCAGTCCACAGACCGACGCTCTACCACTGAGCCAAACCGGTTTTGGCAGCACTAAATTTATTAAATAAATTTAAGAAAATGTAAGTTTTCTTAGAACATTGAGTTTTCTTAAGGTTTTTAATATGTTAATATTTAAAGAATTTCACTTAAGTATGTATAGTCACATCTTCATGCTAAGTGTGTCTAAAATATTGAAGACTTTAAACCAGCGGTCACCAATCGGTGGTCTGCGGACTGCTGGTGGTCCTTGGTGACTGCTGCTTGTACCTACCTCCATTGCAACCAGATCCGTACCTATCACCAGAGGCCCGGGTAGGGTAATGAGGCTTCACTAATGCTCCCGGTCGGTCAGCACGCAGGAAGGAGGCCATGTTGCCAGGTGAGGGCAGGACTTGGTGCGGCCCTGGGAGTATCCCGCCATTCCTTTGTGGACGGGGAGCTGGATCTCAGTGCTTCTCGGGGGTCTTCAGGGTCATTGGTTGGCCCAACAGACTGATCAAATGCTTTACTGTGTACTCACTTGGAGAGAGTACATTTAACAAGGTTTTATTTGGGGGGTGGGGTGGGGGGGAGATGGATTTTGAGGAGATTAGTGGGTCTATAATTTAGAGACAGAGACAGAACACTGTCTTTTAAGGCAGATTAGTTGAGGAAATTGCATCCCCTTCAGAAAACATTTCATTGGCTTCTTAGAGAATTTTCCTGCTAGAGAACCTAAGCAAATAGAATATTCTCCAGACCTTAGTTAATTTTCATTGCCTCTTTTTTAGTATAAGAGCACTGCTTACCAACCACCTAATGTCACTTAAGTAGACAGAATCAAGTTATTTTAGGCGTGTTCATGTTTGTTTTAAGTATAAATCATGGGTTTTGGCCATTCAGATTAACATTTTAGCTCCACCAGGTGAAGTCTGTATACCAGAGAAAACCACTGAGCAGAGGTTGAGCAGCTTGCTAGTCAAACCCCTTACTTGTTTTTGATAAATTTATTTGCTGGAACATTATGACCATCAACCATTTTGCCCTGAATATTCTGACTGAAACAAACGTGCATGTTTGCAGTTTGATACAATAGGTCTTTGTTCTTGGGACTCTGGTGCTAAGAGACTATTAGCTTTGCCGTGGCAGCTGTTGCCCTCATGAAAAAGCAGCTATTCTAGTTACAAGTTTTATTGCTGATTTATTAAGATTTGCACAGTATGCAAACTTTGGGGGAGTTCTTTGAAATATAGACACTGAAAGTTTCAGATTTGCTTTAGTATGAGAAACTATACTTTTTATGGCCTGGACTGTAGTTGTCAAGCTATGGCTCAATACTTGTATTTTTAAATGGTCGTTATTGTGTCTTCATAATCATCGTATTTGACTCCTAGCCTATGAAGATGAAATAGTTTGCTGACCTCTAGTCTAAAGGAATACAGTAAATATTGACAGTGTTTGATTGAATGCCTGAAGACTTGCTGTGAGGTCAGAGCTGGGTGACTTACGTTGTTTCACTCTGGCTTGCTCAAGTTATTGCTCAAGTTAACCATTATTCCCTCAGTAGTAGATCTGATCAGAAAGTTTTGTAGAAAATAGTAGATGTATCATAACCTGGAGCATTTTCTAGGCATTTTTCTATATTTTATTTAAAAATTAATGTGGGAGACGTGTGTCTGTTATGAGTTATCTATTGCTCTGTAACAAATCCCCCAAATAACCATGAAAACATATATTATCTCATACACCTTTTTTCCTTTCAGTTTTATTGAGACACAATTGACAAAATCAGTACTATATATGTTTAAGGTGTATAGCAACACGACTCACATACATTGTGAAATGGTTGTCACAGTAGGTTTAAACATCACTTCATTAGGTACAGAAAAACAAGTTTTATTTTTCTTTGTGTTGGGAATGTTTAGGATTTACTCTCTTAACAGCATTCCAATGTACCATTCAACAGTGTTAACCATTGTCATCATGCTTTACATAACATCTCCAGTAATTACCTAGAAGTTTCTACCTTTTGACCACCTTTATCTAATTCTTACACCTTTTTTAAGAGTTAGGATTTTATAAGTGGTTTGGGCTCAGGGTCCCCAGTGAGGTTGTAGCAAGATGTTGGAATGGGCTACAGTCATCTGAAGGCTTGACTGGGGCTGGAGGATCCGGTTTTCTAGATGACTTACAGGACTTTGCAGAGACCTCCAGTTCCTTGCTGGCTGTTGGCAGGCAAGGCAAGAGTTCTTAGTTACTAACCATCTGAACCTCTCCGGAAGGCTTTCCAAGTGTCCTCATGACAGGACTGCTGGCTTCCCTGTGGTCCCAGAAGCGCCAGGAGAAAGCCTCATTCCTTTGCACTTAAGCTCAGAAATCACTTGAGTCATATTCTGTTTGTTAGGTGTATGTCATTAAGGGTGGCTCAAAGCCAAGAAGAATATTAGGCTCCCTAGTTTTGGGGTGTTTTGTGTTTGTGAAACGTCTGTTTCAGTGGCAATAGTGGTAGAAACAGAGTGGTATGTGCTGTGGGAGGCGTGAATGGGATCGTTCTTGTGTAAATGTATTACATGTAGCACATCAAATGCTGGCAGCTTTTCTAGGTGAGTGACAGTGAAGGCGTGTGGGTATGTGACTCTGGGTGGTATATCTGTGTGTGTATTTTGTTGGTGTCAGGGTGTGTGTTTGAAGAGCATGTGCATTTGAGGAATTATCGGCCTGTGTGGGGTGGCTTGAGGGGTGTGGGAAGTTTTCCCAGTATCTGAAAGTAGAGTGTTCTTGCCTATATGGAAAAAATTTGAGTGATAATTTCCTGGAACACCATACTTTGCACACCCATCAACCTAGTCAAACACTCCTTCCTATTTTCCCACCACTGGAGGCCCACTAAAGAGGTAACCGGCATAGCCAACTGCAGTTCCTGCAGCCTTCAAGTGTTTTCTCTCTGAATATAAATAGTGCGGATGGCAGAAGCACACGCGATGTCTGTTTCGTACACCAAGATCAAAACACCTAATTACGTGCAGTTCTACACCAAGCATGGCACCCTGCCAGCTCGCCGGCTCGGCGCTGATGCCTGAGGACGGTGCTGCGAGTGAGGGGAAGGGAAGCCCAGGTCTCCTGGGCCGGCCGGGCCGCGCTCTGGCCGCTGGAGGCCGAGGTGCTGAGTGTGGTCTGGGAAGGAGCTGGCAGCCCCGGGCGCCCGCTGCCTCCAGAGTGGCTGCTGCGAAGCAGACTGCCTTCGGCCTCTCTTCCCAGGGTGTGAGTTGTGGAACACAGGACCAGCGGAGTCTTTCCTCAGCCAGTGGCTGTGCAGACTTTCAAAGCTGGAGGGGCCCCACTGAGCGTTGCTGGACAGCATTTACAGTCATGCACCCGCACTGAGGTTGCCCTTGGAACTGAAATGAGTAAATAGATAAACTCATTACCCTCTGGGTACTAACTCAGCCCTTGTATCACAAACACTTAGAACCTTTTGGAGTTACTGGAAAAAAGGAAAACAGTGGATCACAACTTGAGACCCTCTCCCATCCCACCCCCAGAAGAAGGCGCGTCCTGAAGATTAGCTTGATAGGGACGCGGCCAGCACAGCAGCGAGCCCTGCCAAAGCTGGGAAGTCCGGGAGCGGGTCGGGAGACAGCCCACGCCACAGAAGGTTCTGCGATCGAATACATGTGGACTCGCTGGGTAAAGCTGCTGCACACATTTGCTGTGGAACTTGGTCTGAGAGGCTTCCCGGCTGCTGGGAACCTTATAGAGGCCTCTGCGAGGTGTGTCTCTCACACGGCTCTCTTCAGGAAGCGTTTGCTTGCACTTTGCCAAACGCTGCTTGACAAAGGCTCTGGGTTTCTGTGAGTCACAGCAGGACTGCAGGGCCAAGCTAAATCTTGAAGGGTTGAAATCTTGTTTATTCCCTAAAACCCACTTGAAGCCTTCCCTTTTAAGGTGTTTTGTGGTGGTGGTGGTGATGGTGGTGGTGGTGTGTGTTTTTGGTGTGTGTGTGTGTGTGTGTGTGTGTGTTTGTCACACCGACTACACTTACTTTCCTCTTTGCATGAAATTCGGATACACTTTTTTGCTGTTTAGTATTTATCGTGCTGTAGCTATGGTCCGATCTTGTTGTTTTTTATAGCATCTAGTAGGGGTCACTTTTGCATTTAGTACATTCAGAGAGGCCCTTACTGTGTACAGATGTGAAGCCCTAAACCGCACAGACACAGAAGCACCTCTGAGCACTGCTTAGTTCCCTCTCCGCAGTGCCGCTGTGCAGGGGCAGGATCGGGGCTCCGGCAAGATCCTGTTGGCCCGCCGAAGGGCTTTTCGGGAGCTTGGTGCCATATGGAAGCTTGACTGTCAGCCCTCTGGTCCAGACTCGTCACTGCCACCTGTGTATCTTGGACTGTGGGTCCAACAGGTTGGAGTGGGACATTGCTTGGTGCTGCCCCGCCCCCACAGTTACCCCCACTCTCCTCATGGCCTCCCTGTTTCAAACACATCTCTATTCTTCTTAACGCGGTGGGACAGATTGTTCAGTTTGCCAAAGCTCAGTCATCAGGTTCATCATGTTCTTCAGCAGCTAAAACGGTTGAATGAAACCAATTCTGTTATTATTCACAACAAATCAGTTTAAATGATAATTAATATTATTTAGAGCTTTGTACTTTTGTAAAAATTAGGGATTGAGTTTTCTAATTCTTTCAGAAGACGTGTCATTTGCTAGGTAGGAAACACCTCTTCTATGATTAAGATTTTAATGGTTAGACTGATAAGGCTTCACCTATTCCCTGTCGATCAAAAGTATTGTATATTTCCTAGCTGGTGTTTGAAGTAAAGGATTTTGGTCTTAAATTACTGTATTTGTCATTCCCATGAGATAACATTTCATACTTACAGAATGAATATGATTATTGATGTGTTTGTGTCTTGAAGTTTTCCTTACTGGATTTTCAGTTTTGGATGTGCATACATGTTGAGAAAGCATGGTTGTAGCTTATTTGTTAAGAAAATTTAAGTATGGAGGAAGTTTAAAAAAATATTTTTATGATTGATTCAATGTAATTTGCAAGAACAGTTTTCTTTAAACGATGCTGAATTAGTGGTCAGAAGCATTGTAATCTGCTTCTTAAACAATTCTATTCTCAATTCTGACATTTTAAGTGAATTTTGGTCTCCCAAAATGAGAGTGGGTGTGGCTATTCCTACATTGCCAGCAGGAACAGTGGATGGCTCCTGGGCAGGGGTTGGGAACATCTGGCCATGGGAAGTCATTTGGACTGTTTGAATAAATACAGCAGGCTAATTTCAAAGTTGATAATTTTGTATGGGCCACAAAACACTATGTAAATAACCAAATGTCCATTGGCAGAAAAAAGGTCCCCACCCCTGGTCTAGGGTGAGGAGGGCAGAACAGCTGAGCGTGTCGTTGGTGCCCACCATGGCAGCATGGCCCCGCTCGACAGCCGCGCCGTTCTGCACGCCCCTCCAGAGAGTCGCTGTGCTTGACGCAGTCAGACGTGAGACGTTTTCCATGTTGTGTTCAATCATATGAGAAATACGCAGAACCGGTTTTTAAACCAGTTTAGAAACACTGTTGGCACTGGGCAGAGTTCCTTTCCAGGAAATTCACTCGTGAATCGCAGGATGGCCGTGAGGTCTGTCCTTTTCTTGTTGGAGTGTTTTACACAGTGACAACCCATATTGGTGTACGACTTGGAAAAATATTTTACTAAAACCGAAGTTTTTAAAACTTTAGTTTGCTTATATATATGTATATGTGTGAATGTGAAAACCAAAGTAACTTCCTATACGTTGCCCCCACGTATTTGGCTGGTCCCAATATTTTACCCCCAGCCACACGTAGGACAGGCACTCCCTCTCTCTCCTCAAAGGGGAACACGAGGCTGAGGCCTGTGGCTGTTATCAGTCATCCTGCCAGCGGGTGAAAAGAACCAGGGCTGTGCGCTGCTTTCTTAGCACCGGCCACCTTCACTGCCCGTACCTCCAGACGAAGAAGTACAGCAAGCAGGTCATCTCCACAGATGCCGCTGCCCGGGAAGCCAGTAGCCCACCTGCAGCTCCCGGTCCCCTTCAGGTTTCCCTTCTGCTGACTGAAGTGCTAGGTAGCCCCGAGCCACCCTTTCCACAGGCCTGACCACTGATTTCTGAAAACCTTGCTCATTGGGTCTCCTTCCTGGCCCTCGTACCTCAGTTCAGACATTTAGACAGCCCCTGGATATGCACATTTATTTTTAGGTTTTTGTTTTTTTTTAATTTTATTAGAGAAAACAATTTCTCTGTCAGTCATCCAGCTTTATCAGTTATCATGTTGAAAAGCTTGTTGGGCCGAAACCTGTTTGGCTCAGTGGTAGAGCGTCGGTCTGTGGACTGAAAGGTCCCAGGTTTGATTCCGGTCAAGGGCATGTACCTTGGCTGCGGGCACATCCCCATTAGGGAGTGTGCAAGAGGCAGCTGGTCGATGTTTCTCTCTCATCGACGTTTCTAGCTCTCTATCTCCCTTCCTCTCTGTAAAAAATCAATAAAATATTTTTTTAAAAAAGAAAAAAGAAAAGCTTGTTGGCCTACACCAGTGGTCGGCAAACTCATTTGTCAACAGAGTCAAATATCAAAAGTACAACAATTGAAAATTTCTTTTGAGAGCCACATTTTTTAAACTTAAACTTCTTCTAAAGCCACTTCTTCAAAATGGACTCGCCCAGGCCGTGGTATTTTGTGGAAGAGCCACACTCAATGGGCCAAAGAGCCACATGTGGCTCGCGAGCCACAGTTTGCTGACCACAGGTCTACACAAATATTGTAAAAACCATCAACTATGCATGTATAGAAGTGCGTCCTTGCCATAGCCAGTTTGGCTCAGTGGCTAGAACATAGACCCCAGGACTGAAGGTCCCAGATTCAGTTCTAGTCAGAGCATCGGCGTTGGTTGCAGGCTTGACCCCGGCCCTGATTGGCAAGTGTGGGGGCAGCCAGCTGACGTGGCATCATGTTTCTTACTCTCCCAGCCCCCTTTGCATTCTCTGAAAACAAGTGAAAAAAATATCCCGGGTGAGTATTAATAAAAAAAATGTGTTCTTTTTATATCTGAATTCTACTTCATTAAACTTTATCCTAAACAAGAATTGGCCAAGTCAGCAAACCTCAGCTCCTGTTTGTTCCTCTTCCTAGCCCTCTCTTTTGTTGGGGTGTGTGTATGGCAGGAGACCACGCAGCCATAGGCGAGCAGGGAGTATTGTAGGGATCCCGCTATGCTGACATCTGTCTCATTCCTCTTGCACTTTGACCCCTGGCTGAAGACTATGATGTCTGCAGTGTCCTGTGAGCAGCGGGCATCAGATGAGTGCGTGCTTCTGAGAAAAGGCCCTCATTAGAGCAGGCCCACTGCCTCCCACACCCCCAGCTCTGTCAGTGGGCTCTCACGCAGGGCCCCACTGCCTCCCACACCCCCAGCTCTGTCAGTGGGCTCTCACGCAGGGCCCCACTGCCTCCCACACCCCCAGCTCTGTCATGGGCTCTCACGCAGGGCCCCACTGCCGCCCACACCCCCAGCTCTGTCAGTGGGCTCTCACGCAGGGCCCCACTGCCCCCCACACCTCCAGCTGTCAGTGGGCTCTCACGCAGGGCCCCACTGCCTCCCACACCCCCAGCTGTCAGTGGGCTCTCATGCCATTAGGACAGGACGGAAGGGTTTATCATTTTTCATGACTGACAAGTTATATTCTTTCTCTAGCTGGTCTGCAGTGTATTTGCTGTGGTGGTGTTTTTTTTGGTATAGTGCTTAGGACTGTAAAACAGTCTTAAGAAACATTTATTCGTTCCTAAAAGCTTCTTAATTCTAAGGGCTCAAGGGTGGGAGTCATCCAAAGATCTTGACCTGAAGGAAGAGCCCCTAGGCAGCTCCAAGAGCGGGGCACCTTGAGCAGCGAGCATGTGGCGTGTGGATTGAGATCCAGGTGATAAGAGGAGTGTTTGTGAGCTTGTACATAGGTCAGTCATTTCATGAGTAAGTGGGAAGGAAGAGACATTTACACAAGAATTTCAGTCAGTAGATGCAGAGGGAAAGGGGTCCCCATTAGGCCAAAACAAAACAAAACAAAACAAACAAAAATAGTAATTTTTGCAGAATCTACATTTGGATCCTAATCTCAAAATGTCTCTTCTAAGATACTTATTTAAAAGATAGTAACTGGGAAGTGAAGAAACCCAGTAGACACCACCATAGCCCAAGGTCGTGGTTAATATTGCCTGTAGTAAGACATAGAAATATCATGAGCCCCTTAATCCAAAGCACCAGGAGGACACACATCTTTGCTGTGGTATTGTCAAGACGCATGACCTCCTTCTGGACCCTAAGCAAACGCCAGGTGGCCTGGCCGGCGGCAGGCTCCGTTGGTTCGAGCGTCCTGCACACCAAAAGGTGACGGGGTTGGGTCCCTGGTCAGGGTGCCTACGGGACCCAGCCGATCCATGGTTCTCGGTCAGATCAGTGTTTCTCTGTGCCTGCCTCCCTTCCTCTCTCTAAAATCAAGAAAAACATGTCTTCAGGTGAAGTTTTTATTAAAATATATTTTTTTATTGATATTTTACAGAGAGGAAGGGAGAGAGCTAGAGAGCTAGAAACGTCAATGAGAGAAAAACATCGATCAGCTGCCTCTTGCATACCCCCTACTGGGGATGTGCCCGCAACCAATGTACATGCCCTTGACCGGAATCGAACCCGGGACCTTTCAGTCCACAGACCAACGCTCCACCACTGAGCCAAACCAGTTTCAGCGAGGTGAAGTTTTTAAAAAAGAAAACATCAGATAAACCCAAATTGAGGGACATTTCTACAAAATAACGTCTTCAAAAGTGTCAAGGCCATTAAAAACGGGAGACAAAAATGAGAACAGCAGAAAGTGACATGGGAACCTGGGTACAATGCTGAAACAGAATAGGAAGTTCATGGGAAAGCTGGTGTGAGAATAAAATAAAATAAAATAAAATAATAAAATAAAGAGTGTTTAGTTAGCAGTGTTGTAAACTAAACCAGAGCTTGTTTTCTGGTTTTGATAATTATACTATGCTTATATGAGAGGTGAAAGTTAGAAGCTGGGTGAGGTGGTACAGGAACTCTGTACTTTGTTTGCAACTCTGACATCAGTTACAAGGAAATGACTAAAACTTCAGACTTACAGAAGGCATTAGAGACATCTGTGTTATCCTTGCCACTTAGGGAATTATACTTCCGGCGAGTCTTTGAAGGCAGTGTGCTTGTGGCAACTTAGCTTAGGAGGAAAAGCAGTCTTTTCCTTTTTCTTTTCCTTTCTTTTTTCTTCTTTCTTTTTATTTTTTTAAAATAATAAATCTTTATTGTTCATATTATTACAGGTGTTCCTCTCCCCCTTCCTTCCATAGTTCCCTTCCACCTGATTCCCAACCCCACCCCATGCCCTTACCCCCGCCCCTGTCTTCATCCATAGGTGTAAGATTTTTGTCCAATCTCTTCCCGCACCCTTCAGACCCCTTTCCTTCCTCCTGAGAATTGTTAGTCCAATTCCTTTCTATGTCCCTGATTCTATTATATTCACTGGTCCATTTTGTTCTTCAGATTTTTTTTTATTCTCTTGATTTTTAGATTCACTTGTTGGTAGGTATGTATTTGATGTCTTTTTGTTGTTCATAATTTTTACCTTTACCTTTTTATTCTTAAAGAATACCCTTCAACATTTCATGTAATCCTGACTTGGTGTTGATGAACTCCTTTAACTTTTTCTTGTCTGTCAAGCTCTTTATCTGACCTTCAGTTCTGAATGATAGCTTTCCTGGGTAGAATAATCTTGGTTGTAGGTTCTTGCTGTTCATCATTTTGAATATTTCTTGCCACCCCCTTCTGGCCTGCATAGTTTCTGTTGAGAAATCAGCTGACAGTCATATGGGTGCTCCCTTGTAAGTTTTTCTCTTGCTGCTATAAGATTTTCTCTTTGTCTTTTGCTCTTGGCATTTTAATTATGATGTGTCTTGGTGTGGTCCTCTTTGGATTTCTCTTGTTTGGGGTCCTGTGTGCTTCCTGGATTTGTAGGTCTATTTCTTTTACCAGGTAGGGAAAGTTTTCTGTCATTATTTCTTCCAGTAGGCCTTCAATATCCTTCTTGCTCTCTTCTTCTGGTACCTCAACAATCTGGATGTTGGTACATTTTAAGCCATCCTGGAGGCTTCTTACATTATCCTCACACTTTTGGATTCTTCTTTCTTTTTGTCTCTCTGGTTGGGTGATTTTTGCTTCCTTATATTCCAGATCTTTGGTTTGATTCTTGGGGCATGTTGATCTATATTTGAGTTTCTGTATATTCTTTATTTCAGACTTTGTATGCTTAATTTCTGGCTGGTCCTTTTCCATTTTTTTGGTATTCTCATTAAGGTCCTTGAAGGTCTCACAGAGCTTCTTGGAGGTCTCATTAAGATTCCCAAAGGTTTTTAGAAGATTCTTGAGTAACCTTATAAATGTGATTCTGAACTCTGTGTAATCCAGTAGTTTACTTTCCTCTTATCTCTCCCATTCATGACATGCTTCTGTGTCTCCTCATTTTAGCTGTCTCCCTGTGTTGATGAAGTGGCTTTGTGTGGTTGGTGACCTATAGGGGCCAGTAGCTCAGCTTCCCCAATCACCTGAGGTGGTCGCTTTTGATATATCCCTTTGTGGGCTGAGTGCAAAGTCTTGGTGTAGTTAAGCCTTGATTGCAGTTGGTACACTGGGAGGAATTGATCACCAGGGAAATTGTCTGTGAGAACCCACTGTGTCTATAAAGGAAGAACTGCGATGCTGGAGACACGCCTTGTTTCTGTTGGGCTTTGGTGCTCACTGAATCCGTCTCCCGATTGTCTCACTTATGGGTGTGAGGGGTTGGAACTGAGCAGTAGGAACACTGGCTTCTGGGGCTCCAATGGGGTGCAGTTCAGCTACTGTCTGAGGCTACCCTGCAGGAGCTACAGTGCAAACCACAGTCCTGTCCCTTGGATCTGTTTGCCCCGTGCCCCAGGTTGCAAGTTTGCTAAACTGCAACAGAGAAGGCCATTCATATGCAAAAGCCACTGTTTGGAGCTTGGGTGTGTGTGTGTAGGCTGTGTGGGGTGGAGTCTCAGGCGTCACTAGGCTGGGGCATGGCCAACAACGATGGCGGGCCTTCTGCCGCCTCTCCAATGGTGTCCCCAGCCAGCCTCACTTTCTGACCCGATGTCTAACTTCTCCCCAGAACCTGGATTTCAGAGAGATTGGGAGCTTGGCTCTCTTCAGGTTGAAGAAAGCAACTCCCGCCGCCAGCCTGTATGTATCAACAGGCGTGCGCTGCCCCCCCCCCTCCCCCCAGTTTTCAGCGATTGTGCCCTGAATGCTCCTTTACCATTCAGTCTAGTTGTAGAGCTTCCTCTCAGCCAGCTTTCCCGTGGTTTGGGGGTGACAGCCGTTTTATTTTACTGGTTGTATTTTTGAAGTTGTTGTGCACAGCAGCCGTTGAGGAGTGTTTGCCTACACCACCATCTTCGTTTTCTACTCATCGAAAAGCAGTCTTTGTCAGACTCACATTTCAGAGTTGTTAATGGGACACAGTAGGATCTTCACGTACTACAACCTTATGATTGGGCATGCACATTGGCTTACTTTGATACCAGAGATAATTGTGGAATACCCACTCGGAAACCTTGTATGAGAAGGATGCCATGTTCGCATGTGTGCACTGCCCACCTTCCAGTGTGTGGCATGGGCGAGCTGGGTGGGCATGCGACTCTCCCTTGATGCCACAGTGCTCCCTCTCATGACCATGTTGTATTCTCGGTGAACAAGCAGCTCTTGTCACACTCCATGGGCCGGCAGTGTGGATTAGTGTAAAGAGCATCCGCTTACTCAAACTCTTGCTTCGTTGTCTTTTTACGGTGAGGTCTTCAGGCTTTGGTTCCTTCAGCAACTTAAAAAGTTGTGAGAATGTAGACTATTCATCCCAGTGCCTCCTTACCCAGAGAAGCACTGTCATTACCTGTGACGTTTCTTACTTTCCCCCTTTAACCTGGGAGTTCCCTGTCACTGGGGTAGATATTTATATTCCCTGAGAGACTATTTTGTCGGAGGCTTTTTGCTTGGGGGTAGCAGTCTGAAAGATGCCTTATCAAATCCCCTCAGTTCTGAGGCCCAGAGAGACTGTTAAGCTGACATTACAATGCAGGGTGACGTCCCTGCCGGCACCACTGCGGAGGACGTGCGCTTTGCAGCCCGCGTCACGGAGCTCTTGGGAACAGCTGTTTTGAAGCGGGCCTCGGGGGAGGCTAGCATAGAACTCAGAGGCCGCTGTCGCTCCGAGGTGTTCATAACCTCTGGGAGGGAGAGACTGAAGCCGGGTGATGTTCCGAGAGAGAGCATTGGTGATAGCGGCATGTCAGGGTAGCGTGCGGACCCTGCAGATCTATCTGGGCACGCACTGTTACCTGGCAGGAGAAAGGGAGCCAGTGCTGGCATTGGAACGGGGTTTTGAAGCTGGTGCGGGTTCTGCAGGTGCAGTATGCAGAAGGACGATTCAGAAACGTAGGGATCAGCAGGTGAAAGTTACCTCCGAAAAGACAAAAGTCCTGTGTGGCCTGAGCGAGAACTCAGAAGCCCTGTGGGTGGGAAGTGGAGGAAGAGGAAGGTGAGCTGGTGGGGAATGTAGGAGCCTATGATATCCAGCTAGAGAGTGGCGATTTACTCCTGTAGCCCAGGTGTGGCAGGCATTCCAAGCATAGAAGTAAGTTGCACTTTCTTTTTTGGACCTGTAGTCTCAGTGGTATCATCTAAGGTGACTAGAGGGAAAGCAGGAATGACCAGGACATTGTGGAGAAAGGTGTGTCGATCCTGGACTGAGGGAGAAGGGCGGCGAAGACGTGGGATAGAGGTGGTGGGCAGTGTTCCGAGACCTGGTGGCTGGTGAGGAATGAGGAAGAGGAGAGCGCAGATCCAGAGTATTCCCAGGAAGTGCCCGGGACATTGCAGTAGGACACACTTGCCACACTTCCTTGCTAGGAAAGTTCTTTTGAGAAGTTTGCTTAGGTAAGAAAAATACTCTTGGGCAGGGGCTGCACATGTGTGTTAATGTGATGCCCGGAGCACCGCGTCCCTAGGTCCCTCAGAACTGAAAGGGCACAGACCAAGTTGGTTATCCAGACTTCCCCACAGATGTCCTCTTTAGCCAGAGTGGCTTTTGATGTTAGCAGGACTGATTTTCTAGGCACTGAGATATGGTGATTTGTTAGGATGTTAGATATGACTATTAACAGTAATCTCAAAATCTCTCCTGTTTACTCAAGTTTCTAATTTTTAACTATTAGAAGTAGCAAGACACCCGCTTTCCCGTGGGTCTGTAGGACGGTGGTTCTGTGTTTTAGTTGTAATTTCTGTGAGGTTGTGGGAAGTACAAGCCTTTACTTACCTACACCGCCATCTTCCAAACTACTGCAACATTTTCGAGAAGCATGATCTTAAAATTTAATATGTGTTTTTTTAAAAACACCCACAATCTCAGTATATTCGGGGTTCTAGGATTCTTCTCCTAAATTCTATTCTCTTTAAGATGATGAACACCTTACAGGTGTATTTGATAGATACCTCGGATTAATTTTTGAAGTGCTGCATTTTTCTGGGAGGCCTTCACACTTTTGTGAATATTCCCATTCTCCTGTATCCTTGTGTAGACAAATGGTTCTTTCTTGGGAGTAATATTCCCACCCAGGGAACATGTGGTAATGTCTGGAGAAATTTATATATATATATATATATATATGTTTGATTTTTTTTTTTTTAATAGAGAGGAAGGGAGAGTGACAGTCAGAAACATTGATGAGAGAGAAACATCATTTAGCTGCCTCCTGCACACCACCTGCCTGGAATGTGCCCCCAACCAAGATACATGCCCTTGTCTTGGAATCAAACCTGGGACCCTTCAGTCTGCAGGCCGACACTGTATCCACTGAGCCACACCGGTCAGGGCTAGAGAGATTCTTACCTGTCACAACTAGGGGTTGGTTGGACTACTGTCTCCTAGTGGGTAGAAGCCAGGCTGCCACGAGACACCCTGCAATGTGTCAGCACAGCCCCGTAGCAAAGACGGTGAGGTCCCTCCAGCAGCAGCATGGTGGGTGAGAAACCCCTAAACTAGACATCCTTCGGAGGAGGAGATGGGCTTCAAGAAGGCTTTGATTCCCAGTGATTTAGGAGGCCTATTATAACATACCTCGACCATGAACAAGGCTGATGGGTAGAACTGTCACTCTAGGATGCATGTTTCTCCTGGGAGGAGAGTAGAATTGAAGGGCTTCTTTACAGAGTTGAACTCTTTAACTTTCACCGATGAGGAAACCCAGACCTGCGGAGCGGCTGGTTTCAGTCACTGGGTCTCTTTAAATCGCTTCAGAGCTCTTTATTCTGTGAAGAATTACTAATTATTTTGTGTGCTTTGCAAGTTTTTAAGTGGGGTTTTGACAACCATGAAGTAATTTGTAGAGCAATATTGGATTGCTTTAGTGTAGTGTTTCTTGGAGAAAGAGCTGACTCATCATCATGTTTATTTGAAGATGTGGTTTGCTTACAGATTTGCAGTTTCTGAGTCCTCTTAAATCATTGACATGATCTAAAAGGTGATTTTGTACTATCTTTTGGGGGGCAAGGGAGAGGTCATATCAAAGTCACTAAACCAACACTATAGCTCTGGTTTGTAGAATGTGCCTCATGATGCTTAATTCTGACTTTCAAAAAAAGGACTAAATGAGTTACTAACAGCATAAACTCCAAGCTTGCCTGTTGTGCCTTAGGAAGAAATGCTCTATTTAGTTGTCTTTATTAAATGTTGAATGCAAGTGCCTGAGTTAAAGGACCAGTAGGAATGGCTTACTCTATCCAGTCTCTACCAGTGAGGAAACACAAGTGTTGGAGAGCATATAACTCATCCGAGGTCACCGAGTAAGATTAAAGAGAGGGGAGAGCTCAGGCACCTATGGTCCAGCTGGTGTGAGGCTGCACCCCAAAAACACAAGGCCCTTCACCAGAGCTCTAGGCCACTGGCGTCTATTGTGCCATGTCTTAGCAACTTCATGGAAAATGAACACATCCACACTGCGCTCATTAGCACACCGTAAAGCAGCGCCTGTCTCAGCATACACTAGGCCCAGGAAAAGTCTCTATAAAGAATTTGAAACCATAAGCCAGAATGCCGAAGGTGAAGTGGAGAGGAGGCAGCAGAGGCATGTTACATTCCGCCTCTTTACCCAAGCAGGGTTTGAGAAGCACGGAGGTGGCCGAGACAGAGCAGACACTGGAGGCCTCCATGGTTTTCCTCCGCCGCGAGGTGAGGAGAGGAAAGGCGTGTCTCCACTGCACCTGCTTGCGATGCCAGCAGCTGCTGGGACACGCACACCGGTTCAGGTTTGCCAGTGACCGTGCACTGCTGCCCAGACCCAGTCAGTCCTCAGCGGTGGGCTGGCCTTGCCTGAGCATTTGGCCCACGTGTGTTCCTTTTCAGTGGGCTGGCTTCTGGGGAAATGCTGTGTGAGACCCAAAGGGCGTGTTTATTATGGGACATTACTTAAACTATTGGAATGACCACAATACAGTTATTTTTAGGCACCACAGGGGAGAGGAAGCCAAATCTATACTCTGGTTGAAATACCTTCAGCCCAGCCCTAACCAGTTTCGTTCAGTGGATAGAGCGTTAGCCTGCAGACTCAAGGGTCCCAGGTTCAATTCCTGTCAAGGGCATGTACCTTGGTTGTGTACCTTGGCACACACCCAGTAGAGAGGTTTCAGGAGGCAGCTGATCTATGTTTCTCTCTAATCGACGTTTCTAACTCTCTATCCTCCCTTCCTCTCTATAAATCAATTAAAAAAATTTTTTTAATAAAATAAATACCTTAAGTCCACGTCTTGAATGTTGTTCGGGTGCTGAGTAAGCTTAAAATGGTTATTTTCAGCCCTGGCTAGTAATGTCTTAAAATTATTATAGAAAAGAAAATCACTATGGAAGTAGTTGTGGCCTCGTTGCCTCCCCTGCCCCCCTCCCCCGAAGGGTTTTGAGGGCCCCTAGGAGGCTAAGACACCTGTCTGTTGCTGCCAGATTGACTTATAAAATAGATGTTTTGTTTTTAAGAATCTAAGCTACTTGTAGCTACTTTTTACTTATTGAATGTATGCTCCTGAATTGCAGAAAAGTCTAGTGCCCACACTTAGTAGTTCTCAGTTGTATGTTAACTAAAGGTGCTTCCAGGACATGGAGACGTCTGAATATTCAAAATGATGATTGTGAGCCTAGAGTAGAACATTTCTGATTCTGCTGTCTGTACGTTAAGAATGATGTGTTAGTTCTGTGGCAGCCAGCGGTTCCTAGCCAAGTTGTATGGGGTGAGTGTGCATGTGGTGCCATGCACATTGTACATGCATGGTTACATGTCTGGTGGCCTCCTAAGGGCCATCCTTTTTTAAAAGGAGTGTCTGCAGGGGAAGCAGGGTTAAGTCAGTGAGCATGCTCAGGGCTGCTGTCGCTGTGGACAGCCGGCTAATGTGCGGGCTCTGCGTCTGCGCCTCTCCTGGAGGAAGGTGCCCGCCAATTCTGCTTGTGCAGCCCCCACGAGCCCAGCACGAGGCCGGGAGTGCTGCTGTGACATGGATGCGCTATTGTTGAGGGACTTATTTGTTGAATATCCACATGCTGTATGTACAAACATTACTGCAACAACTAAGTGAACTTGACCTTATTTAATCTACTTCAACGCTGTTACATTAGGTGTGTCCCCATTTGAGTAATTTATCTGAGCTTGGTCAGCTAGGTCTGGTTAAAGTCCAAAGGCTGTCATACTCCAAGGCCATAGCTGCCTGGCATGTGGAGGTGACGGAGGGAGCGCGGGTGGGAGAGGGCATGGCTTGTCTCCTCCTCCGCCTTGTCTCTTAGTGAATGGTTTGTAGTCGGGGAGGGGAAATAACTGGCTGTCTGAGCAGCAGTTCTGAGGGAAGGGTGTGTACTGCTGGGGAAGAACAACCTGGAAGACAAACTAAGACCCCTTCATAGCACCGGTGGCTCATTCTAGAAGACGAGCTAAAGGACTGAGAAATGCCATGAAGACAAGTGCTTACATGAGAGGGGAGAGAACTACATAAGAGAGAAGCATGAGCGCACGCACACACGCACTCACGCACACGCGCGCGCACACACACACACACACACACACACTCACACACATGCACAACTCTTTGGGGAGCAGAGGGAAATCGACAGGGAACCTCGGAGCGATCCTTGTTTGGGGTTGCCTTGTGGCCTGACACTGGCTGTGAGTGCTCACCTTCGGGGCTGAAGCAGGGAGACACCGGCTGTCACGGGCGGACCACTAGTCCGAGGTCTTCTCTCCTGCATCAGGGAGGCCGAGGCTGGAGCTGTGGTGTGGCTCCATCTTCCCATAGCTGAACAGAGGACTATTTGTCCAATGTTCTCAACGTTCTCAGTCCTCTAAAATGACCGCAGAGGCCCAGCGGGCGTGGCTCGGGCCAAGCATCTACCTATGAACCAGAAGATCATAGTTCGATTCCTGATCAGGGCACATACCCAGGTTTCGGACTCAATCCCCAGTAGGGGGCATGCAGGAGGCAGGCGATCAATGATTCTTTCTCATTATTGATACTTCTCTCTCTCTCTCTCTCTCTCTCTTTCTCTCTCTCCCTTCCCCTTCCTCTCTGAAACCAGTAAGAAAGTAATAAACAAACAAACAAACAAATAAAATGAAAAGAAAGCACTTACCTGGAAACTCCCTGGGAATTTATTTATAAACCAAATTATGTTCCATATTTCCTCATGTGTTATTTATTCTTCATTGGGGTCATATTGGTGGGATTTTTAGTAATTCTGAACTAGAACACCACAACATGTGAAATATGAAAAAGGCACAGAAAACTTTAAGGTATTAAAATATTTTATTTAAAAGAAGCATTCAGCCAGCATGGTGTAGCTGACAGGATATCAGACTAATAGTCTAAAAATTCTGATTCTCTTTGGTCTGATGATTAACCCTCTCTTTTTAGCAGCTAACTTATCTTTTAGGATTGCTGAAGCTAAAGTGGGGCATTAGTCATTTAACAAAAAATACAGGTGGAGGGGAAAGACCCTAAAAAGCAGCCTGCTTACTTTAAATCTGTCCTGTGCGTTTCTAGGTTTTTAAAAAGTCTTGTATCACCTTTAAAGGTCTCATAGTTTGTGTGTGATTTACTTTTTAAATATAAATCATTTTTTACTTTTTAGCTGCAGATGACATACAATATTATATTAGTTTCTGGGATACACACTAGTGGTTGACCTTACATAATTTACTAAGTGGTCATTCGATAAATCTTGGGTCCATTTGACATAAGGTCTCGTGGTTGTTAATGTTGGAGTTAGAACTTTTATAGGTTCCACGCGCTGCATTTCTCCTCCCCACCTCTCTGTTATCTTTGCTATTTTCCAAATTGTGAGTGAGCAGGGAGCTGGGTAAAAGGAACAGAACACAGTGGTGCCGGTAGCCTCTCCAGCGTTAGTCACCGAGGCTGCAGCTTGCTGCTCCGGGGAAGGTATGGTTGGGATAGACAAGCCCTCCGTGTTTAACACTTACATTGCCTTAGAAATGCAGGCTTTACCCCATTTAAAAGTGGATTCTAGTCTACAAATATATTTGCAGTTCGGTTGTTTACAACTTGGAATGCATTATTGTATGCAGACTGGTTAAAAGATCAGATTTATTAGCCTCATTGTGGTTTAACAAGATACTTTTGCAAAGAAAAATTTTGTTTCCTTTATAAAGCATTTTTACACATTTGGCCTATCCAGTTTCCTGAGGTTGAATTTACTGTTATTCCTATTTTATTTTTAGAACTAGAAGCCCAGTGCCTGAAGTTTGTGCACTTGGCGGAGGTCCCCTCAGCCCAGCCTGCCCCCTCACACAGACTGGGAGCCCTCAGGGGATGTCCTGCTGACAGCTTAGACCTGCTTCCCAGCATCCCTCTGCGGGAGGTGACTGGGCTGATCAGGGGAAGGCCCATCACCCCATTGCTGGCCGCTGCAGCCACCAAGGTGTTTTCATCAACATGGACTCCAGTCCCTTCACCATGAAAAACGACAACTTTCTTTAGGCATTTTCAAGATGTCTCTCTCTCTCTCTCTCTCTCTCTCTCTCTCTCTCTCTCTCTCTCTCTCTCTCCCCCTCCTTCTTCTTCTTCCTCTTCTTTCCTCTTCTTCTTCCTCCTCCTCCTCCCTCTCCTCCTCCTTCTCCTCCTCCTCCTCGTCGTCGTCTTCTTCTTCTTCTTCTCCTCCTCCTCCTTCTCCTCCTTCTCCTTCTTCTCCTTCTTCTTCTCCTCCTTCTCCTTCTCCTCCTCCTTCTTCTTTTTCTTCTCCTCCTCCTCCTCCTCCTCCTCCTTCTCCTTCTCCTTCTCCTTCTCCTTCTCCTCCTTCTCCTTCTTCTCCTTCTCCTCCTCCTCCTCCTCCTCCTCCTCCTCCTCCTCCTCCTTCTTCTCCTCCTCCTCCTCCTCCTCCTCCTCCTCCTCCTTCGATGATTTTTTAGAGAGCATGGAAGAGAGAGGGTAAGACAGAGAGAGACATCAATTGAAAGGGACACTTTGATTGGTTGCCTCCTGTTTGAATCCTGACCTGGGCCCTGGCCAGGGAGGAGCCTGTAACCTAGGTACATGCCCTTGATCAGAACCGAACCCAGACCCTGAGATCGGCAGGCCAAGGCTCTATCCACTGAGCCAAACCAGCTAGGGCAGGATATGACATTTCTTAGCCCCTCCAGAGCGGACCTTAGTTTTTCCTCCAGGAGTGAGGTGAGAAAACCGAGATCACCTCCTTGGATTCTTATTACCCAAGTTACCAAGAACACCGTGAGAGGTGTACTGGGAGCTTAGCCAATGAGTGGCCAGAAAAGGTGTTTCTTCTGTAGGTCCTGCACAGAGGCCCCCCCTGCATCTTGTCTGCTGGGGTGGGGGCGTGCGCCATCTTTGTGGTGGAGTGACAGTTAATTTGCATATTAGATTAGATGTTTTTGTGGGTGTTACTAAATAACAGTCATGCACAGAATACTTTGCTCTTCTCTCCCTCCCTCCTCCTTAGTACTTATGTTTTGGGTTATCAGTAATGCAAAAATTCATCCCTGTCCCAGCCGGCCCAATGCACATGTGTAGGATGATCTGTTGAGTGTAGGGATAGGAAAATGGTCACGTGAAGAGGCTCCTGTGCTCACGGTACCACAGGGGTGTCATGAAGAACCACGGGCTCCTGAGAGAGTGAGCTCGGTGGAAAGGCATTCACAGTCGTCACACTCGGTGGTTCATTCCTCAGCAGACAGGTGGCCGGCAGGGAGGGGTGGGCCCTTGCAAAAGCAGTGGCCAAAGAGCTCCAGGGCAGTGTTTGTTGTTGGTCTTCACACAAGGATGCTTTTCCACGGATTCTTAGAGGGTGTGGGAGGGAGGGAGAGAGACAGAGATACGGTGATGTGAGACACATCAGTTGATTGCCTCCAGCGCGTACCCCAACAACCAGGGCCAGTGATTGAGCCGGCAACTCATGAGGTGCATGATGTTGACCGGAATCAAACCCACAGCCCTTCAATCCACGGGCTGATGCTCTATCCACTGAGCCAAACCAGCTAGGGGAACTTGAACACCGTTTGTAACCCCCTCCTTAAAAAAAAAATAATAATTTTCATCGATTTTTTTTTTTAACATAGAGAAAGGGAAAGGGATAGAGAGTCAGAAACATCAATGAGAGAGAAACATTGATCAGCTGTCTCTCCTGCTCAGTCCCACTGGGGATGTTCCCACAACCAAGGTACATGCCCTTGACCGGAATCGAACCTGGGACCTTTCAGTCCAAACCAGTGAGGGCCCCCCTCCTTGATGGATGAATTGTCTGATTTTAGCACATTTGGTGTATTTTAAATGAAAAAGGCCAAGTGATCATTTAGGAAGAGCTGAACACGAGGAAAGGCCAGCAGGATTTGTTGGAGATGCCTGGTGCTCTTGGCTGCCTGAACCACAGGACTTGTATGCCTGTTGCTGGTTGTGGTCACTGAGAATCACAGTGAGAAAGGAGTGACAAGACCCTCGGTTCCCTGAGTGCGCAAGAGGGAAAGGAAAAGGTATATGGTAGACCTGTCTCTTTAAAAGGTAGGGTTGTCTGTGTTCCCCAGTGACACAGGTACACATATCAAAACAACCCTGAAAGGTATCTTGTTTTGTGATCTCATTCATATATGCCTGAACTCTGAAATTTTGCCTTTTCAAATTGATGTCTCCAGATAAAGATTTACTTCACTTTTTATGGAATAGACTTTTCTGAAATATTAGCTGTTTAAATGCAAATAGACGTTTTCCTGATGAAATTTCACAACAGATTTTCACTTGTAAAGTCTATAGAAATAAAAGTAGATCTTAGCCAAAACCAGTTTGGCTCAGTGGATGGAGTGTTGGCCTGTGGACTGAGGGGTCCCAGGTTCGATTCTGGTCAAGGGCATGTACCTTGGTTGTGGGCACATCCCTGATTGGGGGGGGGGGGGGGCTGGGAGGCAGCTGATCGATGATTCTTTCTCATCAATGTTTCTAGCTCTCTATCCCTCTTCTTTCCTCTCTGTGAAAAATTAGTAAAATATATTTTTTAAAAAACCTTTAAAAAAATAGATCTTATAAAATAAATTTAAGAAGGCACATTTTCCCAGTTGACGTGTAATATGATATAGTTTCTAGTGTACAACATAGTGATTAGACATTTATATAACCTATAAAGTGATCCACCTGACACCATATGTAGTTATTACAATATTATTGACTACTAGTAGCCTGGCATACAGAATTCATGCACGTTAAAAGGGAATTAGAGAAAATAATTTAATATTGCTACTTGCTTAGTGAAATGTGTATATATGTCTAATCACTATGTTGTACACTAGAAACTAGTATCATTCATATATATATATATATGAAAATCTCCCTCCTGTCAGAGTTTGGGGCATACTGCGGGACCCAGAGTCAATCCCCCCCCCCCACACACACACACACACACCCAGACCCAGCCGGCCACCTGCAGGGTGAAGGGCGCAGGCTCAGGTCCTCCAGCCCCGGCTCAAGGGTGTGACACCATCTGCATGTTGCTCTTTATAATATATGACCATATAGCATATCCCTGTACTGTACTCTACATCCCCCTGACTGTTCTGTAACTTCTTCTTCCTTCACCTTTTCCACCCATCCTCCCAACCCCCTCTATCTGTATCTGTAAGTCTTTCTGTTCTGCTTGTCTGCTTATTTTGATTAAAAATGTATGGTTTTGAAGAAGAAGAAGAGATTTAAAAAAAAAAAAAAAACTTGTTTGGTGCCAAACTTTTTAAAAAAAATATATTTTGTTGATTTTCCACAGAGAGGAAGGGAGAGGGAAAGAGAGCTAGAAACGTCAATGAGAAAGAACCATCGACCAGCTGCCTCCTGCACACCCCCTACTGGGGATGTGCCCGCAACCAGTGTACATGCCCTTGACCGGAATCGAACCCGGGACCTTTCAGTCTGCAGACCAACGCTATCCCCTGAGCCAAACCGGTTTCGGCTGGTGCCAAACTTTTTCATACAGAAAACCAGACCCTTGTTTATAGCATTTCTGGTCAAATAGGGCTTTTCATTTGTGTGGTGGTGGTGGTGGTTGGTTAGCGTTCATTGGCGGCTTAGGCACCAAAAGCTTCCGCTCTGTCGTGGCAGCCGTATGGCTGTTTAAGGTTTGTCAGTTGCAGTGGCGCCTCCTGGTGTCCAGGATGCCCATTTCCATCGTCAGTTGTGGGTCCCACCCTGCAGCACTGGCCCTCTTACAGCACGTTGGGAGGTCTGCCCCTCAGGCGAGCTGCTGGCGTTTGTGGTGTGACTCGGGAACACTTCCCCGAGCAGCTATCTGTGGGAAGGACTCTGTCGGGGTCAGCAGCGTTCACCATCTGATCGGGATTCATTCCTTACAGACAGGGGGGACATTCTTGCCAGCTTCTCCTGCCCCTTTTCCCTTCCCTGAAGGACACCCAGTGGTCTCTTCTTGTCAGAGGAAATTGGTGGAGACAAGTGAGGACAGTGGGACTCAAGAGGTGTCTGAACCGTAGCCTGGGGTTGACCTGGGCTTTTCACCCCTATTACTTCTGCTAGGGCACCCCGCCCCCCCCCCCCCCACACCTGAAAACAAGTCTGGGCTCTTCCAAAGTAGAGACTCATTTGCAGTTCCTTTGTAAAAGGAACCATGGGAATTCCAGATGGATTTGGGTTAAAAACCCCAGCCTGGCCACTTACCTAACCCTTAGCTACTTCCTGTCTCATTGTGGAAGGGGAAGTGACTTCCTCCTCTGGAGGCTGTTGGCCATCCAGCTGGGCGGTGGCTGTCCGGACTGCTGGACAGGCGCCGCTGGTAGTGCCTGACCTGGAAGCTAGCGAAGTGTGTGCGGCTCTGTTCCTGGGGCTGGCCTTGTCCATTCTGTCACACGCAGTCAGAGCGTATTAGCCTGGAGACACGGAGGAGCACATGGGGGTATGTAGCACCTTCATTGCAAGAGCAAGGGCTCTCCTCCCCTTCCCCTTCCAAGGGGCTGTGCTGCTTTTTGAGCCAGCAAGTGCTAGAAGCTCTTAACTCAGAAGCATTGTGGTCCTTTTCCAAACGAGTCAGGTGTATTTTTCTACCTCACCCACATCCCTCAATCCTGGGAGAATTCACTTGAAATAGCAGCTATAATAATCTATATATATATAAAAGCTGAAGTGACCAGATGCCCAGCCGGAAGCTATGAACACTGACCACCAGGCGGCATCTGCTCAACACAGGAGCTGCCACATGACAGCAGCTTTGCAGAGTCCCCTCTTGCACTTTGGAACCCCTGGGGGGATATCAGACTGCTGGTTTTGGTCCCATCCTCACAGGCCAGGTCGAGGGACCCCCCACCTGACAAAGGGACCCCGCTCACTCCGCAGACACCCTTCGAGCCCCAGCACCGCCCCAGGTGAGGCTAACTGGAGAGGGACTGCAGGAAGTTGGCTCCAGGGCACATCAAGCCCGTCTCACCCAGCTCACCTGCCAGCCACCTTCTAATTTATTTCCTTTCCATGTCCATGAATCCATGCACCAAGCCTCTAGTACATATCTGATAGGTATGATGTGCACTGACCCCCAGGGGGCAGATGCTCAGTGCAGGAGCGGCTGAGCTGCAGTGACTTGGCCACGGTGGTTGTTGGGTAACGCACCCGCACCCAGAACCGAGTGGAGGGAGGCCGATCCCTCAGGGCTTTGGCCGTGGGTTATGATGTCGATGGGGCGCTGCCAGCCCCAGTCTGGTTCACTGCTGAGCTGTGGTGGCCGCAGAGGCTCCTCCAGCCATGACACTGCCCCAGGTGTGGCCAGCTCAGGAGGGACCCGGGAGGTTGGCTCCAGGGTGTGGCCAGCCCGTCTCCCCAGTCCTGTCCTGCCCCCCCCCCACACACACACACACACACATCTTCTGATTAATTTCCTTCCAGTGTGCACATATCTGTGCACCAGGCCTCTAGTTTCCTGATAACAGGCCGATCCGGAGAGCCTTGGCTCCTCACTTGTGGAATGTTGTTGGGCTGAGCGTTAGAGGAGAGGGCCGCCGGACTGTTTCCCATTCTAGTCCTGTTCTTAGGAGCACCTGGCACGCGTGCTGCCTTTGAAGGAGTGCAGTTCATCTCACCGGTTCATGTGTGAGTTTGCGCTGCCGATCCTGGATTGTGGTGCTGGGCTGAAGGTTCGGGTGGGAGGGCGTGTTTGATCGCCGTGGCAGACATGCAGTGGCACCTCCCCGGTGCCCAGGATGCCCGTAGCCGAGTGGAGGGCCTGAGGAGGGGCGGCTCAGAGCGTCCCTGGCGCACACTGCCCGGGCCACTGAGGCCGCGCGAGATGCGGAATCCCTCCTCTGCTCATCACCACTGCGCTGCTGCTCTGCCTGCCGCCGCCAGACAGCGCTGCCTGTGCCCGTGCTTTCTGAACCCCCTCTGCCTTTTCATTTCCATGTTCCGCTCAGCCCCTACCTAGCATCCCTCTCCCGGCTCACAGGAAGTGTCCCCCGTTCTCCCAGCCTTCGTGAGTGTGTGCTTTCTCTCCTCCGTCCCCTGAATTCACTCCTAGCTCGATGGCCGTCGGTCTTCCTTCCCCTTTGAGCGCACAGCACAGGGTGTCTCCCTTTCCTGTAGAAATCTCCCACCTGTGCTCACCCTTCTGTCTGGTCGGTTCCCAAAGAAGGCTCTGAGGTACCCCGTGGTCCCCGGGGGCTGCTCTAAGCCGCAGTGACTTCCTGCACCCCCGGAGCTCCGCCCTCTCCTCAGGCCTCACTCTGCGAGTCTTGTTTATTCGTTATTTACCCACTAGGTAATTGTACTATCAGAGATGATTAGGGTGCAGTTCTGCCCCTGAGGAGTATACAGTTGATTGGCAGTTACAGTGCCCATAGTAGTGACGTCACAGATGGGGCAGACGTCCGGAGGTTCTCCTCGAGGTGCAGCTCTCTGAGTTCTACGGATTGTTCCCAGGTCACCCTGGCTGAGGCTGGCTGGTGTGGATGGCGATCCCTGTGGACAGTGAGCTGCTGTGACCCCAGCTAGCATCTGCGGTGCACGACCGTACCACACTGCTGTGGATGGCTGTGGCCGCCTGGGTCAGAGCCCGGGATGGAGGAGGCTCCTGCGGGGGCGTGGTTTAGGGGAAGTCCCTCCTCCCCAGGGGTGCTCCCCTGTGTTTGAGGCCCTGGCCCAGTGACAGTGTGGCCCTCTGCGGCCCAGTCTGAGGTGGCCCTGGCTGGCTTCCATGGTACCAAGGCCTGTGCAGCTCTGAGCGCACCGCTGTGATTCTGGCGAAGGCACGTGCCACTGAGCGCTGGCCGCTCTGAGCAGACCGTGGCCGGCGCAGGCAGCCATGGATCCAGCAAACTCTCGTTTTGGTTTGCTTTTCTCCTGTCTAGTCCGCCGTCCTGGGGAGCACAGGGAGCTGTAGTCTGAGGCACCACTGGTGGTGGCAGCTAGCGTTTCCCTCGAGGGGATCCGGTTTGTGTCCTTGCCTCTGCCGGAGGGTTCGTTATGCTGGATTGTCCATCAGGTGGCTGTCTGTGGAGAGGAGCACCTCCACGTGGCCTGCAGGGTCGTGCTGAGCCAGCGTCAGCTGCAGGGGAGGACATGTCGTCACCTAAGGGTTTTACAGTGACTTTCCGTCTGCACCCCGTGGTTGCTGTGTTGTCTGCGGGCCGGGCCAGGCACAGCTGCAGGGAGCAGACCACGTCGGGTCGTGGAGGGGAGATGTCACACTGGTGATTTTATCCCCTTCTCGGGGGTGACCAGTGTCCGTGTAATGACGAGAGGTGAACCCTCTGCGGGTGCCAGGGGGGCATTTGTGTGATCCTGACAGATCTGAGAGTAGCTCTCAGCACTCCCAAAGCCAGCGCAGTGCCCTCAGGCTGAGAGACACTTCGCTGCTCGTGTGAGCACCTGCACGGGGCCTTAAAGGTAGATGTGCAAGAGGTGTGTTTGAAAGAGAAGAAGGTTATGACTCCTCCATGCTACAGGGCGGTAGGAATGTAGAGATAGCACCATCTAATAGAGGTCTGAGATGCCAGACACTAGTATAAGTACCTGAGTAATTGGAAGACCAAAATAAAGACTGGTATTTATAAAGCAAGTAATGGTGTGTCTTTCCTTGAATGTTTTAGAAAACCTCGAATCAATTCTCAGCTGGTGGCACAGCAGGTGGCACAGCAGTATGCCACCCCACCACCCCCGAAGAAGGAGAAGAAGGAGAAAGTTGAAAAGCAAGATAAAGAGAAACCCGAGAAAGATAAGGAGATTAGTCCCAGTGTTACCAAGAAAAATACCAACAAGAAAACAAAGTAAGTTCCTGGGTAACTCAGCACGATATGTTGTTTTGCAGGTGAATCAGAGATACCTTTTAAATGTCTCTCTTGGTTCCCCGCTCTTTAGACCAAAGTCTGATGTCCTGAAAGACCCCCCTAGTGAAGCAAATAGTATACAGTCTGCAAATGCTACAACCAAGACCAGCGAGTCAAATCACACCTCAAGGTACGGAAACTAGGATGCAGAGCTCGGGTGCCGCTCTGGTGTACTGAGTTCTGCTCCAGAACCAGACGGCTTTGTGCCTGTGGGCTCACAGGCTGAGGGGTGTGGGGAGAACTAGGTCTGAGACTGTCAGCTGCGTGCGTGCGAGTGTGTGTGTGTGTGTGTGTGTGTGTGTGTGTGTGCGCGCGCGCGCGTGCGTGCTGCTTTATACCACTGTGGCCAAACGGGAGACATGCGCTAAGGATCATGTTGGAGTGGTTCAGAGCTTTGCTAGCGGCGGTGGTTTCTGTGGCTGCTGAGGGTGAGCTGCAGGTTTTGTGGTCAGCTGTGGCATGTGGTGGTGTCATGAGATCTGTGTGTGGATGTCTGCCAGAACCGCTTCCAATCCGTAGCTCATGTAACTGTCCCCGTGGTGGTGCTTTCAGGCCCCGGCTGAAAAACGTGGACAGGAGCACGGCGCAGCAGCTGGCAGTGACTGTGGGCAACGTGACCGTCATCATCACAGACTTTAAGGAAAAGACTCGCTCCTCCTCCACGTCCTCCTCCACAGTGACCTCCAGCGCAGGCTCTGAGCAGCAGCACCAGAGCAGCTCGGGGTCGGAGAGCACAGACAAGGGCTCCTCCCGCTCCTCCACGCCCAAGGGCGACCTGTCCGCAGTGAACGACGAGTCTTTCTGAAGCGCACGTGGAGCGTGGAGACTGAGTCAGGGCCTGGAAGCCGGACCTCCACCTGCCCATGTGCGAGCACCGGGAGCCTTCCGTGGACATCGCCATCGTGATGCCGCCAGGATCATTTCTGCTTGCCATGGGCATTTGGCCACCAAGGAATTTCGCACCCTGACGATTACTCTTGACACTTTTATGTATTCCATTGTTTTATATGATTTTCCTAACAATCATTTATAATTGGATGTGCTCCTGAATCTACTTTTTATATATATATAAAAAAAAATCTGCTGTGCACAATTTTCCATGTACATTACAACTGGTTTTTGTTTTTGTTTTGTTGGGGGGTGGCCTGGGAGGGGGAGGGAACTTTTATTTATTATGTTCACAAGCTCCATCCTCTCAGCATATCCTTCTAAGTTTCTTTCTTCCAGTTATACTGTGTACTATCAGTTTTGATATAACTATATATAAATATAAAATTATATATAAAGGGTTATTTGAAACCAATCCATGGCAACGCTGGTGCTTGATACACTGTGAAGTGAGTACAACCTTGAACAGTTACAGACCCGGGACCGTCCCTTCTACGAAGCGCTGACATTGCATTAAAATCGGTCTTACACGAGCTGTGTTCCGGCCCACAGGCAGCGTGGCCGTGCGAAGAGTACTGGCTGATAGGAAAACCGGTCTTTAAACGTGTGGTCTCCCCTTTCAGGCTCTCCCAGGCCTGCACGCGCCCGGTCTGGCCGGGGCTCTGTCCGCAGCGCCCAGAGCACCGTGGTGCTCGCAGTGCGTTCTCATGTGGCGCTCGATCCTGAAAACACGGCGTTCTGTGCGCCATTCCACCACTCCCAGGCCTCTGCTCGGGGCTCAGGTCAGACTATGAATTGTCGCTTAGTTACTAAGGATTAAACCTGAGTAAACTGTGTTTTTGGTCCGTACAAGAAGCAGATCCCTGACTCCACTCTGAGGGGCTTTGCCCTGGTGGTTTGTCATTGAAGTCGGTTTGCCTCCTGCCCTCCTTCCCCTCACGGGTCCCTTTATTCAGTGGTTTCAGTGGTGGGAGTTGTTTTCCTTGTCCCGAGGAGCTGCAGGGCTCACCGCTGCTGGGAGAGCACTTGTGGGAGCCTGGGCTCCTTCCTGCCTGAGGGGGCGCTGGGGTTCCCACCGCCAGCCTTTCACACCGTCGTCGGATTAGTGTGACTCCCACCACGCGTGGCCAGAGCCCCAGACTCCAGTCATGTCTGGTCTCGTGCCCCTTCCTTCATTTGGTCCTAACGGGAGGGTGCCGGGGCAGCTGGCGGTGAGGAGGGCGGGGGTGTGAGAAGCCGGAGAGCAGAAGCCGCTGGGGCTGGAGGCCACAGGGCCAGGGAGCACCCCGCCGACAGGAAGGCCCTTCCCGCCGACACCAGGCCCTCACCGCTCTCCGGCGCAGGCTGTGGCCCTGCTCGCAGACGCTCGGACATGTCCCCTCTTCACCATGAGGCTTGCATCTGGGATGCAAGCTGTGCTTACCTTTTTAGATACCTTTTTCAAGTATTTATTAATGAACCAAAGGAAATCAAATGCTTTCTGTAAGTATCAGAATATATAATACATAGTGATTTGACTATGAATTTTAAATCCACAATTTAATATTCGTGGGATATTGCAAAGACATTCCTTCTAAAGTTTTAATATTCCTTTTATTAAGGGTCTCAGGGAGGGTAAATTAGTCAGCCATATTTATTTTCCAGAGATTAAGGAATTGCTAAGTTTGAAAATTACCTTTTTAATAAAAATTAGATGTCACCAAACTCGTGGGTTGCACTGCTTTCCGAACCATAAAGTGTTGGTGTGTATTTCAGAAACACTGTGTAACTTCAGAATTAGTCTCCTAGATTAGTGGGGAAAGCTGAGGAGCCAGCTCTCGGCTGCTAATTAATGATGCTAATTGACGATGGCCAGTGTCTTGGTGTCTTGGCTTTGCCTCCGTGATGAGCAGAGAACGGGAGGTGACAGATGGAGGGTGCGTTAGGACCGTGGGATGACGTGGCCATTTTGGTGGAACGGCAAGTGACCTGGCCGGCCCCTGCACCGCAGGCTGCCGAGGCCCGGGGGTGGGCACGTGAGGCTTGGTGTCTGACATTGAGATCCCTCCGACGTTTGCTCGGGAGACGGAATTCGTGGAACTTCCTGCATTTGCCGTTTGCCCCACAGGGTGGGCAGTGTGTACAAACACTAGTGTAGATTAGAAAGGTGTACATTAAAGGGTCAGAAATAGCTGGTATTCGGTAGCACAGTTCGCAGTCATAAAGCCAAAACAAAAAGCACAGTGTTACCCTTGCAAGTCTCCATTGGTCTTCAGCGCGAGCACACAGCTACCTGGCATGCTCTGGAGCAGCTGGAAGGTGAAGCATCTTGACACCCACAGAACATTTCGATCCAAGCCCTTCTGTGATTTCAGTCTGGATGTTTGGAAACAATGGCAGAGCTTCTGGGAGTTGCGTTCCACAAAGACGTCTCACCTGCCTTATCAAGACCGTTCTCAGCCTACTTTTCTAAGCTACCATGTCGTAAATTATTGAAAGTTTATTAATTGCTGAATACATAATAACCTTTGCTTGTATGTAACCGAAAATGGTTTAAGAGCCAACATTTAGAGTATGACAATGGAGCTGAACAGTTTTTAATGCGCAAGCAGTTCTGTTCTTGTGTATGACTTGTAACCTTAATTTACTGTGTAAAGATGGTTACATTATTTCCTTAGCTTTGTTTGTTGGAGACAAATAGAGAATGCTTGTTAAGTATGTCAGACATAATCTTGTGCATTTTCGTTACTGTATTATACGGGCTATATTTCTCATTTTCCCAAGAAGACCTTGTGTCTCGCTCCGGAGGTTTCTGCTCTGTCCGTCTTGATAGCTGAGTCTTAGGGTCTGCTTTTTCTTCATGCGCAAGTGTCCGTTGGTGGTTTTGTGAACTGGTCAGAGATTCACAGGTCTTAAGTGTTTGGAGGAATTTATATTGGACACTGCTCTTCGTCTAGCAAATAAAGATGTTAATATATTCCTGTTGCTGGCATGTGCACGACGGTGTGATTAGAAGCCACTTTATCATTTTCCTGCTTTAAATAGAAATGTCTATTTATGAATTCTGCTTGTAGTTTTTTCACAAATAAAATAGTAAAATTTACATTGAAATCGTAGTTTTGTGTGGGAAATGATTCTTTTTCGAACTTAAGATTGTTAACTGGTGGAGTATGCCCATTGGGAGCAGAAGGCAAAGGGCGTGTGTGGGGAGCTGGCGTGGCCGTGGCTGCAGGAAGTGCTTGGGCAAGGGATGGCCGAGTGTTGAAGGAAAGGAGCAACGTGTCACGCACATCCTGTGGAGGAGGCAGGGGACGGCGCCACGGGTTAGCTCCGTGGTGCTGGGGCCTCAGAGGTCAGCCTGGCGCGGGCCCTGCAGTCAGGCTGGAGCGGAGGACAGCGTCAGACCAGCGCCCCCGGGGCAGAGCAGGCTGCAGGCGGAGCCCAGGCTTCCCGGGACCTGCTGGCCCGTCCGCGTGTGCACCGGCCTAGAAGAGGCTCCGGACCCTCGTGTGAAACAGGTTTGTCCTGGTGACAGAAGGCTGGCTCGTCCCTTTGTCCTTGTCCTGATTTCCCGGAGTCAAACCCGGGTCCAGCCCCTCAGAAATCGGGAAGGTTGAAGGTTGAAGGGGCTCATGGTGCCTGGTGTCTCCCAGGGGCGTTGTGGGTGCAGGCTCTGTGCTCCTGTGGAGTCCTGCTGGGCACCCGCTTCGCCGTTTGGGAGGACGGGAGCTGTCCACTGGACAGCGGGCAGCAGGGCGCGTCCCGGCGGGCAGTGCCAGGAGGGAGGTCGGCACGGCGCCGGGCGGCCGAGGGCCCGGGGGCCCTGCTGGAGAGGCCCGGGGAGAAGCTCTGCTGGGCGAGTGTCGGCCAGGGCAGGGAGGGCTTTCAGCTGGGACGTGCCCAAGCTGCTTATGCTCTGCCCTCGGCACCTTTCTGGGCAGCGGAGAGGAGAGGAGAGCCGTCGGGGCCCTTGGGCCCTGGCCCCAGCAGTCCCCAGGGGCCACGCTGAAACCTGGAGACCATGCCAGGAGAAGGGTGGCGCCGCCCTGTTGGAGGAGCGGTGCCCAGACCCCTGTTTGCCGAGGGTCTAAGGAGCCTGTCCGGCCGGGCTGCCTTCTCGGCGTTTGCCCAGTGAGCCCTGCACGCTCTGACTTCCATTTCAAGCTCCCAGGGCACATCGGGGAGGCCAGCCTGGACTGAAAGGAGACGTCCAGCTGTGCCCGCAGGAACCCCGGGCCGGGGCTCCCTGTGAGGCAGGCCACTCCTGGGCTGTGCCAGGCATCACCAGTCAATCACAGCCCCTCTGGCAGCGGGTTCACCACGCGCCTCCCTCCACCTGCTCTGGAGCCACACCCCCACGCTCCTGTGAGACACAACCATGTCACCGCTGCCCTGACACACCGCCCGAAGCACCGGGCCTGGCGCTGCCCTGGAGGGGCTGGCGAGGGCGTGGAGGGCCAGGAAGAAGAGAACTCGGCACCCAACACCCAGCTCTCCGAAGGCTGCCCTCCAGACGCAGAATGCCAGCCGCACTGGCTCTGTCCGCCCGGGCTCTCGGCACGGCACCGCCGAGGGTTCCGAGACCACGTGTCCCGCTGGCCTGGGTGCGGGATGCCCGGCTCATGGTCTCGTCTCGTCCCACCTCCTCCCCGTGCCCTGCCCTGCACCAGGCCCTGAGCCATGCCCGGTGCCTGCGTGTGCTGTGCTGTTTTTGACGGGAAGCAGTGGTTTTCTGGACACATTTTTTATTTTTTTATTAAGGTATTATATGTGTACATAGCTTACCATTGCCCCCCCCTCCCATTCATGCCCTCCCTGCTGTCATTTGACAATCTGCTTGTTTTATGGTGACTATCTCAGGATCACATGAATAGAATCAGCTCCTCCTCTGGTTCTCACCGCCCCTCCCCCTGGGTCCCACTGCTTCCCCTGGGACACACGGCTCACCCGGGGCACACGGTCCCTCTGGGGCGCTGGGGTCAAGAATTGGGGGCGCCGCGCTAGCTCCTCGCTAGCATGGCGGGCAGGCTGGGACGGCTGCGGGCAGGGAGACCGAGCTCCAAGGAGTCTCAGGCTGCTGACGCGGAGGCCAAGCTCCGAAGCCACCCACTCCCTGGACCCGGGGTGGAGTGAGCTCTGTTCTCGGTGGGCTTCCCTCACTCGCAGCAGCGGCGGTGGGTGAGGCGGAGGCGGAGGCTTTTGTGGCTCAATTTCTGGACACATTTTTAATGCTTAACTGGTGTCAACACCAGGCATGAACGAAAGAGCTTATTTTGTTTTTTGATTGTTTTATCCTGTTTTCAAAGGTCAAATGTCATTTGTTTATTTACAGATTTGTTTCCATGGCCCAGAGGCAGGGGCCGTCGGTCACGTGGAGGTTAAGCCCCTGGCCGTTAGCCTGTGCCGGTGCTCGCTGGCCGGGTGGCCACGGGGGAGCCCGGCGCCTGCACGGTAGGCGCGTGTGAGTGGGTGCTGGGTCACATGTACACACTGTGTACACGCTGGAGCGGCGTGCCAGTTAGCAATGGGAGTTAAAGTTTGGTTTTCAATGAGAGTTGACACGTGATATTCTGTCAGGTTCAGGTGTACATCAGTGTGCACACTGATGCCCCTTACAATGTGGCCACTGGGAAGTGTCAGGCACACAGTGGGTTTGTTAGCTCAGGCGTGCACGGCGCGAGCCGCTAGCGCAGAGGTCTGGGCTGCAGACCCACTGGGCGCCACAGGCCCTCGCTGGCCCTGGTGAGCGCTGCTGCTCAGCCGGAGCCCCGCCCCCAGCAGCCTCCCACGGAGGAGCTCGGGCGAGGGCCGGGCAGGCCTGCATGCACCCTCTGCCTCACGCTGAGGGGCTGAGACCCTGGGGGGCAGCCGGGGGCTGGGATGGTGGTGCCCGCAGCGTGGGGAGTCGTGCTGGCGAGGCATCTGGGCGGCTGGGCACGTGCGGGCAGGGACCATCGCTGTCCACCTGCCCCGGCCCCCACGAGGCGGCATCAGGCCCGGTTCCCGCTCTTCTGCGGGAGCGGACAAACCCACAAACGTGGGCCTGGAGACACTGAGTGGGGGCCTCCCCCCCCCCCCCCGCACCCGCCTTCGAGGCGTGGGCCTGGGGCAGGGCCTCAGCGTGAGCGGCAGCACCGAGCCGCGCCCGAGGACACTCCAGTCTGTCGGTGAGGCCGCGCCCACTCCGCGCGTCGTCCGAGGCCGCTCTCCCCCCACCGGTCACAGACGGTGGCCCTCGGGGCTGCGTTTGTTAACTAGGCTCCCCAAGAAAACCTCCCTCTGGCCCCGAGTGGGTGCACGGCCCCCCGGGGGAGGGGCCCTCTCAGCCTCGGGCGGTGCAGGGTGTGGGGTTTGGGTGAGGGGTGTGGGGGGCACGGTGGGGGGGACAGTGGGAGGACGGTGGGGGGGACGGTGGGAGGACGGTGGGGGGGACGGTGGGAGGACGGTGGGGAGGACGGTGGGGGGACGGTGGGGGGACGGTGGGGGAGGACGGTGGGAGGACGGTGGGGGGACGGTGGGGAGGACGGTGGGGGGGACGGTGGGGAGGACGGTGGGGGGACGGTGGGGAGGACGGTGGGGGGGACGGTGGGGGGCACGGTGGGGAGGACGGTGGGGGGCACGGTGGGGAGGACGGTGGGGGGACGGTGGGAGGACGGTGGGAGGACGGTGGGGGGGACGGTGGGAGGACGGTGGGGAGGACGGTGGGGGGGACGGTGGGGGGGACGGTGGGAGGACGGTGGGGGGGACGGTGGGGGGGACGGTCGGGGGGACGGTGGGGGGGACGGTGGGGGGGACGGTGGGGGGACGGTGGGGGGGACGGTGGGGGGGACGGTCGGGGGGACGGTGGGAGGACGGTCGGGGGGACGGTGGGGGGGACGGTCGGGGGGACGGTGGGGGGACGGTGGGGGGGACGGTGGGGGGACGGTGGGGGGACGGTGGGGGGGACGGTGGGGGGGACGGTGGGAGGACGGTGGGGGCACGGTGGGGAGGACAGTGGGGGGACGGTGGGAGGACGGTGGGAGGACGGTGGGAGGACGGTGGGGGACTGGCAGGGCCCCGCTGGCTGTGGGGGAAGCAGAACCCGCCCTGGCTGCATCCTGGCTCTGCCAGAGGCTGAATGGGGCGCCTGTCGGAACCCGTGTCCTCTGCTGGAGAGCCAGCCGCCTCAGCGTGTCCAAGGCTCCGGGGCTCCGCACGGGCCCGAAGTTTTCACAACTCCAGTGGCCGCCTCCTCCCAGCGAGTGTCCTGTGGTGGACCCCGGGGCAGATCGCGGCCCACCTGCCGTGTGGTGGGCAGGGAGAGGCCCTGGCCCGCCCGCGCCCCACACCCGCCAGCCCCACGGGGACGTGGGAGCGGCGGCCCTGCCGGCTGCCCCCGCTCCCGCGCAGGCACAGGCCGGGCGTGGACGGCGGGAAGGCCTGTTCTCCGGGAACGGGAGAGCCGGCGTGGCTGCCACAGCGGGTGCCCAGCCTCCTCTGGGCCGCCGAGGTGCCAGAGCCTCAGGGCTTCGCGGACGCCAGGGCCTTTCCCCCACCCTGCAGGGCGCTGCGGCGGCGGCGAGGGCTGGGTGCGGCCTGGGAGCGGGCAGCTAACACACTGCCCGCTGGAGTGCCCGCGGGAGGACCACCCGCACGGGTGTTAGAAAGAAAGCACAGGCTCCCTCCGCTCCTGCCTGCGGTGCTGCAGTGCGAGTGGGCACCCTGTCTGCCCACCCACGGGCCCAACCGGAGAGGGCTGGCTGTGACTGGAGTAGGGGTGGGTCACGGCGCTGCGGGTGCCAGCACCCAGCCCCCGCACACTCCCACCCGGCGGCCTCAGCACATGGAGCCTCCAGGGAGAGGGACGCCCCCCACCCCCGCCCCTGCGGCCTGTCCCCACGAAGCCCAACTGACTATGTGATGTGAAGGGCATTGCTTCCGCGCCGTGCCTCATCCCTTCCCTTGGCTCCGCCCGTCCTGAAGACCGCCTTCACCGGCCCCAGGCCCACCCATCCCATCTATCCCATCCATCCCATCCCATCCATCCCATCCCATCCCATCCCATCCCATCCCACCCCATCCATCCCATCCCATCCCATCCATCCCATCCCATCCCACCCCATCCCATCCCACCCCATCCATCCCATCCCATCCATCCCATCCCATCCCATCCCATCCCATCCCATCCCATCCACCCCATCCATCCCATCCCATCCCATCCATCCCATCCCATCCCATCCCATCCCATCCCATCCCATCCACCCCATCCATCCCATCCCATCCCATCCCATCCCATCCACCCCATCCATCCCATCCCATCCCATCCATCCCATCCCATCCCATCCCATCCACCCCACCCCACCCCATCCCATCTCATCCCTTCCCTTCCCATCCCATCCACCCCACCCCATGCATTCCATCCCATCCCACCCCATCCCATCCATCCCATCCCATCCATCCCATCCCATCCCATCCCATCCCATCCCATCCCATCCACCCCATCCATCCCATCCCATCCCATCCCATCCCATCCCATCCACCCCATCCATCCCATCCCATCCCATCCACCCCATCCATCCCATCCCATCCCATCCATCCCATCCCAGCCCATCCCAGCCCATCCCAGCCCATCCCATCCCATCCCATCCATCCCATCCCATCCCATCCCATCCCATCCCATCCACCCCATCCATCCCATCCCATCCCATCCATCCCATCCCATCCCATCCCATCCACCCCACCCCACCCCATCCCATCTCATCCCATCCCATTCATCCCAGCCCAGCCCAGCCCAGCCCAGCCTGCCCTGCTGGGAGCTGCCTCCCAGGAGCAGCAGGCCGGGGAGGAGGAGGAGGAGGAAGGGCAGTGGTCAGCCTCCACTGCTCGCGGAAAGGCTGAGCAGTTCATCCACTCACGGGAAGACCGGGAGGCAGCATCCGTGGCTGTGCCTGACACTCACGTTTGCATCTTAGAACTGGACCTTGAGGGTTGACACTCCATCAGCCATCTTGGCTATGAGGGCACCTTAGACGGAAGCTACATCCCGGGGGGAGGGGCAATAGAAATGGGCTCACCAGGCTGAGAAGTCCCCCAATCTGCCGTCTTCCAGCTGGAGACCCAGGAGAAGGTGGGTTCTTCAGTGAGTTCGCGGGAGCCTCTGGGCCGATGATAGACCTCAGTCTGAGGCCATGATCTCAAGAACCAGAAACGCTGGTGTCTCGGGGCGAGACAGGGAATGCACCTTCCTCCACCTCCTGTGCTGCTGGGCCTCTGGGGGCCGAGGTCACCAATTCCATCGCCGTCTCTTCCAGACACTCCGGACAGAGACGCCCAGAAACAATTTCACCAGCTGCCCGAGTGTCCCTGGGCCCAGGCAAGGTGACATGTAGAACTGACCATATAACAGAACTTGGGGTTTTCTGTCACATGCAGATGCTAAAAATATTCCCGGTGAAAATGGTGCTTCAGTAACACGTGCCACGTTTCTGTGCAGGGCCCTGTGCCGGTGTGGGTGGCTGGCCGTGGGCAACGCCGGGTCTGAAGCCGGCAGACTGAGGGTGAGAGCCAGTCTGGAGGGCCTCCCAGCACTGCGCTCAGTCCGGCGCGCCGGCGTGGTGGTCTGCCTCGCTGACCCTGTGGCCTGCAGCTGGGCAGGCGTCCCAGGCGGAGGGCTCTGACCGGCCGTGCCAGGTCTCAGCTCTTCCACCGAGTCTGCTGCTGGGGTTTTTGAAGAAGGACTGAAGCGCTGGGTGAGCGCTCCACGGCCCGCCTCCGTTTGCTTCTCCTCAGACTTCTCTGAGGGCGTCCTGGAGCTGGAGGCCTGCGGTCTGCTCTGGGGCGGAAGAGACTGCTTTTAGCCCCGGCTCCCCCTTGCCTCTGCGCTGCAGAGCTCCGTGTGAGGCTGGGCCCTCTGTCCTCCCTGGCGGTGACTGATGGTGCGAGCCGGCTCTCCTCGCCTCGCCCTGGCTCTAAAGCAGGATGCTCCAGACACACCCTATTCAAAACGCCCGAGCCTAAAGAATCTCCCAGCTCCCTGGTCGGCAAATGGCGGCTCGCGAGCCACATGCGGCTCTTTGGGCCCTTGAGTGTGGCTCTTCCACAAAACACCAAGGCCTGGGCGAGTCTATTTTGAAGCAGTGGCGTTAGAAGAAGTTTAAGTTTAAAAAATTTGGCTCTCCAAAGAAATTTCAATCCTTGTCCTGTTGGTATTTGGCTCTGTTGCCGACCACTGTCCTAGATCAACAAGGAATGCTAAATGTTATGATTGAATTATTTCCCAGAATTCATAGGTCGAAGCCCTAACTCTATTACATATATTGTATGATTCTATTGCTATATAACATCCAGAACTGGCAAATCTACAGAGACAGAGCAGAGTAGTGGTGGCCTAGGACGGGGGAGCGGGGGTGGAGAAAAACGGGGAACAGAAAGCTGGCGAAATGGGAAGGCTACAACTAGACACCAAGCAGGGCGCCACTGCTGCCATGTGGAGTTTAAAACTATGGCGAAACTGCACCTGCCGGAGCTGCTGCTACCAGGAATGAGGGAAGCCAGACCTCGCTCCGCCCCGGGGCCCAGGGAGTGGGCCAGCCCGTCGGCCGCAGTGGGAACCAGGGAGCTGATACGGGAACTCCGCCACACCTTTGGTGCCTGCCCGGATGAGAAGCCTCCCTGCCTGCAACCATCCCAGCACGCAGCTGTCCCAGCCCGCCCGCCGTGTTGGTGAGGAGCTGGCACGGCATCTCCCATTCTACGGCCAGCTCGGCCTGGTCTCCGTGCGCACCGTGCTGGTGGGGGGCTGGTGCGGTGCCTTCCGTTTGTGCCCTGGCAAGTCCTGCCACCGCCTCCTGCAGCCGGCTCAGCCCGGCCTCCGTGCGCACCGTGCTGCTGGTGGGGGGCTGGTGCGGCGCCTTCTGTTGGAGCCCCGGCGAGTCCTTTCTCCGCCACTGCATGGCCGGGCAAAAGCTTCCGCCAGTACCGCCATGTGGATTTTAAAACTACAGGGGAAATTGAGCCACAGGAGCTACCATTGCTGCCACACCTGCCGCTGCCCCCGCGAATGGGAATCCACTGAAATCAGAGTTCACTACACCCCGGGCTCAGAGAGAGTGCGGCTTCAGAACATAGCCTCTGCGTCCACAGCAGCTCTGCTTCCGCACCAAAAGAGACACCATTGAGGGCGGACTCTTCGCCCGCAGCCATCTCAGCCCGCCCACAACCTTCCGAGCACACCCGCCGTGCTGGTGAGGAGCCGGCACGGCGCCTTCCGTTAGCAGCCCCGGTGAGTCCTTCCTCCGCCGCCGCATGGCCAAGCCGAAGCTCCCACCACTGCCGCCATGTGACCTTTAAAACTACAGTGGAAATTGAACCACAGGAGCGACCGTCGCTGCCGTACCTGCAACCGCCACCCGCAACCGCCGCCGCGAATAAGGGAAATCCACCGAGAACAGAACTCACTACGCCCCGGGCTCAGGGAGTGGGCGGCCTCAGAACTTAGCCTCCGAGTCCGCAGCTGCTCCGCTTCCACACCGAACGAGACACCTTTGAGGGCGGTCTCCCCGCCTGCAGCCATCCCAGCCTGCCCGCCGTGCTAGCAAGGAGCTACTCGGCGCCTCCAACACGCGACCCCAGTGCCCCAGAGGGGCCATGTGCCCCGGGTGAGCCGTGTGTCCCAGGGGAAGCAGTGGGACCTGGGGGGAGGGGCGGTGAGAAGCAGAGGAGAAGTGGACTCTATTCGTGTGGTCCTGAGATAGTCACCATAAAACAAGCAGACTGCCAAATGAGGAGCGGATTCTATTCACGTGGTCTTGAGATAGTCACCATAAAACAGGCAGATTGTCAAATGACAGCGGGGAGGGGAAGGAGACCTGGGGGGAGATAAGAGAACAATCGAAGGACTGGTATGCATGAACATAAGTACAACCAACGAACACAGAACTCTGGGGAGGGAGGGCATGAATGGGAGGTAGGAGGGGCAATGGTAAGCTATGTACACATATAATACCTTAATAAAAATAATAAAATAAAATAAAAACGGGGAACAGTGGACACAGGGTGTGGGGGAGTGGTGAGAACGATCTGAGGTTGTCGGCAGTGTCACACAGCTCCGACTTCACACCTCACAGGGCCGTGTGGTGTGAACTGTAGGTAATGTGGCAGTCCTTCTGCGTGAGGAGCACATGGGCACGGGCGCTGTGTCTGCGCAGCCTCTGGTGGCAGAGGAAGTGGTTGGGCTGAGCTGCGAGTCGGCATAACGCCCTGCAGACTGGGAGGTGCTCAGTCCCGGACGGTGGGCCTGGCGACCCGATGGGCCGGGGCTCCGGGTGAATCAATGCCGCCCAGCTGCAGTCTGTGGAACGAGAGGGACCGAGGACGCTGTGTCCAGGCAGCCCTCCGTGCACTGCCTGCAGGAGACGCTGCGCCCCGGGGCGGCTGCAGGGCGGGCCGGGTGGGACGCCTCTGGCTTCTGGAGGAGACAAAGAACGCCACTGGGCGAAGGGAGGGAGCGAACTGGCCGTGTCGCTGGGAAATCTAGCTCAGGCCGGGGCCGGGGCTCCTCCTCCCGCGCACCGGTGGAGTAGAGACGGTGCCGGGATGTCCCTCTGCTCATCACGGGACCTTTTGCAAGCCCCTAACCTTCCTGTGCCTCGGCTTTCGGTCTTGTGGCCGGGGCGGTGGAGAGGAGGCCGTGTGTGCGTGTGCTTGGAGCAGGAGCGCTGCATGGCCGTCACTGTGCTCTGCATGACCGTCACTGTGCTCTGCATGACCGTCACTGTGCTCTGCATGACCGTCACTGTGCTCTGCATCTCCGCCGCCCGGCAGCGGGCCAGGCATTCCGCCGCAGGACGCGGGTCCCGGGGCCGGCCCGGCCGGTGCGGAGAGGCAGAGGACGGCCGCCCCCGCGGAGGCCGCCTGCGCTCCCGCTGCCGGGCCTTCCTGGCCCCAGGCCGGACCGCCGGGCCGGGAGACGCCGACAGCCTGTGACGCGTGTGGTCGTGTGGGCGAGGGCCGGGGGTGGGGTCGGGGTGGGGCCGGGGGGCCGGGGAGCCGGGTTGGGTCGGGGGTGGGGCCGGGGTGGGGGTGGGGCCGGGGTGGGCCGGGGTGGGGTTGGGGGGTGGGGCCGGGGTGGGCCGGGGTGGGGCACAGGGGGGCCGGGGGGCCGGGGGGCCGGGGGTGGGGCTGGGGGTGGGGCCGGGATGGGGCCGGGGGGCCGGGGGTGGGGCCGGGGGGCCGGGGGTGGGGCCGGGATGGGGCCGGGGTGGGGCGGGGTGGGGCCGGGATGGGACCGGGGGTGGGCCGGGGTGGGGCCGGGGTGGGCACAGGGGGGCCGGGGTGGGGCCGGGTGGAGCCGGGGGGGGGTTGGGGCCGGGGGGGTGTGGGGATGGGGGGTGGGCCGGGGTGGGGCCGGGGTGGGGCACAGGGGCCCGGGGGGCCGGGTCTGCTTGGCAGCGAGCCTGCACTCCCGGCGTGGAGGTGGGTGGAGGGCTCCTCGTGGAGGAACTGGAGCAGATGCTTCCAACAAAGGGTCTCGGAGGCCGGTGTGTGGGCGCCTTTCTGTGTCACGTGGAGCTTCTCGCTGAAGGCGTGGGGTGTGGTTCCCCTCTGTCGTCAGCAGGTGCGTGGAAGCGGCAGTGCCCAGGCACGGAGGGGAGCACGGCGTGCGGGCCTGGCGCCGGGCTGTGAGGGCGGCCGGCTTTGGGGCTCCGCCGCCCGCCCGCCCTCGCGCGGCCGGCGCCTCCCGGACCTGGGACGCCTCCGCTCCCGCTGCGGCGGGCGCGCTGTTCCCTCCACCGGCCCTGGCGCCCGGGGGCTGGCCGTGCCCACTGAGGTCCGTCCTCGCTCCCATGCTCCACGCATCAAACGTGCCTCCAGCCGAGGCTGCTGAGAACACGAGATGGGGTGTGTTCACGTGAGCTGGTGTCTGCCACTGGTCAGTGCCCAGCCACATGTATCCATCTCCTCAGTTCCCTGTGTGATGCCAGGAGCCGGCTGGGCAGAGCCCGGCACACGGTTGCCGGCGGGCGGTGTGCACCGGCCAAGGGGCCGGCCGGGCGGCCTGGCTGAGCGGGGCGAGAGGAGGCAGGGAGCACGAGCCGGGCCGTGGGCTCCCGCTGGCGTAGCGGAGGGCACAGGAGCAGATGGCCCCGAGGGTCCGGCTGGCGTGGGCAGGAGCCCTGGGAAGCTACAGCGGTGACGTTGAACTTGGGCAGAGGAGGCCAGACTGGATCAAGCACAGAGGCTGAGGGGCACTCCTGTCTGCTCACGGCACGGTGCCGGAGCAGTTGTGCGCTCACCCGCAGGTGCCAGGCCCGCAGGCACCCGCAGGCACACAGCCAGTGTCTGAGGCAGAGGGAGTGGCTGCAGGGCCTGGGGCCCAGACAGGAGGCGCTCTGAAGGTGCATCTGAGCGGAAGCTGCGTGGGGAGCATGAGCGGATCAGAGCGCAAAGGCCGAGGACGCACTGAGGCCCAGGACGCACTGAGGAGGCCCAGGACACACTGAGGAGGCCCAGGACACACTGAGGAGGCCCAGGACACACTGAGGCCAGGATGCACTGAGGAGGCCGAGGACACACTGAGGCCCAGGACACACTGAGGAGGCCCAGGACGCACTGAGGAGGCCCAGCACGCACTGAGGAGGCCCAGGACGTACTGAGGCCCAGGACGCACTGAGGAGGCCCAGGACACACTGAGGCCCAGGACGCACTGAGGAGGCCCAGGACACACTGATGAGGCCCAGGACGCACTGAGGCTCAGGACGCACTGAGGCCCAGGACGCACTGAGGAGGCCCAGGACGTACTGAGGCCCAGGACGCACTGAGGAGGCCCAGGACGCACTGAGGAGGCCCAGGATGCACTGAGGCCCAGGACGCACTGAGGCCCAGGACGCACTGAGGAGGCTCAGGACGCACTGAGGCCCAGGACGCACTGAGGAGGCCCAGGACACACTGATGAGGCCCAGGACGCACTGAGGCTCAGGACGCACTGAGGTCCAGGACGCACTGAGGAGGCCCAGGACGTACTGAGGCCCAGGACGCACTGAGGAGGCCCAGGACGCACTGAGGAGGCCCAGGATGCACTGAGGCCCAGGACGCACTGAGGCCCAGGACGCACTGAGGAGGCCCAGGACGCACTGAGGAGGCCCAGGATCCACTGAGGAGGCCGAGGACGCACTGAGGCTCAGGACGCACTGAGGAGGCCGAGGACGCACTGAGGCCCAGGACGCACTGAGGAGGCTCAGGACGCACTGAGGAGGCCCAGGACGCACTGAGGCCCAGGACACACTGAGGAGGCTCAGGACACACTGAGGAGGCCCAGGACGCACTGAGGAGGCCCAGGACACACTGAGGAGGCCCAGGACACACTGAGGAGGCCCAGGACGTACTGAGGCCTAGGACACACTGAGGCCCAGGACACACTGAGGAGGCCCAGGACGCACTGAGGAGGCCCAGGACGCACTGAGGAGGCCCAGGACTTACTGAGGCCCAGAACGCACTGAGGAGGCCCAGGACACACTGAGGCCCAGGACGCACTGAGGAGGCCCAGGACGTACTGAGGCCCAGTACGCACTGAGGAGGCTCAGGACGCACTGAGGCCCAGGACGCACTGAGGAGGCCCAGGACACACTGAGGAGGCCCAGGACACACTGAGGCCAGGATGCACTGAGGAGGCCGAGGACGCACTGAGGCCCAGGACACACTGAGGAGGCCCAGGACACACTGAGGCCTAGGACACACTGAGGCCCAGGACACACTGAGGAGGCCCAGGACGCACTGAGGAGGCCCAGCACGCACTGAGGAGGCCCAGGACGTACTGAGGCCCAGGACGCACTGAGGAGGCCCAGGACACACTGAGGCCCAGGACGCACTGAGGAGGCCCAGGACGTACTGAGGCCCAGGACGCACTGAGGAGGCTCAGGACGCACTGAGGCCCAGGACGCACTGAGGAGGCCCAGGACACACTGATGAGGCCCAGGACGCACTGAGGCTCAGGACGCACTGAGGCCCAGGACGCACTGAGGAGGCCCAGGACGTACTGAGGCCCAGGACGCACTGAGGAGGCCCAGGACGCACTGAGGAGGCCCAGGATGCACTGAGGCCCAGGACGCACTGAGGCCCAGGACGCACTGAGGAGGCCCAGGACGCACTGAGGAGGCCCAGGACGCACTGAGGAGGCCCAGGATGCACTGAGGAGGCCGAGGACGCACTGAGGCTCAGGACGCACTGAGGAGGCCGAGGACGCACTGAGGCCCAGGACGCACTGAGGAGGCTCAGGACGCACTGAGGAGGCCGAGGACGCACTGAGGCTCAGGACGCACTGAGGAGGCCGAGGACGCACTGAGGCCCAGGACGCACTGAGGAGGCTCAGGACGCACTGAGGAGGCCCAGGACGCACTGAGGAGGCCCAGGACACACTGAGGAGGCCGAGGACGCACTGAGGCCCAGGACGCACTGAGGAGGCTCAGGACACACTGAGGAGGCCCAGGACGCACTGAGGAGGCCCAGGACGCACTGAGGAGGCCCAGGACGCACTGAGGCCCAGGACGCACTGAGGAGGCTCAGGACGCACTGAGGAGGCCCAGGACACACTGAGGAGGCCCAGGACACACTGAGGAGGCCCAGGACGTACTGAGGCCTAGGACACACTGAGGCCCAGGACACACTGAGGAGGCCCAGGACGCACTGAGGAGGCCCAGGACGCACTGAGGAGGCCCAGGACGTACTGAGGCCCAGGACGCACTGAGGAGGCCCAGGACACACTGAGGCCCAGGACGCACTGAGGAGGCCCAGGACGTACTGAGGCCCAGTACGCACTGAGGAGGCTCAGGACGCACTGAGGCCCAGGACGCACTGAGGAGGCCCAGGACACACTGATGAGGCCCAGGACGCACTGAGGCTCAGGACGCACTGAGGCCCAGGACGTACTGAGGAGGCCCAGGACGCACTGAGGAGGCCCAGGACGTACTGAGGCCCAGGACGCACTGAGGAGGCCCAGGACACACTGAGGCCCAGGATGCACTGAGGAGGCCCAGGACGTACTGAGGCCCAGGACGCACTGAGGAGGCTCAGGACGCACTGAGGCCCAGGACGCACTGAGGAGGCCCAGGACACACTGATGAGGCCCAGGACGCACTGAGGCTCAGGACGCACTGAGGCCCAGGACGCACTGAGGAGGCCCAGGACACACTGATGAGGCCCAGGACGTACTGAGGCTCAGGACGCACTGAGGCCCAGGACGTACTGAGGAGGCCCAGGACGCACTGAGGAGGCCCAGGACGCACTGAGGAGGCCCAGGAGGCACTGAGGCCCAGGACACACTGAGGAGGCTCAGGACGCACTGAGGAGGCCCAGGACGCACCTAGGAGGCCCAGGACACACTGAGGAGGCTCAGGACGCACTGAGGAGGCCCAGGACACACTGAGGAGGCCCAGGATGCACTGAGGCCCAGGACACACTGAGGAGGCCCAGGACGCACTGAGGAGGCCCAGGACGCACCTAGGAGGCCCAGGACACACTGAGGAGGCTCAGGACGCACTGAGGAGGCCCAGGACACACTGAGGAGGCTCAGGACGCACTGAGGAGGCCCAGGACGCACTGAGGAGGCCCAGGATGCACTGAGGCCCAGGACGCACTGAGGAGGCCCAGGACGCACTGAGGAGGCTCAGGACGCACCGAGGCCCAGGACGCACTGAGGAGGCCCAGGACGCACTGAGGAGGCCCAGGACGCACTGAGGAGGCCCAGGACACACTGAGGAGGCTCAGGACGCACCGAGGCCCAGGACGCACTGAGGAGGCCCAGGACGCACTGAGGAGGCCCAGGACGCACTGAGGAGGCCCAGGATGCACTGAGGCCCAGGACGCACTGAGGAGGCCCAGGACGCACTGAGGAGGCCCAGGACGCCAGGGCAGACGGAGGGCGCCCCCCGCCAGGCGGGAGAAGCCGCTCAGAAGGCCCGACAGGAGCGCCACGCTGAAACCAGGCGGGACGCTGGGCCTCTGTCCACGGGGTCCCCTTTCCGCTTCATTGGCTTCAACTGGGTTTGCCACCACGTGTCCGGATTCACACGCTGGGAGGATAAGCTTGTCTTGGGTCCTCTGCAGACCCGCTGAGCCCCGCCAGCAGAGCGGCCGCCTGCTCCCCGGAGAAGGCCCAGGCCCGGCCGCTCGGCACAGCCACAAGGGGGGGTCTGGCCGCCTTCACCGGAGGCCACGGTTTGGAAGCCCCGGAGCTGAGCGCGTGTCCCCCTTTACAGATGGGGAAACTGAGTCTGAGGAGACGCCTAAGAGCCACACAGCTGGGAAGAGGCCGCACCCAGGGCGGGAGGTGGTGGGCGGCCCTCACTCCAGGCCCAGAGGGAAGACGGCTGCCAGCCGCTCTTCCCAGCACCGCAGGCTGGGGCCGGAGGCAGCGCCCAAGGCCTGCGGGGCTTCTTCTGGGGCTCCACACAAGTCCCAGGTGACCTCCCAGCCCAGCATCCCCTGGGCTGGCAGTGCCCAGGACCGGGAGGCGGAGGCACAGGCTGGTCGTCAGGTCTGGTTCAGGTTCTGAATGTGCCTCTTGTGCGAGGTGGGATGTGGCACACCCCCGGGAATCTCTGAGCCTCCTTTCCTCGTCTCCGGAAGGACAAGTGCAGCCCCTTAGGAGCCTGGGAGAACCAAGTGCGACTGCACACCACAGGGCCTGGCTGCACACACACACACACACACACACACACACACGTGTCACAGGGCCTGGCTGCACACACGCATGTCACAGGGCCTGGCTGCACACACACACACACACACACACACACACACACACGTCACAGGGCCTGGCTGCACACACATGTGTCACAGGGCCTGGCTGCACACACGCATGTCACAGGGCCTGGCTGCACACACACACACACACACACACACACACACACACACACGTGTCACAGGGCCTGGCTGCACACATGCATGCACACGGGGCCTGGCACCAGGGCTCTGCTGCTCCCGTGAACCAGGCCCTCGCCGCGTCCCTGAGAGCAGAGCGGAGCCTGCGGGCCCGGCCTGTGGGGGGCACTACCGCCTCCATCGCAGTGCGTTTCCGATGGACACGGAGCGGGCCGCCTGTGCTCCCACCGGACGGGGTCGCCCTTCCTTCCCGCCCAGCTGCGCTCTGTTACAGCTGCAGCAGTGTGTCCCAAAGTGTGGTGCGTGTACCCCCAGGGGGACGGGGAGAGTTTGGTGGGGGTATGAGTTGCACTGGAGTTTGGTGGGGATGTGCACTGCACCGTGCTGAGCTGCGCCTAATTCTACGTTCTCATGAGTCAAGTCAAGACAGACTTGTGAGGCCTGAGATGGTCCGGTGTGTCAATAAATGTTATTTATAATATAATTTTTATTTATATTTTATTATAAATAATTTTATTTTTCGTTTATTATTATTTTGTGTATGTACCAAAAAATAAAAAATAAAAATATTTTGATTGTTATTAAAATACATCCATTTTTTTTACGAGAGCAGGGTGCACATTTGTGGAAAGCTTGGGAAACACTGAGCTGCAGGAATGCTGGCGCTGTGCGCTCGTCTCTGTTCATTCACTTGGGTGATGAGCCATCTAACACGGGACCTGGCGTGTGGCTTCTGGGAACTGAACAGAAAACAGAAGGCAAGCTGCCCCATTTGGTCCCTCCTCCCAGCCAGCCCGGCGTCTTCCCGGGGGCCCACTGCTGCGCCGTCCCCGCGGCCCGAGCAGAGGGCGTCCGGGCAGCGCTCCTCCGGGGCCGGAGGGGCGTGGGGGCCAGGCGTGTGGAGCCGCGCGTCCCGGCCTGGCCTGCCGTGTCCTCTCGCTCTCGGACGCGTCCCAGCCAGGAGGTTCTGGCGCCTCTGCAGCGAGGATGGTGAGGAGGAGGCGCGGCGGGACCGAGGGGCCGGGGGAGGCAGGATGCTGGCTCAGAGAAGGTGCTGCCGCCGTGAACACTGGGAGCTGCACGGCAGGTGTGGTGAGCGACGGGCCAGGCCTTCTGCTCACCACAGCATCTCCCGAACACAGACGGCGCCTGAGAGCTGACTCCCCCTGGGAGCCCTGGTGGCTTCACAACCGGGCCCTCCTGGCGTGGCCCTCTGGCACGGCGTGTGGGGCAGGCCTGCTGGGGTACGGCCACACGGCAAACACTCCCCACGTGGCAGCACTCACAAGAGCCGCGGCCCAGGTGCCTCGCTCTGGGCTGTGGGTCATCGAGAAAGGTCTGTGTTAGGCTCGGGGTCAGTGACCAGGCCCGTCCCATGTACTTCTTCACTGGGGACCGGTGGTCACCCCGACAATAATGACGAAGGGAAGGGGCACAGAGACAAGGACAGATGAAGCAGACACGCTGGACGCCTCTGCCGCACACCACTCGCCTGCTGGCCACACGCTGCCAAACGGCCAGCGCCTGCGACGTGGGATGGGCACTCCGCTTCCTCGGCGGCCGGCCTCTGCCCAGGCCACGCGGGCCACAGGACTCTGCTTCTCTCCCTGACGCACGCGGGGAGCTGCAGACAAAGGAAAGGCAGCCAGGCTGTGCGGGTCCTCGCCCAGAGCCCGCCTGCAGGAAGCGGTCTCGCTTTCGCTCGGAGGAGTGGCCACACCCCCTCCCTGGCTCCGTGATGGGGGTGAGTGCTGTGCTCACCGCGCCTTCAGCAGTGACACCGGTCCATTTCTGGCCAATGGGGATACTGCATTGGTTAGAGGCTGGTCATGTGACCCATGCTAGGCCAATGATGATGACGACGACGACGACGATGACGATGATGACGATGATGACGAAGATGATGACGATGATGAGAATGGTACTCGGGACTTGGGTAGAACTGCTGGACGGAGGGTCAGGTTTCCAGTGAGCCTGTGCTGGAGGCGGCGCCTGGGCCACCTCTGGGACCCAGAGCAATGCGGAGCAAGGACAGAGGGCCAGAGGGAGAGGGGCTGTGGAGGCGCTGGCATCTGCTGAAAGCCCTGAACTTCACAATAAGTTCTTTTCGGGCCGAGGTGTGCCTCCGCTGGTTTGAACTGGATATTGCTACTGGCACCATAAACACCTTACAAACCCACAACTAGAGCTGGAGGCCGTGAGGCGAGATGCCAAGGTCAGGCCTGGGTTCAGATCCCTCTCCACGGAGAGCTGCGGCCTGGCGTCTCCTCGCTGCGGGGCGCTCCCCTCGCGGGCTGGGTGGCGGGCGCCGGGCCTTCCTGCTCCCGCAGCGGCTCACCGCCCGTCTGCCCTCCCCTCCCAGGCGCGGCTTCCCTGCCTCCAGCGCCCGCCCCGGGCTCCCAGGGGGGCCGAGGAGCCGGGTGGGGAGCCGGAGGCCTCAGAGCTCATCAGTGGCGCGCCCCCCCCCTGCATTCACACCAGGTCCCTGCCTCCCGCTGCCCGCCCGTCCGTCCATCACAGACGAAGTGAGAGCCACGCTGATGGTGCTTTCGAGGTCAGCTCTGGTCATCTGCCAGCTCTCCAGCCCTTCCGCGTGAGGATGCCAGATCCAAGGCAGGACGCGCTGCTTCCTCCTGGTCTCCAGAGCCTGGTGGCCCACAGGCCTGCCCGGCGGCCTGTCCTCCTGTCCGCGAGTCCAGGAGGGCGGGGACCCAGGCACTGCTGCGCCCTCTCCAGAGACGGTTCTCCCAGAAACCCGTGTGGCAGGAGGAGGACGGCGAAGGCAGCGCTCGGGAATGGCAGGCGGTGTGGGCAGTGGTCTGTGACCCCCCAGCGCGTCCCGTCTGTCCGTCCACCCGTCCCGGCGAACCTGTCCCGCGGCGGCGGCGGGACCGCCCGCACCAAGGCTGTGGCCACAGGTCCCTTTCCGTCCGGCGCCGTCTGCCGCGCGCCCCCCCCCCCCCCCCGCGCCTCCCCGCCTCCACACACCTGTCCCCTGTCTGTGTCCTAAATCACTGGTGCCATTGGATTCCGGGTCCCTACCGGCCACCCAGAGCTGAGGTCCTAACAGCCAGGCCCCTGCACCCCGTTTCCACACAGCCCTGCACCCCGTTCACCCACAGCCACAGCCCTGCACCCCGTTTCCACACAGCCCTGCACCCCGTTTCCACACAGCCACAGCCCTGCACCCCATTTCCACACAGCCACAGCCCTGCACCCCGTTTCCACACAGCCACAGCCCTGCACCCCATTTCCACACAGCCACAGCCCTGCACCCCGTTTCCACACAGCCTCAGCCCTGCACCCCGTTTCCACACAGCCACAGCCCTGCACCCCGTTTCCACACAGCCTCAGCCCTGCACCCCGTTTCCACACAGCCACAGCCCTGCACCCCGTTCACCCACAGCCACAGCCCTGCACCCCGTTTCCACACAGCCCTGCACCCCGTTTCCACACAGCCGTCGGGGAAGGGCCGGGGGCTTGGTGGCCTGAGGGAGCAGGCTCCCGGGGGGAGGGCTCCTCCAGACACATGGCTCCCCTCTGGCTGATAAACTGACGGGGGCTGAGGGGTGCCTCCACTCCGCACCCCGGTGGCCACTGGCTCCCAGGTCCTCTGCCCGCCGTGGGGGCGGCGGGCGCAGGGTGAGGAAGGCCCGGTGCCTACGGGCTGTGGCCCTCGTGGGGACGCAGAGCTGCAGGGCCGGGCGGCCTGGTGGGGAGGGTGATTGCGGGGGGCTCCCCGCCCGCCCCCTCCCGCTGCGGCCGGCACACCCTGGCGGGGCGGCTCCCTTCGCCCGGGAGGAGCCCTCGCGCTGGGAGGCCGTGGTGAGCAGCTGAGGCCGCGGCTCCCACGGGCGAGCGGCGGGGAGCGGTGCCAGGGGCGGTGCCAGGGGCGGTGCCAGGGGCGGTGCCAGGGGCGGTGCCAGGGGCGGTGCCAGGGGCGGTGCCAGGGGCGGCCAGCGGCTCGGAGCCCGGCTGGAGGCTCCCGGTCAGGCCACAGAGGAGACGCCGTGGGCGGACGGACACTGCCCGAGCCCACACCCTGCGCTCTGACTGAGCGTTCTGCCCGCCGGCTCTGGTGCTGCCCTGGGCGGGGGTCACTGCCAGGGCCACCGCCGCGGCCAGCTGAGCTCCGCCCGTTCCTACCCCCCCTCCCCCCCCGGCTGTGGACTGGGTCCCAGTGGCTACACTCTGTAGCTGCAAGCTCAGGGCCCCCGGGGCGGGGTGTGTGTGTGTGTGTGTGTGTGTGTGTGTGTGTGTGTCCTGGGCTCACACTGGGGCCTCAGCCCTGTGGGGACAGTCCCCCTCCACGGCTCAGAGGACCGTGTGGCCTCTCCTGCCTGGAGGCCGGCCTCGGAGGGCTGCCCAGCCGGCCGCTCCTGACCGCCCGCCGCTCCTGACCGCCCGCTGGGACCAGGCCGCCCTCCGCCGGGCCTGTGTCGCTGCGGCTCTGGAGCAGCGGCGCCCTGGGTCAGCTGTGGGCCTGGGGGTCAGCATTCGGGGCTCGGGCTCCGTGGAGGCGCCTTTGGGGAGGGGTCCTGCTTCCCGGGGCCTCTGCACCAGCGCCTTCGCCCCCGGAGCCTCGGCTTCTGGGCCGTTCGCCCGCCGCCTGCGCCCCGCGGCGCCTTCACCGGGGCTCGGGGTTCCTCCCCAGGAGCCGCCTTCCTCCGAGGACGAGGCCGGTGCGCTCGGCCCGGCCTTCTGCCCGAGAGGCCCGTCGGCGAGCGGAAGCACTCCCTCCCAGAGGCGGCTTCCCGCCAGCCCTGTCCCTCCGGGGGCGCCAGGCCCCGGGCCGGTCACTGGAGCTGGCAGCCCCCGCCAGTGGCCCCCCCCCCCGCCCCCCGCGCCGCCCGGGAGCTGCTGTGGGGTGACTGGCTCAACGTCCTCATAGGCTTTACCTGCGCCCTCCCCCAGCCTCACCCCCAGCTCAGGCCCGGCGCCCACGGGGCAGGGGAGAGCCCGCCGGGGGCCAGCTGGGCAGGGCCCCCGCCCCTCCCCGGGCAGCCCGGGCCCCGCCCCTCCCGGCTGCCTGCGGCCGGCAGCTCCCGGAGCCGGTGCTGGGGGGACGGCCGGGACCGCACAAGCTCCCGAGGCAGGGACGGCGCACCTGTCGTCCGGTCGCCCTCTGCCCAGTGCGCCCTTAGGGGTCAGGCCACACGGCGGGACCACTCCCAGCAGAGGTGGCCGGCAGCCAGGGACGGGCTGTCAGTGGGGCTCCGACAGCAGCCCGCCCGGCATGCGAGGTCACACTCAGCGCAGCCACTCACAGTGTGCCCGCCGCCAGGCGCCCTCCAGCCCAGCCGTGCCGCCAGGCCCGCCACTGGGCCGTCACCCGGGGGCAGAGTCACCCGGCAGCTAAAGGGCCAGACCCTCCGGGGGGGGGAGCCGCAGCCAGAGCACCCGCCACGGGCAGCTCCCGGCTCTCCGCTCGGTTTGAGTCAGGCGGATAAGCCAGCACCAGGCCTGCCGCCATCCAGCAGCCTGGCAGCGAGCCCGCCTCCCGCCTCCCGGCCCGGCCTGGCCAGGCGGCCGTGGGTGGTCACGGCTCCGCAGCCGCCCACTCCGCGAGCCTCGGCCACACCCAGGCCAGGCGGCTTCTTACAGAGCAACCAGCCCTGGGCTCACGGCCAGAGACCCGAACTCAACGGACACGCGCCTTTGCCCCTCAGCACCGCCGGCGCGGGCCCAGCCAGCCTCCGGCCGGGCTGGGGGAGGGGACCCCGGGATCCCCACGGGGCAGAGACTCCGCGGGGACAGGCAGGCTCTGCCCCGCCCCGGGGTCCGCTCAGAGCCAGGCCGGCCTTGTGAGCGGAGCCCGAGGGGCCTCCCCCTCCTCCGTCGTCAGTGCCCCGCTCTGCCCACCACTGCCCCAGCACAGACCCGCAGCTGACGCCCCAGTGCCACACACACACATGCACACACCCACACACATGCACACATACACGCACACACACTCACATGCATGCACACATACTCATGCACACTCACATGCATACACACAATCGCACGCACACACACACACACACACACACACACTCACGGGGCGGGGCCGGGGGCCTGGGCCTCCCCCCCCCCCCCCCCCCCCCCCCCCCCCCGCCCCAGGAAGGCAGTCGGGCACTGGCTCGGGCTCAGGGGACAGGCCTCAGGCCGCCGTGGCCTGGCTCCGCCCCGCACACCGAGGCCCGGGGAGGTTTGTGGCCTGGGCACTGAACTTCCTGCCCCTCTCCCCTCCCCTCTGCTCCTCCCTGCTCTCTCCCTCTGTCCTCCGCCCCCTCCCCTGCCTCCTCTCCTCCCTCAGTCCCCACTCCCCTCCGTGCCCTTCCCTCTCCGTCTCCCTCCGCCCCCCCCCCCCCAACGCCTCTTTCCTTTTCTGGTCCGTTCCCATCAGCAGGTCCTCTGCTCAGTCCTTTCGGCCCTCCTCTCCGGCCCCCCCCCAGCCCATCTGCCTCCTTCTGTCTCCACCGTCCTCCGCCCTCTCTCCTGGTCCTTCCGCCCCAGGCACTCGGGGAGCTCAGGGATGCAAGACGGGCCATGTCTGAGAGTCTCCCGGGAAGCTGGACCCAGCCACAAGCTGCAGCCTGCATCCTGGTGCCTGCCCTTATCATTGGCCCCTCCCCCAGGCCTGTCACCCCCCAGGCCTGTCCCCTCCCCCAGGCCTGTCCCCTCCCCCAGGCCTGTCCCTCCCCCAGGCCTGTCCCTCCCCCAGGCCTGTCACCCTCCTCCAGGCCTGTCCCCTCCCCCAGGCCTGTCCCTCCCCCAGGCCTGTCCCCCTCCCCCAGGCCTGTCCCCCCCCAGGCCTGTCCCCCTCCCCCAGGCCCGTCCCCCCCCAGGCCTGTCCCCCCCCCCCAGGCCTACCCCTCCCCCAGGCCTACCCCTCCCCCAGGCCTGTCCCTCCCCCAGGCCTGTCCCCCTCCCCCAGGCCTGTCCCTCTCCCCCAGGCCTGTCCCCTCCCCCAGGCCTGTCACCGTCCTCCAGGCCTGTCCCCTCCCCCAGGCCTGTCCCCCCCCAGGCCTGTCACCCTCCCCCAGGCCTGTCCCCCCCCAGGCCTGTCCCCCCCCCCAGGCCTGTCCCTCCCCCAGGCCTGTCACCCTCCCCCAGGCCTGTCCCCCCCCCAGGCATGTCCCCCCCCCCAGGCCTGTCCCTCCCCCAGGCCTGTCACCCTCCCCCAGGCCTGTACCCCCCCCAGGCCTGTCCCCCCCCCCAGGCCTGTCCCTCCCCCAGGCCTGTCCCCTCCCCCAGGCCTGTCCCCCTCCCCCAGGCGTGTCCCCTCCCCCAGGCCCACCCCTCCCCCAGGCCTGTCCCCTCCCCCAGGCCTGTCCCCCTCCCCCAGGCCCATCCCTCCCCCAGGCCTGTCCCCCCCCCCAGGCCCATCCCTCCCCCAGGCCTGTTCCCCCCCCAGGCCTGTCCCCCCCCCCCAGGCCTGTCCCTCCCCCAGGCCTGTCACCCTCCCCCAGGCCTGTCCCCCCCCCAGGCCTGTCCCCCCCCAGGCCTGTCCCTCCCCCAGGCCTGTCCCCTCCCCCAGGCCTGTCCTCCCCCCAGGCCTGTCCCCCCCCCCCCAGGCCTGTTCCCTCCCCCAGGCCTGTCCCCCTCCCCGAGGCTTGTTCCTCCCCCAGGCCTGTCCCCTCCCCCAGGCCCACTCCTCCCCCAGGCCTGTCCCCCCCCAAGCCTGTCCCCTCCCCCAGGCCTGTCCCCCCCCAAGCCTGTCCCCTCCCTCAGGCCTGTCCCCTCCCTCAGGCCTGTCCCCTCCCCCAGGCCTGTCCCCTCCCCCAGGCCTGTCCCCCCCCAGGCCTGTCCCCCTCCCCCAGGCCTGTTCCCTCCCCCAGGCCTGCCCCCCCCCAGGCCTGTCCCCTCCCCCAGGCCTGTCCCCCTCCCCCAGGCCTGTCCCCTCCCCCAGGCCTGTCCCCTCCAACAGACCAGGCCAGGCCACGGTCCTCTTCCAGGGACGGCTCTCCTCTCCCCTCGGCACCCAGCCTGATCCTCTGGTTCGGCACATGGCACAGCCGCCGAGGGGAGGTGGCGTCGAGCCCTGCAGCTGTGAGGACGGCCCACCCAACCTCTGTGTGCACGAGCCACGAGGGTCTCCTCCTGAGTCCTCCCTGCGGCACGGACACACACCAAGGCCTGTGACCATCCCTCTGCCCGCCCCGCAGGCCCAGGCCCCTGTCACCGCACACCGGGTCCCGGGCCGGCCTGTGGGGAGCCCACAGCCGCTCCTCAGGCGGCAGCCCCTCAGCCCTGGCTCCAGAGACCCCGCGGGCGGCGCAGTGTGCCCGCTGGCTCCCGCGGCTCCCTGACCGTCCGTCCGTCCACGGGCCTGTCCGTCCGTCCCATGGGGGCTGCGTGGTGGGTGGGGCCAGAGACCCTCGGGAGACTGGGCAGCTGGGGTCTGGCTGGGGAAGTGAGCCGCAGGGGATGGGGCATCTGGGGACGTGGGGACGCGGGGGCCCTGCTTTGGACCACGTGTCACAGCAGCTCCTCACAGAGCCCAGCCGCCAGCACAGTGAGCGGACAGACAGACAGCCCGTGGCCTGCTCAGAGGCGGCTCACCCTGGGCAGAGGCGTCTGCGGGCTCCGGGGGGAGTAGGCAGAGAGCCCTTCGCTCCCACAGAGCAAAGACAGTCCTCCCTGCCGGCCCGAGGAGAGCGGGCAGGCGTGTCAGAGGCTCTTCCAGGAACTGCTGCTGACAGGCTCGGAAGGAAAAGGCAGGTGCTTCCCGCTGCCTTCGGAGGGCGGCCACGGGGCCTGCCTGCTGGGCGAGCAAAGGCTGGCTCCTCTGCCTCCAGGCCGGGCCCCCGCCTCGCCACAGCAGCTCTTCCAGCCTGGAGCTCCTTCAGTCCGTGGTCCTCAGACAGTGTCCTGGCCCCCCTCCTGCCCCTACAGAGAATGCTTTTCTCCGTCACCCCTTGGCTAACTGCTCTGCATCCGTTAGGACTTGGATGCACTTCCTCCAGGAAGCCTTCCGAGCTGTATTGGGTTTTCTAGGCTCAAACAATTGGAACTCTTTGGTGAAGTCTGAAACCAGCGTGTCAGCAAGCTCGTTCTCTCCGAGAGCCGAGAGGGAACGGCCTGCCCAGTGCACAGCGGCCTCGACTCCTTGGCGGGCGATGGCACTCTCCCCGCACCTTTGCATTGCATGGTCTTTGTGTGATGTCCGTGTCCAGACTTCCGCTTCTCATAAGGACACCCGGCACATTGCAATTAGGGTCCACCCTGATGACCCAACTTAACTTACTTACACTTGAAAACCCCATTTCCGAATGGGGTCAGATTCTGAGGACCCAGGGGCTGAC